>JALBCR010002382.1:0-665827 GCA_030710515.1 Abscondita cerata | reverse complement strand
ACATTTTGCAAAATTTCAGGTTGTTTTGTTACATTAAATACTAGTTAATTAAAAAAAGAATCCAAGAGATTCAAACCCATACAATTGAACGTTTTCAGCGAAATGATTGACTAGTACATCACAAGTTTAAAAACTATTACATGAATAACATGAGGAAGAGCGCCATCTTGTTAAAAATTAAGATACTCTTTATACAAGGTGATTCACAGGTAAATGATCATATGTTAGGATTACATAAGGGGCATCAAAAGGATTCTAAAAACATGTATTGTTTAGTTCTTCGATTCTTTATAAACAAGATACAGTGTGTTTTATTTATTTTGTTTATTTCTATTTCTGTATTTACCCATAACTCACAAACCACATTGTAAATTTTTTTATATTGGCAACATATTTTCCTTGTCGATTATGTATCTAATACCGTATAAACATTAATGTTGATCCAGGTACGGATTAAAAAAATTCAAAAATTTTGTTTAGGTACTTAAAAAAGTATGTAAAATTTTAAAAAACTGTTTACAAAATATCAAAAATAACTGAGTTAGAATTGACACTTTTCTAGTTTCCACATATAATTTTTTTATAACTAATTTGAGACAAACTTAAATGTTTGTGTAATACACCGGTTTAAAATTAAAATAAAATAAATTAATTATTAATTCATAAACTTTCTATTTTAAAATTATGGAATTTCTCATTTTGTGTTTCCCATTAGTTTATATTCTAAACGCAAAATGAATCGCCAATTTAAAATAAAATACATATTTCAATACATACATATCTATCTTGGAAAGGACAATCTGTATTTAAAAATTTTAAAAACTGTTTGCTTGCTTAAAATGAGCAGAAAAACTGAGTTATAATAATCACTTTTCTAGTTTCCGCATACAATTTTGTTACAAGTAATTTGAAACAAATGTTTCAGTAATACATCGATTTAAAACTCAAATAATAGTTCTTTACATTCGCGTGCGGAGTGCTTTAAATTTATTAAGCGCTGTAAAATAATTTAACGCACAAGATTTGTATTAAATCTTTTTGTCGACGATTTTTAAATGAAAAAATGAACAAATATTTTGTTGTCAATTGTCAATGTCGGTCGTGAAGTGAACTGTAATTCACAATACATAAGATGGCGCTGATCATTTACATACATGAAACTAAAAATATTCTAAATCACATTATTCTTTACCATTTAACAGTAAAAAGTTGTGTAATTGTTTTAGTTTAGTTCTATAAAAAGATTTTTATTGATAAAAGTACCTTAAGGGCGGACGATTTGGGTAATTTTTACGAAAGCTGTGCGGGCACTTTACGTAATCATGACATTTCAGGGTTTGTAGTTTGTTAATTTGACGTTTACGTGTCAGGAGGCCAAAAATTAATTTTATTCTGGGATTTATAAATTATCTGTTTTACATTACCTAATAAAATTTGTCATTTTTGTGTTTTAATTTAGTTTATCGTTTCAAGCTCGGTTTCAAATCTAAATGCAAACAAATCGCCAGAGCCGTATTTAGGATAAAAGAAGTATTTTAATACATACATATCTATCTTGGAAACATCCTGTATGCTTAACGAAATTGTAATAATAATTTTTTAAGTAAGCTACCAAAATTTCTACCACTCGAAAAACAAATACTTTTTATTTAAGACAATGAACATAATAATAAATGGTCAAAAATCTATGAAAAAGACAATATTTCTTAAAATATTCTTCATGTATTGTGAAAAACCGTAAATTAACTCACGAAAATCAAATATCATTACTTTAAACTAGAAAATTTATTAAATCTAAAATAAAATTATTTTTTATTCGAATTTTCCGATGTATGTACTCGGAAACATTTAATTTGGTCTCAAATTATTCACTAACAAAATTAAAAGTAGAAAATTGTCTATTTCAACTCAGTTTTTTCTGCTTTTTTTCAAATGTGCAAACAGTTTTTCAAGACTTTAATTTTTGATTTTTTTTAAGTACGTTCCTGGATTAACATTGTTTATGCGCTATTAGATACTTTACCAGAGAAGAAAAATATGTTGCACACTGTGGTTCGTGAGTTATAGGTAAATAAAGAAATAAACAAAATTAATAAATCACCTTGTATCTTGGTTTTAAAGAATCGTAGACGTATGCGCATTTATCAATGAATCGCCATGTATTTATTTATTTATTTTAATGTATAATTATTTTAAAAATTTTCGCTACCATGATGTTTTCCAGCATATCTAAGTATACTTTCTCAGTTAAATTATCAGGATAAAGTTGCAAAGTACGCCATTCCAACAATTTAGTTCTGAAAATATTGCATAATGAACTTGAATTTTGATTACCAATAAGGCTACATTAACAAAATTGTAACTTTCAAAATATTGACAAGTACCTACACAGAAAGAAGCAAAAAATAATAATTTTGATCAAAAAGTAACTATTGCTTAACTAAAAAGAAATAAGTTTAGATTAATAACTTTCACAAATAAAAATTACAAAAAATTTTCAGTAAACACGAGAATAATGATTTAATTATTTATTGAACAAAAGAAAACCCTTCCAATGTCATCCGGAGTTATATTTTCACATTTTACTTGAATAATCCTCTCAATTAAAATGTCTTGTAAAGCAGCAACATCTTCTTTTAGGTAGTCTTAACAAAAAAAGGCTAAAGAGGGGAGAGTATGTAAAATAATCTCTAATATATCGTGTAATTTGGCTTAACTCTCCATCGTGTTGGTACCATACAGTTTTCCAACCATTTAAAGGTAAATTACCAAGAAAGTGAGATAGTGATAATTTCAAAAGTGCTGGTACCTTTCAATATTCACATTTGAATGAAACGATTGACCAACTATTTTATTTTGGTTCCAGATATTGGACCATGCAAACATCGATCGTTTTAAGAACCTATTAGATAAACAAGTGTTTTTCTTGTCACAAACTTTTTATCTTCCAACTCTCTTTAGATGCAATCATCAAATTAAACCCTCCTTCTACATCCCGTTCTTTTAAGGTTTTAAGATTTGAGTGGTTAATACTACTTATTGGATTTCAACCATTCAGTGAGAACTGTAGAGATTTTATTTTACATGATAGAAAATAACTGGAACCATATTTCGATCATCGCAAATGATTGTTCAATTAGTTTACGAGTTCAAGCGAGCTATAAATTTAACAAAAAACAAAAAGTTGATGATGGTTTTTGGAAAACGAAAGAATTTTTTAATATCTGATGCAAAAATAAAATAAAAACTAAATTTATAATTTCACCAAATACTACCTTCATATTCCAATGTTATACCATTCTTATCTTAGACACTCTTGTGTTTTCTGGTTCCTTATGTTATTTTGCAACAAATGTTTTGACCTATTTATTGAAACATAAAAATCAAATAAAACGGGTTTTTTACGATTGCAGAGTTGATCAGGGGTACCGACTTAAAACTAATTTCAAGCAACCAACTAATTCAGTAGGTGCCAACATACAACCTAAAATAATTATTATCTCGAAAGCCGGTGTAGATAGGTATATGAAACTATTCAAAAAAAAATGATCAGTAAAAAATTGCGATTCTAAAAGTTAAATTATATACAGGGTGTTTCATTAAAAATTACTAAGTTGTTACTACTTTTGAGTAGAATCGGCAACACCGCTAAAATAAAAATATTTTACAAAAACAGAACGTGTCTATTTATAACAGTAGCCAAATTTTCAGATTACTCCTATGCCCCGTTTTCCATAAACAACTAACCTACCATCGACTATCAATGACTGTATGTAAAGTAAAACTTATGGTTCTAGAAGAAATTAAGTGTACTGGTATACATCTTCGTACTCGATTGAAAAGGCTTACTTTACGCACTTGTTGTATAAATAACTATTTTATGGTACTAAAGGAAGATTTTCATTATATACATTATATTTACACTATTGCATTATTATTATTTAAAAGCACATGGAATCAATTATAATCAAATATTTGTCAATATGTATAGAATGTCAATACTAACATAAAGCAATTTGTTGAACTCATAGTGTAACTAAGCAATGCCAACACGACGGATGAATGTTTTAAATGCAAATCGTTATCTAAGCGATAACTTTAATGAAATTAACACTTGGTATTGCTTAGTTCGTTACTATTCATAAGTGTCCCTGATTACACAAGATGTCGTTAGACACACATTTCACTTATGCTCATAATGTAAGTTCATTAACTTAGTTTTCAAAAGCTTCTTAAAAAACGTTGTAATGATTGTATAGCGTTACAATGCATACACATTAGAAATTAATTAACTGTAGTGAATAAAAGGATAGTAACCAATGTCGTTTCATCCACAATCAATTAAACTACAATAGAGTCGTTATAAGTAGTTGATAGATCAGTAAGTTAAGCTTTAGTTACAGATAGCTTTAAAAAACAAAATGAAAAGAATAAAGTTAGTTTCGCAGTTAAGATTAGTATTTTCTACTTTTAAAAAGATTAGAATAAGTTAAGAAATGCATTCCATTAGTGAGTGCACAAAAAATGAGTGAGAATCAGTAAAGGCAAGTCTGTACTTTAGCGTGTATGTATGCCCGAATCCCGATAGAATGCAGCTGGCAATACCTGTGATAGCAATCTTGCATGACCACTTGGAAGTGCCTTCAATGGTCATTTCTTCCGCTTGCTCGATTGAATCAATGTGTGTATCTGGGTCCACTGAAAATGTTGTTCTGCGCGCCAGCACCGGAAACAAGAACACCGATACAACAAAACATGAACATAACAAGCAAAAGGAAATCCACGCATTATTTTTTGCCTTTCGCTAATTGAAAAATTGATACAATTAGTTGCAAAGACAAAATAAGTAAGGTGATGGATCCATAATATAGTAGTAGCGCCACATTCAGCATTCTTAAGTGAAGCAATTAAGCTAACGCAGTTATGCCTTTAATAGACGGTTAACTTTATTGCTCGGTCGCTAGGTATATACGATACATAATAAAAATATAGTAATAGAAATCACACGAAGACATCTATCGTAGTCCCGACAAACCTGTAATGGCTATTTTAGCTGACCACTTCGAAGTTCCATCCAACACGGACTGCTTCACCGCCTTCATATGACCTGAATGACTTTTGTCTTCCACACCAAACACGTCCCTGTATATTACAAAATTTAATTTTACACATAAATAAAATTCCACAATACTTAAAACCGCAATTGTTTTCTTTACCCAAAAATCAATAACGTTTATTTCCGTTCATTTTCTCCTTTTATTTTAAAGCCGCTTACTTGTTCAAATACTCATTTTAAATGGGAGTAGTAAATGTGATGGATGACTAAAATGTAAAATATTTTTTATTTCTAAATTTAAATTCTTTATACTACTATTAACATTACGTATAATAATGTTATTCTCTTCGTATAAAATTCGACACAAATATTTCAATATTTGCGTTTATCGTCAAAGTGATTATTAACAATGATAATTAATTTTTCTTGTGAATTTTAACTATGCCGGTGGAAAATTCCAAAAGAACGTTAATCTTAATGAGTTTTAAAATGAGAAAACTTTTCAGTATTTAATTAACAACAAATTGATATTTTAAAGGAAAACGCCACCCAATTATTAAAAATTAAAATAATAAATTGTATTTAGTGTTAAAATGTATAAGAATAAGAAAAAAATTTAAAATTTGTCACCAACACGCTAATCTCTTCTAATCTATAAGAAATCAATTAATATTGCTTCTAAAGTTTCCGTTAGATTTATTCAATTTCCATCTTTGTTACATAAATAAAACAAACTAATTAAATATTAATACAAATTGTAAAATAAGCAAAGATGAGGTCAATCCCAAATGATTTTCGGAAGTACTCGTCGCATGTCGGCAGTGTTCGTAGGATGTGGTGTGTTAGTGGATGAGGAAATATTGAATTCCGTGTGTGTTCGTAAGATATACATATTCAGTTATTAAATTATAACAACTCTAGAAACAATTCAATCACTAGCAGCAGAAATACATTATCTCCCCCGGAATGTATAAAGCTCAGATGATCCTATATTTGCATATGAACTTCCCAAAGTTGCCGATAGATGGCGATAAGTGTTACATTATTATAATATTTTAGTTTCCTGTTAGAAGTAATTTAAAAATGGAGGTTAACGTTACCACATTACAAAATATAGTTTTTCCCCAGTTGGACGTGCGTAGTGGTAATCAGTATCATTTCGCCCAGCAAGATAGAAAGAATTTCCATTTCCAAAAATTTTTATTTGCCCTTTGATACTACATAGCATCGCGCTCATATACCAATTACATTCATTACTTGCAAAATTTAAACCGAAGTGGAACACATCGATGTTAATTTTTTGACGCTGTCGCACCCAAATTCTACAACGAACCTCATTGGTTTCAACCCAATCAACCTAAGAAAATCTATTTCCTAAAGGATGCGCTGGCATAGATCTAAGAAGAACCTTTAAAGATCAGCCATGCCGTTTGAACCGATTTTGCTGTGTACAAGTACAATAAGCGCTTTTAGGCAACCTCTTCTTATATTGCGTCCACAACGCAGTGAAGAGACAAACGAATTAGATTAGTATGTACTTAAGCAATCATAACCATTATCAACGATTTAATAACAATGCCAACTCTTCTTCGATACATGCCTTAGACTTAAAATAATGGTGTTTGCGACTTCCGAGGTTAGTGACTGAATGAAGTTACCAAAAAGATAAAGTGAAACGTAGATTTTCAAAATTCAAAATGGCATATCTATCTCAGACAGAATAAAAAATTCAATTGTGAAGAGCTACAGAATTTACTGTAATAAAACAGCAAGATTTGTGAAAAGCAACTGTAATAAATCATTCTTTTTTTGTTAGACGCGAAGAAACTCACTGTAATCAAATAATTCGCTATAATCCCTGCTATTTTGACTAACATTTTTAATAGAATAATGGATACCTTCGATGATGAGAGACTCCATACAATCAAGAACTCCGTTTTATGATGGATTCTGAAAACTTTCATTTTTGGCATTATAATCTAAGTGTTTTGTTATTCGGGCACTATTTTGGATTTTTTTTTTCAAAAACTCTAAGATCAGATTTGACTCAAAGGCTATAGGTAACAAATTTCATTTTTATATTAGAAATTAATTTTTATATTTCAGAGGAAAAAGTGAGATTAGAACACCAAAGTAACAAAGGCAGACTCCAAATATGTATGACCAACCCAATATGGAAAAAAAATCATAGTGCACTGTCGAGTAGGTGACGAGTAGTTTAAAAATTCGAGTCCAAATCAAAGAATATGAAATACGGTAAAGAAGCGACACTGAGTCAATTTTGCATATAAAACGTAAACCACTTGTGAATAACCTTGAAACTTAAAATTCATTGCCGTTCTACAAACGTTAGATTATTAACTTTTGATGTCTGAAACTACCTAATTACAAAGGTATCACGTTTTATCGTAAGATTAAGAACGCCACTGAATTTGTAGTTTCAAAATGGCCGAACTTTAAGATGCAATTGACAAGTGTCGCTTCTTTACCGTAGTTAATATTCTTTGTCACTGCAATTTGCAATTTACATATGTTCTATTATCTATCATTTTCAACTTTAATTTGAATTCAACGACCAAATAGTTTCTCCAGTACTATATTTACCTAATTTTATCGGCCATAATGGATTGATTAATTTGAATTTTTAAGTTTTCACTTTGGGAATGAAATCAGTAAATTAACCATGTCACTGCTGTATAAACGTGTTAATCGTAATATTGTTTTTTAAACCTTAGAGCGGTAGGGTAAAATTTAGACAATGGATGCCGCAATCATAGTAATGTCCAATTTTTTGGAAATTAAATTTCAGAGTAACCGCATTAATGTGTCATAGGTAAAGTAAACGCCACATCAAATTTCGAAGTAAGTGAGTTGGCTTTAAAATAATTGCGGTTTTGCACCTAAAACTCCCTGGTGACAGTTTGATAAAATAACTCGCGCTTCGCGGTCGGATTTTAAACTTTTGAACATAAATAATTTAAAAATTCTACTATGTTCAATAATTATAGATTCTACTTTAAAAATACTTACTAAAACCATTTTAGAGTGTACAGGGTGACCCAAAAATCGTGGCACGTAAAAGATACAAATTTTTAACGCAAAACAAACTTACATTCTATAAGCGTTTGATGCATTAAGAGAGTCTGTTAAGTTTAAACGTAAATGTATCAAGCAAATTATTACTTCCAAGAATTTTACATAGTCTGACTTACTAATTCCATAAATTGATGACGTAATATCAGTAAAAAAAATGTCCTAGAACGTTCCACATAACCTGACAAAAAACTAAGTAGAAATAAAAACGTTAAAGACTAAATGACATCACATCAAATATATAATAAAATCCCACAAAGAACGGCATAAGCATGTCACTCGAGATTCAAAGCATTCTTGCTTTTTTTATTCTCTACACAAAATTGTTTGAAAAAAAAAGTATTAAAATACAACTATCAACATGGTTAATTATTGATTAATACAAAAGCGCGAAGAAGAAAAAAGCCCATTCACTTTGTGTACGCAATTTCCGAATTTATTACCAAAACTCTTAAATTATAATAAGAAGGCAATACTCGTAAAGATAAAGTTTGTATCTGAAAAAGGTATTGATTTCAGTTTATTTTCCTGCTATCTTAGTGTTGCTTTACAACGACGCAATAAAAAATTAACTGTTCTGGTGTACGAATTTGAAACTAAATTATATATTACGTGAACGTTTTGGGTCTTTAGAATGAATACTATTATTTGAAAGAAAGCACGTAAAATGGTATTAGAAGCAGTTTTTAAAGTCGTTTTTCGAGATGTTTATTTACAAAAAAAATTAGGACACAAGTATATTTATTTTTTTACGTTTAGTATACTTTAGACCCGTGTATTCATACTTTTAAAAATAATATAGTCAGTGGCTGAGGCAGAGTTGAAAAAAGCAGTCACTTTTTTGTAAACCAAAAATAAGCAAAGAGAACAATAAAAATTGGTACCGTGACAATAAAATTTAGAAAATGTGTCTAAGTATCCAGAATTTATAAATAATATGAAATAAAAACTAAAATCTTCAACCACATCAATTTTTTAAGTAACAGTGAGACATTCAAATCTGTGCCATTTATAGAAACGTTCAGTTTTTAGATAGGGATCTCAAAATTATTTTTATAATGAGGTTTACTGAGACGAGATGCAAAACAAACGGCCAGAATTTCCTTTGATGTGGTCGAGATTCACCTCGGATTGATGTTATTAGTGGCCATCACATTTAAATTGACTATAATGTGAAATACGTCAGCAATAAAAAAATTTTTCGAAAACCTTAACAGACAGATTTATTATATAAGCATATATTTAAAAATTAAAAAAAAAAATTTAATTGATCGCAGTTTTAAATAAAAAATTAACTAGATATTGTAACACTGATTAATTAGATTTGAATCAAAATTTACAGTACTTAAAACAGTTAATTAATTTTAATTCAAATGAATAAGGTACATCACTTTTACTTTTTAAATTTTTTCATTCATTCACAGAGAAGAAGTGTTGTTTAATATAAATAAAATGTTCAGGGCGTGGTTCCTTGCGTGCTATGAAATTCACAAATGGTACCAACGCTTTTGATTAAGATAAAGACATAATGAGTATGAAAACGGTTTCTTGATTAATTCTTAAATCACCTATGGTTCTCAAAAACTTGCATTAGATAACCGATAGGTACAAATGTTGGCGAAATATTTGTAAAGACAAAGCCACAAACTAGTTTTTGGGTGTTCGATAAAGATAATTAGATTATTAGTCAACGCTTTCCACCGCACATTAGTTCACTCGTGCAGGCTAACAAAGAATTACTTTTCGAGTAGTTAATTCGTGCTTGCGCAGACGGAAAACGTCTATGTGTCGCATTCCATGGGTAAGATAAGTATAAAAATGTATGTACCGAGTGAAGCAAAATTAATATTTAGTTTTGACAACGAATTATGAACATTAAACTTATTAATTAAGTAAAAAACAAAAGTTACTACTTAACATGACAGTACCGTAAAAAGGTTGTTTCTATAGATCTCAGTAACTATTGATAAGTTAAAATAAAGAAGTTTATTACATATCAACAAGTAAGATTTAGAGACACGTGTTCAAAATCGGTTCACCTTTGTCGTCGCCGATGCTTTTGTCGATATTACTTTCATACTTTATGTTTAGTTGCCAACGTTTATGGTACTTCAGGCAAGCGGTAAGTGATTGTTACGTTTATGAAAAAGTATAAGAATATGTTTTGTATTTTTTTTTACACTACAAAAATATTTGGTTTTTTTGTTGAAGAAATTTATTATGAAAATACTTATACTTCGTTTTTCTACAACAGAGAGTTATAAATAAACGCATTGAATACGTTGAAATGACGTATCAACAACAAATAAGCATTTAATAATATATCAAGTACATAGACCCTACTACGCGCCTACCATTCATGTTTGACACTTCTAACATAATAATAACACTACACTATAAAGCATCACTTCCTTGTCAAAACAATCTACTTACTGATTTATTGCTCTCTTTCGTAAAAGATCGAAGTATAGAAAAGTCCCATTTTCCTTAGAACTTCCTATAACTATTTTTTAAAATGTATCTTTTTTTCTGTAAATTTTAGAGAAAAAATCATAAGACCTTTTGGTTCAGCAATACAAAATTGTATATTTTAAAATTTTTTAATTTATTAACAGTAAAAACATCGACTTTTTCTAATCTCTCTCAGTTTTACATCTATTGGTGAATTTCACTAATATTACGTGCAATTAAACGCTAAACAAAATTAGACGTGTCTCGTTCCACAATCATTATTAGTTTTGTTATAACTTTGTGGCCTAATAGCTAGACACAAGATTATTTTACAGAAATATCCTTTCGGTGAGTTTTTGTTATAAACAATTAACAATATTAGGCAAGATTATGGAGCAAATTAAATAAATTATGTGGGAATCGATTCGTATTAAAAAAATGTAAATTTAAAAAAAAATATGTCATTTGTTTATTTACATTGTTATTGTTTATTCGGTAACTAAAAATTTTTGTGATATAAAAATATTTGTTAATTGTCTTCAATATATTTACCAGGCAACCAAGCTACAATAGTTTAAGAAGCATATATTCATATACTACCGTCAGCTTATTATTATTTATCGTAAAAATGAGTCTAAAAGAATTTACATTTTGTTTTTATTTTTATTAAAAATAAATTAATGTCGAAAAAGTTCTATTATATTTAATAGCATATTAAGCGTAAGTTACAATAATTAAATAATAAAATCACATTAAACTTTGTCAAATTAATATATCAATTAAGAAAATGCAAATGCCTCGCCAACTGTGCTCTGACGCGCTTGAGAACTGTGCTCTGAATCACGTTGCGCTACCCGCCGAGAGTTATTGTTGCAATTTTTCTTTTGTAAAACCACTAATCATAAGCTTCTTCAACTATTGTATATGGAATAAAGGAATAAAGGATAACAATGTAAATTATTTATAGCTAGGCTTCTAAATAAACAAATGACATATTTTTTTTCAAATTTACATTTTTTAATATGAATCGATTCCCACTTATTCTATTTCATTTGCTTCAATAAAAATTTTTTTTTGCACGAAGTAACAGCCGAAAACAATTTTTAGATTTTGATATAAAGCATCCTGTATCTCAGTACAGAGCCATATTTTATTTAAGTGTTATGGTTTAAATATTTATATTTTAGGCTAAGGATTTTCTGTGTAAACTATTTACATCTTACCTAATATTTTCAATTGTTTATAACAAAAACTCATTTTTTTCAACAAAAGTAAATTAAAATTTCAAAATATAATTGTTTTTTATGGAAATGATAAATAATTACTATATTCTTAAATTCTCCAAATGGATATTTCTGTAAAATTATTTCGTATCTAGCTACAACGCTTCAAAGTATCATTTTAAAAAATTATTATAACAAAACTAACAATTATTTTGAAACGAGACACGTCTCATTTTGTTTAGCTTTTGATTACGTATTATTATTAAATTCACCAATAGATATAAAATTGAGAAAATTAGAAAAATTCGATAAAAAAAATTTTTTTTTGGTTAAAGTAACAGTCAAAAACAATTTTTAGGTGTGTTTTTGCTAAAATCTTCATACTTTAGACTCAGGATTTTCTGTGTAAAATATTTACACCTATTAATGAGTCACCCTGTATAAACCATTCACCAGGATTTATGAAAAAAAAAGTTTGTAAACTTTTAAAATGGATTAAAACAAAAAAGATGATCAAGAAACGTATTATTTATGGCAAACAAAATACATAAATAAAACAATAAAAATGTTTGGTCTTTAAGATGCAGACCTATTGAAGATCCCAATAAGTACTGACTATTCAAGACGAGTTCAACTGCTAATGGTGAATTGTTGCGGTCTATATCAGTTAACACAAAATCTGATATATCGGGAAGTGTATCAATTTTTACACAAAAAGTTAGGGTTTAACTCATGCAATATATTAGAATGAATTGAAAAAATTGTATAAATAAGTATTTAAAAGAACTTACTAATCTATACAGGGTGTCCAACGTTGAATAACTGCGACCGATTTCTCGGAAACTATCGTCTGATCATTCTGAAAACTTCGTCACATGCTAATGTCAACAGGGCCAACTCAGCTAAAATATTTCCAAGATGGTGGCATTTCGGTCATACCGGAAGTAACTATCAACTTTGTTATTTTAAATAGAACACCTTATATATTCTTGCATTTTTAGATTCTACGACAAATTTTGAACATTTTCGATGTATAATGTTCTATACCTAAGTCTAGCCGTTTCTGACCTATTCAAGATTTTATGTCAAAAATGACATTTGCAGGCCAACACAGAAGTATCAATCTTACTTGTATTATTTAATTTGAGGTGATTTCTTTGTAAAAATAACAGTGACTTCATGTAAGGTAGGTTATTCCAAAATTTTGTAGTTTTTGAAATATTCGCAATTTTAAAATTTCATCAATAGAAACACAGGTATCAGTTAGCAAGACCAGCCACAGAATAGAATAAAGTGGTATAGAAATATTTTCAAAGTTTTGTATAAATCATTTAATACTGCTGGGTGAAGGTTTCTGTTTATCAGGATATCTACGAGCAAATATTTCGCATGTTCTTGATGAAACTTTCTAACATTCGCCATAAATCATAAACATATTTAAATAATCATGTTGCGTATTATTTATTCGCCCCGACATAATTGTTGATAGCTGTCAAATTACAAGGAACAAGTGACTAATTGACGTTTCTTGAGCACTTGACACTATTCTGTGGCTGGTCTTGGTAACTGATACCAGTGTTTCTATTGATGAAATTGTAAAATTGCGAATATTTCAAAAATTAAAAATTTTTGGAATAAACTACCTTACATAAAGTCACTGTTATTTTTTATGATAAACGAGATAAGATTATAAAAATAAGGCGTTTCCATTTAAAAAAAGCGATTTGTGACGAGTTTTTCAATAAAATTTTTACCTTGTTTGACCACCCTGTATTAATATTTATCATAATGGCATGAAGAATCTGTTAAAGTAATTCTTCCTCTACAAACAAGTCAAATTAAATAATACGAGTTCCCGTATAGGTAAAATTGATACTTCTGTGTTGGCCTGCAAATGTCATTTTTGACATAAAATCTTGAATAAGTCAGAAACGACTAGACTTAGGTATAGAACATTGAAAATGTTCAAAATTTGTCGTAGAATCTAAAAATGCAAGAATATATAAGGTGTTCTATTTAAAATAACAAAGTTGATAGTTAACCACCATCTCGAAATTATTTTAGCTGAGTTGGCCCTGTTGACATTAGCATGTGACGAAGTTTTCAGAATGATCAGACGCCTAGTTTCTGAGAAATCAATCGCGGTTATTCAACGTGGGACACCCTGTTTACTAAGATTCAAAATTTGTCTGTTTCTTTGTCCTTCTATAGACTGGGCCAATATAAGTGCTAGGCCAAAGTCGATTATATAGTTGGATGAATGAGAGGGAGTCTACCAGGAGGGCCTCTGTTACCCTGGTTCCGTTCGATAGGACGGAGGTTTCATCTAGTTAATGATAATTATTACAACTAGAGTAATATGAATAAAATATTTCCGTAGGTTGCCTATTGCATAACAACGGCCAAGCTCGAGAGATGTATTGGTAATCGTGAGACATATTTTCATTTTTCTTATTGACCAGATATCTTAGATAATTTAGATTTTTGTTTTGTTTTTTATCGTTATGGAACAATGCTTAGAGGATCCATTCAAAAACGATTTAATTAATTAATAAAATAATTTCAAATAAAAATTGCAGAACCAAGCCCTCTTGGACGTGTCGAACAAAATCAAATAAGGTCGTTTTCGTTCACTTAAATTGCGTCCTCCACTCAGCTTTGCTTCTTCAAACGAAACGCAAAAAAAGAATATTAAACAGCTAAATAGAACGTAAGAATATTTTAACTATAAAAAAAATGCAGTCTACTCTGCAATATTAAATGTGTTACTATGGTACTCAGATGCGCTTAAGTGCCGCTGATGTGCAGAAGATAAAGTATTTATGTCACTGCAATTAAGTGGCACTTATGTTAACCATTGTTAGTTTAGGCATTTAAGTGACATTTAACTGAAGTTTAAAGAAAACATTGTTTATGGACAAAATTACAAAAAAACTTATATTTCAGGAACTCTCTTTTGTGTAAATACCACAAAGGAGAAGAAAGTGATAAAGTGAAAACGGCAGCCAAGAAAAAAATCGTCAATTACTTTTTCTCAAAAAATACAAATCAGTGTTTTTCATTTTTTAAACGTATACAAGTAAGTGTAAATTAGTATTTCTTCATTCTTAAAAAGGACAACATATTCTATGCCAGTATTTTTCAATCATAAAAACTCCAATGATGGCTTCTTGTCTTGCTTGATACCAAGAAAATTGATATAAAAAAGAAAAGAACGTTAATAATCGAAGACGAAAAACGTTATTGATTTTTTTAGTCACATAATTGATAAAGCACAATTCAGAAACGTTTTATGTAAAGAAAAAATAAAATAAATTTTTTAAAACAAAACTGAAAAAACATGTATTTCAGGAACTCCTTTTTTATGTAAGTACAAAATAAGAAAAGAATCATTGAAGATTAAACGTTAAATGTTATTAACGCAAATTTAAGATAAAAATTGTATTTACACGAAAAACGGAAGTTAGGTAAAAATTGTTTGAGGACAAAATTGCACCCGCAAGTGTCTTTTTACGTAAATATATACAAAATAAACGAAAAAGAAAGTAAAAATTAAAAATTAGAACTTAGGGTTGATTTTTTCTCGGTTTTGTACTGCGATAAGTTTTTAGACCGTTTCGCGTTCAAAATTAAAAAAACTTGAATTAGGTAATTTTAGATTTTAAGTAATAATTACCACATAACCTTTAATTTAAGAAAAAGCAAAAGTCAAAATAAAATTGTTTGGTGACTTTTCAAGCATACATTCGGGTTTCTATAAAACTCTAAATTGACGTGGTTAATAGGTACTTTCATTACGACACCCAAGACTGATTTAATATAATTCTATATTTTACTTAAGATTTATGAAAGGATTTACTTTGCAAGTATCTTAATTTTTTTTGTATAAATCTAAACAAATTAGACTAACGATTTCTATGTACCTACCTAAATTGCAAAATTTGACTTCAACCATTCAACTGGTAAAATAAAATGATTATGTGCATTTGATTCAATTATAAATTTTTTTGTACAAAAGCATCTAATTAAAATAACTGAATTTTTTTCCTAATGCACAAAACCAAAATTCTTAAACCGTTCAAATTTGAAATTCAAATGACATACACAAACCTTCCAAGATTTCGCTGTTATTGTTAATGGGAAATTTAGAACAATTGTAGGTGCGATTTAAAAAAAATCATTAAGTACGATACCTGATAAGTTCAAATATTTCTGGTTTTTCTCTTTCCCGCTGCTTCATACGCTCCTTCATAGCTGTTATGATACTATTTGCTTTATCTTCGGCTCCGTGTTTCGAACTTTTTTTCGGCGGCCCCTGAAACAGAAAGTCTATGTGAGCATAACAAATCTCACCGAGTCCTTTCTTCGTAATAATGCAAAACGTTTTATTTATAGGTTTCGCTCGAGGATGTGGATAAAATGTCTCACGAATATATTAAGGATTACATCACGCATCCACTTATTGATTTTGTATAAACGTTTTGATTCAAAGATGAATTCAAATGTGAATTGAAAAATGTGTTCAGAATGCTTAAGGAAATTTGACATTTTAATAAAAGTTACTGGCGTATCGAAAAATCGTCTTCTTTTTCCTATTTTATTACCGCAAAACGATTTATTGTATTGCTCGAATTATTTGCAAACTCAATTCACTTGAGAAAATTTTAAACTACTAAATGTTAAACATAAATATTTAGTTAGCTTCTCTAATTTCATATCAATTAAACTTGTTTGCAACTCACAAAATTTCTTCAGTTTAGCTATAACGCCATCTAATTGTATGTGAAAAGTTACGTGCTAGTTGAAGATTTATTAGACATGTAGTATTGAACCAATTCACTTAAACCTTCATGAAACTTCTTACCTACTACTTAAATGTTACATATATTTGGCAAAGTTAGACAGTAAAATGAGACTCCAATTAAACAAGTTTAGAATTTTTTCTGAATGATCACTAAAAATCTTGTTTCCTGTTTTTATACTGTTTCATGTTAATTATATAAACTAAGAAAAATGCCAACAGTTAACTGTAACGGCATTTTTCTTAGTTTACACTATTCACACGTGTCAATGTTTACACGAGATGTCGTAAGACACACATTTTACTTAAGTTAATTATATGTTATCAGAACGTGATAAAGTAAAATAACTTTTAGTTTACTTGTATTATTTTTCACACTTTTAAGTGTTTGTCCTGATGAAGTCCTTTACAAAAGCGGACGAAACGTTGGCTATCCTAGTTTATTTATTTATTCTGCATGGTAGATTATTTTCATTAATTATTATAAAATAATTACTTAACACATAGATTTCTAGAATAACAAGTTTTGCCTTTTTGCAAATATTCTTGGGATCATTTGTAACAACAAAAACAATATTATCAATTCGAATTTGGTTATTGTCGGACAAGCCAAAAAATCGTGTCAAATTTCCATAAAAATAAAGATCTTTATCGATATTTTTTACCCAAGCTCGTGCTTTACATTTCAGGTCAATAAAAAATAAATAAGTTATTGGTTCAGTGTTATAAAGATCTTCAGAAACGGAATCAGGAATCTTTTCATATTCCATCAAGAATGTGATGAGAATATGTTTTTCACTACACACTTTTTTAAAAATGTTGTTAAAACTTTGAATCAGTCTCCCCCAAATTTCATTCATGTGAAGAACTTTGGATGATAAAAAAATAGTTACTGAAATTTAAATCTTTCAGTTCATAAGCATCGTAAATCTTACCGGCGAGTAGCCGCAGCAATATCATGGATGAATTTTCATTTCTATACGCTTTAAACGGGAGGCAGCTAAGAAGTTGATCGCTTAGGCTTCGACGCTTGCTGAACAAATTCCATTTAACAACGACGACTACACAAACAACAATGGCATCCAATCCAAGATAACGACTTCAAACGATTATAAAGAACGACAAAATGACGAACCCAGCAAATCCAAAGCTCCAAAAATACGAACCTGCTGCCTTCGTTACCGGCAACAGCCTTTCTGAAGTGACTCAAGACTTGATAATGGAGGTGACAACTTCACCACAGCGACGAAGGCAGCGTCGACAAAAATGACGCATCCCACTAGGACTAACACTCAATTTACCAAAAAACCAAACAAAGCGTCGTTAATCTTAACGGAAAAACAAAATGAAAATAATCTCAGCAAGATAATGAATGACGAAAACTAAAGTACGTACAAATCAAACTCATTGCCTAAGGTGTAAGCGTCAAACCTCAAACCGAAAAAGACTACCACAAGCTACGACGGGTGATGGAACGTGAGGAAATGCAATGGAACTCGTACAAACTTCGGTCGCAGAAAAAACTAATCAAGGGGATCGTGTAGAAAATTTCCTTAAACGAGGTCAAGGTTAACCTAAACAAGCAAGATTATCCAACTCAAAGATATTTCAAATGAGCAAAACGGACACTCAGCTCCAATCGTACTAGTCAAAATTAACAAATTTATCTATAACATAACCGTACTCTGCGGACTAACAGTTATCGTGGAGTTCTTAAAAACAAAATCTGTCATCGCTCAATGTTACAGATGCCAGATGTTTGGTCACGTGCAAAACAACTGCCATCGTGACTTCTATGTATAAAATGCGGCGATAATCGTCCATCTCTAGATTGTCCCATACCAGTGACATCCAACCCCAAGTGCGGTAACTGCGAGCACCTATCAACTTTCACAAAATGCATCAATAAATCAATAACCGTAATAACCCAAGTCAGCAAATCCAAGGACAGTATATGGATCAAAATTCAAAAAACACCAAACAAACCTAAAGACATCAAAGAATCTAGCAACAATTCATCAAGAAACAAAAAAGAACTAACAATATTTTTACAGACAATAAGATTGACGCGATGTTTAATCTGGTAATTGTTAAAGAAATAATTCATTCCTGCACATTTATTTATCGTGTTAAAACAATGTTTCAATCAACTTTAGTGGCATAACTACTACTTTTATTGGACAAAACGTTTTTAAATAAAAAAACAAGCGCTCTGATACTAACAAACGTGTAAAAGAGTATCGAAAGTGTGGGGCGATATAAAACATTTTGATCGAAAAATTTCGGTGACGTCCAAAAATTGTTAAATGTATCTAAGGAGTAAGCCATTCAAACAAAAGTAATAGATAATACTATTTTCAACAACCTTTCTTTCACAACTTTTTTTTGAATAATTAAGATTGGTGGAGCATATTGCAAAAACAATTAGTGTCACGTCATAGACATATCTCAGTAATTACTTATCGGCGCAAAAAATGGTTTAAACAAAAGTTATGTATAATTAATTTATAAATAAGAAAAGTTTTGTGAAAAAATGTGTAAAATGAATATTGTTGTAAATATTCCAAGATTTTAAAAATCTATACAGGTTAACGGCCCTTTGGCTTGATAGATTATGCTCAAAATCTAAACAGATCTGAATTATTATAAATAAGGCCCATATCCAAAGTTTTATAAAAATCTGACACGCAGTTTTCTTGATATCTTGTTTAAATAAGGACGGAGGTCCAAGAGGCCGGCCATCAGACAACAAACTTGTTTGCTTCATTATAGCGTACAAACTCTTATTCGTCCAAAAAGTAAAAAGAGATAGTTTGAAAACCGTCGCATAACTTTCCATCATATTTACAAGATGTGGAAATTTAATCGTTGATTAAATACAGGGTGTTTCCTAAGTAATCTAAAATATTATATGGGGCGTTTCGTTACTCAATTTTAAAGCGAAAAGTTCATATAAACATGTGTGATAAGTCTTGTCGTTAATGAGATACAGGGTGTTAAATTGTTTATAATAAATCAGCTCTGATTGTATTTGAAATTAATTTTTCCTGGTGACGCTACTGGTTTTCGAAAAACATGCTTATTCTAAGTGCCCTTTGGAATAACGTTGACAACTGTGTCAAACCTAAAAACTAACGCAAACAACGAACAATAAATTGTTAATAATACGATCTTTTTGTGTTAAGTTAACAACGATGCCTGTGTTTACTAATGCCGAAATGGCTAATATGCACTTTTTGTATGGATTAGCGAATGGTAATGCCTTAGAGGCTAGACGTATGTATGCCCAGCGTTATCCTAATAATCGTTTACCATGTTCAGATACGTTTACTAAGCTACATAATAAAATAATAAAACACCCTGTATCTCATTAACGACAAGACTTATCACACATGTTTATATGAACTTTTTGTCTTAAAATTGAGTGACGAAGCGCCCCATATAATATTTTAGATTACTTAGGAATAGGATAATTGTTGTTATTTTAATTCTAGTGGTCCAGTCATCCTGGCAAAAATTTACGTCCAAAAATTCCAATAGACTTTTTCAAAGTATAAGGGGGTGTTTTAGTGCGTTAAACATGATAGTGTGGTCCAAATTAAACTACCGGATACGGAACATGCTATTTATGGCCATTTTTTGGTCATTTTCGGGTTTTTCGAAAATATAACAAAATCTATGCATTTTTATGAAAATAGTCAAGAGAGCAAAGTTGTAGTGCTTATCAACACTCATCATCTGGTTTTGAACTAAATGACGCTAACATTCTTAAAAATATGGCCATTTTAATGTGGCGAAAATGACCATTTTTGCGTTTTTCGAAGATAGAACCAAATCTATGCATTTTTATAAAAATAGTCAAGAGAGCAAAGTTATAGTAGTCAGAAATACCCGTAATCTGGTTTAAACTAGATGGCGCTAACGTTTTTGAAACTCAAAATATGGCCTTTGAGCGTCAAAAAAATAATAACTATTTGTCTTTTTTTCACAATAGGCCAAAACCTGCTTATTTTTATGCATATAGTCAGAGGGATAAGGTTATAGTAGTCAAAAATACCAGTAATCAGTAACCAAAATATCAAAATTTTTCTATGATATTTTATAATAAAAACAAGTTCTATGAATATTTACTAAAAAATATTTTCGTAGACACTTCTTAAATAAATTTCCAAAAAAATTTTACACGTGCACACTTTGTTTTTACATGTACAAGCTATAATCACAAAATAAACGCGTCTTTTAAAAAGAATGTAGTGACGAAACGTAATGTAACTCGTTACCATGGAGATACTTTTAGCGTGACAGTAGTCCTAAAAAAAAATATTACAATACGTACGTTTATTTTATACCTGCGCATATATACTTTTTTTATGTACTTTTAATTATGATATTGTAATTTTAGTAAGAAGAGTTTGGTTCAATGGGCTCCCAATTAAATTTTTTAGAATGATGAGTTAAATGACACATTTTACAACGATGTATATTTTTTTATATCGTCGTAAAACTCGAAAACTTATTGAAGAAATTATCATTTATATCACACTAAAACGGCAATATTTTGAGTTCTATGACTACTAGCGCTATCTAGTTTAAATAAACTAGATTATAGGTATTTCCGCCTACTATAACTTTGTTATCTCTACTATTTATATAAAAATGCATAGATTCTGTCCTATTATCGAAAAACCCAATAATGTATTATTTTGTTGACGTTAAAACGGCCATATTTTGAATTTCATGACCGCTAGCGGCACTATAACTTTGTTCCTTTGACTATATGCATAAAAATACGCAGGTTTTGTCCTATTGTGAAAAAAAGACAAATAGTTATAATTTTTATTATTACGGGTATTTCTGACTACTATAACTTTGCTCTTTTGACTATTTTTATAAAAATGCATAGATTCGGCCCTATCTTTGAAAAACAAAAATAGCCATTTTCGCCACATTAAAATGGCCATATTTTGAGTTCTACGAACGTTAGCGCAATGTAGTTTAAACCAGATGATGAGTGTTGATAAGCACTACAGCTTTGCTCTCTCGACTATTTTTATAAAAGTGCATAGATTTTGTTATATTTTTGAAAAACCCAAAAATGTGCAAAAATGGCCATAAATCGGCGATTTGCGACATGTTCCGTATCCGGTAGCTCAATTTGGACCATACCATCGTGTTTAGCGCACCAAAATACCCTCTTATACGTTGAAAATGTTTATTGGATTTTTTTGCTGTAGAAAATTTCCCAGGATGACTGGACTATAGATAAAGTTTTGGGGTTTGATGAAACTGGTCATAAAACTGGATCTGTTACAATACGTAGGTAAAATAAAATACAAAAAACACAAAAGAAAGCGGGTTTAGTAACACCAGAAGATTTAAACAAAAAGACAGATCTACCCTTACAAATTCGATTAATTTATGATATAGAAATACAAAAATTAGTTTAAACAAAAAAACCAACAACGGGAACGCACATTAAATATAGAACAATACACACGATGTATCAGAAATTTCTAACCGTAAAAAAACATGAAAATACTCAGATAAAGTAATACAGAAGAAACTAACATAATGGGTGTTCTTTAAAATCTGACCGCAAAGGTGGCGTTGACATTTTGTAATGATGAATCTACCACTGTACTACAATTAATTTTGTCGATTCACCCTAATTCGAAACGATTCGGTGCAATAACTTTCCTCCGTCGATGACATACATTGCGTCTCCAATGAGAACATGTCTCAAATACGAAGTACGCATGTTGAAGTCAAATTTGCGGCGTTTGTACGCCGAAACAATTCATTTCACCAAAAAAAGATTGAAACATAAATTATAAAAAATATACACTAGTTTAATTAATTTAATTTATTTATTTTAAATTATTTGATTTATTACATATTATCGTTCAAAAATTGTATTAGAGGGCCATTTTTCCAATATGGCGACCGTTTCCGAGAAAAAAAGTCAAAATCAATTAATTTTCAAAACTCCTATAAACCTTCACAAGCAACATTTATATCTAGTATTGAACTTTTGTGCAAAAAATACGATTAACGTAGAAAAGTCAATAATTAATATTGCAATTAGTAAACGCAATTTAGTAAAACCCATCTAGAGCCAAAAATGTCTTCAATTTAGTTTATCTCAAATTACAAGTTTTTTTGTTTAAATATTTTTGCTATAATCGTGTCATCAATGTGGTACCTTGCGTTATCTTTCTCGGAAATTACAGCAACTAAGCGTAAAATAAATTAAAAATTATGTTCATTTCATATACATAATGTATATTGTTTTAAAAAATCATCCACTTTCCAGTGTTTTATCTAAAACCATTATAAAGGGTATTCCTCCACATTCTTTGTCATTATATATAATTAAACTACATTGATTCTTTGATTTAATTCTTTCTATTACTAACAGAAACAACAACATTTGTCGAAAATATCGTAATATTAATAATAAATACCAAAAAATTTAATACCTAGAAATCAAACGTTAAAACTTAAACAAAGATGAAACATGACTAACTACGGTTACTAAAAAAAATTTTAAAATTGAATATAACGCTGATTATAATCTATTAATGTAATTCACTTAATTTTAATCATTACAAGGATGTGATAGATAGGTAGAAAAAGCAAAAAATCAAAAGAAAATGGAAACCCAACTATTTTCGATGGTAATAATACAATTGAGCTAAATTATTTATAAAATAAATTACCATAACTTAGATGAATAGGACAAAATCTGAAAATTTATTAATCGTTGAAAAAGAAAAAAATTAAGAAAATTGAACTACAGTAGAACTCCAATTATCCGAATTAATGGGGACCGGGACCCATTCGGATAATCAAATATTCGGATAATCGGATTTTTTTAAATTGCCATTGGAGAGAATAAAAGCTACGTTTTGATATTGCACTATTTTTTATTGAATTAAATGAAAGAAACATGAAATTTTCACATGTTTTAAATATAAATAAAATGTACTTATGTACAAGTTTAGAAATAAAATCATTGTTTTTAAACATCTCCGTCAATGTAAGCTGTTTTGCGGTCTTCAACCGTTTTCGGGCAGCCAGGTCACGCATTCGCTTGACGGTGAGCAGTTGCAAGTGGTCACACTCGGGCTGACGCTCCATCCACTTCAAAGCAGTCTCGAGGCCGGCAAATGCTTCACTAGCTGATGGTCCAGCGTCTACTTCAACATCAGCAGAAAGTTCTTCTTCCACTTCCACTTCAACATCTTCTCTCACACTTACAACAATTTCATCGTCATTGAGAATTTGAAAACCAGGGTCAGACGTGTCACAAGCCATCCACTCTCCTACATCTTCAGCACTTACTTCTGTACAACCAGGAATTTTTACAATCATTTTCTTATTTCCTCTAGTGACAACGCATCTTCATCATCATCATCCTCTCCATATTCTTGTTTCTCATTTTCTTCAGATTCTTTTTTGTTCTTCTCAGACGGTAGGCCTTTCAGTTTATTCCACGCACGTCTTAGCGTCACTGGCGTAACCAAACTCCAAGCTTCCGCTACCATGTAACAGCAGTCCTTTAAATTTATTTTGCTATGATTTGCCAAAACCAATTCTTCATCTTCAGCACCTTCGATCAGCAGTTTTCTCAGCAGTTGCCTTCTGTAATGGCGCTTCATTGTTTCAATAACAGACTGGTCCATGGGTTGCAGCAAACTTGTAACATTGGGAGGCAAAACGTCGTTTTAAACTGCCCATTCTCTCTTTCCAACAGTTCTGCTGTAGGATGAGTGGGTGCGTTATCAACAATTAAAAGCACCTTACTGCCTTCTTTTCCCACCGATTTTTGGTGCTTTTTCACTTCAGGAATGAACACTTCATCATACCATTCGGTAAACAAAGCTGCAGTCATCCAGGCCTTGGGTTGACTTTTGTAGAAGAGTGGAAGTTTTTTTACGTTTTTAAATGCTCTTGGATTTCTTGATTTTCCTATCAAAAGAAGTGGCAGTTTATGATTTCCAGTGGAGTTGGCACAGTTAAGCACTGTAACACGTTCTTTACTGACCTTATGTCCAGGGGCACTAGATTCCCTTTTAGAAGCCAAAGTGGTTTTTGGTAATGCTTTCCAAACAAGGCCAGTTTCATCGGCATTATAAACAAACTCCGGATCATAGGATTCTGATGCAGTTTTAAATTTTTCAATAAAATTTTCAGCAGCTGCAGAGTCTGCTGAAAGCTTCTCACCAGCCAAATCTAACTCGCGTACACCATGCCTGAATTTAAAATTCCTTAGCCAGCCGTTACTAGCCTTAAAAGATGAATAACCAAGCTTTTCTGCTAAGATTTTGGCTTTTCACAAAGGATTGGACCTGAAATCGGATTTCCCATAGAACGTTGCTGCAAAAACCATTTAAACACGGCATCTTCCAAATTTTTGTTGGTTGCTGTCTTCATTGTTTTCCTGGAGGAACTTCCATCTTCATTTTCAAGCACCGAAACAAAGTTTAAAAGTGTTGACTTACTGTTTTTAATGTCAGAAATTGTTGCTTGTCCAACACCATAAATCTCAGACAACTTCTTACCCGTTACACCTTTATCGAGTTGCTCTATAATTTTCAGTTTGTCCGCTAACGATAGCACAACACGTTTTCTTTTCAAAGCCATGGTATAAAAACAATACAGTATTGTACACGCACAAACAAAAGTAAGCCGTAGCGAAAGAGTAGCGTCCTCGAGCAAGGTCAATAGCACACTGGCTAATCAAAACAAACAATGACAGGTGCGCCGTGACTGCAATGCGCCGGAACTTGTCTTAACTTGCCGTTGTGCCTACACTGACTTCGCGGGGGAAGTCAGTGTAGGCACAACGGCAGTTAAGACAAGTCAAGTCAAGACTTGACGCGCAAACACTGCCTTCGCGGGGGGAAGAATAATAGCGCATTTAGACTTTTTGGACAATTTTTTGTGATTCGGATAATCGGCGATTCGGATAGTCGGAGTTCGAATAATTGGAGTTCTACTGTACATATATGAACGTAAAAATAAAAAATGAAATAAACGAACTGGTATCGAAGAACACATTTCGGAGTGCCATTACGTAATTATTTCCAACCTGTGTAAAGTAAATTGTAACTAATTTCTAATATACGGACATTTTGCGTTCGTTGTGACACATCCTATATAAACTTAGACCGATCAATAATCTCAACTTGGAAGATCTCTCATCTCATCTCATTTATTTTGTCAAATTTTGTCCAGTACTTTAACTTTATCTAATGTATATTTAACATTTAACTCGGCCGCAACTCGTATCGCAAACTCCACACTCGTATAAAAAAGTTAATTTCCATAAGAAACAGTTACTTTACTTTATCGATTATTAAAAACTCCTTTATTAATACTTGAGGATTTGAACACGCGTACCAAAATTTATTAATCTCTCGTTCAAGTAAAACACTTAATAATGTTGTACAACTTGAACCACCCCGAATTACGAAAACAACTACTTTACTTTAAGAACCCGCATTTATCTTTCGAATATTACCGCATACAGAAAGTTTGACAGTTTTGCGTACTCGTAGCCGACGAAATTAAATTGACAAAAAAAATTACAAATAATTCATCTGAGTTTAATATTTGAAGTTCAATATCAACTAAAAAAAGTTGCTTTTTTAGTACACCAGTAATTGATGTAACATAAATAATAGCATCACGTAACTGACATATTTCAAATTCACAAAAGACTAATTAAAAGAAGATGAATTTTAAAGTGAACTTTTCTGATTAAAAACAAGCCTTGTACTTTTTGTGTTATTCAATTTTGACATAAACAGCTATCAGCTTGAAGGGCTTTTAAGCGATCGCCTTTGGCACTTCTTTCAATCACATCACTGAGCCATTAGAAGACGAAAAATGAAAGTGGAAAACCTATTTAGATGCTAAGATTAAGAAATACCTTATAAAAAAAACATTTTTCTTACTTATTTTTGTTACATTAGACATTTTTAACACAGAAATTTCGAATTAATAATAATGACGTTCAAATCCAATGTCGATTTAGTTGATAAAAACCTGAAAGTTTTTATGTACTAAAAATATTATTTAAATTAAGAAAACGATGTTAAAAATTTTAGTTTAAAAACGTAATACGTAAAAGGCCAACATGTGGAAGCGATTTCGCTACGTGTTGAGGGTGAACACAAATGGTGGCGTTGCTGCTATATCTCACATATAATTTTAATTTAAATTTGTAATGTTAATTTAAAATAAAATACAATTAAAATAGAAGGTGTACTTTTTCAATGATCCACATTGAATATTAGGGAAACATATAATCAGGTTAAATTCAAAAGTCAGATGTCATCCACCTTTAGTAGGCAGATATCCTCACGACAAACTTAAACCCAATATTTTTCAAATGATATATTGTTGAATAAGTCATCAATTCTATGTGCTTCTTTCTAAGATTCATTGAACTGGGATGTGTTGGAGTACCTCGTCCAAATTTTTGTGGGTGTGTCATATAAACTTTGTATTTAAGACACCCAAACAAAAAAAAAACTCAGCGGAGCCAGGCCACTTAATTGGACCTCTTCTTCCAAGGTATCACAAATCGAGATACTGACGAACTTCTTCATACTAGTGACGAGGAGCTCCGTTTTGTTAAAAATGGAATTGATCTTCAACTATCAGAAAACTAGATAATTTTCCAAACATTTAACTTTTCGAATGTTGAGTATGAACTTCATGGAATAAATGAAGATTTGTGTCGCCCAGAAGTGGAAATGAGAACTCACAAGAAATGTAAACGTTATACAAGAATTTAGAGTATGTTACATGTGCTGAGCAATAGTTTCGCAAACTTTATCGAGATCAATGAGGTAATTTAATATTGGAGCCAGATTCTATTGGAGATAGATTCTAACGATAGACTTGCTGACACTAGAAATTGCAGAAATTTGTCGTACGGACTCCTTGTTTGAAACACTATAATTATTTATTAAATTTTAAACAAACTACAAATAAGTAAATTGCTTCTTATCAGCAGAAAGAATGTTTTTATTTAATTTCCTTTTCGAGTAAGTCAAAAGGCTTACACTTAAGCTTTATTGTCTGATTTTTCAAATTAACGGTATGGTATATTCCGCTCACAAACAAAAAGCAAATGTTTTAAGAAAACTGTTATTTACCGAAATATGCAAGATGGATTTTTTTAAGATGAAACACTCTGATATTCAACAGAAATTAAGGAAGCAACGTGGAGAAGATCTAAATAGATAGCAACAATACAACAAAAAATTACAATAAGAAATAAAACGATATCTTTCAGTAAAATGGAAGAATGTAATAAAAATATGAAAAAACAATAAAAATACCAATATTAATAAGATAATGAAGGAGAAGATAGGTACACATGTGAGGGAAAATAATATAAAAATGAAAGACAAAAACTGTGGTGTAACAGAAAATTTAAGAAGAAGATGAGAATGTAGAGGAAAATGTAAATGTAAACGAAAACCATCATTGTAGAAAATAATTCAGAATTTAACTTAAACAAAAGAAACAAATTAATAATTTAAAATATATATATATATATATATATATATATATATATAAAGGGGTTATTAAAAAAACAGATACGAGGGAAGAGTAATGTTTAAAATAAAAACAATTAATGAAATAAAGCTATATTTTCATGTTACAATTGGACCATACTTGAGATGGATTGAAAAAAAATGTAAATCTACAAAAAGTAGAGGTTGAAAGACTAAAGCAAAAGACAAAAATGAAAGTTTAAAAAAAATTGTGGTGTTTATCATATCCGTTATAATCGTAAATATACTTCCAGAGGGATAATTTTGACCTGAGATTTTGGGCTTGTCCCTTTGAATCTTACTACTTACGTAATGAGTGTATTCCTTTTAGTTTTCCTTCTACCTTTAATATAAACAAAACTTTTGCCAAATGGATGCTGAATTACAGAATGCATGGTATTAATTTATGAGCCCTAAGTTTTTTTATTGTGCAACAGAGAACTATTTATTTATTAATAACTACTTACGCTTGGATCGCGTTAATAACATAAAATATTCATTGTTCCTGTTGTATGTATAACCTTAAACCAAATGTTTATATTTAACACATATTATAATTACTATTACTACTCTTATATGCCTATACCTAATTTATATGATATATACTATTTTCTTATTATGTTGTTTGTTACAGTATCTTCCTTTCAATCCTACTTAAGAGAGATATGTCACTAAACTAGCAAGTGGCGTCCTTATGTAAATTTGTGTATTGAATTATTGCCTTTTGAATAATTACTCTACCGCAGATCCTTAAGGGTTGAAAAGAGCAACCGGGAGGCAAATAAATTTACATCAAATACATTTTCTTCCGTTTATATCTTTAAATAAATTTTGATTTCATTTCCTACATGATAAAAGGTTACATTTTAGCATTAAATAAATGGCTTTAGTAAATATACAGGGTGTTTTAGAATAAGATGCTGATCCTTAAGGGTGCTAATCCTTACCCGATTTTAAGAAGAAAAGTTTAAATAAACATATGTCCTAAACCTCTTAACTTTTGATCTACAAGGTGTTCAAGTTTTAAGAAAAAAACGTTTTTTTATCATAACTTTAATATCTTTATAGATATTTTAATAAAATTTGGCATATGCCTTTTAAGCAACAACAACTATATTTTGATTTAGAAATTTTAAATTTTTTATTCAGTGGTGTCCGTACAGGATGAGGACTAGATATTTTTAGAGAAATATTATATACGCCACTGCTTTTTCTTAAAATAAAAATTATTTTTAAAATCTAAAAATTTATTTTAAGGTAAATTTGATTAATTGTTTTTTTTTCGTCCGGCAAGCGGTTTTCGCGTAAAAAAAGATTTGGCAAATAATTATTGATTTATTTAATACATAATAATTTTAACATTAAAATAAAAGAACTAACATTAAATAACCTAAAAAAAAAAAGAAAATAATTTAAATTAGCTGTTGAAATTGGCCACCACCTGCAAGTATGCATGCTTCAGCTTTTTTCCTCATTGAGTCTCGTACTCTTTGAAAAAATTTTTCTTAAAACTTGAACACCTTGTAGATCAAAAGTTAAGAGGTTTAGGACATATGTTTATTTGAACTTTTCTTCTTAAAATCGCGTAAGGATTGACACCCTTAAGGATCAGCATCTTATTCTGAAACACCCTGTATATCATTTACTTTTATGAACATGTTTTCTTAAAATGAGTGGCCCGATAAATAAACACGATAGAGAAAAATCAATCGAATTAAGTTTTTAAAAATATAAATCACCAAAATTTTTAAGAAAACCAGAAGAACCTGTAGATCTCACATACATTTATTTCAATTTAAGAAGCACTGGTTAATAAAAAAACGTAAACCGATTTAAATTGACTGTTGATAGTGAAAGTTATTCTTGCCTTCATCCGCAAATCACGACCATTAACTTAAAATACATGCATTAAGGAATAATCCCAAACTTGTTTGTTTTGACCTATTTGTTACAGCAAAACTTTAAATTAAGTTCTTGAATATTAGGGAACACTAATTAATGATTACAGCTAATGTAATTTAAGGGTATTTTCGGTAAACGTCTGCAAATTAGGGAAACTTTTTTTTCTTACCATATTTTTTTAGAAGTCCAGAGTTGTTATTTTACTTTTTATTCTCATATATATTTCAGAATAAACTTATTGTTTCGGCAAATGCATTTTTGAAAAATTGCTAAAAAACTTAAACATTTTGAGTTGTTGTTGTATATAGGATGGTCACAATTTAATTTCAAAATTAAATTTAATTTTTACAATGTATTACACAAATTTAATTTTCTGTTGAATAATAGAGAAGCATTTCTAAGCATCTTAGGTAATAGCACTATTTTGGCGTTTGATAAACTAAATTCTTAAATACTCCATTAACATCTGATATTGTTCAGTAAAGAGATCTAAGTGGTCATTTTGGTACAATTAAATTGTTATAGTGGACAAGTTGGTAAAAACTTTTTTAAAGAGTTTTTTTTTAATTTTTTTTCAAAACAAAATTACCAACAGATGGAAAATTTGATCCGTTTCAACTTTCCTATTTAGAAAACTTGCATTAGTATTTCTTGTATATTTTCTAGTATTGTATAAGGTGTTTGATAAACTACAATGTTAACTAACTCTATCAATTAAAATACAATTAAATACGCTATGGTGTAAAAATTAAAAGGTCCCAGTTGTAATGTGATGATTTTTCTTGTTTCAGTAACATTATAACGTAAACGGCGATGTTATCTTAAACCGTTTAAAAAATTTAATGGAGAACAGCGCAAATAAACATTCAGTAAATCTCTTAAATAAATAATAAGCTCACTGACTGATAAAAAATATATTGAAAAATTACGAAAATCACATCATTTACAGTAACTACTTCTACGCAATAAGTAATTGATAGATACGATAGAGCGTTCACTTTATTGCGCGATGTCATCCAAGTTGTTTTACTTCAAGCAGTTTTTGACCAATCAGATACTGAATTAGAAATAGAAAATTACGGAGATTTAACTATAAAAAAATCCAGATTTTCTCGGGAGAAAGAAATAAATTAAAAAAGTGAAAAAGAGAAGTCACAGATCTACTAAAATAAAATTTTAAAATAAGACAACACTTTCACGTAAAGAAAACCATAAAAGGAAAAATTCACAATAGCCTACAGTTCATTCTTTATCTTCTGACAACAAGCACCTATAATTTCATTCATTTCATGATACAACTGCATGAATATGGACCAATGACAGTAAAAGTAACAACTAGATGTCTTTAACAAAGGTATCAAACCCACCAAGACGGAAAGTATTCGAGTTCACGTTTGGAACCTGAGAAAATATGTTCAGGACTGAAGAGTCTCCAGTGAACCCTCCAGTAACGATACACGACAACACGGAAAAACGGACATACCTATTAGAAACCCAAAAAAGGCAGATTGGGTTCGGTACAATGCAATACTACAAAGCAATTAAAAAAGAATACAAATGAACAAACCTCCAAGATGGCACTTGAAACTGTAAAACGCAACAAGTGAACTAAACAGCACAATCATAGATGCCTATAATTCATGTTGTACACTGAACAAACCACCAACAGACAACAAGACGACTTAGTGGAATTCCAATCTGGACCAGCTCAGAAAGGAAACAATGAGACTTAATAATAAAACAAAGGTAAACAGAGATTGGGAGAAGTATAGCAACAAAACTTAATATCTAGTAGACTTTCCGTGAAAAGATCTTTTCTGCTCCGAGTAAGCCTATAATTCATAAAGTCTTAGTTTGCTGTAATGGAAAGATAAACATCTCTATGCGCAAACCTGACGGGAGCTTTACAGGGATGCTGAATAAAGAAATGTATACCAATTTGGGTAAAACACTCAAAGTCTGAATAAAGCTTCTGGTAAAAATGGAATAATTCCCATCCATCTAAAGGAAACATAATTTGTAACTCCTTTTCTGTTACAGAAGCCTTCTGGCACTGAGATATATACGTCAGGCATGCTAAGGTAGTATTTATCCCAAAACCTGGGCAGAAAAAATAGTACCAACCTAAAAACTTACTGATCAGCGGCTCTTTAATGAAAACAAGTAAGCAATTGCACCTCCTAGAATTTTTGGACAAAACAAAACCAAACGGTGGCTAACAATGGAATTGTTTAGTTATTACGTATTTATGATTTCTGGGCCGTGCAATTAACCAAGGCATCATGACAACACTAACAACGTGTACTCGCGTATTCAGATGAGCAAAGTTTGACGTGTGCTTCGTTCTTTCTTTAATAATAGATTGGAAGTAGGGATTGCTGTATTTTGAGCTTCTTCAATGCCATATAATACGTAGTGGGTGAGGATAAAATGAAATCCGTCGCTGGTTTAATGGACAATGCGTTTTTGCGGATAACGTATGATGAAAATATCACAGTGAAAAATCTTAAACGACCAATGTCTTAAGAAAATTCAAATTGGATCTTTATCAGAAAAATGACTAGATTTGAGAATGTGAAATTGAAAATGCTTTGTGTTATACTGTTTAATTTATAAAATATAATAATATACTACAAACTGATAAGCCTCAAGTCATTCCTTCTGAAGGCTTTAGAGAAGATAATAGATAATTACATCAGAACATCGTTGTTAATCCGGGCTCCATTACAGTATGATCAACATACATACAGATCTACTGAAACCGCCTTGTATCTGCTTACAAGTAAATTATGCAGGTCAATACTGCTAAAGGAGAATGCTTTCCTAAACATTAAAGTCCATGGGAAAAACATGGGTAAAAAGGCATGTGGACCCCACTAGAGTAAAAGTCAGAGAAGGTATTTAGTGGGACCACCATAAGATGCTGTCAAGGTGGAGTACTGCCACTACTGGTGTAGAGAGTTCTCGTAGATAAACTCATCTGCACTATATTTAACGGGAGAATACCGTGCTAAAAGCTACGCAAATGACAGTGTTATCATAGTGCAAAAAATTTGAAGGGACTCTCTGTGAACTCATTCAAAACGGATTAAAAAGAACAGAAAAATAATGTAAAACTGTTGGTCTGGGTATTACTATCCACAAAATCTCAATTGTGAGCTTCACCCACAAGAAAAAGTTTGAGAGACAATTACGGTAAATGTTACTGTCATGAAACTGTGCAACTCAATCAAATATTTGGGAAAAATCGTACATAAACGACTGAACTGAAACCAACACATAGAGGCTGCCATTGGAAAAGCTACCTGGGCATTAGTGGTGTGTAAGAGACTTGAAGAAAATAAATGATGCGATAGATGTACAATATGATGGTTCGGCCCATCCTTACCTATGGTGCCGTTGTTTGATGACACAAGGCCGAATAGATTATCATCAGAAGAAAACTCAAAAGGATACAAAGATTACCATTTGTTTTCATTACAGAAGCAATGCGCACCTGTCCCACCACAAGTATTAAACACATACTGGACTGCCTTGCCATTGATAAGTTAAATCACTCGGATAGAACTCTGCTCAGTAGAGAATATCTCACTTAAAAATAATAATATCAGCAAGGAATTCCTATTTGAAACTAATTTCTGCAAGCCATCAGGCAGCAAAGAAAATTGAACCTCAAGGAGATTATACAGCCCAGGAAAATGAAATCTGCTAGTACACAGACGAGTTAAAAACCAAAGTAAGTACTAGGGCGGGAGTATTTGGGCTGAGATGGCCATTAAGACTTTGAGCAGCACTATCATAAACTCTGGTGCAAAGCCAAGCTAAACGAACTGGAAGCACTTAATAAGATCAAGCTCATTTGGATTCAGAGACACACTGGGTTAAAATTTTAGCGGATGTAGTAATCCAAAGTTTTTGGATCAAGAACTCTTAAAGTATAATCTGCTGCTGAAGTTCAAGAACTTAAATTTCCATTGTTTTTATGTGTTCATCGGATCGGAAAGTTTGGATTTGAATTGACCATCCTGACTGCCCTTCGAATAGAACAATATGAATGTTTTTTGTCAAATAAAAATTAATTATTTTAAAAAAATTAAGTTGTACTTTAAAATGCAATTCATATTTTTCATAATTAAAATTCAATATTCAAAAATTAAACATCGGTAAAATACTTATAAAGTTTGAGCATTAACTTCTTAAATAAATTTTTAAATATTAAATTATCGAGCAATTAGCAAACGTAGCAAAATAAAAAAATTTAATTCAACATAATCGTATTACGAATAATAAAAAAAATTATTCATTCCTTTTTCATATTTTCCATTTTTCTCGCCATTCATTATGAAGAAGTTTAAAACGAGATACACATTCGCACTCCTTTTTGGTTTATCTTTTGTAAAATCTTATATTTGAATAGTGCTACGAATGTAAATGTCCCCATTATTTTCTTTTTACATTCTAAATAGAAACAAGTAAGCCATAAGTTCCAAAATAAAAAGCTTTAGATTTGCCTTTTATATTGTAACTACGAAGCGAAATATAATTTTACGATTCAGTTTTACTCTGGTTGTTCTATTATGAAAATGGTTAAAGTTAATTTATTATTTATTTAAATGTGAAGTTACAATGGAGTAATAAAGTATATTATGATTAAGGTGTTGTGATCAAGATAAACTCTTATAATGTGTTGATAAAACCGCATGCAAAGCAATTGTTTTGAGGTTTAAAAGATAATAATAATATTTATTAACTCCTTCGACATACAATAGTATCGGAGACGTCAACAATATTAACGATATAATATAAATATAATATAAAAATAAAATTTGTATATACAGGGTTATCCAAAAGTATGGAAACCTGCTTATATCTTGAAAACCGTGAGGATTAGCGGTATGAAACTTTGGGGAAGTATGTATGACATACTTCCGGGCATTTTTATTCTTTATAAGATTTTGAGACGATGCTCCAATTACGAGTAATTGATAGCAACTTCTGATTTTCAAATGCACCATACTAGTTGACTGACATTTTTAGATTCTACGTGAATTTCTGTATGCAACGGTGAACATAAAAATTATTTAATATGATAATGTTATTAAAAATATTATATAAAAAGTTCAGTTTGACCGTCAACATTATTGCTTGTGGGCGGGTACCTGTTAAGTACTTGTTTGGAGAAAAAATAACCAATAAGAACTTTTGTGTGTTGAATAGAATACTTAATCCTTTCTTATCAGTGCAGTGGCGTATTTTTTCATTCCTTTTATTTATTTTTTACGGATAGGTATACAATTTTTACAAAAAATAACGTTATACAAACTTTTTTTGTTATTTTAATGAGAACACTTTATTGGTAATTAAACATTTACATTTGAAAGTGGATAGGTATGTTTTAAGGTGCTATAGATAATAACATTCCATACCATAAGACCCTAAAAAGGGTCATGTGTTAAGCCTTGAATTTAGTTCAAAAAGTTTTCAAAATGCCCCCCATTTCTTTGTTCACAATACCGTAGTCGATGTTCAAATTCAATTATACATCTTTGAATTACTTTAAGAGGAATTGCCTCACATTTTGTTATAATTTATTGTTGAAGTTCTCCCAAATTATTCGGCTGATTGGCATACACCTTATTTTTTTTACAACCCCACAGAAAAAAATCGAGTGGCGTGAGATCTGGTGATCTAGGTGGCCACTCAATAAAATCTCCTCGCCCTATCCAACGATTTTGAAACGTTTGATTCAAAAACGCCCTTACTTGTCGGCGATAGTGGGCTGGAGCGCCATCCTGCTGGAACCATACATTGTTATCTTGCCCAAAGAAGTGGTTTAGAGTGGGCACAATTTGGTTTTGCAACAAATCCAAATATAACGCACTATTTAAATTTCCTTGAATAAAAAGGGCCCAACTATTCGGTTGTTTATGATGACAGCCCAAACGTTCAGCTTCTGTGGATGCTGAGTATGGCATTCTACCATCCAGTGTGGGTTTCCCAACGGTGCTTGTTAACTTGCCCATTTAAACAAAATGTTGCTTCGTCGCTGAAGCAAATTCTGTTTGGCAAAACATCTTCGCGATCCTGCAACTCCTCAAAACTTTCAAAAAATTGAAACCGTCTGTTGTAGTCTTCGGCGTCCAGTTCTTGGTGAAACTGAAGCTTGTATGGCTTTGCGTTTTCATTTTTTAGAATTCTTTGCACTGACGTACTGCTCATGTCGTAATTCAGTGCCAGTTGGTTGGTTGAAGTATTTGGTTCTTCAATAACACTCTGGATAACCTCAATGCTCGTATCCAAATCGGTGGCAGTTTTAGCTCTTCCACTTCGTCGAATATCTTTCACACTTCTGTGTTCAAACCATCTTGCATACGTTTTTTGAACGGCAGATTTTGTAATTGGTACTTCCCTTTCTGGATGATTTGCATTGAAAATATCGCTGGTAGCTAGATACGTTCATCTTCGATGACCGTAACCCAAAATAATCAAAATTTCGATACGATCCGCTTCAGTGAGTTCCATTTTAAAAATGCGAAAACTGTTACGTACTTTAACACAGTAACACCACAATGTATAATATGAAAAAAAATTCCTTAAACGCACTTTAAGTACCTATACCAACTGAACCCTATCGATAATAAGATTTTGTCTAGGTAATTAAGCAGGGTTATTATTTGTATTACAAACATACTTATTATTCCCAAATAAAGAAGTGCTATTAGAGACAAAGGTAAAGAAAACCGTTAATGAGCCTATTATGATGAATTGATTAAAAAAAAACAAATTCCAAAGATTTAACCAAATTAACAATAATACATTACCTACTAGGTAATTAAACAACTTTACATTTCTTCTATTATCTATAGCACCTTAAGAAATACCTATCCACTTTCAAATGTAAATGTTTAATTACCAGTAAAGTGTTCTCATTAAAATAACAAACAAACATTTGTATAACGTTATTTTTTGTAAAAAAGTGTATACGTATCCGTAAAAAAATAAATAAAAGAAATAAAATTCAGCAAGATTGAAAACTGGTGTAGCATAAACAATACCCTTGATGTGACCCCACAGATAAAAGTCAAGAGGAGTGAGATCTGGGGATCGTGCTGGCCAACGCACTGGCCCATGAGTAGAGATGACATTCTCTCCAAAACATTCCAACAAATGCTGCGTGACGTCTCTAGAATTATGGAGCGGAGCACCGTCTTGTTAAAAAACATTTGGGCTAACAACCGTAAAGGCAGGTTATCCAGTGCTTCCTGGATTTGGTTTCGTAGGAAACCCAAATACCGAACTCCACTTAGCGTCCTTGGAATAAAATCGGACCGATAATTTGATTTCCAAGAATCCCCGCCCAAACATTGACTCCAAATATTTCTTGAAATCGACCAGGTCTAGTAATGCGCCTGTTGTTTTGTGACCAATACCTGCTATTCTGCCGATTAAACATTGCATTATTACAAAACCTGGATTCATTCGTGAACAAAATTTTTTTCACAAAGTCGTTATCGTTATGCTTGTTTAGTAGAAGCCAAGTACAATAAACCCGTCTTCTGTCTTCATCACCATCGTGTAAATTGGTGTAAATTGTACTTAAACGAGCAATAATTAATGCTTCTTTAGAATTCGCACAGTTGCTCTTGACGCATCCACCTCCAAAGCAATCTCTCTTAACGACGCAGTAGCATTCATATTAACAAACGCCAACACGTTAATTTCCAAATCTTCACAACCAACAAAGCAATCTTCCCTTTCTCTTACCGGATTCCTTCTCATAAAATTTTCCAGCTTTTGGAAGTACGTAAAAAATGGTTGGCGCCTACCGGGAAACCGCTCTGCGTATAGAGTTGTTGCGCTTGACGGCCGTTCTTCCTACACTTCAACTTTTTTCATTTTGGGAATAGCCCCTATTATCATTAATGTTATTCATAATGATAACTTAGTGAATTTATTATCAATTATCAACAACAATCAAACTAAAAAAACTTTTTAAAGTGCAAATTCAAAACGGGAATGACAATCTGTTTTGATAAATAAATTATTATTGAGTTTTAGAAACCGCAACTTTTTTCTGTTTCCCGCGTTGCTAAGTTGTCAACAATTCCAAGAGTTACTATTTTTTTTGTTCGAAATGTTCTTATTGTTTTTGGTCCATTCATTGTCATTTTAATTTGTATTTTTTTTACTGTAAGGTTATTTCTGGGCCGATTTCCAAAAATTTGGTCACTTTACCGGAAGTGACACAAAAATCATTTTTGTCCCATTAAACTCGAAAGGCCGTCTTTAGTAAACGCTCCAAATTTCAAACTTTTATCTTCAATAGGAAAAAAGATATTGACTGTACCCACTTTCCTGTGTCACCTTGTAACGGGTGGGCCAGAAAGAATTGCGAAAAAATTATAATAAAAAAACTAAATACAATTCACATACAAATTTTTATTTCAAGTAAAAAAGACATCTGGGAAATTCATTTCTTAAAAAGAACACCATCCAGGTGTGCACCATCGCGCTGCGAACATTCCTCGAATCTGAACCTCAAATTGGTAAAAACTCGTTGGCACATTGCGCGGGGATTGGCTGCCATTTCTTCTCTGATATTGGTCTTCAACTGGTTAATTGTTGCTGAGTTATTAGAGTAGACTCTACTTTTTTAGATATCCCCACATAAAAAAGTCCGGTGGCGTTAGATCCGGACTTCTGGGCGGCCATGCAATATCACCTCGGCGCGATATCAGTTTCCCAGTAAACATCTCGTTCACGACCGCCAAAGAGGCATTAGAAGTATGGCATGTCGCGCCATCTTGTTGAAACCACGTCGCACGATTATAGGCTTCAAATTGTTGCAATTGCGGAAAGAAAAAATCTCTTAACATGGCGATGTATCGGTCAGAATTTACAGTGACAGATTGCCCTTGTTGATTTTCAAAAAAATAGGGTCCGATAATTCCGTGCGCTGATATGGCCGCCCAAACAGTTACTTTCGGCAAATGCAGAGGCCTTTGATGTTTTGCACGTGGGTTTTCTGCAGCCCAGTAACGGCAGTTCTGTTTATTGACATGCCCATTTAAGTGAAAATGGGCTTCGTCGGTGAACAGAATATTGTTGAAACTCTGAAAACGTTCCAACATTGTTTCAACAAAAGCTCGCCGTAAAATTGGATCATTTGGCTGTAATTCCTGCATAAGTTAAATTTGATATGGGTGCAATTTTAGATCATTCGATAAAATGCGACGCAAAGATGTTCTGGATACCACAAGTTCAGGTGATCGCTTACGAGTCGATAGACTAGGATTACGTTGAACTGAAGCTCTAACTTGTTCAATTGTGTCTTCCGTTCTTGTTGACCTTGGGCGTCCCGCTGGCTTCTGTTTCAGAGTCGAACCAGTAGATTCTAACTTTCTGATCCACGATCGAATCACACTTTCCTTCTGACACTGATTTAGGTCATGTAATCCAAACTAACGCCGAACAATAGCGCACGAATCGCCATTTTTGTAATAATGTTTAACGCAGAATGCACGTTGCGCTCCGGTGAAGCGATTCATTGCTACTAAATTTCCGAGAACCTAGCTACTCAACCCCACCACCCGCGCAGCCCCCTCTTATAAGGTTTAAATGCAAGAGTGTTTTTAAAATCGTACGCCTTTCTGGCCCACCTTGTATATCCTGACACTTTGATAAAGAACTGCGAAATATTAAGCAGATTGCATCATACAATGGTTTTCAAGAATCAATTGTCACAAACATAATTAGAAAACATAAACATAAGTTAAACATTAGAAACATTACAACGTTAGGAACTAGTAATAGCAAAATAGATAAGAAATATGTCAAATTACCAAATTATTCCACATACACAAAAGGTCTTCAAAAAATATTTTCAAAATTTGATTATAAAACAGTAACCTCTAGTAGTAACAACTTGCAAAATCTTTTAGGCAATCCGAAAGACCCAATAGAAATGTGTGATAAATCGGGAATATATAAAATTAATTGTAAAGACTGTAACCAAGTATATATAGGGCAAACCAAGAGACCTATTAAAACTCGTTTTAAAGAGCACGTAGCTCATGTCAAATATCATCGCACAGATAGGTCCAGTGTTGCCATGCATATGCTTCAAAATGGCCATAGAGTAGGCGACATTGAATTAATTAAGAGGGTATATAATAAAAACGAACTTGATTCTTATGAAAGTTTAGAAATTTTTAAAAACAGAAATTTGCTTATGAATTATGATATGATTTTAGTAATTATTTAAGCTTATCTAAGAATCAATTAAGTTTAACGATGCGTGATAAGCAGATAGTATATATAAGCTTCCCGTTGTTTTTATTTTTAGTATCGGTATCGCTGATGATAACAGCTTAGCTGTTGAAACACGTGTCCGAGTCAAATTTTTGGTGCAGTTTTTGCTGTTGATTTTTATGAATAGTTATTTAAATTTTCTATACAAAAAAAAGTTTGATCTCGAATGTTGTACTTGTTGGTTAAATAATTTTTATAACATTTTGATCCCTGCTCTACTTTAAATTATAAATAAAATATCGCTACAGTGTTACGGAAATTAATTTCTTTATTGCTACTATGTGGCTGATTGTTCACTTGTTAAAATTATTTCGTATGGTTTTTTAACTCAATCTGAGTTTGTAAAATTTTTAAAAATTTTTTTTTACATTTAACAAAAGATCATCGTGAAAGTACGAGAAGAAGTTTTGATTTGAGTAATCGGTTAAATTTAAATATAAATTTCGACATTACTCAGTTCAAATCGATAAGATCAATGAAAATTTTGTGATAGTTTTTATGGCCCTATTTTGTAATTGTCTGTTAGATCGAATGTAAAAAGTTGAAGGTAATAAACAATTAATTTGTCTTAAAGTTATATTTTCGAGATTAATCTACTTCTTGGCAGAACGGTGGGTAACAACAACTAAAATTGAAACAAATAAAATCGTATGTATCCGGCTTCATTTAAAATAATACATATTTTTTTATAATTGCATTCTGATACCACTTATTGCTGTTTTCTTATCGTCTCTTCAATTTAGTTTAAAAAGATTTATGTCACTAAACTAGCAAGTGGCGTCCTTATGAGAATTTGTGCATCGAATTTATGCATTTTGGAACTTTTAAGGCAAACAATTATTCTACTGCAAATGCTTAAGGGGAAACAGGGCAAACGGAAGGCGAATAAATTCACATCAAATACATTCTCTTCCATTTAGATGTAAAAACGGGTAACAGATTTTAATTCCATTTTTTATACGATAATTTTACGTTTTAAGTAGTAAGTTTTTTTTGTTAACGTAAAGTCTTGGTTAAAAATTTTTTTAAATAATTATTGTATCTGTTAAGAAGGTCCAGATAAACAAACACAAAAAAAATAATTTGAATAAGAAAACACAAAAACCTTAATTTAAATAACAATGAATTCTTCCATAAATTTCTGTCAATTTTAGAAGCAATTATTAAAAAACGTAAAACAAAGCAAATATAATTGAAATTGATTGTTGAAATTATTCCTGACGATGAACTACTTCTTTAAATTAAATTAGATGTTTCGAGATACTATTTTATTTGATTCTTCTCGTATCCTATTCGAAAATAATTTATTATGTCGGCAAATCGTGAAAAGATCCAAAAAAAGGTAAAATTTTCATAAGTCATAGGGCAAATTTAAAAAAAATCAGAGTAATATCAGTCCTATTTTAAAACCCTTCACTATGTAACAGTAACAATCGTTAAATATTTAACACCATGTGTTTCCCGTCCGGCATAGTTGCCAACCTCCCCGTCTACAGGTGGCAATTCAAATTCAAATTTATTCAAACAATATAGATATATATGTATACAAAAAGAGTTCTATAAATATATTATATGTATCTATAGAAATGTCAAAAGTTAATATAATACACAAAATATATAATATAAAAGAAAAGACAACAAAAGTTAAAAATATATACTTAGGAACCTACTACAAGATAAATATTTTTATATTAATAATTGCAACGGGTACACCTACAGTTGAAACGAATTTATGTCGTAATAGCTAATCTTTATAACATTTGCTCTTATAACCCTTTTAAATTTAATAAAGTTTAGGTTTCAAACGGATAAAGGCAGTTTGTTATAAAGTCTAATGCCCAAGAGATGTTTGTCGGTAACTGACAATCTGTGAGGTGGAACATTCAAGTTATCTCTATATCTAGTTTCATACTCATGACTTGCACCAAAGTTTGTGTATTTATGTATATTTGTTTTAACGTTGATGAGTGAGTGGAATATACTACACGACGGCAGAGTCATTATTGAGTAATTTCGGAAAAACTGAACGCAACTTTCAAAATAAGGAATCTTAGCAACAGCACGAACAGCTTTTTTCTGTTGTCTAAATATTCTGTTTATATTAGTTTTCCAAAACCAAATTCTAAAATATTTGTTTTGTTCTCGTTCATTTTAAGTTCATTTGAGCTGAACCATTTATCCGCTTTTTCGAGTTGATTTTTTAAAATTTCTAAACAATCTTCATAATTTTGGCTACTGTTAATAAGAGTTGTATCATCAGCGAATAATAACGTATAAGTTTTTAAGTTTAAACACAGATCATTTATATATATTGTAACGATACCTTTTCCTTATTATTAAAAAAAAAAAAAAAAATTTATATAAGCATTACGATGTGTCAGCAATGACAGAAATGGTAGCGGGGCAGAGGAAATTCGCGAGCCGGTCTGAATTGATTCATTCAACGTAAGTGTCTGAAACAAGACACACTAGTTGAGTTGAATGCATTGATTACGCTTCTTGTATGTGAATAACGGATACAATAAAATTGTTGCAAAATTTTATTAGCCGAAATAGTGTTAAATCAGATCAAAGAAAAAACACTAAAAGTCTACTGAAAGAAGGTAGAAAACCAGTAGACAAATAGAGAAGTAGTGGGGCTGCTTCGTTTTGGGCCTTTTTTATTTGTGGAGATCGTCGTTATGAAAGCACCTTTTTCATCAATGCAAACCTACGAATTTCCGATTTTCCAAGCGCACCAGATACTTCACAACTAATGTACAAGGTATTGTGAACTTTCGTTGTTTAATTATTTTATAAACCAACTATTAAAGTGTTAGCATTACTACTAAACAATGTAATTAAGTACAAGTACTGTATCACACGTGAATTAGCGATTTAAAACGTATCTAAAAGTACAGTTTCAATCTAAACTCGATTTAAGTTTAGATTGAGTAACGTAGTTCAATATTTGCTTCGCAATAGTTGAAACAATAACAGTGAGATACTGACATCCGGTGTTAGGATTTGTTTTTTTATTTATGTCGGCGACAACGAAGCGTTTTCTTGGTAACGTGTTGTAGCTGCGTATTACGTTTGGTACCAACGTGTAGGTGTATTACGATTCTGCGGAATTTATTTAAGTTGATAACTTTGTGTTTTGTTCAAATTTATTGTTTATCAGGTTCTTTTATATTTATAACGTGTTCTAATAAAATAAGTTCTTGAGTTTTGTACAAAATTGATTGTTGAACTAATGTGAGGGAAGATTTTTGGTCGCCTGGAAAGACGCTATTTAAAGCATATGAGTCATGTTTGAAAAAACAAATAACGGAGACCCGAAACCACCCACTTATTAACCCTGAGATTTGAGTCTAAGCCGAAACCATAACTTTCAACAATTTAATTTTTGAACTGTTTTGTAACATTATTTTACGACATTTCTAAATTATTTTTTTACGACCTTTGGGGTGATTTTTTTTTTGTTTAAAGTAACATTAAAGGGAGGTTACAATATTAAAAATAGGATAGGTCCCAACACACTACCTTGAGGAACACCCTTACCAAATATTTCCAGTCTCAGTGTTAATTATATACCAGATCACTATTGTTCTATTTGCAGAGTTTGTGCCCGATTCCAATATGTCAGCTTTATTTATATTCCGTCATTTTTTGATTAGAAGTGCTTTGAATTCGCTTTTAATTATGTTTAGTATCTTTTTTGTGTTGCTGTTACGAGTAACGTCATAAAACATATATATCGCGTTTAATTTATTTTTACAGAAAACAATTTCTTTATCAGTAGCCAATATTTTTTTAATTCTATTTTTAGTGTAATTTTGATGAGGTTTACAACGGATTGTTTTGTAAGGAAAGGCAAAAATAAAATATTGAAATAATATTACAAAAAATGCGGAGTATGCCAAGTTTGTATTTGTACATGAATACACTTTCTCCCAATTTTCATTTATTAAATACTTATGGAAACTTTTATTATTGTTGGTGTTAAATATTCTTATCTGTTTATTGATAGCGCAATCCGTCGACGATCGCAGAACATCGTCCTCTACGCATTGTAAACGATGATCTCATAGCTTAGTATCAATTACCCTCTGCTCAACTTTTGTAAAGTTAGTGAATATGTTATCTATACAACTTTTTGTTTGTTCTGTTACTCTTGTGAATTCAAAAATTTTTTGCTTTAAATTAAAACTATTTAATGTTGATATGATTTTTTTGTTGATAAGTTATTTATGTTGAAGTGTAAATTAAAGTCACCACCCATTAGTACCATATTTCTATTTGTACGATCCGCTATTTCTAGAATGCTGTTAAGTAGATCGTCAAATAAATCAACATTACCGCTAGGTGGTCGATAGGTGACAAAACAATCGTATTCAAGTTCTCGACAAGCAAATTTAGATCACAAATCTCTTTTCTACGAGATACTGTGTTTCATTACAGAGGATATTCCATTGTTTACATCTTAATTGTCATGATAGAATTCAAGTTAAAATGTTAATAAAACTTCTAATTCCAATTGTGTAATTTGCATTGTTGTTTGCTTTTACTGAACTGATGTCGTTCTATGCCCTATCGTTTTTCCAGGTTTTACGCATATATCGCGGTTGTAGAGGAACTAAATCTAATTCAAAAATTTTAATGTTATTTCAAAAACGATTAAGTATTTTCGGGTCGGGCAATTAAAAAAAAGGAATTGACAAATGAAATGGTATTGTTGTCTATTCAATAGTGCAAAGTATAGGTAAAAATTCCGAATTCTGGGTAATGCTTAATCCTTAAAGTACGTTATAAAAGTGCTTTCGGCAACAAGATATGTAAACATAACAAATTCAATAGGTTCGAATTAAAGAAAAAATACATTTACAACCCAATGGCTTTTAGATAATAGTTTCATCGAACAATGAATCCGATCAAAGGATTTGCAAAACTTTGCAGTTTTGTAAAAGATCAATTACAGAAACCAGATCAAATCTTTTGTTTGCATCAACTTGCTTATTGAATTATTGAAATTTAGTATTTTATACAAACAACAAGTAAACACAACAACTTAAATTGTTTAATAAAATTTAATATACTCGAAGCTTCATCTCTTATTAAATTAAGAATTTGTTGGTTTCCATAGATGCTTAGCAAAGCATCATAAACATCTACTAAATGAAATCACAAAGATTTTGAAGCATCTATCCTACCCTCCCATCTAGTGCCACTTAACGGTTTCAACCCGAAAACTTGAACATGTTTTAAAAGTATTGCCGAAAAGTAGACGCCAAAAAAAATGAATATATTTTTTAGACAATCTTGACGAAATTAGCGGCCTCCAAGGATGCTTTTACCATATCATTAACAAGATTTAGAGAGTATGAACTACACCGAACATGGAATGTTTGTGGATTACATTGTTGAATTCTAGATTACACACCTGTTTTATCCCCTATTGTCGTATCCCTGCCCTCTCATATCAAGCAAATTTAAAACCAAGGCATTGAGTTCTGCAATTATATCAGAGATTTGTTTTCTTGTAGATCTTTTGACTGGTAAGAAACCTAAAAAATTTTCATTAATTTTAATTTCAACATCAGAGTTTAATTTACTGATTGAAACATATCTGATTACAAGAGTCATTTGCTCTATCTTACTAATGTCAGGAATACGATCTAAAATTATGAAATAAACGATCTCATAATTCACACAGGTAAATGATACTGAAAAAAAAATAAGTCCTTGAGTACAATTTTGTTAGAAAAATATCATAGTGTAACATTGTATTATCTTTTAGAGGTGATTTTACATGCAATTTAGCCCAAATGTGAAAATCTTAATGATATCATCACTAAGTGCCAAAATTATTAATTAGAAGTTCACTGCAGATAACAATATTTTATTGATTCAAGAAACATCATTTAGGGTACTTAAAAAACATTTATTTAAATTCAATTTCAATTATATAAAATGATAATTATTGCCAAAATAACCTGGCGATTAATACACAGGTAGTCATTTATTGGCAGTGTCCAGAAATGTATGAAAAAGAGATGTAATTTTGTTGTTAATCTTGTCATTATGTTTTTTTGACTAACTGTAACATTCCTATGTAATTATTATGACGTACCAAAATAAAATTGATAAATCCCAAATGAAATTCCAATGAATCAAATTGACTTTGTTAAATCTAAAATTGAAATTGATTTGTCTTAAATTGGATTTGAAAAGGTAAATGAATCAAAACAAAAAATTTTAGGAAAGATGCTTTGGAACCTACGATCTGGCTTGGAGAGAAAAATGAACAAAACCTGCTTGAATATATGCAAACTCTGCGGAGAGTCCGTTATCCTTCAATACCGTAAATTATTAAGATATTTCGTTGAATTATAAATAAACACAATGAACTACCTGATACCCGGTTTTTCATTTACATTAGAAATCATCAGGGATAGTACATATTGTGCGTATATACAACTGAAAGAACGCTGTGCAACTATAACAACATAAAAAATAAGTGATGATCCTAAGCTGTTCACGCTTAATTCTTAGAGAAATTATAACAATTTTCCCAACAGATGGAAGCAATAACACTATGTGTATTTTTCATTTCAAAATCTCTTGCTAATTTAACATGGATTAATTGCTTAAATAATGTAAAGACGTGGTCAACAATCTTACGTTAATTGAATCAATCATTTTTTTGCCATCTGTTGACAATATTTGTTACAATATCGCTACGTGTTAAGCGTGAACACCAGAAGGTAGCATCATCACTTATTTTCCATATGGCTTATAGTTTGCAGAAAGAAATGAGTTGCCGACCAAATAGAGACAAAATCAGAAGCTGGCTATGATTAGTTTGTACTTTTTATGAAGTGACTTCCTAATTTAAGCATGCCTACTTTTTAGGTCGTTCAATCTACATCGGTGAACTGTTAAATCAATCTTGGGGGCAAAGTCTCTGGTGTCGAGGCGGTAAACATAGGAAACAAGCAGACAGGTGAGAACTACAACAGGAGCCTATCAACCTTCAACAGTGGTCCTAACTTATTTGAACGCATGAAACATGTACCCCTTATTCTGACAACTGCCCCGACTGTACTTCTTGAGCTGGCTTTCAGTATTTAGGTTTGAAATAAAGAAAATTCTTAAAGGTATTCTATTGCTTTGATTTAGATGACTTCAAACATCATTTTCGACGTTTTAACTTCATTTGATGCCTTACCCAGAACTGTTTATATATTTTTGAAAAAAAAAATTGAGGCGCCGTTGACCGTATTACGTTATTTATACTAAAATACAAAAAACATTTGTAGTTATTGAAAACTGTTATTACCGAAAAATTAAACATCTTTAATCATCGAGCCTTATTCTCTTTTTAAAATGAATAATGAACACTGGATGATTCTCACCACGAATAGTTTTAGCAACAGTTTGAATTACTGTGATTCATGAATTACTGCCCTCTAATTTTCCACTTCAAAAATAGTATTATTACTAGTTTAACAAAGTCTTAAAAATGATGTCGTGTTAAACCTACCTTTCTTCAGTAATGAAAAATAGTTTCATCTCATTTGTAGGAACTCCACTGCATCTTCAAAAGATTGGAGTGTGGTTGGCTTTTTTAACCACATCTTATAAAAAGATAATATTTTAGAAATATTTACAAACACTAAATTTATACATTTTCTTCAAATAAAATGTGAAACTAATGGTTTTAACAATATTTTCAAAAATACCATTCACACAAAAAAAGTTACTTTTGATAGATTGCCCTCGTCAGCCTCACAACACAAATACTTAATATTTTTTATGATAAATACTGCACCAATAGAGCATTTAGAAATGTAAATTTTGACAGCGATAACTTTCCTGTTGCCTCGCCATGTCAAATTTTTTAGTAGGTATTTAAGGTGTATATTACTAAAATATTTTTGATTCTCACTTTTGGAGCTGTGCTGTTTTTATTAGTAAGCTCACTAATATACAAACAATTACGGGAAACGATTTACACAAGACAACACAGCCCTTTCATTATCGAGGTTTATTTTCGTTCGGCAACCAGCAATAAACATAGAACATACGATTATTACTATCAATTGCCATGAACGTTTTCCTAATGAAATGTTTCGATATGATCTTTTTTGTGAAAAAAGTTTTTCCGTCACATATTATATTGTTATGTGAAATCCCATTCCTCTTTGTATTGAAATGTGATTGAGTATGATTATAATTTCGTTTCAACCAATTACTATCGACCACTGATTTAGAAAAAGCAAACACTTTCACAGTGGTTTACAAGTAGGGGTACGAGTTAGTGGATCTAGTATGATGACCCAAATAAGAATGTATGTGTTTGAAATTGCAGCCACAGCCACCGACTATTAACTATCCTGTGTGACTGCGGCCTAAGCGTTTTGCTGAAATTGATCAATTTTCGTATTTTATCGCCTTACATTGGTACCAGACCAGAAACTAGTCATATGTACTGGGTGACCCAATAAGACTGTTCCTCGGCCATATCTCGAGAACCGTTCGTCGTATGACTTTGGTGTAAAAAAAATATTAGGTAAATCGGCCATGAAAAACCGCAGGAAATTTTTTTAAGTTTTAAAAATGACCACCAGAGGGCGTAACTGCCATCTTAAATTTTGAAATTGCATTTTCTATAAATTTCTCATAATAAACAAAAAAAATTTTTCACATTTGTAAAGAGAACCAGTTTATCTATCATTTTCGTAAAAACAAAAGTTCAGTTATTTCAAAAACAAAGATGGCGGGGGGTGTTCAATTGTTTTTGCAATAACCTTTTAAGAAATTTAGTATCGTGAAAAGAGCATTCCTTAAGCAATCCTATTTTAGGCTTACTTATTAAATTAAATGTTAGAATTACGAGAGTAATATTAAAGTGACAATAAGTTCAAAATGCGTTTAGTCCCTTTGGAGCAACATGGTTGATTCTAATTGCTTAAAGAATACTCTTTTCAACGATTCCAAATTTGTTAAAATCGGTCCAACCGTTAAGAAGTTAAAGCAGGTTATTGTAAAAACAATTGAACACCCCCCGCCATCTTTGTTTTTGAAATAACTGAACTATTGTTTTTACAAAAATGATAGATAAACTGGTTCTCTTTACAAATGTGAAAAAAAATTTTTTGTTTATTATGCGAAATTTGTAGAAAATGTAATTTAAAAATTTAAGATAGCAGTTACGCCCTCTGGTGGTCATTTTAAAACTTGATAATATTTTCCTGCGATTCTTCATAGCCGATTTACCAAATATTTTTTTTTACACCAAAGTCATACGACGAACGGTTCTTGAGATATGGCCGAGGAACAGTATTATTGGGTCACCCGGTACAACTAAAACGTATCGTTAACCGGGGTTAACTTTAACACTGATGCGTATTTTTTTATGGCTGTATTTTTTTTACAATTTTAACTGAAAGCATTTGTTCTTTCATCTAAAGAGTCATGGTCCGAGAATACCAGAACACTCCAGGAACCCGGAATTATAGAAATTAATACGGAAAATTGCCTTACGCTTGAATCTATCAAAAATGACATGCAAGTAAAACTGGTGGCGATTGTGTTTAAAACTCTTCGAATAAAAAAAAATCACGCGAGTAGGTCACCCAAATGTTCCTTCGAACACTGAACAACGAGTATTAGTAGTAGACACTTTAAGTCAGAGGGGGAAGTGCAACATTCGCGCAATAGTACAAAAATTCTTAAACTAACAAAACACAAACTTTTACAAAAAAATTTATAAAATAAATAACATTTCCACTCATGTTGCAACCAACATAAAAATCCTAATCTTTCAAAGAAAAGTTGAAATCGTCACATTTTGTAATAATATTAAAGAACTATTAAGTGCCATTGACATTAAAAAACATTTATAACCATGGTGAGACAAATATGGCTAACGTTCCGAGGGCGAAAAGTCACAGTACCCAAAAGCCTTCGGAAAGAGTTCAAAACTACTATCGTTCCCATGCTAGTATATAAATCTCCGGTGATGCAAGTGCCAACCTATATAACAATTGATGCACTGAATGGCCATCTGGAACTGTTTGTGGATTCAGCTAATCAGATTGGTCTGACATGAACCTGTTCTAAGAATACTTCTTTAAAACATATAAAAGCAAGCAAAAAGCCAGGATAAAAATCAGTTGAAGTCGGTGATAACTGAGCGAGTCACTTCTCGCCTAGCATGAACATGAACAAAGCATCCATAGAAAATGATATCTACATGAGACCATTTTCTACTAACGGCACGCGTAAAATACAGTCTTAGGACGTCGTTTGTATTTGATTCAACTAATAAAAGAAAAAATTAGTAAAATAGAGACAAGAGAGCTATGCTCAAAGAAAACGTTTCATTACTATTGTAAAACCTATGGAATAATAAATCGTGAGAAACAAAAGAAATGAAATATGAAGCTGGAAAGCAAATGGAAATTTCAGATTCCAATCATGAAAATCGGAAACTAAACTTCAACCTCGTAAAATAGTCAACGACCCTGGATTGCCTTGTTTCTCGCAAGACTCTGTAGAAACATCTGGGCCAAAACCCAAAAATCTGAAGGAAAAAATAAGCATAAATATTACTAAACAGAGTTTACGGACGAAAAGTGATGCGAACTCAAAATACGAGATTTGCCGTCTGTTCTCATAAACTACACCAGTCAAGGTGATTGGATTTAATCTTTAAAATGCAAAAAATGGATTTGTAGTTTGTCCAACAATGGAAGTAAAGATCCATGTGTAATGCAAATCTTTATTGATGAGAACAATATGTCAAAAATATTTTATTTTTAATGTTTCTGATTTTAAAACGTTAGTTGCTCATATCAATTAAATGAAAGGCACCGGATGAATTTTTACTCAATTTCGATAAACTATAAATTCGTTTTCTTTAAGAGAGTAACATTTGGAGTACGACTAAATAAATATTACAAAACTATTGTACATATTTTAAAAGAAGTAATGCGCGCTTATAAAAACCTTTTCGGCATCAAACGACAAATATGTTAATTTAGACAAATGATTTATTTAAATTTAATCATTGTAACAAGTTCAATAAAGAAAATGAAATTTGTTTGAAATTTTGATTTATCGGTCGGAATTAAAGGTTAAATTTCGACAATTACGGTGCAAATATTTTTTTGTAGTAAATTAACTGTTAAAATATAATTTGACCGTCTTGTATATTTTTATTAAACTGTAAACCCCACAATTCCACTCGTGCGACCCTTGACGTCTGAGCGATCATAAACATCAAATTTTTTAATGAAAAAGCAATAACGAATATCGTTACTAAATTTAATGTTGTTAAATTCAATTTTTTCATTATGTTAGCGTTTAAATTGAAGATCTAAATAATAAAATAAAAAACCAATAATTTTAATTTTCAAGAAAATATATAGCATAACATATAGCAGACCATTTTGAAATAAATTACTTTTATGATCACTATATCCACAGTGTTATCAGTATATTACCAGTTTTAAATTACTAAGGATTTACGTTGATACTCAAGCCTTAAAGTTTATAGAAAAGTATGTACATAACCCGTACGAAGCGTTGGAAAGATATTTTCGAAAATTATTTTATGTTTAAAGCAAATCATAAACTAGTATGTTTTAAACCATAAATTCTTAGACTAATTTAATAACTTCACCGAGTTATTAGATTAATAATTTTAAATTTATTTTGCGATTGTATGAAGAGTGAATTAATTATAATTTTGTTGTGTGCGCCCATGTCGAATATTTTGTTAACATCATAAACGTAAATATAAGTAAAGTATTCTGAAAACAAAATGAACGTGTTGTTTGTAACAAAATTAATTTTGTAAACTTCTTGCTCTGCAATAATTTTAACCCCAAACTCAAAAATAAGTATATAGGCAAAAGTTTTATTCTCATCAAAGTTTTTGAAAATTCAAGAATCGGGGATTTTTCACAATTTTCAATTTTTATTTCTGAAACTATTTAACCGATTGATCTCAATTTAGAAGCTGATATTTCTAGTACAGTTTATATTTTTTAAAAATCGAAGGTTAAATCGTACACTCTCAACAGGGAAAGGTTGTAAATAATATTTCTTACTTAGGTATATAAGAATGGATATTTTGTACCCCAATTGTAGAAATTTTATAAAATTGGCTTAATTGTTTGACTCAATGTCAATGTTCCAGAATTTACTCAACATTTAAATTTTGACATTTTATAGTTATAGTTCAACCAAATTTATAAGAAACTGTTCTAAAAATATTCTTAAAAAGTCACCAAAATAATTGTTTTTTATGTACCAAGTCAGAAAAGTGATTGTTTATCAAACGGGTTTGATATTATGAAAGGAGCTAGTGTAACGAGCTACATTAATAATACGTCAATTTCTATAATTTTTTATACATAATTAAAATACATCAAAGTTGACCTTGAAACGTTAACACCCTGTCTCCGACAACTCCTATCTCAAAAATTTTAAATAGCAAAGGGGTCAAGTTACCCTTGATTTTAAAAGTCTTTTATTTTACTTATGACTATTTAAGTTTTAAAAAACCTATTTTTAAATCAAAAAAACTCAATTTTTTAAAAATTAAATAGATAATTAAATTAAATGCCCTACTCAACTTCTATATAATAGTACAATCAAGCTTCCACAGCTTCTGCAACACTTTGCAAGACTTTGGGAGTGATATGACGGCAGCTTCTCTCTATTCTTTGTTGAGGCTCGATTGTGTTATTATGTGAAAAGTGATGGAAATGGTTTAAAAAATTTAATTTAATTTGGCGGCAGGGTGTTTTCAAAGTCAAATTTGATAAAAATGATCGACATAACACAAAGTTTTTTGGATTTTGGTGAAAACAAAATAGTAAAAGAATTATTTGGGGAGAACTTTCAATCTTAAATTTGTACTAATTACATTATTAAATCGATTAGAATTTGTCAACTTAATTCCTATAAACCTTCTCCTAAAAAGTGGGTACCATTTAAACTTTGATCTAACTTATATTCGAAAATTTGGGTTTTATCAAAAAAAAAAAAGTAAAACTGTCAAAAAACGTCAAATTTTTAATTTCCAAATATTCTCCCAAAGCTAAATTTGCTTGTATTTATGGTTCAACTTCGGAAAACCTATTTTTAGGACTTTTATATAAAGAAATCGCAGTTATTTAATATTTCATTTAATTTTACAAAAAATATATTACAAGCAGGAGACTTAATCCTGGGATTGCGTCATTGTAAGACTGAGTTGATTACCACGACACCAACAAGTTACCTAATTATTGAATTAAATATAAATAATATGAGAATTAATGTTAATTTTGACTAATAAGTATATGGTTTTCATTATTGAATATTGTATGGTTGCCCAATAGAAGGTGGTAAGCAAAATGTCAAGCTGATAGAGAAACAAGTAAAAAATGAATTACAAGATTATTGTATTTTTTACTGTGAACGTCACTTCGTTAACTGAGACAGAATGCAGATATAGAATGACTGGTGCAGATTCAATTAAAAAAGTCATACTAAAAATTTAAAAACAATGAGTTTACGATTGGCCTAGAAGATTTAGAGCATTTAATCTGTCACTTAAAGACAAATAATTAATATTTTTTAAATTGAAATTTATGAACATGGGATCATAGAGTGAAAGCAAGTGTCATAGTTAATATGGAAGCTTGCGATCGTTACCATTTCAAAATTAATTATGTAATTTATTAATATCTTTAGAATTTTATTTTCTATTGCAAATGCAACAATATTTTGCGTTCATTTAGGCGATATTTCATTTAAAAAAAAAAAATTTAGTTAGGTAGGTAGGCGTGAAATCAACACTACTGAAACTTAATTTAAAAAAGAAAATATTGTTTTGTTTTTATTTGACGATCGTACTTAGAGTCTCGATTTTGATTCTCTCGAGTGTAGATATCTTTTAAAATGTATTTGGTAAAAAAAAATCAAAATTAGGAAGTACGGTTACACTAAAGTTGCAATGTAAAGTATATAATTTTGTTTGTTCTTTAATGCTACTTCACTAAGCACAGTGAGATTGATGAAAACGTAAGACATTGTAACACTAAACAAGTCTATACTGTTTTATTGTATACTTGGCTCAAATAGATTTAAAATCTAAAAGATTTATGTTAACGAAGCTGACCTATCAAATAATTTTCAAAAAACAACACTTTCAGTTATACCGTAAGTAAACTACCACTTGACAATTGAAAAAAAGAACACCTTGTATCTTGTAGCATTTTTGAATGCCTTGCAAAATTTTGAATAAAGAACCTTTCACATGCTTGAAATAATTTCGACATATAAAGTGGCTTTTGTCATACCCAAGTATGTCAAAGTGGTCCACTTTTTTAACTAGTAACAAAATATTACGTCACCATTATGAAAACGGTGAAAACTATGAACGTTTGAATTCAAAATACGTTCGTGTTCCTTTTTTTAAAATTAAAAAAATATTGCGTTTCATCACTGGTTACATAAATTTCTATTATTTATAAATTACACCAAATATATGCCAAATATACACCCTGCGGATGTAAATGGTCCCCCCCCCCTCAAAACTTGAAACGGTTTAAAGTATGGAATTGAAATTTGGAGAGTTATAATAAGGCATAATATACTACAATTTGACATTGATAGCTCTAAATAACAATATTTTTTAAATGGAAAGGAGGTCTAGTAAAACTCCATTTATTAGATATCAAATAAAAATATTCCCAAAATAGTTTACAAAAAAAATTTACAAAAGATTTAAAAGCAGCATAATTTCGGTACGCCACGCCGCGCCGTAACAAAATAATTAATTAATTATTAATGAATTAATTATTAAAGTGTTTAAGATAACCATTGCTTTAAGTTATTAAGTCTTTTATTACATTTTGCAAATGGTTAATTAATAAAGTTTTTTTCATTTGTCCTGCTGAACCGATGTTTAAAAAAGTAACAAACCACCTCATAAAAGTCAGTCAGAATTTATTTTTCCATTTGCAATATAATAAACAATCAGAAGTTTGACAAAACGCCGCCTCGGCAGAGGTGACAGTAGAGACTTCAAATTGGGAGGATGATGAAAAGACCTTTCAAACAAGGTATCACTCGACCTCCTTTCCATTAAAAAAATAAATAACTTGGCGCCCAGCCGCCATCTTGGAACTTAGAGCTATCAATTTTTTGTCAAATTGTAGTATTTTATGGTTTATTATAGCCCTCTAAATTCCAAATCATTATCTTAAACCGTTCCAAATTTAGAAGAGGGGGGACTATTTACGTCCGCACTGTATACATATCTCACTAAAACAAATCACGTTGAAAACAAGATGTTTTACAGGGTGTTTGAAAAACTTCCTAGGAAGTCGTGCCTACCAGTGTAGAGACCTCTGTGTTAAACAACACCAGAAGTTCACCAAAACTTTAATGTTGCTTCTATTTTCGAGAAAGACAATGCAAGGTACCACAAAAGTGTTTAAAAATGTCAAAAACGTAAAGCTATTACATTTATGTTATGATAAACTCACGTCTCAAAAACGGCTTTATTATATTACGTTTCGATTATCAATTATTACTTGAGTTGTGTCTCAAGTAAGGAAAACGGTATACCTACAATAAATTGGGTCCCCTACTAATTATATACATCGTTATTTATTCACTTCTCTTAAGTATAAATTAATAAAAATTAAATTGTATGCTACTTCTTACAGCAGTTACAATACCGTTATGTACGTTATGTTTTTTAAACGCAAGGAAAAATTAAAAGAATACAAACATACTTCTCTGAAAAAAGCACCTACTTTAGGGTGCAAAACGTCGCCTCTACCGTAACCCCGACTTAACTTTCAGAACATTTGCTCCTTCAAAAAGTGTTCCAGGCGTCTTGATATGTTCGTGGCAAAAATTTTTAGTATTACACTGCACGGAAGGAAATCCACCTACACCATACATACTCCTCTATGTTAATCTTATTAATGATCTGGGTAAATGGCGATAGCAAAGAATTAACCAGTTATATCTCGGAAACTAATAACACTAGAACTTTGGAGAAAAAAATGGATGATAAAAGCGGCTGAAAGAAATTGTTGGAAATTATTTTTAATTTTTAGGACAGACTCTAGAAGGCGCAATGTAATGTCAAAAAATACAAATTGAATTTTCATCCAAAAATAATGGATGAGGTATTTTAATCTTTAATACTTTCTGAACAAAAAAAATCGTATTTATAAATTATGCCCTCGCCGATAGATAGCGTTAACTGAAGCTCTAACTTAGTTTCGATTTTAAAAAAAAAATTAAATGTAATCGTATATTTATTTTTACATGTTTTGAAAAGAAATTAGTTTCTAAATCTCGAGAATTTTGTATTCTATGCTTAACCCATTGTGATAGCAGAAAACCAGTATTACCTAGCGCGCATTTTCTAGACAGACAGAACCACTTTCTACAGTAGAGTTAATCCCATAATGTTCACCCTGGATATTTATGCAGGCGGAGTGTGAACGTTTGTGCAAAATTTTGAGCAATACAGTTATAGTTCCTTTTAAAGGAGAAAATTATTTGAATTTTTTGCGAAATAATTAACCACTCCTTCTGGAAGGCGTACCATTAAAAACCAGATAAACTATGTTCTTCCAACATGACGCACCATCAATTTATTTAAGTTTTTATTCAAGACAAACTTGCCGAGATTTCTATTTATGTGACAGAATTATAGATCTCGTTTTTACTACAAGCCCTACAGCAAGGGATCAATAACGCCGTTCAAAGCATATCAAGAGCAGAAATAGTAACAGCTGCATTGCCAACAGAGGAACGATTAGATATAGGTATTAAAAGTGAAGAGAGGCAGATCAAACTAGAAGTCATTGAATTCAGGCGGCAGAAACTACCAAAAAAATAGATTTAATTTTTTTCTAGAGAACGAATATATAAATAAAAACAATAGAAAAAACAAAAAAGTATAATTTTTATTTCCTTAATCCAAAAAATGAGTCAAAATCACAATAGGTCAGTGGAATAAATTTTTTTTATTAGTTAAGTATCTTCCAGTACGCAACTTAATAGAATAAAAAATTCATTTTTCCGAGATTTATAAAATTTAATTTACTTTCGACCTATAAGGAAATAAATATACAGTTTGTCCGTGTAGTACGCGGATTTTTAATATTGCCTTAAAAGATAGATTTATTCAAAATCAATTTTAAAAATTCTTTTAGGTTCCTCAGTGGCTGCAATTTAAAAATATTTGCAATTATACATTGTATCCCACTTTCATGAACCGCCTGTCTAATTTACGTAAAAAACTATGATGACTTTATGTATACGAGTCTTAGTCAAAAATTGATACTTTTTGAGATACTGATTTTTAAACATTTAATTAGGTCAATATCGGCATTCAGATATTTCACGATTTTTAGGTTATTACTTGAAAAACCAAATTAAAATTTTATTCAGTAACGATCCTACCTGTCCATAATTTAAAAGTTGACATTGATTATACAAGGTATGAGGAAAAAATGTCAAGCTTTGGAATCGAAAATGATGAATAACTTAATTAAATAAAAACCCCAAATATTTTTGGCCAGATTGATGTAGAATTAAATTTTCTACAATTTTGCTATGCATGTTTGTCTACTACAAATTCACTGTTACCAGTAAAAGTCGTTTTTATCGAAAAATGATGTAATGAAGAGGATGTGCACTTTGACGTCGATGGTTATCAACTGTTGAGAATCCTAATTGCAGATAACGTTGGAGCATTGAAAACCCTTCTAAATAAGGTGTTACAAAAAACAAATTCCATCCTTGTCGCGCACAACAGCATATCAATGTCTGACAAAAACTAACACGTTTCCTAGGAATTCTTTTCGTATTTGACATTTCCAATTTATTTATTTATGTATGTATCTTTATGTATGGTTAACTAATTGGATTGTTCTTCCTTGAGGAGGGGCACCAAAAACCATTAAGGCGTTTTATCAGGCAACGTTTCGTGCAGCCGAATGTGCACTTCTTCAGGCCTCTGTTTATTAAAAAGAAAGGAATACATTTAACGGTAAATTATATAAACATCATATCCTTAATATATAAATCTAAATTATAGGTGATTGACTCGACTACTTACTTAAAACAAATAAATGGTCCGCCACTTGGATAAGTGTAAAAACACATAGATATTAAAACAAACACAAAATAAATTAATAATTAAATGTAAATAAATATCTCTAATAAAACACACACTCTATACGTAGAAACGAACAAACATGAATGACTAGATAACAATATGATAATGGGAATTCCTTCTTCTATTTTATTTTAGTGATTAAATTTCTATAAATATTGCTTAAATTTTGTGTGTCCGTGTTATAATTAATGTTGTTATTGTGTTTGATGATGTATATCATTTCAGCTATTAGACGTTTTTATAATTCTTTTCTACATTTAAAATCGTAGGATTATCAAAATTAAAATTATGACCCATCTCAATATGGTGTACGGCTAACGCAGAGTCTGGTTTTTTGTTTTTGCAATCGTACTTATGATTTTTAATCCTATTACGTGTTTTTGTTTGGTTTGGCCAACATAGCATTTATTACAGTCAAGACAGTCTATTTTATACACTACATTGTGTTTGTCAAGAATGTTTGTCTTGTCTTTTAATTGTGTGTAGATAATGTTGTAAATAGTATTGTTATTGTATGTAGCTATGTGGACGTTAGTAGTTTTTAGTAATGGGATAAGGTGTTTAGTCAAGTTAGGTATATTAATAATTTTAGTATAGGTATATTGAGAATTAGGGGATTAATTGGTGATGGTGTGTTAGTGTTATAATTATAGTATAAGATTCTGTTAATAATGTTAGTAGGATAATTGTTATTTTTCAATATATTTTTAGAGAGGTTAGATTTTTAGTGAGATATTTAGGACTACTTAGTTTTGTTATTTTGTTTTTCATAGATTTAACTATATTTATTTTTGGTGCTGTTGGTGATTTGATAAATAATTGATAGTCCTATTGGATGCCATGGGTTTAAAATACCAGTCAGTTAATAATTTGTTGGTGTCTTGATCTTTAATCAACCTCACATCTAAAAAGGGTAATGAATTATCTTTTTCAATCTCGTACGTAAATTTTAAATGTAGATTGTATTTGTTAAAAATATTAAGAGTACTATGTATTTCATCTTCAGGGATGCAAGTGATTACATCATCAACATAACTTATCATAAAAATAGGTTCAAACAATAAATTGTAACGAACATATAAAAGCAAATCGTGCATTATTGGTGCCCCTCCTCAAGGAAGAACAATCCAATTAGTTAATCATTTATAGGAGGAAATATTTACCTTTCATTTATGTATGGTGTTGTGTATAATGTGGTGACGAAACCGTGTGCATTGTTGATTGGTTCGTCTTGGTAAAGCATTTGCTTCAAGGTTTAACAAAACCACTAAAACCTAAATATGCCAACCATTATCCACCTTAGTATTTATAGGTAATAATATTGATTAAGTGTGTACTATAGAAGATAAATAAGAACATAAAATATAACAACACAGCCATTGCTTGGCGACATATAATGAACCGGCCCAAGCGTCAGTCACGACAACGACGAAAAAAATAGTAGGTTAAAGAAATAGCAAAAAATGATGGAAAAAGCAGATAATGAGAACTGAGAATACATAATATTGCTGAACTTCAGATGTCCATAAGATTCGTAAACCATAATATAGATTCATCCGTTAAATTATGAATGTTTAAAAACCTCCTTTAAACTTTGTTAATTGAGAATCCTCCGATTTTGTTGTAAATTTTAATGATCTATTTTATAATTTCGAGTTGTCAATGAAAATGTTTTGATGAAACGTTCGTTTTTGATAAAAAACTAATTTCACGGTTAACAGTTGAGTTTTGGTAGACAGACATCAATAGCAAAGTTGTTGATAATTCTACATCGATCAGGGGAAAAATACACAGGGTGTTTCATTTGATTTTATCAAGTTATTCATAATTTGCGATTACAAATTTAACATTTTATTCTCATACCTTGTATAACCAATGTCACCCTGGACAGTTAAGGAGGTTACCACCCTAAGTTTGAATAAAATTCGAGTTTTATATTGCAAATAATAACCTGAAAAATCTGAAATACCTAAAAACCAATATTGACCCAAGAAGGTGTTCAAAAATCGATATCTCGAAAAGTATCACTTTTGAAGTAAGACTAGTAAACATAAAGGCCCAATAGTGTTTCACGTAGTTATAGAATAAATAATATATGTGTTTCCATTTAAAATGTCAAAGATGAGCCCATGAAAGTGGGACACTCTGTATAATTAAAAATATTTTTAAATTGTAGCCACTGAGCAATTTTAAAGATTGGTCAAAACTGATTTTGAATAAATCTACTTTTTAAAGGCAATATCAAAGGTGCGCGTACTACACGCGTATGACTAAATTTATTTATTTTTTGAAAAATAGCGTATTTTCTGTGAAAACTTCTCTGTTCATGTTCAAAATTACGTATAATTTTAGAACCTTAATGGCTTTCTGCTTGGCATTGGATAAGTGAATTGTTGATTCGTAGGTTCACAAGAAAGAGACACGTGCATTATCGCCGAGCTTTCAGTTTCCTTCTTCTTACGTCTTCTTGGTAGAGTTGCAGTTTGGATTGGTCAAAAATTAAGAAGGAGACATAAACCGCTTTTGAATTATCGTTCGCGGCATTAAAAATTATGGGACAGATGTCGATTACTGACAGTACGAAAGTAAAGTTTATGTAAATATAGAAATTTAGGCGGATTAGTGAATGCGTTAATTAAAGCCAACTAAACGAACTTTTTAGATGTTGGAAAATTTCCGAACTTAAGCTTTATTGTGTGTAGACCAAACATTTTTTCTGTACATTTACTAATTAATGCAGATCGTGTTATTATAAAACAACCTTTTTCTCAAAAAATTTGCAATTTGTATCGGTTTGGTTATTTTTTTTTATTTAAAATTTTAATATTTTTCAGATATGCACTTCAGTAAAATGAATTTAGTTAATTAAATTAGTTTTAATTTAATTTTGATAATTTCGGATGAAACAACAAATTACAAAATACGTTTGTGTTTTCTAAATTGAGATATTTGTGAAATACAAATTCTAGACACGAGTTCAAACCATTAAATTATTCAAGTGCTTTAATCAGAATGACAAAAAAAAAGGTAAGTTACTGCGCATTTTCTGCAAAACTGCCGTTGTTACTTTTAATACAAAATTCTCTAAACGAACCAAACTTTTCATTCTAAAGAACTATAAAAATTCATTTTCAATACTTACTTTGTAAACAATCCGCATTCAGCAAATCCTTGCATTTTTCGTGACATTTGACTCCACATTCCGTACATCTGACTCCTTGACGCGCGATTCCCCAGAGTAGCCCTTCGCATTCGTAGCAGTACGTTGGAGAGGTAGCTGTCCAAAGTACAAAATTGTGCGGTGTCGTACTGCTAATGGGATAAATTAGAGCTTGCAGGGTCTTTTTGTACACGTGCATTTTCTGTTGAAAAAAAAAAGTTTTATAAATGCAATTAGTTCCGACAAAATTAAATCACCGCTAAGCTTACACATTGAACTCAGGAAGTTAACAAAGTAGTCGTTAGAGGAACAGAAAAGCTCGTACTTTTAATTGTTAAAGTAATTTACTTATAAAACAGCGGACGTTAAACAGCGTTGTCCCATTTACGTGCTACATAGACACTCTGTGGTATTAATTAGACTGAGCTTTATTTAGTCGATCTTTGAAGAAATTAAATAGCGGCAGAAAAAGAATGTAAATATTTTCAAAAAATACTTCACTAGCAACAAGAAAATTATAAATCATGAAACCAAATCTTACACAGAATTACAAATAGTGTAAAAAATATTAACAATAAGTTTAACTGATAACCATTACATTAGAAGTTATTACCCGCGTTGATTAGTACGTCGTAATTTAAAATTAAAACAAATAAAAATAAATAACTAAAGTAAAATATTTGTTTAAAACGTAACGTGTAGTTATCTTCAAGATTTAAATCGAAAAAAAATATATAATAGAAAAAAATGCTTGCAGTTTATATTGTTTCCGGGATATCTCAAGAGATTCCAAAAGTAAAGCTTCTAAAATAACTTGCTGCGGTTCTATAAAAATGTTCTACATTTCTCTAAAAGAACATAATTTGGAAAATTACAGAAAATAAAAAAATAGTTATTACGACGATAAGTTGCAAAAAGAGAGTATTACGTATTGCAATCAAGTTATCAAAATATTGTTCACTTTCACGGCCTGATTTAAATATTGATGTATAAAACACGTAAACCAATATTCTGATTATAATTAGTGACCAGTGACGTGACGTTGACGTTATGTAAGTGTAAATCGACCTTAAATATTTCTACTTTTTTAATGAAATACTCGTTTCAGAAAATCCTTTACAAAGTAGGTAGATAAGTTACATTTAATGAAGAGTCGAAGATCTATTCTACCAAAATGAAGAAGGATTTTATGAGTATGTATTATTTCACGTGCCGCCACTGAAACCGCAGCACACCACTGATGTTTAGAATTACGTTAAACATCGCTCAAGGCGATTGCTTATCGAAAGCTCAATCGTATCTATTAAATTGCTTGTCGGCATTTTTGATTTTTAATCGTACTGTAACTTTCATTTCTTTATTTTATTGTCATCAATATATGAATAATTAATCTTCTTTTCAAAAGGGCACCAAAAAACTATTATATCGTATTAGTGCCCTTCCTAAAAGAAGTATAATTATTCGTATATTAATAATCTACACAGGAAGAAATATTTACCTATCGTTTATTGTCATCGTTGTTAAAACAGTGATCAATGAATTATGTATAATTTAATCTAAATTTTGTGAACAGACGACTTAATGCAACTATGCACTTTAACTTTTTCATTCATCTCGTGCTGACGTTGGCACAGTATTTTTAGTTTTAACGTTACGACAGGTGCACGATTGTAATTGTTTGGTGGGTTATCCCATTCTCCTGCTGCAAAACCAAAAAAGGCTGATGTTTCCAAGCTTTGCTCTACTCCGATTGAATCACCGATAAAGACAAGAAATACAAAACTACAACGTTAGTGTTTTTTGGGATTTTAGCTTCCACAACAAGTAATTCGAGCTACCCGAAGAACTTTTGGTTGCACGATAACATTCAGTATGTATTCACAATAAACTGCCAAGAAAACATACGTATATTTTTAATTGTAGGTTGCTTCAGGCTTTGTTAATAACATTATTGCTTGTGATTTCGTTATCGACACGATTCTTTCTTGCTTCATTTAACAAACGACCGTCGTATCTCCATATACGGTTAGCTCATTTCAGTTTATAGTTGGGTAGCATTTTTTTCATTTACTTAATTGTATTGTTTACACCCACACACTCATCAGATTCCCTTTTTCCAAATCTAAAGTGGAAAAGAACAAATCACGCCTCAATCTCTCTGCGTATGACTTATTTTTAATATAACAATTTAATTAATTAATTGATTATTGGGAAGTTTACTCTTATAAATGTTGTGAATGTTATTTGGTATTTACTATATTGTTATCTGTTATCTAGTCACAATAAAGGTATATCTTTGCTCGATTACCCAATCACCAATCATTACTACATTTTTTACCGAGACAATCCGAGTGACCCAACCAAACTACAAAGTTCGATTGCTCCGTTATTATACAAGGTATCGACTTCTGGTTTTTTATTTAATATATATCCAGTAGTTGCACTTTTTAAAAATATTCTTTCTATATACAGGGTCCTAAACTAAGTAATTGGATTAAAGTTGTTTTTTTTAATGGAACATCCTATATATCTACGCATATTTAAATTATCTGTTGAAAAATAACTTGAGTTTGTATACATGATTACAGCAGCAACTGTTATAGCGTTAACTGTCATTTACTATGAAAAAAGTCGCATATTTGACAAATCACAGCGCACTTACTCGATTTTTACGAGCTTGCTAACGATATAGCACACTTGGGTACTAGGGCAAGAATATTCCACAAAGAATATTAAAATATCAATTAATAAAAATGCTTAATTACAATTAACATTAATATTTTTGCTTTCATTCAAAATAGGAATAACACTAAAATTTGTATGCACACATTTCGAGTAAGACAGGATCTGTTTATGTTAATAATTTTTACAAAAGTTATTGCGGTATTGTATTGTCGTATTCAGGTCTTTAACATCATTTAACAACTTCAAATTCTAATAATTTAATTTAAAAAAATAAAAAGACCAACATTCAACTTCTCCCTAGTTCAGTAAGTGTTCAAAAACATTTCCTTGTTGTTCTAAGTACATTTCCAAACGTCGGCGTCGGACGAAGAAAAGTTTAACGCGCCTGAGAACAAGAGGAGTCGCTTCTTTATTTAATAAATATTATCACATTTTTTACATAAGTTAATTTTATAATTTTAAGTTAAGTTTAAAAAATAAATTATTATTATTGTTAAATTGGACGGTTATTTTTATTTTCATTTCTTCTGCCGTTGTCGGTCGATTTTTGTAAACTTGATCTTTAACGAAACCCCAAAGAAAAAAGTCGATTGGAGTTAAATCCGGCGAACGAGCTGGCCATGAAATATTACCTCCACGTCCGATCCAACGATTTGGTAAATTTTGATCTAAGTACTCACGTACTTCTCTGTGGAAATGCACCGGAGCACCATTCTGTTGAAATAACATGTTTCGCCGAGTAGCAAAATCCACTTCTTCTAAAGAATGGAAAGTTCATTTTGGAGAAAATGTAATTTTTGTCCGGTTAGGTTTCCATTGAAGAAGTATGGCCCTATTACATGTGTTCCGACAATGCCACCCCATACATTCAGTGTCTAACGGTTTTAGTTATAGACAGTTTTCATCCACTTTGGATTCTCCATTGTATAGAAGTGCATATTATACCGATTCACAGCTCCATTGCTTTTGAAAGCAGTTTCGTCGCTGAACAAAATTTTGTCTTGAAATGCGTTGTACCCATGTATCAACCCTAACATGGGTTCGCAGAATTCAATCCGTTTGCCAAAATCATCTCCGTACAATTCCTGGAAAAGTTCGAGGTGATATGGATGAAATCTACTTTTCGAAATTATTCTATTAACACTATTCTCTGGCCATATCCCGTGTGGTGGATTTTCTTCCAACAGAAGTATATCCAATTGTTAATTATAGTCGATCTGCCTCTTCTTATAAAGCACACTTCCACTTTCCTCGAATCTGTCCATAGCAGTTTAAAAACCCAGTTTAAATGATTTTCTCTCTTCGGGATATTTCGCATGGTAAATTCGTGTTGCCAATAAAACATTTCGATCGGCTTCTCCAAGGCAATAAATCATTCTCACTAGTTCTTCCTTTGAATTATTCGTGGCGATATTAGTAGTGATACAGTAATGTTGTGGATACAATATTGACTTATGCCAGGTAGTGACATTTCTTGTTCAGTTGTTTAATTTTTTTTGACACCAGCCTACTAGTTTCATCAATTAAGCTGCAGTTCGCTTGACGTCTCAAAATATGTTTAGAACAAGAAGGAAATGTTTTTTAACACTTACTGAACTAGGGAGAAGTTGAATGTTGGTCTTTTTTGTTTTTTTGAAAGTTATCAATAAACTATAAAAATTAGCATTTGAAGTTGTTAAATGATATTAAAGACCTGAATAGGACACTACAATGCTACAATATCTCAAAAAATTCCGGTGTTAGTACTCAAGTGTGTTATATCGTTAGAAAGCTGTTAAAAATCGCAATCGAATGACGCATCGGTATATAGGATTTGAAAAAAAATGAGAAAAAGATAATTTTGTGTTTTTGACCACCCTGTATTAAAAAAAACGTCAGGTTTCAGAATTCAGACCAATTGCAAAAAGATAGACAAGAAATAACAAAGAGTGTAAGTGCTGTTTTTTCAAAGATGGAACTTTTTGCAGTAAGTGTCAGTTAATGCTGTAACAGTTGCTGCTAGACCCCTAATTATGTATACAAACTCAAATTATTTTTCAACAGAGAATCCAAATATGTGTAGATATACAGAATGTTCCATTCAAAAAAACCCAACTTTGGTCCAGTTACCTAGTTTAGAACCACCTGAATATGGGGAAAATATTTTTAAAAGGTGCAACTAATGGATATCTATTAAATAAAAAAATACAGAAGTCGATATCTTAGTAATACAAATAACTATTGTAACTTTCTAGTTTACGCCCTTAAGTAAATTGTTTTTAATTAATTACAATGTTATATAGTATTATTAACTGTTGGTAGGTACACCAGTATTTTCAAACGAAAGTACACCTAAACGCTGAGTGCAGTCCAACCTAGATTTGGGATAAGTCGGTAGAGCAGCTATGTCATCAGTTTAAGGATGGTGAGAACTTGTAAAAAGAAATTGAATAAACTAGGGACATTCTGGAATTACCGGTAACGAGCAGGCGGATGCCCTTGCCAGGTAGGAGGCGGCAACGTCGTTCATAGGGCCACAGCCCTTCTGTGATATGTTACGTTAAAAATTTGTTATGCGTGAAATTTTGGTGAATACGTCCCTGGTGGGAAGCCGAACTTGTACTGAGTTGGAGGCACTGTAAAAATTCACCAGGCGTGTACATGATTTTTACGCGGTCTTTCCTGATGTGACGCCGAACGTATCGGTTGTGCAACTAAGCAGCGAAGAAATATAAAACTGTGTTAAAAGCGTTAACGCCAAAATGGCAATCATCGATCGTTTTTAAAGTCATCCTTGCCTGAGGAATTCGCTAGTAATTGGGAATGGCGCATAACTGATAATTACAACCACGTAACGTCCACATTTTAACACAAGTAATTCTTTTGTTCCTTGCGCATAAGTAAAGGTTGTTTGTACAATGGTGGTGTCTGCATTACAGTTTTTTGTTTTACCTGGAAATATCCCTCATATCGGCGCGAGTACACCTAAATATATCTACCTGATTCAAATTCAAAGTACATCGGAGCATCCGGATTTCATTGGTGTTAACCTAGAGCTGTAATAGATGGAAGCTCGCAAGAACTCGTTGTAACCTGTTGGTGCAGACTTTCTATCCATTCGTTTTGCTTTGCGAGCTGTATTTGATGGAAGCTTGCAAGACTTCGAAAGGTTAGAACTGATGGTATTGGCGGTAGTCTTCGAAATTCTCCCGACGAGGCTACGGGGGTCACAGTGTTTCAGAGACTTTCTCTTTTAGCTGATGAATCTGTCCGTATTGAAAGTTTCGCTTGTTAAGAGACATCATTAGTGCCCAAGGCTTAAATCTAGGTAAAACCGGTTGACGTTCGATAGTCAGGTGAATATTTACTTTTTCTTATTGAGTGCTTGTAACTGAAAATTAATCAGACGTTCACGTCTAGTGCGAGTTACTGTTCGCACCAGCTGCACATAATTTTGTGTTCTCGACGTTTTATGCTTGTGTTTTACTTGCGGCTTTCCCTCGCAACTTTAACTGCTATGGACTATCACTTGCATAGTTAAAGTGGCGCTTTTTATAATTTACCCTCAATTCAGGAATTAACCCACACCCTCTAGGGAATAAAATTCAGCTAGTCGGTCAACGCTAAGTAAAACACGAGAGATAATTGGTCGACAGCTGGTGCTGGTTATCTTAAACGTGCAATTATTGTCGAGTTTGATATTTGAATATGATTTTGTATCTGTATTATTTGTGAACCTATTTTGTGATTGCCTTATGTTATCTGGATGTAGAGAGTGAGCTCGATTGTTCAAGGCTTTTGTATTTTGGTGCGATGAGGTGCGAGTCAATTAAATAAACTGAGGTGTGCTTATGATAACTGTTTTATTTAACCCATTGACAGACACTATTTTTTTCTATTGGCTCTCTCTGTATGTAACAGACATTACAGTGGTAGGAAAAAGTCATGCATCACCTACGACTACAATAGTTTTTGGAATCGGATAGTTAAGCATATTTTAAAGAATTCCAAAATTAGTGTATGTATTAGGTCGTAAAGAAAAGTCGTTAAAATCTATTTAAAGTAAATTTGAAGAAAAGAATTCTATTAAACTGTGAGTATAGTATATGGGTTGCAAATACTTTAAGCCATTATTCGCTTTTTGCATTTCGTGTAGAAAGTTAAAATCTGTTCTAAACCAAAGCAAACAAATAAACAAACAGCCAAACGCGGTTTGAAATTATTTTTCGCCATAACCAAGGTGCTAGTAGTCGCGAAATTGCGTCATTAGTCAAGTGTAATCAATCTATAGTAGTTCGGATCATTAAAAAGTATGAGTTTGGAAAAATCTACGACAAACCACGTAGTGGGAGACCAAAAAAAACCTTCGATCGACATGATGCTGTCTTAAGACAAACAAGCCTTGCAGATAGACGTCTCAATTCCACGTAGTTAACAAAAATATGGAGTAAAGCTACAGGTATGTGTGTACACTTCCACTGTGAGAAGAAAACTGATTAGTTTTGGGTTGAGAGGTTGTAAAGAACGTAAGAAATCATTGCTTTCCAAGAAGCAACCGTTTGAAATGGGCAAAGGAACATCAATGGCAAAGTGTATTATTTAATGATGAATCAACTTTTAACATCAATACTTATGCAGGAAATACGTATGTCAGACGGTTTTCAGGAGAAGAATTTACTCCAAAATGTATCATTCCAACAGTTAAGCATCCAACTTCAGTTATGGTGTGGGGTCATTATGGTGTGGGGTTACATGTCCTCTCGAGGAGTTGGTCGGCTGCATATCGTCTCTGAAATGATGAATGCCACAAAATACATTGAAGTACTACAGAAAAAAATGCTCCGAAGTGAAAAAGATTTTTTGGCGAAAAAAGCTTTCAGTTTCAAGATGACAACCCACCTTGCCATAGAGCAAAGCTTGTTAAATCATAGATAGAGATGAATGGAATTACCAGATTGAACTGGCCAGCGCATTCTCCAGACCTGAATCCTATTCAAAACTTGTAGAACAGAGTATCAAACATTATATCGAGAAAAAACCAAAGGTTACCCTCATTGAATCTTTAATTCACGCATGGAACCACTGCATCACTAAGAAGGAACTAGAAACCCTGGTGAATTCTATGCCTAAAAGATGTCAACTAGTCATCAAAAACAAAAGTTGTCCGATTAAATACTAAAATTAGTTTTTAATAAGATCATATTTGGCATAACGTAGTATACGTTTTTTTGTCAAATTTTTGATATTTTGAATAAAGCCTACTTCTTACTAAATTACTTCAATGTTTTTTTATTTTATCATTGTGATTAAGTCCTTAGCTAAGATAGAGCCGATATAGAGAATATGGTAAAGTGCATTCGAGTAAAGTTCTTTAAAGTTCATTTTTCCTGAACTTTTTGAGGTGATGCAGGACTTTTTCACACCACTGTAGCAAGCACACAATACGTGAAGAACTATGGGTTGAGCGACGGAAGAAAAATGTAGAACAATGGGTCAGGCTACCAGAGCTGATGCTGCCCATAACTGTACTAGGTGACTTTACAAGCCAACAGAACAAGCTGTCAGCAGGAGTCATCTAAGAATTCGGACGGGCTTCCTGATGGGCCACTGCTGACTTGGCGGACACCTTCCCTCGACATACAAATTTTCCTACTCATTGGAGGAGACTCCGATGCACCTTATTGCGGAATATGAAACCACGCTTTCCTGTTTCGGGAAACGTTTAACCTTAAAAAAAACTTAACCTACTGGAGGTTCTGTAAGTTCAGAAAAGGGGTACTGATTCCGTGCTACAACGCCAGATTATATCTTACATTATCATTAGTAGTGCCGCAGAAGAAATTTGCGTTCTTTTGATTATTTTTAATTGCAAAATGTAACCTCTATTATTTCAAGAACGCAAATCGATTTTTCCAAATTTTTACCGAACTTTCTTCTTTATTTATTAATAAAATTTTGTATAACTTCTTACTTTTAACTTTTTATCGGATGTGTTATAAATTAAATGCATTTTCGTTTAGTTTTGAAGCGATATTCTTACCGTTAATATATAACCGACAACAAAATAATATTTATCATGATTTACGATTTTACTGAATCAGACAAAATATTAGATTTTTCGCTGCATGTTAAACGGAAAAACGAAGTGTCATTATCATTTCAGGTCTACTTGTTTTAAATGGCATTACACAAGTGCATGTTTTTAAAAACTACATAATTTCTCAATGTGTAAGCTTGTCTTTTTTTATAGTACAAGAAAAATTACGTACCAGTTCTTCATCATTTAGAGTGGCCCTGGGTACGGCCGAAGTCAATCCGGCATTCCTTTTGGTTGCAGCCATGGTCTAAACATAAAATAAAAAATTAGTACAACATATATTAGGACGTAATCAAATCACCTACCATAACTCATTGCTTTACTACTAATTTCAGCCAATCAAATCGCTTAAGACTATTAAACCTCTTTTTCAGTTTAATACTCTATTTAAAAAGCTCAGAAAAATTTACACATAATGTCATAAATTTAAACGCTATCATAAATCAAGACCAATTATATTTTATACATTTTTCATTAGTTGCAAAAATAAATTAAACATAGCAACAAGAACAACACAAGACATAAGCATTTAAAGAGTTTAAGCAATTTACCATGCTAATGATCAAATTATATTTACAAATGAAATGTAACACTATGTAAACATGCGAAACACATTTGAATATTCAATTATGGATTTTACAAATTGAGTAAAATTCGTGGTCGCATCCAAATATTTATTTGGATTGATAAAATCAAGTAGAATCCATAATATAATTAAGTTAGCGAATTGTAATGTTAACTACATAAGCAAAGATCGTTAATGTCCTATACCAATAAATTTTTAATTAACTAATATCTACGAATGTGCAGTACGGTAGCAGTAAAGGTGGTTATAAAATATGTTAAGAAAATTATGGTAGGAAGTTAAGTCAATACCTTGAGCACCTGAAGAGTGAATCGGCGTATGGCAAACCAACGACAGAGAACAAGTAACACATAGACATTAGTAATTTTTTTGCAGTTACAACACTTACAAAATAAAGTATGAATTTACATTAAGAGACAATTAACAATACAGGATAGAAATGTTTTAGGAGTTGATTACACAGATATATGCACAAATACACACAGGATTGTTTTCATGATGTATTAATATTACTTGTCAGAAGAACAAAATAAAAATTACTCTTTTTTTTACTGAGCACAGCCGCGCACGAAAACAAATACAAACGAATAAGAAATATACAAATATTTTAACCCTACACACGCTAGCCACATTTGTTGTTTGTAATTGGTTGTTTTCATAAAATTTATATTTAAGAAAATTGTACTTTAGTGTTAAGTCATAAACGTAAAAAAATGTGCTCAGTACATATTAAATATTTTCATTTTAAAAATTTCCAAAACACTATCTTTTAAAATAATTTTTAAACGCATTGACATTGATTGTGACGTCAGTACTGTATAAATTAAATTTCGATGGTGGTTTGTTTATGTAAATCACCACTAATTTGTTACTTGAAAAAACAATTGCATACAAATCAAACAACCATATTATGTTATTTAAAAGAGAATTGACGTCTCGATATAGACGACTTGTTTCGGCGCCAATTTTAAGTATTGAAATTAAATAAACTTTTTTAAAAGTACACTGTAATTTAAAAAAATTACAACTAGCAAACGTCTTTTATGTGTATAAGCTTCGATTTTACATATTTAATAAAAAGTTTGAAAATACCTAATTGGTAAACATATAAGTACACTCGAGAAATAAAATGTGAGGCATCGCAGTTTTTTTAAAATTTATATTGTAAAGCAAGTTTTACTAAACTACAACTCGTTTTACAATACAAAAACTTTATTTAGAAAAAGCGCTCTGTTTTTTATTTCTTGAGTACCTAAAAGTTTGATTATCTGTGATAAAATACATGTACAAGAACAATACTCATAAAAATTGGTTTAAGAAGCAAAGGAAAGAGAATTACAACAAAAAATACAATTATATTTCAACATAGAGAAACAATTTACAAAGTAAGTTGTTTCGAAATAAAATTTCGCAGTAAAATGCATTAAGCGCATATAAAAATTTTACTTTGCTCAAAAATTATTGATACTAAAAAGAAATAACAGCTTCGGATTTATACCGCAAAACACTTTAGTGTACCAATGAAAATTTTATATTGTTCGTTTTCCAACCTTTTATTGTGGTAAGCTGATTGTATTATGGTGTATATTTTAATCAACATTAGAGAGAAATACGGTTACATTGTTAAAATAATTTGAATACAGACTCGTAGTAAATAAAGCCTGTAAGCAATCGGGCAATTAGTTTATTCTCGCAAAGCGAAGATTGTTTAAGATAAGCGTTTGCGATTTGTATACAATGGCTTGTTTTTCGGTTTCTAATTAACATCGCAGGAAATTTTACCTAATTTTAATAATCATCGGCTGTTTCATTTGAGAATGAAAGTACACTCGATGACAAATTGTTATAATTAAGCGAAAGAAATATAGAAGTTATGGCGTTACTTACATTTATTCTTTTCATGCAAAAAGTAAGATTTATTGCAATATTGTAAGTCCGATTAAGTGTAAGAATTATAAGCTGATAAGAAGACGAAGAAAATAATTTCTGTATTAATGTGATTATCTACAAAAAAAGTCTTTGCACTTACATGGATTACAATAACCAGATGATGTATTTCAGATTTTTTTTCTTTTCGAATAAAAATAAAACACGAAAAGCTGAAAATTTTTAAATTTCAAAACAGATGTGTAGTAAGTTTTAGTGTTTAATGCCATAAATCAAATGAGTTAAATTAATAACATCAAAATTTGAAATACTCGAAGATTTCATTAAAATAGTGATTTATCATACAAGTGTTAGAAGTAATGGTATTATGCACGAGTTGCGAAGTTTAAGACATGAGTCGCAAATCGAGGGTTTTTAATCGCAAGGAGCGCATAAAAACCCTTCACACATGTGTCATATAAAATATTTTATTTTAATTATTATAATTGAGTACTTAAGGACGGGCATATTTTATAATGTAAAAAAGTACACCAGTTCTTAACAAAAATATTAACAAAAACGACTACGGTTTCAATTCATCCCATGCATCGTTAACAAACCCTTTGAACATATACACTCTCTTATCAAAAAAACTAGTTCAAAATAAACGACAGATAATTAAAAACAAAAAGTTAGAAATTAATGAAAATCATTTTTTTCTTTGTTTTTATTTTTCTAAAATAAAAAATAATATATTTGTTAAGGACTGGGTGTACTTTTAGACATTATAACATATTTTATCTATTTTGCAAATAGAAACAATTATTCTCCTTATGACCTTTCGTTTGTTTAAAACTCTAAATTGACTTACTTAATTATTTTATTTAGAAAATAATTTTAAACTCCCGTCTTTAAATAATCGTTTCTTTTTAAATTAGCATTTATTGCTAGAGGAAACTTTTACACCTTTTACATGCATCTCAATCTAGAATAATTTTAGAATACCTACAAGCAATTAACGGAACAAAATTCCGAACTTGATAAGTTTTGTTTTTATTTAAGAATTGTTTTTAATTTTGTTGGGAGAAAATTGGTTTTTATATTGTTGACCGAGTGGTATAATTGGTAAATAATATATTAACGCTGTTCCAAAAATAATTTATTAATTGTCTTTTATTTTTCAATTTCGCTTTCAATTTTTGTTCACTTACTGTTAACTTTACTGTTACAAAACTCCTTATCATGTTATTTCAATTTTTCAAATGAATATTGCAAATTTAAGAATAAAATTTGTAGAAATCTGCAGTAGGCGGAGATAATCCCGAACAACACCTACACATACATGTTTTGCCTTATTGAGACTCATCAGTGTAAGACAGTTCAAGCAGAAGTTTCGAACAATCACTGGAAATAACTGCCGAATCCATCGTGCGTTTAATTTAATAATTCATACGTGGTAATGAAGCAGGAAGTGGCATATTTCTACTATAAAAATGGTTTTCAATAATCCGGATACTTTGAGAGTTTGGATTGCCTGGGTTTTAATTGATCTGGATTATCGTGAACCCACTGTAAACCGAAATTGAATGAAATCATTACGTTTTTAAAAATCAAGAAATTTTATAATTTTAGTGCATGATATATATGAAAGCCTTCAAACAGAAAGTCCTCAAATTTTTGATTGATACTTAGATAAACATTAAAAATTAGGGAACTTACTATACCTTTTCAAACTGAAATTAGTTTAGTTTAACGTCATTTTAAAATCAATGCTACCAATTCAATATTCTCTAAAGTTATTTCAGTTTTGATTAGCGACAATTTCAAGTAGAAGGGATATGTTAATTAATTAAACTCTTAATTTTCTAATGTTGTTTTCAATATTAAGAATTTTCGATTTTTCGGAAAGTGGCTATGAAATGGAATGCCTTCTATTTTTTGACATTTAAAAGGTTTGATAGTATTACCAAAAATAAAGAAGACATCTATTTTTAATAAATCATTAATATTATAAGTGACTGCCCAGTATAAAACTAGGTTCACCCTGTAATTTTTAGTTTTTTCAGTTGTAACAATTTACTAAGTTTATAAAAGTAATAAAAATGAACAAATTTACTTTGATATGCTTTCCAATAAAACAAAAAAAAAGATGTCTGTAGCGACTATTCCATCATCTGGAAAATCAGATTTTGGAACACATTCTGGAAATGATTCTCCCATTTTTGTACCAGTATGTTGCAAATTTCTTTAGAATTAATTGCTGGGGCCGACACATGTCTCCGTCAACGTTTTCCCACCTTATCCCAAATATGTTCAATTGGATTCAAATCTAGACTGTGAATAGGCCAAACAAATCGCGTGATTTAAACCTACTCAAGATACTCAGTAACTATCCGAGTAGTATCAGACCATGTGAGAAGTAAAATATGGTCTTCTTGAACCTCCGTCAGATACCTATGCGCAGTCAACGTCTCATTCTCAATAAAGACTAACTTCGTGCGAGTGTTAAAATCTTATAATGCCATGACCCATGCCATAACTGATCGTTCACCAAATAAAGTCGCTTGATAATACACGCTTAAGCATATCTATCGTCTTATTGTCGCCACATTTTTTTACGTGTATCTAAAGCCGTAAGACAGAACCGCTATTCAGCGAAAGACAATACGCGACTCCAATTCGAGTCAAGTGTTCTTGGGCAAAATTTAACCTGGCAATTCGGTGTTCACGGAAAAGCGGAGATTCAGTAGCTCTAGTTCGAGAAACTAATCCAACACCATGAAGTCGCCCTCTAATTGTCCACTCACTTATGTTTACATTTTTTACTTCTTTCAGATGATTTCCAAGAGAAATTGCGGGACTGTTTGGTTTCTCAAAACTCAAGAAAACGGTCATCTGAAGTTGTTGTAGTCTTGCTTCGGCCTGAACAATGTCTTCGAGTGAGCAGACCACTATTTTCGCACTGACGCCATACTCATTGCACACTCAAGAGACTTACACCAACGTTTCTTGCAGTTTTGCGTAACCGCGGCCGTCTTCTGTAGATATAATGACTAATAGAAAAAAGTGATATCAACTTTGACTATTTTGTGATTATTAAAATGGGAGTAGTAGTAGTTCAGTTTTCGTAAATTGTTACATTCCCTAAAGAAACTTGATTTTTTGCTGAAATTGATGGATCTCGCTACTCTCGCTTTGTAATTACCACGTCCATTAGATACATTATGGTATGTTTAAATTGATTTTTTAGTGTAGCGTAATAAAAACAAAAATAATGTCCTCAGTAAAGTTGGCCATTACAAGTAAACTATTGTAAAATATGTAAATTACTGTGGGCTCTTTGTCTTACCAAAAATCCGCAAATTATCACAAAGCGGTTCACTCCAACAGCAGACACGATAGCAGGAGATTTGAAAATAAAACCACAATTACTCATCTGATAAACTAATAACAATTTTTGTACTCACCAGGGGACTCCACTATCTATCTTTGTCATCATTTGGTTAACTAGGTCCATTTAATTATTCCATTCAGTAATTATATAAATTAATTTACTCTTCGACAACTAGCTAGTGTCACCTGTAATAAGTGGAGGCTTTCCCGGATGCTCAACCTAGTTGGCATCCCAATGATCAAGATTGGGGACACCTAATAAGGTTACCCTCTCCACCTGCATCATGTCATTCAGGTAGCCCGCAACTCCCCTTTTTGCAAGTAACCCTACCTGAAGGAACCACGACATTGTGTCAGACAACTGTGCACCGGGGGTGAATGGTTAAATGATATTCAAATACACCGAACAACCTTTTTGTTGGCGGCTCACTATTTACTTGCGTCTCTACTATCGGTCTACTCAAATTTCAACATTTTCCAAATTATAATAAAATATAATATCATATTTCCCATTATTTAAAATAAATCTTATTCTATCTGACAGTCACTCTGACAAAACCTCCGCACTCTAATATTTTTTATATCCCATTAAATTTTTCTACAGGAATGCATTTATTATAAACCGGATGTGAATAAAATAAGAACAATAACATAACAAATAATTATATATTTTAAGAAAAGAAAAATTAATAAACAGAAAATATAACCAAATTTAACTTTAACACTATGTTACAGTTACGTAAGTGGGAAAACAATATGATTTTCAATCGGCGAAGAAGAGAATTCAGAGGAACTTTCAATCTCTAAGAATCATCTATTACAGAGAGGTAAGCACCCTGTTAAAAATTCTACTTTCGAAACGTGGTTCTTATCAAAGCATTTCGATGTTTTTGTTATTGTTTCTCAACTACCCTTCACTTACAGAGTATATAAAAACAATAAATTAATAGTACAGAAGATGCAGACCACAATTTTTTGTTTTCTTTATGACTGGTTTCTTTGAACTCATCTAATTTATTAGAAAGATCAAAAAACTGATAAGCCTAAATATGTTAAATAATGTAAAGTTAGGCTTTACCGTAGTATGCAGTGGACAAAAAACAATTCTGAATTGAGAGAGATTATTATTGTTTTGTAATTATTAGAGAGGTATTGCACTTAAGCTTTGTTTAGCACTTTATTAATTTAAGCATTATTTGAATAAAGTTTTGGTTTAACGTTTTTGCAAATTGACCTTATTGCATTTTTTTACGTGTTTATTAGAAAGATGACGTAAAGTTGACAATTGACCATCAGAGCTAGTGGTTTCTTTGCTAAACGTATTTTCTTTCCTCCAATTCTTGGTCTTTAAATTTCATCTGTCATTCCCGATTATTTTTGTCATTTAAGTACTGCATTGCATTTTGTCTTAATGGTATACTTCGGTTCTTTTTCTCCTTGGTACTAATATTTTCGTAGTAGGCATGGACTGGAGTGAAATCGCACCACCTTCATTTGCATCTGCAACTTTTCTTTCCGTTACATTTCGTGCTTTTCTTGAAATTTCCACTGGATGTCTATATAGTTCTTTAGATTCATTTTCCACGTGACATAATCTGAGTGTTCAGTATTGCAGATTAACTCGGTTTGGAAATTTTCTAATTTTTGAGGACGTGGAATATTTTCCATATTTTTTATATACGAAAAAGCTCAGTCTTTATTGACTTGCTTCCTTAACTTCAGTATTTGTTCTTTTTTTCAAAGACTCTTCTTCTTTTTCTTCTTTTTACTTGAATTCTACCAAATGTGACAAATCTCCTGTAAAAAGTAATCTTTCTCTAAATAAACATCTTCTGTACTGTAAATTCTCATCTTTCTTCAGCCATATTTGCAAAAGCAAGGCGAGATGATCGTTAAGGGTTCTAATCAAAAGTTTTTAGCTACTAATATTGTCTTGCACCGTGGACCACGCTTCAGGATCTTGCAGTAGATTTCGAGCTATTACCTCTCTTAATAAGACTAAATCATCATCAGCAGTAAACCTCAGCCTTTTATTTATGTTTCAAGTGACAAATGTGTGACATGAAAAACGCCAAAAAAAAGTGTAGCACAGGATTAGCGCCCGTAGTTGAAAATTGACATTTGGATGTCAAAATAACGTCTCCAAAAATACTTCTCCGCGTTATGTGACACTGCAATATCTCTCTAATTGACGTTTAAATAAATCAGATCAGGTTTACAAAGCATGCAACAAAGAGAATTAAAAAAGTGGTCTGCTTTTTCTGCACTATTAATTTATTGCTTCTGGTACTCGAATAACAATAAAAAAAGTCGCATTGTCTTAATAATGCTGTAAGTTCAAAAATAAATAACCATTTTACACACTTTGTAAGAGATGATTGTTAGAGATTTAAAATTACTCTAAATTTTCTTCTTCAACGATTGAGTATCATATTATGTAATTGTGATATAGATTACTTATAATGACCAACTTGATAACCAAGAACACTGTTTTGTCAGACTATCCTGTATTATCCATACGTTACACTACAAAGTCAATTCAAACATACCACGATAAATGACCTAAGCCTTCAAACAAATAATACCAGAACCTGTATTCCCTATTAAGATTTTTGAATTCTTGCTCAAAGGGTGATTATTATCGTATTCTAGTTTGACCAAATTGGGCCCCCCTTCCCATTAACGTTAACGTGTTTTGGAGTTTTTGCTCAATTCATCTGGTTTTCTCGCAATTTTCTCCGTAACCTTTTAGTTTGGACCTTCTGTATAGCTACTACAATATTAGAAGTTGTCTTTAATATATTTTTATTCGAAACCTGATATAATAAAATAAGACTTTCGGCTGTATGGTTGAGAAGAAATGATCATGGCAGTTATCAGATTTTCATCAAATCATGCACCCAATTCAATTAAGGACGTTAACAGCTACTCTGTGGAACAGTTTAATGCTATAGCAGCAAAGATATCAAAGGTTCCAGGTTCCAACAAAAAAATATTGTATAATATAAAACGTAACGTTTCATTCCAGACAAACATTAAGACAAATAGTCCGGGAGGCAGCGACACTTGAGAGCTAATTATTTTATATCAGCTGATTTTCTCAGAAATGATGTAGCTAATGACATTGAAAAAAAAAACGCAATTCAGCTGAACCAAAACGGGTGTGTATTTGGGGGTGCTGAAAGTTATTTTATACCGGGTAAAATTTTTTTATTGGATTCAGTTATCGTTTGGAATACTACTTCAGCTATTGATTTGAAAATAATAAAAAATTAAGTTTTTTAAATGTTTTTCATACTGGCACAAAATGAATTATTTCCTACAGCTGAAGGTCAGAGAAATTAAGAAGTAGTGTTTGAATATCACTTGGTATAAAATAAATATAAAGAAACATGGTTTTTATTCTATTGAAATGAGTAGCTGAAGCAGAATTCCCCTTCCAAATGATAGCTGAATTCAATAATTTATCATAAAATAATATCATAAACATGTAAATCAATTTTCAGCAGGTATAAAATATTTTTTTGCATATTTTGACAGGATTCTGCTATATTCCACCGACAACGCTCTACTCCAGAGAAGTCTAGTAAATGGGTGAATTTTGATATAGGAACATGAACCTTTAAACGGCTTAGTTGCTGAGATACAAGATGCTGAAAGTTAAAAATAAAAATTAAAAATTTGCAATGAATCAAAAATGCCAATATGCTCTTCAAGAAACATTTGATGGTGCTAAAATAAACGGTCTTTAAGATATTTGCTTCTAAACAAAAGTCTGCAAGTACTGACATATTCCAAATTATTATGTGTAGTGTAACTTGCCCGTCGGGGTTTTGCTAAACAATTTGCTTCAGTTTATACTATTAATTTGATTTTAGAAAAATGTTAAGCGTCAATTGTTCAAGAAGTAATACAAAACTATTTTAAAGACATTTTTGATTTATTGCAAATTTTTAATATCTATTTTAAACTTTCAACATCCTGTATCTCAGCAACTAAGCCGTTTAAGGGTTCATGTTCCTATATCAAAATTCAACAATTTACGACACCTCTCAAGGATAAAGCGTTGTCGGTCGAATATAGCAACACCCTGTATATTCATACAAATACATGCATGTTTAAGTTTCAATGGTTTTCCTAAACCTTGAAGTAAATGCTTTGCCAAGACGAACCAATCCACTATTACACACGGTTTCGTCACCACACTATACAGGTTTATACTGATCTTCTGGGGCACCATACATAACACTTACATCACATTACAATATTTGTATAATGTACAATACGAATAAATAAATAAATTACATAAAAAAGGATTCCGGTGAAATTTTAACAAAATTTCTTTTGTGGTAATGATTATGTCAATTATTTCAAGTAAAGTTTTATTATTATCTAAGAACGCCTTAAAATGTTGGGGTCCAACCAGTTTGGGTTTAAAATAATGAAATTTGATATTAAAGTGTACATAAATGTTTTTTTTTTGAATAATAAATAAGAGTGTTACTTAAATTTTTCAAAAAACCCAAAATTTTAATTTTTGTCACATAACTCGAAAACGGTTAGACATAACATTTTGATTTTGGATCCGAGTTAATCTCTAAAAAAGAACACTGGACACCGATATCAAATATTTTCTATCTAGTATAATCAGGGTACTTTTTATTTAAAACCATAAAAAACCAATAAAACGGACTCTGTACAGTATTTTTTATCAAAACTTGTATTTTTATTATTCATTCATTTTACAGATAATTAGTACAGATAATCCTATTCAAAATGATTATTGAATGTAAGCACCCCGTGACTCCTAACACAGTTTGAAAAGATACTTACAGAGTACCTTGATGTTAATGGAGTTTTTTATAAAAATGTGACTTTAAAATATTTTTCTTTGAATTTTGATTATAATAAAATAATTATTTCATATTCATTTGATTTATTAAAATTTATTATTTATTAAAAAGACTAACTGTTTCCTTTTGTATTGGAATACTGTACAGAGTGAGGCAAATAAACCGTCAATTAGAAATATCTCGAGAACCAGTGGCACCAAAAATTTGAAAATTTGGCACTGTGCTTACAAGATTAGAGGACTCTCGGCTAAAATATTTTTAAGATGATGGCACTTCTTGTTATACCGGAAGTATATGTCAACTTCCTTATTTCAAATGACAAACTCTGTAATTTATTACATTTTCAGATTCTGTATAAAATTATGAACACGTTTTTTAGGGGTTTTTGGTGCAAATATAAAATATGGAAGGTGATCAGTACTTTACAGTACTCCATCGTCAACAAGAAAAACATGTTGTTCCTGAGAATCACCACTTTGGTTTCCGGACCTGGTCATCAAGACCCTCCCGGATAATTAGGAAAAAATGTACAACACAATTTCACAAAACACAATCACATTACACACTTAATTAATATTATTACATGTGAATACTAGGGTGGGTAAGAGTTGGCACGTTTAAGTTTTAGTGGTTTTCCTAAACCTTGAAGTAAATGCTTTGCCAAGACGAACCAATCCACAATTGCACACGGTTTCGTCGCCACACTATACAGGTTTATACTAATCTTCTGGAGCACCATACATAACACTTACATCACAATACAATATTTAAAATGTACCATACGATTAAATAAATAAATATATTTGCTTTGAATTTTTTTTTCGTAAACGAAGGTGTACTGTAATAGCCTGTGAATGAAATAATTGAATTTATTGATACAGAGTGTTCGAAAAAGATGTACAAAATTTAATATGAAGAAAGTTGGTTTTCCAAATGAAAACACCCTATTTTTATTACTTGAACTAATTTATTATTAAGAAATAACTAAACTAATGTGAGATGAAACATCCACTGTTTTAATAGAAAAGTAAAAAATTGAATAAACAACAAATTTATACAAAATCTGAAAATGTAATAAAATACAGGGTTTCACATTTGAAATAAAGAAGTTGGCATCTACTTCCGGTGTAACCGAAAGAACCGATATTTTGAAAATATTTTAGCAGAGTGTCCCTTAATCTTGTAAGCACAGAACCAAATTTTCAAATTTTAGTGCCACTGGTTCCCAAGCTATTTCTAATTGACGGTTTATCTGCCACACCGTGTATACAATATATTGAATTGAATTGAACAAAAATTGAAAATACAAAAATGGTTTAAGCTTTTCAAGTTTTCACGTATTATAATAAAGATACGTTATTTTGATAATGTCATTTGGGTTGCCTATCTGCTGTCCGGAGGAGTCTTAATACCCATTAAATGTAAGTTACATTCAACAAAAATTGTGAAAACTTATAAACTTGGCATTGCTACACAGTATCCCATTTCTATTGGTTCTGAATTTGTATGTCATCTTAATTATTATTCTAAAAAATTACATTACAAAACAACATTACAGATTATAATAATAATTACAATGTAACAATTTTAGTAACAAATAAAAGACATTTTTTTCACGCGCAAAGAAAGCTCTCTAAAATTAGCATGTAAAAGCTTATATGCAGATCGACAATTCAGCAAGATATATGCTAAAAGGTAGATCCTTAGCTTATGATGAATTGTACTTCACCGAAACTAAATGAAAGAGCAAAAGAAAATGCTTGACCTAATTGTGTAAAATTTCAACAAACCTAATACAACTTTTCATCATTTATGTTATAATATTAATAATATTAAATCCGGAACTTGCGTAATTAAATTTAATACGGGGTGTTGATTAAGATTTATTGTCTTTAGTGAACAAATTACACTTTGCTGAACTTGGAACGGAAACATACAATATAATTACATTCGTTTGTGCATTGATGCGAACAAGTAATTAAATTAATACATCATAAAAAATATTTTACATTAAGGGCTGAAATAAGGACAAACACATAATGATACATCATTTGTTTAAGGATTAATAGTGGGTTGTACGAAGTTGCATGTTTAGTGGAAACAAAATTGAAAAGCTCACATAAAAACAAAACCATTTTCTTTGTGTTGTTAAACAAACACAAGTGTATTAATTTGTCGTAGATTTTGTCAAGAATAAGTAGTAAACTTTAATTAATTGATGTTTATAAATAGTTTTCCACGCACAAACATATCTTCAAAACTTACGTTTTCACAGAATTTAAGGAACAAATCTAATACAATTGATATTTTTGTCGTCGCGATGTTTGAGGAAAATAAATCATTCATATAAAAAACTTAAGCAGTATAAAATACGTCTAGTTTTACGACCCAAAACCCTAGAGAAAAAAAAACAGGCATCCGATTTTAAATTAAGCGCCAGACACATTCACAAAACAGATAAAGTACATAAACGTTAGAAATAAATTTCAAATAAAGAAAAGCGTAAAAATGAGAGAAGAAGGTATTCAACAAATAAAAATTAGAAAATCTTTTTAGATCGAATTAAAGTTTTAAAATGTATGATAATGAAATTTTTAGACACACGTCAATCGTCTGTTGTTAAATAATATAATTTTAGACCTTTATCGTTTATTGAAAAACTTTCGGGTCACTTATTTGAAAGAATTTTTAATGTGTTACGTAATGAAATTGGGAAAAATTAAATTAAATCAAGTTTTTTCTCATTACCTACTTTTTAAATTGATTTCTATATTTCTAATTTCCATGTTGCATTTAAAATTATTTTCAAATATGCAGATTGGTAAGAAGATTTTTCTTTAAAACTGCTTTGGTAGAATTGCAGAATTTCGATTCGATAGAACAATTTTTCCACAGACGTTGAGTTACCTGTTTTATGATTTATATTAATTAATAATTCCTTGTGCCGATTTTAACCGATATCACTCATTCGGCTTAGTGAATGTTCATAAAAATAAAACAACTCACTTTTTTCTCGTGTAATTGGGACTTTTTTTCATAAATTAAAGATTCTTTTTTGCACGCCACAGATAATCGTCAGGTTTAGATAAAAACCAATTTTCTTATAAAGATGTATCTATTTGACAATCGTAGCCAAATTTTAAGATTCGTTTTTTCCACTTGGTAAATTTTTTGCACAATTTTAGATTTACCATTGGATTCTAATTCGCCGTTGAGTTCTAATTTACCATTTGGTTTCTAAATCACTGCAAAAATCAGTTGTGAACGTTTTCTCACTTCTTTGCTTAGTTAATGTATTGGAATTTCGGCTATCAAGTTTACGTATGATTTTTTCATCGAACAATTGGATCACTTAAAAAAGCAAAAAATCAATCTATTCAATAGTAATTTAAAGACGGAATTAAGTTTCGTGATTAACATTTTTAGCTTTAGATTAGTTAAATATATGCGTTTCATCAGTAATTTTTACAAAAGTTTTAACCAAAATTGAGAAAAAGATGTTACTAATTTAATTAGAAGCGTTTTGTTGGTGTTTTTTTGCGATAATTTATGCGTCTTTTGTAATAACTAATGCGTTTGTGTATTTTCTGTGTGAGTGAAACGAATCGTTAAATATATCGTCCCTTTAATACTACAACTAGGTAACTCGAATTTTTGATGTTTTGAGTTATCCAGTTGTGCTTAGTCAACTTTTAGCCCTCTTTTACATGCTACAACTAGGTATGTTCTACGTCATTGTAAATGGCAGATAGTTAGGTGTTAAACATGGATAACTTCTAAAACGAACAATTTCGTTATGCTATAAGTGGATAACTTGAGATACCTATTTGTGCAACTGGGTAACTTGATATACCGACTACCTCTACCTTCCTGTAATTGAGATATCTAGTTGTGCAGTTAAAGAAACGTGCACAGGTTTTTTAACGTAATCTGTGTTCTTTCTAGTTTTAAGTGATATTTTTAGCAAAAATAAGTGAAAATGACCACAAGGGGAAGGAAAATGGTGTTGCCGATTTAATTAAAGTTTATTTATTGAGTAAAATGGAAAATTAGGTTATGGTTCAATTTTTATAACAATTTTTGTTCAAGTTAATGTAGATAATTATAGTAAGACATAAAAAGCATGCGAACTTCTTCTTCAGAACCTTACCACAAAAAATTGAAACTTACAGACTTATTTTGTTTTCAGTTCCTGCTATTAATAACCTAGACAACATGGTTGTGAACAAGGGTACCGCGGAGGGTAAGCGTGGTATTTGTATTCAGTTATTTATTTTATTAATCCATTTTTTGTAGACCAAGAAAACTTTGGTGAGACGCAGATGTTGCCCAGGGTTGCCCCCTGACTACTCAGAATATCTTCCAAGTACCTCGCCTACATCAGAGTCCTCTGGAGGTATTGAATTAGATGGTATGGAAGAAATGCCCACTAAAACCGACAAGCCACGAAAGAGAAAAGGAAATACAAATAAGTGGAAAAGGAATGTGGCGAAAATGAAAAGACAGCATGGCGAAAGTTATAAGTCTGCCAGGGGAAAGTTTGTTCCTGGAGTGGCAATGAAAGATCCCTGTCCTGAAGTTTGCAGACGGCAATGCAGACAAAAATTTTCGAATGATGAAAGGTTGAAAATATTTCAAAGGTATTATCAGCTAGACACATATGAAAGAAAGAGAGATTTCATACATAGTCAAACCGAAAAACAAAATACAAAATGGGCTACTAGTGGAAATTCGAGGCGCCAAAATACCATAATTTTCTTTTTGCCAAAAAAAGATGGAAGGATTCAGACGTGCAAGACAATGTTTATCAACACGTTGGGGATTCGCAAAGGGGTGGTGGATATTGCAATGAAAAAAAGAACAGATGAATATACGGGTTTGGAAGATCAGAGAGGCAAACACGTAAAAAAGTCACCCTCCTGAAATACTGCAAAGTATCAGAGCTCACATAGAAAAGTTCCCGGTCATATCCCCGCATTATTGTCGCGCAAAAACTCAACGGAAATATTTGCACTCGGATCTGAACATAACGGTTATGTACTCATTATACAAAACAGAATGCTTGGAGAAGAACCAACCAGTTGCGAGTTTTGCAATGTACAGAAAAATATTTTCCGAAGAATATAATTTGGGGTTTTATCGTCCACGAAAAGATCAATGCCGAATATGTATGGCTTATAACACTCCCACAAATGATAAAAGCTTATTTGAGGCAGACTACCAAACACACATAAATGCAAAAAATAGAGCCCGCAGTGAGAAACTGGCAAACAAGCAAATAGCTGAAGAGTCTAATGGAACAATTGTAAGCTGTAATTTTGACTTACAGCAGGTACTGCTAGCACCCACTGACCCCACAAACAATGTGTTATTCTATAAACAACGTTTTAAGACCTTTAATTTCACAGTTTATAACGTAGTCTCCAAACAAGGCGATTGTTTTATGTGGACAGAAGTGGAAGGAAAACGAGGCAGTTGCGAAGTAGCCACTTGTCTGTACACTTACTTTAAATCGTTGCCCAGTTCTGTGCAAGAAATATCTTGCTTCAGTGATCGATGCGGGAAACAAAATCTTAATAAATATGTAGCTGCAATGTGCTTAACCGCTGTACAGGAAATTCCACACTTAAAAAAGATAGATCTCAAATTTCTTGTGGTAGGCCATAGTGAAATGGAATGTGATTCTATGCATTCTGCCATTTCAACAGAATTTAAAAGAGTCGGTAAAGTAAATTGGCCTCAAGACTGGAAAACTATTGCCAGATGCACGAGACGAAAAGGAGATAAGCCGTATATTGTTAATGATGTCACACATGAACAGATATCTGATTGGAAAGCTCAAGCAGAACGAAACATGATGTTTCGGAAAGTTGATTCAGAACGTAAATTAGTACGCTGGCAGAAAATTTGTGTCATGAGTTTTTGAAATCTGAACCATTAATGATGAGATTCAAGGAAAATTTTGACGATGAATATAGACTTTTGAACTGCAGCAGAAAAACCGGAGTTGCAGTTTCAGGTCTAGGGAATTTAAATGCCCTATATGGGGGTAGGTTGCCAATCACAAAGGACAAATACGATGATATTATGGCATTATTTAAAATGAAACCACCTGCACTTGGCATTGAATACAAGCCCTATTATGAAGGTCTGCCGTTTCAGGGAATGAACAGGGAAGAACAACATGAAGACGCAGATTTAGACAGTGACCTGAGTGATTTTTCTGATTGAAGCTCACTTATCTTCATTTATTTTCATTAAAATAATTAAAAATAAAAATTATAATACGTATGAATAAAAACACTTTATTTAAACCCACATTGTTTTTAACTAAGTAAATGCCAACAGTTAACTGTAAAGACTAGTGTGCGTTAAAGCGCACGGCGCCATCTAAGCGATGGTTTTAATGCTTAAAACAACACGTGAGTCGATAAAGCCAAGATAACTTGTACAGAAGCATACACGCACGAAAGAACACCTGATGCAGCATTTCACTCTTATTATGAGCTCATCAGAGGTGTATACTCACGTGCGGTATACAACTGTACAAGACGGCGGTTGGTCTTGTACAGTTGTATACCGCACGTGAGTATACACCTCTGATGAGCTCATAATAAGAGCGAAATGCTGCATCAGGTGTTCTTTCGTGCGTGTATGCTTCTGTACAAGTTATCTTGGCTTTATCGACTCACGTGTTGTTTTAAGCATTAAAACCATCGCTTAGATGGCGCCGTGCACTTTAACGCACACTAGTCTTTACAGTTAACTGTTGGCATTTACTTAGTTTATACTAATTACACGTGTCCATTTTAACACGAGATGTCGCAAGACACACATTTTACTTGTTTTTAATGTAATCCCAAATTAAAAGTAGATATCTCTTTTTTCCCAATATTGTTAATAGCGCAATAACTGGATATCTTGAATTTTTTGAAAAAATAATGAAAGTGTTGCATATTTCATGATGTTGATGGAAGATTATGCTGCAGGCCTTAAATGTTCAGGTATTTTGCTCACTAAAAAAGAAGATTGTCAATCCTCTTGTCATTTTTTTGTCCTGTCAATTTTTAAAGTCATTTTTCTCACAATGCATATTTTCGAGTTATCTAGTTGTAGTACTAAGGGGACGATATGGTTCTAGTTGCATATATTAAACACTTTGTTTTTTTATGATTGAATTCTTTCCAAATTTCGTAATTTCTTCTTCAAACTAGTCAAATGAAATTAGTAATTATTTTAGCTTTAATTGATCTGCTTCTATTATTTTCCATCAAACCACGATGCTCTTTCGAATAGTTAGGCTACAGGGTGAAGATTAATTAAAGCAAGTATAATAATAAATATATCGCCTTGTGTTTTTATCCAGCAAATGAAACATCTTTGGGTTTTACTCTCAACCCTAATTTAGTAACCATCGTTTCTACCCGTCTCATTTGTAGGTCAAAATCATTTAAAAAAAGAATAAAATAAACATTTCCAAAATAAAAAGTAAATGCTATAATAATTGTGACAGGTTTATCTTCTCTTTCTATAATTTTAATTAGGTTTTTTGGGAACTGCGGGTGCTTTGTAGTCCGCACACGTTACTAAATTGCGATAAAGTTTGAGAAGAGGTTCTCGACCATGTTAACGCGTTCTTCCTGATTTCAAAGTTAGTCGGTGCAGACTTGCCTTCATTGTTACTTATCTTTTATTACCAACAGGCGAGAGTTATCTTACACGTCAGTCTGATATGTGGTTAGAACTTCCCGTCAGAACATTTTACCGGAACAAGTTCTGGGAGCTATACAATAATAGGCGGTAGACCTTACTAAGACATCGACGTCGACAATTAAGCTGGTTTTTTGGGTAACTATTTCCGACCTTTGATCCGTCGTTTATCGCCTTGAGGAAGCTCATCGGAATTTCTAACAAATCCGGAAGGTGTGTAAGTACTGGTTTTGAAACCAACCGCCGTCGACAAAACAAACAGATAAGTGTAGTTTAACTTAGTTTAAATATTTTAATCAATTATAAAAGTCTTCTACAATAAATTAATAAAAATAAAAAGAAATTTGTTATCAAGTTAAAGAGATGTAGGTTACCAAAAAAGAGTAACAAACAATATAAGCTGGAGAATACCCGTCAGCCGGTGAGAGGGTCGTGGGTGGAACCGTTAACACTGGTTCAGAGAAGAGTAATATTTTTAAGGGCGCCAAGTTCCATTGACTGTTAAGAGTAACTAACGAGAAACTAGTTGTTAGCAGTAATTCTGACTCATACTAATATGTTGCACTTAAGAAAAACGTTATAGACAAGAAACGCAATTACATCACATTAAAAACGTTATATTTCTTTAAAATCACAAGTCGACAACATAAGTAACACACAATAGAAAATGATTCCGAGTGTTTATTTGACTACAAGATTCTTTTGACCCGGCCCCGTTTAATTCGCTGTATAAATGTAACCACTTAAACCGTACGCCAATGCATACAAAAATGGCGACAACTAATAAATATAACCAAATTCGTGACGTAAACAAACCGCTTCATTTAAGTTTTGAGCTAATGTAAGTGATAGTAATTGAATGGCGAATCTGCCAATTATTTCGCGTAATTTTAGTATTCAGAGCAACCTTTGAGCGAGTGCACTAGACTGACGGAGATACCGAAAACTGGCCCCCTTATTAGAGGTAATGTTAGAAGTTAAGTATACGAAGAACTCAACTTACACGCGTCGTACAACTTGCTATTCAGCTCTATACAATACGAGGCGACTCGGAACGATCCTAACTTGGACGTACCCGCAGCTCCTCCGGTTGATGTGTGGCCTCCACAAGGCCGATGCTTTAAGTCCCAGAGGATTCAGGGAAGTGTCAATGTCGATGACATAGAATCACCATGCGCGCAATCTTGAATCGTTTTTTAACCAACGCCATAGTCGATCATGCAGAAGCGACTATTATTCCAACCGTAAGAACAGAACAACACGTAGAATGGAGGACAGGGAAAAAAACCTCCTCTAAAAGAAAATTCCAAGTACGTATTAACAACTTGGGAAGTCCTAATTGATTTTCTTTATTTACCTGTGAAATAGCCAGAATCCTCTCAAACAGCGGTGCCCCGGGAATCGAACAGTGTTTATTCAATTGAAATTCATTTTCTTTTTTGTGGGATGCACCCCCGATCTAATGGATGAACATCAAAGAAATTCGCCAGATTGCCAGCGAGGTTTCAATTAGCAAAATCGCTTCAATCGGAAATTCGTAACGGAAATTGATGGCGACAAAGCGACAGTCGATCCGAAAATCCAAAAATTCCACAAATCAAACTGCCGCTATTTACAAATTTCAAAATCGCAAAAAGTTGACATCTCTACCCGTATGTACAGAAAGTCGCCTATTTCGCAAGGCAGTGACCCATATAATTGTAAGGTTTCTTTGTGAAATTGCATAATAACCGTTACAAATTATTTACTAACGTATCTAAATAGTTTATTAAATGCTTGTAAATTGAAGATCCTTAATAAACGTTATCTCTTAACATTACTGTTAGTAGTCTCGCACTGGTTTAACTGAACAAATGCATGATATGCGGATACCGTGCCTTCATTATTTATTTAATAACTTTGCGGGTTATGCAAGGAACATCACTATTTCTCTTGTTTGATACGAGAGATGCAAATTTGCGGATACTTATAAACCAGTGGCGAAGCGCTTATTAAGGCCAATTGTTGCTGTGTGATAATTGATATCTGTGTTTTTGTTTCTTAATTTAAAATTTGTTCTATTCGCTACCCTTTCTTAGAATTTTTACTTTGTGTGTAGATAACTATCTAAAAAATTATTTAGGTGACGCCCGGTATAGCATCAAAACTCTTTACTAACATCTGTATAAATCGTTCCCACGACCCACTCTGCGACGTTGGGTAGGTTTTCCAAATTGTTACTAAAATTTATTATTTGTGTTCTACTTTTCGTTTCTTCTATCACTGTCTTCAATTTCAGTTTTTGTCGTATGTCTGTATTGGGTACGTAATCACAAAAAACTTTGATGATCATGCGAAGACATGCATTAGCATTAGTTGTGTTCAATGTATGTGCGTTTATAAAAAGATCAAATATGTATACAACATACAGGATCAGGCCCTGTTTCTTATAGAGTACCTGTTACGTTATGGTAAAATGATGATAAAGCGAATTTGATTAGAAAGCACCTGTTGTCGAGGAATGATAAAGAACTGTTTCAATTTGAAATGGAAACGTTCTCAAAGGTCTATTCATGGCAAAAAAGTGAGTCGCACAGTAGTGTTTGTTGATGCAAAATTCTACTACCTGTGTACCTATCGCATGATGCTTTTCAAGAATAAACGTGAGGTTAATAATGAATAGTCTTTCTTTTTGCTTACTTTATGAATTCTTTGAGATTTGGTGCTGCCGTGTTAAATATGCATTTGTTGTTAGGGTATCTACTACGTTGCCAAATCTTCCGGAGTCTTTGTCTTTCAGCAACCTTTTTTTTCGATGTCAACCGATCAATTTTGTTGTATAATAGTAGTTGATAATTGAAGTGATGTTCTTGAGATGGATTGCCTGTGTTTGTGTTTTTAGAGCTTCTTCTATGTCTTCTGAGTTTAGAACACCCTGTAAGGGTTATCGATTAAGTTAACGTCAAGGATTAATTTGCAAGACATTTTTGTTTTCTGGATATAGTTTTAACTCAATATCTTTGTTAATAATAGAAATGTCGTTATCTTAAAAACTAGGCATTTAGACAAAATTTAAAAATCATAAAAATATTTCAAAAACGAATAATTTTAGGTATAGCTATAGCACGAAAAATCCATCTAAAATTTAGATCAGAATTCTAAAATGAAAGAAAAAATACTAGCTTTTACATTTAAAATATAAGCAAGATATACTCCACTTCCTGTAAACTGAAAGTGTCTCATTCCTAACATTATTACATTTGAACTTAACGTTCACGGAAACTAATAAAAATTTTGTCTTCCACAACTTTTGTGTTACACCCTGTATATATTGTGCTGAATTTTGTGGATCATAATGGTTTTACGAACTTTGTTCACATATGCGTACGGATCATAAATTCGTGGAGTCTTGTTAGTATTTGAGTTGCTAATTCTGTGCTAATCCGGCCCTGCGGTTACGTTTATTGTTTCTGCATTCAGCCCTTACTCCGCTAAATTAAAACGGAAACTAATTGAATAACAATATACAGTAAAACCTCTATTTTCGGCCACCTCTTAAAAGCGGCCACCTCTAAAACCGCCAAGTTTTCCAAGTCAATAACCAATTATACGGAAATATCCATATTAATGACCCTCTTAATAGCGACCACCTCTCCATAACGGCCACGGCCACTTATTTGTAAACTTTCTTGGAAAAATACATGTAATTCTACCTCCCATTTCCGGCCATTATTAAGTAAGGTCATTGGTAGACAACAGCTTAGCGTTCAAGTATATAATATATAATTGTTTCATTATGTGAGTAATTAATTAATTAATTAAGTAATTACCGGTATTTAAGAACGGATTTAAAAAATTTGTTCGAATTACAATACACAGTCATTACAGAAAAGCTCATTAAGCTCACCCCAAAAATCGTACAAAAAAATTACAATGTCGCTAAAAAAACGTTTGTTTCTTAAAGAGAAAATTGGTATAATTGTGGAAAGTAAAAAGTTCAATACCAGTGCTAGAAAATTGGCTGAAAAATTAAGTGTGATTTAAAAAAGCTATTTGAAGAAAGTTCCAATACAGAGCAGAAGAGAAAATTTCCTAGAACTGAAGGTTAAGAAATTGACCAAGTAGTTTACAATTGATTTTGTAAAGCTAGGAATAAAAATATCCTTATATCTAGACCTTTAATAAAAGAAAAAGCATTGAAAGTTACGGAAAATTTTTAAATTAAGGATTTTAAAGCTTCAAATGGGTGGCTTGAGAAATTTTGTCAAAGACATAACATAACCTTTAAAACAATTTGCGGGGAGTCAGCTGATATTAACCTGGACACTGTTGAAGCTTGGAAAGCAAAGCTGTCAGTAATATTGAAGGAGTATTCACCCAAAAATGTGTACAATGCTGACGAGACCGGACTTTTTTACCTTGCGATGCCAAACAAAACGTTCTCTTTAAAAAACGATAAATGTAGTAAAAAAAGGCTGCAAAACAAAGATTGACAGTTTTATTTTATACAAATATGGAAGGTGATAAGGAAAATCCATTAATCATTGGAAAAAGTAAACACCCAAGATGCTTTAAAGGCTCTCATATTAACGAATTGTCTTTAGAATGGGTATCTAATAAAAAAGCTTGGACGACAGTAGAGATTATGACTTCCTGGCTAAAAAAATTTGATGAAAAAATGAATAAAGAAAATAGAAAAGCCTTATTATTTCTGGATAATGCCACGTCTTATCCCAAAGTGACTCTTGAAAATGTAAACATTGTTTTTCTACCCCCAAACACCACATCCCCTTGCCAACCACTGGATCTAGGATTTATTCAAAACTTTAAGATGGCCTACAGGAAGTTTTAATCAAAATGCTACTAACATTCAAAAATACCGAACGTCCTTTTGAAAATGCGGACAAAATTATCAATTTAACCAGCGCTTTAGTTTGGATATCAGTAGCCTGGAGAAACGTTTCGCCTATTACAATTGCTAAATGTTTTGCAAAAGCAGGATTCTCGGAAAAGGTCCTGCAAGAAGATTTCGATAAAAAAGACGAAATTCCACTAGCTCAGCTTTTTCCTGTATTATTAGAAGGTAATCAACGCGTTAACCTTGAAAATTATGCATCTATTGAATGTGATATTTTGACCGAAAACCCCAATTTAAGTATTCAAGATATAATCAGCGAATTAGACTATAGTGAAGGCTGTTTCTATTTCAACTTTGTTTCCAATTTAAGTAATATTTATGTTAGAGATTTATTACTAAAATTGTTTTTAATATTAATACTAAGGAATAAAATCAGTATGTAGAACTTCAATAAACTGAATTTTAGGATATAATCCACTTTTCTAACTCAATATTTAAACTTTAATCTACAATAAACATTTCTAAACTGCAACGAAAATATATTTCGGTTTTTTCTTTATTTATATAAATTGTGTCTATTGTTATTACGTTAAAAAATGTTTTCGGTTAATTTGAAAAATAGTTTGCTGTAAATTTTCGAGCATATCCTAAATCGACGAACCAGAAAATCCATGACTTCCAAGTTTTACCACATAATCCGGCGGTTAAACCGCTCGATTCGCATCACTACACAACTTCATGTAGAATTATTGAAGTTCCAGAAAATATTTCTCAAGATATACAACTGACACAATTTTTAATAATATTAAAACATAAATTGGAGGGAGTACTTTTGGTCGTGACTCTGTAATGTTTGTGAAGACACACTTTACGTGTACGTTGTTAGTTTCAAACAATGAAATTTTTGTACAAATATCCTAATAATTTTAGTAAGATAAATTTTAATCAATTATTTATTGGCCTCATGAAGAATGTAAATTAACATGAGAAATATTAACAAATAAATTTTATTATTTTAATGTGATAACTGGCAGGTTGTTATTCCCTAAAAATCTTACTTGAAATTAATTTAAATACAATACTCTTGGTTATACAAAGTTAAATACACAGTTATCGTATATATTATATAAAAAAAGAAAAATAATAAAAATTTGTATTAAGTATTTTTTTAGATTAATTACATGTAAAATTCTTTACAAATGTTGGTTTTAGAATAACACACAAAAATGAATAAATGTCTATATGACGACACAAAGGAAGTATTAATTACGAAGTTTTATTACAATATCTCCGTGTATGTAGAATGTAATTAACAACGAAAAAACAATAAACACATTAATGGATTTTTTCATTACACCTTTGTAATGCTTTTAAAACGGTTTTAATTTTGAAAGTATTTATTCGTAATGTGAATAAACATGGAAATGTGTAACATTTCGATGTATACACAACTAATTGAATATTTGAAAATCTTGCATTCACTTTCACTTAACAATTTAATGCTTTATTTATCAATCAATCATCAATATTAGTTTAACTATTAAAGTAAATAATTTGATATGATGATTAGATACAATTAATCGTCAAGTTTAAAGAATACCTAAGATTGTTTATTTAACAAAGCATTTGTGTAAAATGTATGTAAATACATATCCATTTGTATTATTTACTCCGTGTGTCCCACGAAAAAGTTGACATAGGTATTTACTATGTTAAATTAAAAATTAACGTATATCTTTTTTGGTACAATTCGAGCACAAACAATATATAATGTTAAATAGATAATTAATAAAGTTATTTTTTTGAAATTTTATTTATTAACCCACTGGATTTTCATCCATTAAGCGGCCTTCGTGGACAAATTCGTTAATTTGTTGCCTAATAATGTTTTTCAAACATTTTGAAATTTTGAAAAAAATTTTATTAACAACATCAATAATAATTTTATTAATAAAAAAAATTACGACAATCGGAGTCGAACCCGGATTTTTTCGCATAAGTCATTATAAAAATTTTACTCGACCCGTGAAAGCAATCACGTACGCAAATGTAGCAACTTTGTCGACAGGTATGTAAAAACAGTTACATAAATCGATCCTTCAATAACTGTAGCCAACTGTTATGTTGGCTATAATTATTGAAGGATCGACTTATGTAACTGCTTTTACATACCTGTCGACAAGGTTGCTCAAAGATTTTACTGTTTTTTAAATTAAAATACGCTTTAAGCACTTACTTACATTTGTTCTCATTTATCTATCTAATAAAATTTGTTGCTATATTGTGCTCAAATTGTGACAGAACAAAAATATGCATTAATTTTGAATTTAACATAGAAAATGCCTATGTGACCTATTTCGTGACACACACGGTATACCTATGGTGAAAATTCTTTACAGCAAATTTTAAATCTTCTAATAGTTTTGCTTATGCACAATTTATGCAAAAACATTCGAGAATGTAAACACCAACGTAGCCTAAATTATTTATTACTTTAAAATTATTTAATAAATTAGTAGAAGATATAATTTGTAAAGTCACATCATTTCTACAAATTTTTGAGATTTTAGGATACATTTGAAGTGCAGGTTTGTTTTTGTTATACAGTCAAGACTTAATTCTAATTTTTTATATGTTGGTGGGACGTATGGTAGTCGTATTTTATTCATATTTTATGACATATACCTAATTAATATTTTAAAATTAAAAGGGGTGGAGTATTATTATTAATTTTTAAATAAGGTTGTACAGGGCACTTATTTTTTTATTATTATACACTTAATTAACAATTAATACTTAATTATGTAATTCAGTGATTAATACCAAAAGTGGATTTTACAATCTTATTTACCTAATATTTTGTTTGAGATTGGCATTTAGGGACAACGTTGTCTAGTATAACTTGAATAATTTTTAAAAATAAAAACCTAATTATCTCTAAAACAAATGAAAATCGGTTTTGAACTTATTTTGCTTATTTATGTTCCTAGACATGTTTTTAAAGTATTTCCATTTCTTCCCGAATCACCTTGTATATTGAAATAATTTGAAGATCTAACATGATACTGACAAATTTTAACAAAACAAAATGTTAAAAACTAAATTTAAGGGTTTCGCGAAATTTTGGGCGTTTTAATGATCTCAGTAAAATTTAAGACATCAAGTAAAATTTTAAACAGGTGTAGTCAAGATAATATCAATTTGAAGATAGATTTGGTTAAAGCACTTTTGTGCAAGGTTAACAATGCGGACCTCAAATTTATGCATGTATGAGGATTCTATTAAATGACGTTTATTTGAATGTTTAACCAATCGTTTAAATGACTACTATAGTTAAAATTTAATAATCAACAGACCTTAAATTTGGGTTGAGTTTACATGTGCTGGAAACTTTAATATTACTGCCTTAAACTTGGATTAAATTAAGGCGTACTTCGAAAAACGAAAAAGAATCTAAAATCCGGTGGCGCCCAAAATTTTTAATATTTAATCCAACGTCTATTTTATTTTCATAAGGAGACTTTTAAAATTAAATTTAAAATGTACCATACGATTAAATAAATAAATAAGGAAACTATTGACAATTCACTCCTTACTATCGAGAACCCTTTATCGGTATTTTTTTAATATTGGATTTTAAATTTGGATTTGTTTGTGTCAATCCCTCTACCTATTACATGAAACTACTACAGAACCTTGCCTCAATTAGTACACAGTGTATTTAACGTGTGTGTTGTCTTGCATTTTGGCAAACAAAATCTCTTTTATCAATGATACGCTCACATTGCAATGTTGAAGAAATTGTTAGAAAAAATGTGTGGCCCAACCAATATCAACCATTTTGCAAAAACATGCGATTGATTTTAAAATACGCAAATTGATTGCAAATTGAGGTACTAATTTAAGACAGAAACCTCATTCAATCAGTGCAACTTGTTTAAGCCTTTCATACGAAAAATTTTACAACGATAACTGAAAGGAAGATTTGTCGCGTAACCTATCGTTTCTGTTCGCGGGTGCTGATTCTCACCTCAAAGGACACAAGCATAAATACCTTTAACTATTAATAATAATAATAATACTGTAACCCCAATAAACGTCAAATTTTTTTTCCAATGAAGTTTTCTTGTCTTGGAACAATCTCACCATTGTTTACACATTTGTAAATAAATGCATTTGGCTCTTGGGTTCAAACTAATACTGCTTCCTAGATACAATCGAATTTGAACTAGTGTTTACATTTGAATCTTAAGGCCATCGTTGATCAGACTTTTTTCATAACATAAGTAAAATGCATGTCATGCGACATGCATTCTTCATAACGTTTTGCCAATGAGATTGGTCAACTTCTTCAGAGGTCCTCTCATCTCCGATATCAGATGTAAGCTAATGAGTTCTACTTTGCAGGTTGTATTTATACTGATTCAAAAGGTACGGGGTTGCATTGCGCCAGTTAATTTCAGTTATTTGTAAGGTGTCGTTCGGGAGTTCTTAAAAATTAGACTCTAGAGGTTAAGATTTTTTCCTTCCCGTTAAAGTTTTTTGGATGATTATAAATGTCTATAGTCTCCCTAACCAATCTGTTATGATAGATCCTGCAAGCTACAAACCCCCGAAATTTAACTCATAGGTCAAGGGTTGTTAAACATTGTTGTTCAATCTATCCCGTTTCAGATTTACTTACATTAAAAATAAGATCAAGTAGTTGTCTTTCTTGAAATTTGAGCCTTTTCGTTGATATTTGTTTACATCACTGTTTGCAACGTATTATTTGTCACATTTACTCTCAAATTTTAATGATGATAAAGAAAATTTTGCGTTTATAAATAATGAAACCAATAAAAGTTTGGATAGATTAAAAATGAAAAAAGATTTGTCGGGCCACTTGGATTTATTCGACGCCCAAATTTTTCTAAATCGGAAAGTGCACCTGTAAGCTTCAGCAAATTCAAAACTGAGGGAATATCACCTAGAATTATGATTTAATGTTCATGATGTTCATGGTCTTGCCATTCTAGATACTAAAGTTAAAAAAAAGGTCGCTACCCAATCTCTGTATAATCTGATTGTAAGAAACAACAAACACTTTTAACGTGATTAAGGTATGGAGAAGTTAGCTGAAAAAAGTAATATGGTGCAACTGTGAATTCTTGTTTACACGAACATACCTACTGTTCCTTCAAACTTGCATTGACTACAGAACCATATTGTAATAGTAATTTTGTTATCTCTCGATTCGCTGGATTTTTTATGGGTTCCGACAAAAGGAAATCAAATCACGTGTAATTAAATTAAAACTTAAAATCGGTTTCTGTAACATCACTATAACTATCACCAGAATCACCAAGCCTATGGTGTCGGTAACGTAGCAGTGGAAATTTTAGGTCAGATTGCCACAGACATCAGGAACTGGGTGAAAAGAATATCTATGCATTTAAATTCTGGTTTCTCAAAAGTAGACTAAGCAAAGGAATATCATTTCTGAAGAAGTACTTTATCGCTAAGCCAGCAAGGGAGAGAAACCCAAAGTGGTGTTCTCAGGACATGAAAGCACTTTACAACGAATTGCAAACTACATCTTCATGAGAAGGTACGTAAAGTCTATTGTCGAATGTCACTGGAAGTATAAAGCGCTGAATCACAAGTCTCAATGCAAACTCTCCCTTGCAACAGACAATTCAAAGTACTTTTTCAAGGACTTTTCAGATTATCTACCTTCATCGTCGGCTGAATATAAATAGATTCTGGTAGCGTAGCTAAAAACAACAGTACCAAATGGGCAAAAATATTCACACCAAAACAAACCAAGTAAAACAAAAATGCTGAATACATGATGGAGGCTCTGTAAGCCAAGTTTCCTCGTAATTCAACCCTTTCAAATATAAATGATATGTAATACTAAAGAGGAAGTGTCCGGTTACATATAAATTTGCTATTTTTGAAACATTTATTGGGTTTGCAAATAAAAACCCCAATTAAAGAGTGTCAGACTTTAGTGTGACGAGATTCACACCGCGCTCCTTTCACCCGTACGCTTAATTAAAGTGGAATGGGCAATTTAACCAAAGGCGTGATCAAGAACGGTACATTGTCTAAATTTTCTTTATTTGCATACATTTTGTGCTCCGTTCTAATATTTTTATTTTAAAAACACCTTGTAAAATTATAAACTCAGCCCCAAAAAGTTAAAACAGCTGTCAAGTGATTATTAATACTTCTTTGCAATTGTACAATTTTGAGATCGTTCTTAATTTACTCTTCATTAAAAAACGTGCGGTTTAAAATCGGTAAGGAATCTGACAAAATATAATATCATTCATGGATCTTCAAATACTTTATAAATTTTTTTGAAAGAATATAAAGTAATAAATCGTTTAGACTACGGTAGTGTTTACAAACTTAAATGTTCTTGTAAAAAATGGTGTATAGGCAAAACTATTTAAATTCTAAAGAAAAATTAAAATTAAATACTTACGACGTGTGACAATTAATAAATGAAACTGATTCCATAAAAACCGTATATTTAAAATTTATTCTACAACTCTGCCACCCCCTTGAAAGTAGTTCCCTTGGGCAGCTATACAACGTTTTCCAAGATTTCTGGAACGCTTTGACTAGGATGTCCGCGAGTACCCTCGTCACGGCCGTTTGGATAACAGTAATCAATCCAGAATGGGTTTCTTTGACCACCAATTTTGCTCTAGAGAACAAAAAAAGTCACTGGGTGACATAATTGGGCGAATAAGGCGGCTGTTACAACACGGCGATCTCTTTAGAGGCCAAATACTTGGACACGCTGAGGGCGGTGTGGCACGGCGAGGTTGTCGTGATGAAGGATCCAGTTGTTTGCGATGTCCGAGCGCACCCAATTGACTCGTTTTTGCAATCTTTCGAGTACTTGGCGAGAGTAGACTTGATTTACAGTTTGCCCCGGTAGAACAAATTCTTTGTGGACAATTCCACGGCCATCAAAAAAGGTCACGGCCATCAAAAGAATGATTGTCGTTGGTGCCATCGAAACATCTGGGCACGACTGAGAGCACTATCACCATGCACTTTTACGATTTTAGCGTACGTTTCCGAAGCTGTTTTGCTCAATACGGCGCAAAATTTTATAGCAACGTGTTGCTTTAGATTTGACTTTTTCATTTTCGTGACGAGCATCACCAACACATGCCTACTAAACACGACACAGCAGGCGAACTAAACAAGTTAGATAAATGGTAAATATATCAATGGAAAGGAGAAGAATGCCAGGAAGGGGAAGGGAAATTTCAAAGTCGCAGGTTTACCACAAGCGCGGTAATAAAATCAGTCTCATTACTTAATTGTCACACCTCGTATATGATAAAAATCACGTTTTGAAGTACGTGTCTGTATCTAAATAAATAAACCTTATACATACTTGAAATTATTTATACAGGGTGGGGCACTACCAACGAATTATTCGATAGCATCAAAACGACAAATAAAAAATTTTAAGGTATACATATGTCAAGATTATATAAAACCACATTTTAAAAATATTCTGGATTGTACAGGGTGCTCTAGAAACACGTACCATATCAAAGTTGGGTTATTTTAAATAGATCGCCCTGTAATTCTTTTTATTTTTGAATTGTACGATAAAAAATAATGTATGTTTTTTTACATGTTCGTATACCTATCTACATCCGTTTCTGAGATAAATCGATTTTACCTGATTTGCAATAAAAAAAAAATTGCAATAACTTCAAGTTAAATAAGAACAAGCAACTTTGGTTTACATTACCTTACTAAAAGCCTTTAACATCTATATTATTATGTTATGATGTACTGGGTGTTTTTAATACTACCGCATAACACTAACGACTTAAAACTTAAATAACTTGCTTAACTTAAATGGAACACCCTACATTTTTGTAGTCTGTTAGAATTGGGAACTAGTTACCTTTCAATCGGTATTAGTGTTACCAACCCCTAACTCTCATAGTGTTTGAAATGTTTTAAAATTGATAGTTTAACCATTTACGATGTAGGTACTGGAGCCTAAGCTACCTGTGAAATATCCGCAATATAGACATTATCTTGTAGCTTTCAGTTTTAAATATTTACCTGAAAAATATTTATTTTTTTTCAGAAAAACGAAACAGAAATGTGCATATGAATAGTATCCAGGGCCCTAAGAGTCAGTCAAATTACGCACACTGGTCACAATTTTCTGATGTTTAACAACAGCAACCGTTATTTGGTACTTCAAAAATCGAACATACTGTAAACATTGACAAACTTTAGCTTGTTAACTAAGAATGTAATACAAATCGCTCTAATAATAGTATTACCATAATTTCGAAAACCATTATTTTTAGAATTTTCTTTAACAAAGTTACCAATGTTTACAGTGTCATCGATTTTTGCTAAAACTAATAACGCTTGCTGTTGTTTGTGACAGGTGGGTGTGATTCGACTGACTCTTAGAGCCCGACATAAGTCATGAGCACATTTCTGTTATTTTGTACTGAAAAATTTTTTTTAAAGGTTAATACTTAAACCTGGATTGGCCTATACATTAAAAATGTTTGCAAGATAATGTGTATTTTACTGATATCTCACAGGTAACTTAAATTACAGTAAATTGCAAATTGTTAAACTAGCAAATTTTAAAATATCTCGAAAACTATCAGAGTTAGGGGTTGGTAACCCTAATACCGATTAAAAGGTAACTAGTTCCTGATTCCAACAGACTACAGACATGTAGGGTGTTCCATTTAAGTTAAGCAAGTTATTTAAGTTTTAAATCGTTAATGTTATGCGGTAGTATTAAAAACACCCTATACATCATCACATAATAGAAAATATTGCAACAAAGATGTTGAAGACTTTTAGTAACGTGGGGTAAACCAAAGTTGCTTGTTCTTATTTGTCTTGAAGTTATTGCATTTTTTTGGAGGGTCTGCAAATCAGGTAATTTATCTCAGAAAAGGGAAGTAAGTAGGTATAGGGACATGTTAAAGAACATACATTATTTTTTATTGTACAATTCAAAAATAGAACAAAATACAGGGTGATCCATTTAAAATAACCCAACTTTGATATAGTACGTGTTTCTAGAGCACCCTGTACAATTCAAAATATTTTTAAAATGTAGTTTCAAATAATCTTGACATGTGTATGCTTTAAAATTTATAACATTATTTGTCGTTTTAATGCTATAGAATAATTCGTTGGTAGTGCCCCAGTCTGTGTTAAAATTACCAAATAAATGAATAATAATATGAAATTGTCAATTGTCAAATAATTTTCAACTGTAAATTTAAACTTTTTTTTAACATTTAGATCTATTTTTTATAATATTATTAAGTGGAAACATTCAAAATGTTGGAAAATGAAAAAACATAATTTGGTTTTGTTTGGCAAACAAAGTCTGAGGAATGAATTTATCTACATACACATCTATCCATTTAGAAAAGTCGAATGCGACAGGTAATAAACCAAGATGTACTTATATTTGAGTTAAATTCCGCTCAATCGATTGTTAATTTCCGGAATAACTATTTCATTTTAGAACGTTCCGAATTGAATTTCGCAAATACTACTTATTCTTGATAATGTACTGCACTGTGTAATCTAGGTTGCAGTAAGTGTGTTAGAAACTTTATGAATTTTCACATAAATTACTAATTAAGAAGATAATAACATACCAAGTCAGATACGAGCGGTATTGACTTCCGCCTGGGTCGAATATCCGGCATACTGTCGATGTTGTTGTAGAACGGGTTGTCGCCTGGATGTCTACAACAAATAAGGATTTGAAAATTAAATTAAAAAAATTATCCTTATAATTTAATTATAATCTCTTTAAACTAAGCTGTTTGATCAGAACTAAACTGTAATATTAGCTACCTGCTTTCATGTTTGAATTTAAAGAATTTAGTAGTAACTGCGTAGAGAAAAAATAATTCAATAAATATAATTTTCAACTATTTTTTCTCTACGCACTTATTTTATGAAATTCTTTAAATTTAAACAAGAAAACAGGCAGCACCTTTAGTTTCCATACGAAATATAAATTTATCAAAAAATGAATCGTATGACAAAACATTTCGAATGCAATACCTTTCAGCAAAAGTTAAGTTCTCACCACGGTTCTCACTAACTAATGAGCTTGTTTTGATAAAAAATTTACAACTTCAAAGAATGTTTCTTTTGTTTTTCAAAGTGTGTATTTATAAAAATTCAAGCAAAAGACACACAAAAGTAGAGGGCATTTGAATTGTATGACTGCAAGTCAAAAAAGAAAGTATATTTCTTTGTCATTGTTGTCCTGTGAGCGCAAGATTCAATGTATCAGTATAATAAAATTCCCAATCTATAATGACGTGCATAGGTCATGACTGCTTCGCTGTTGGCTGATCAGTATTTGAAGGACTTTACAAAAATATGGCTTTTCAACAGACAAAATATGCATCACTTTTCTCCATCATATTATTTGTGTTAATACGGTTTCTTCTTAATGCAGACTGCGTGATAGTAAGTCATACAATAGTTCCAATAACTTTTTCTACAAAATCTGGTTTCATAATTAAACGTAATCCAATCAAACTTGTCACTCAACAAAATTAACACAAACTAAGAATTTAAATAACCTTTTTGGATAATCATTTTAAATAAAAGTCCACATTGATCCAATTTGTGATTCATTTTTATTCAAAGTCAAATGTCATAATCAACTTTCGCGCCCTCTTAGTTTTTGCTCGAGTGGAAGTTAATGTTCCAGTAAAGAATTTACTTGTCAATAAATCTGAAGTATGATTGATTAAGTACCTTGTCAAAATAGCCCGCGAAAAATAGCTTGCATCCAAAATACTCCTTGGCAAAATAGTTCAAGAAAATAACCTCAAAATAGTATAGTTCGTCACGTCACGGATTGAGTATGATTTGACTTAGCATGGATTAATATGTGGTAGATTTTGAGTTAAAGACTTTTGAAGATAGAGTCAAGCTTATGTTATTTTGAAAAACTTGTTATAATTAAAACTAAGTGTGAAGTGACGCAAGAATAATGTGCCGTGGTGTTTTAAAGAATATGTTAAGACTTTGGACGTTTAAAAGCTGTAATGCAATTTTATTGTAAAGTCTGTTTACGTCAAGAATAGGGTGACTTCAAACTTAGTAATTTATTACAGCAATATAATATTGAAAATTTTCTGTTATGTAAATTAAAGTTACTTTAATTATGTTAAGTGGCAAAACTTTACGATGTTGCAATGTATTTAAAAGTGCGGGTAGTAGACAACCTTGTAACAAACTGCTGCGTGACGTCATCCTATTGCTATCGTAAACAAACTTTAGAATCAAATTTTGGTGACCTTAGAGTTACGTCAAAGTAAACTCATTTGTTTGTTTTATTATTAAAAAGCGATATACACCAGGTGAGTTTTCTCCAAAAATTATTTATAGTTGAGTATGCTGTTATAGAGCACCTTCACCTAGAGAGCACACCCAACTATAACAATTCATCAAAAATTATGGTTTTGAAGATTGTGAATTTGACACATATGTTGCATCACATAAAGCGTTTAGTTCGTTTAAATTAAGCGCTCAACGTACCGTCGCCTACATAGGGTGGCTGAGACCAAGCGTTAACAAATGAAAACGCTGTAATTTTTTAAATTTTGACTTTTTTTTATTGAAATTTCGTGAAATATGTTAAAAACAAATTACATTTTATAAAAAACATGTTACTGCTCGATATGACATCCTTTGGCTCTGATTATTTAATTCAGTCTTACTCTCCAAAATGGATCATATGGAGAAATCCATGGGATTCAAGTCCGGTGAATATGGTGGCCATTCTTTCGACGATATCAGCCGCGGAACGCAATTTGTGTGACGGTGCCGAGTCCTGTTGGAATGTCCAACGGTTAGTATCAAAGTGTTTACGTGCCCAAGGTAGCAAAGCATCGTTAAGGATCTTTTGGCGGTACACCTCTTGATTTACCTTGACTCCCTGTTCGATAAAAACCAGAAGAGTGCGTCCATCCGCTTTTTGTATCTTGTAGGGCTTCAAGTGTAGTTCATTTTTCAATATGGTTTAAATGTTGTATCGTGAAACATGCAGACGTGCTGCTAATTGATTGGCACTTTGACGAGGATTTCGTTGAATTCGTATTAAAAGTAATTGACGCTTGAAAAAGGTTTAATCTGAAGAACACACAGGTAAAAAATACACATGCTCGCCCGAAATTTATTGGTTACATGTATTAATCAATAATAATTAAGAATGCGTCAGATCAAAAATCGTCAAACAACCTTTCATAGCAGGATTCTATTCGCTATCTACCACTTTGTTGCTGCGTATTATCTTTAAGACAGACTATAGAAGTTGAACTATGTACTATAAACTAAAATATTTATTTAATATGTCGCTACGCAGAACATGCTTTATTCGTATTTGAAATGTTCCAAAAATACATAGCCATGAAAGAGGCATCATATGCACGGATAGAAAATTTACAAATTTTTTAAAAAAACAAAAACAATATAGGTATCTGTACTAAACGTCCAAGAAACATATGGCAGTAAATAAAGTACAGCAAATAAGATGCTGAAATGCTATTTAAAAGCACCGGAAAGTTGAAGTTCAAATTTTGAATTAGAACACTGACACTTTTAAATTTAAAATAAAATTCGTTATTGCAAAAATGACAATAGCATTGTTTCAGGTGTGTTAGCCTAACTTGAAGTTAATGAGGTTTCATTTAAAATAACGTAGTCTTTGTCATAGCTTATTAAAGAGTTGTGATAACGACAACCTCAAAACAAACGCCGCTGATTGCCCATCATGAAAAGTCAATTAAATAAAAACATTACAATGGCAACAAATTCTGTTTTTATAAAAATTAAATTATATTTCAAAAAGTTTGATACATTTGGAAGTCAAACCGGATACAGTGTAATAACATTTTCATGAAAGTAAAGCTATTTCTTTGCTTATGAAGATAGATATTTATGGGTTTTTGTGACACGGAATAATTTATTTCTTCTAAGTTGACAAAGGTTATAGAACGTATAATAATATGATAAATTTATCACTTTTTTGTAGGTTTTATCTACAACTCAAACAGGAAGTAATATTACACCATTGCAGTAATAAGGTCAGAAAAATTCAAAACGGTATTCCACGATGTATTTGCTGCACTTTAAAGTTTTTAATTATCACATATTGTGATAAGACTTTGAGGAAAAAAATTTAGACTTGAGACAGTCTTCAAAAATTCATTTTACCTTTAACTGATTCACGGCTATAACGGCTACATAGAGCATACACACAAAAATAGACAATAAAATTCAATAACAAAAAGTCCTTTGGAGTTTTTAATATGACGTATCCTTAATTAGATATTTAAAATACCCAATCAGAAAGGTTGTGAAGCAGATTGGGCAAAGGTAGATAACAAATCGCTCAATTTTTGCTTATAATTAAAAAAAACCTACCCGTAGTTTGTTGTCCTAGATGGGTCGCACGAAGAAGTCAAGAACGTAGCGGAAAGCTTCTAAAGCGACAGTGGGGGGTCACCTATATGACCCTAGTAATTATCTTTAAGTAGTAGGTCTTAAGAAAGTAAAACAAACAAACTTGTCCAAGATCCATACAGCATACACCCCAATCAAATTTTCATTTACCGTGTACATTCAATAAAAAATGTAGCGATCCCGCAGAAGCACTAAACGCTTCTGCTAAAACCAAAAATTAGGCATTTTGTAGACAAGAGAAAAGACTTAAGTGTACTTCCAAAGAGACTTTCAAACTCAATCTCAAGATTTCAGTTACAATCTGCGAGTGGTGCGACAATTGAAACATATAGAAAAAAAAACTATTGTACACGTAGTGTTTTCATAGACATTCATAGTAGCAGATGTACCGACGTTCAAATATAATCTGACTTTCTTAAATATTACAAGTTTCTAGTGGAAGCAGTAGCGAACTACTGAGACAAACATTTATGCAGTAGTAATATAGATGAGACTTACCAAAAGCTAATTAGAAAATACCGTATGCCAGACTTAAGTACTCAGACTAATACAAAACTTAAGTCAGTATTTAAGTTGTAAGAAAATCTTCTCCTCAACAGATTTGGTGGAAGATATTACCAGATTCCAGTTAACGCCGAAGGCAGGCAATCTGGACACCTTTCGGATTATTTGAGTTTCTAAGGACACCATTTGAATTAAAAAATGCAACGACAACGACCCAGCAGTTTATAGACCAAGTCTTAAACAGTCTGGATTTTGCTTATGCATACATGGACAAGATTTTAATTGCATGGGCTCCAATGCTGAGCACTTTCTGCACGTAGATCAGTAGTAATTAACCCAGACAAGTGCACATTTGGGACAAAGCAGATATACTTTATTTGTTTAAGAGTAATAGTAGAAAGTATTACACCTCTGGCAATAAAGGTAATTGCAATAACCAACTTGCAGTTTCCTAAATCATCTTAAGGCACTGCAACGTTTTTTTTTGAGAATGGTAAATTATTACCGCAGGAGCCTACACCATGCGGTAAAAACACAAAAGCCATTAAATTAAAATTAACTTAACCTAGTCACAGCCGTTTCTTAAATTAATAGCATTTATCTCAAAAAAGCTCACATGTGCAGAAGAGAAAATAGCACGTACAAACGTGATCTCTTAGGTATTTATAAAACTATTAAACATTTCCAGCATTTATTACAAGGAAGAAATTTCACATTTTACTAAATCACAAACCTCTTTTATTTGCATTTATAAAAAAAACCTAAAAAAGGAAGTCCTAGATAGATTAAACAATCACAATTTAGCACAAACATTCAGTATATCCCGGGACATGAAAATTTCCTTGGGGGTAAGCAGTTAATGGCCAATTGGACTTAGAGTTAAAAGAACGTTTATATCAATCATTAAAACTAATGTTTAAGAATGTGAATTTTGCGTGTTATAAGTTCAAATGCGAATTGTTAAGTATTTAATTCGCATTCCTAAACACCGGTGTTAGTTGTTCATATAAACGTAGTAACGCATCGAAATACATAATATTTGACCAAAATATAATTACAATATTTTCTTATTATTTTTTAGGATGTGGCACACAAACATTCTTCCTATTTTTATTATGGCATAAAAAGTTGCGCGTATCTTTTTTAACAATTACAAAAAATTTTAATTATTAATTGTTTTTAAAACAATGTTGAATTTAGTAAACACAATTAGTTTGCTCAATAAAGTTCAGATTAGACCAAAAAAAAGCATAAAAACTGTGTTTCTTTAAAAAAACTAACTAATGTACATTTCCTTTAAACAAATACTAAAATAACATATTACAAGCAAAAGCAAACGTTATTAAAAGATGCCCAAATACTAAATCGTGCAACGAAAAAAAAGAGTAAAAGCTTTTAGTAGAGCATTAAAAAAATGTCTGAAACTATTAGCTTTTTCAAGAAGAAAACATAAAATAAAAGTTTTTTATGATTGTTCAAAGTGAAGTAATGTGGCGTTTGTCAGTAAAATCAATAATAAAAAAATTGTTGATAAAATTTCGACAATAAAGTTGAATTTTTGTTCAAGTTCAATTAATAAAAAAACAAATTATATATGTGTCAATGTGTAAACGTGTCGAGATGGATTAGATGAAAATCTAACAAGTTGTATTTTTTTGTATTAAAATCACAAACAATGTGTTTAAAATGTTTTCAAAAATTTATAATAGGGGAAAGTTATATTGCAAAATAACAAATATAATAATTGATGTGTAATTACTAATTAAGAGATAACAAACGGTCTACAACTGCTTTTTTATGACCATTTTAGTATAATTAATATGATTGAAGATATTGTTAAATGAGTAGAATGTATACGTTAATATAATTGATTTAAATTTTATCTATGTGTACAAAGTAACTATTAAAAATCATACATTAGTGTTTATAAAATAAAATAAGTACAAATACGTAGAATGAAGAGATATTAATTCCTTCAAAATCAACTATGCATATATTTTTCCGACACAGTAACTTAGAAATTTAGCTTATATCCCTCGACATTTTCAATAAAAAGAACCTCAAGCACTCTTGACAAGTTGGGTTATTGTGCTTTTGAGTATTCCTTTATCCTTCTATCGTATTGAAAATTATTTTTTCCCTTGTAGGTACACATGAAAACCCAAATTCATAATTATTTTTCCCTAAAATAAGTTCACAAAAATTTGTTGTAATGAACAAAATGAAAATTCGCATTATGCTTCATTAAAAGTTTTTAATTTCGGTATTGAGGTCGTACGGTTTCGTAGACGCTTAAAAGTTACACGCATAAATTTAACGTTTGAATGATTTTATGTTTTAACTTAAAATGCTAAAATGCTAAAAATTTTATTGAGCATTAGGTACATTTAAAACAATACAAATATTAATCAGATTAATAATAAAAGAATACAATTTAGAACAATACTTTTGATGGAGGAAAGACGTAGGTTCATAATAATTGTACACTAAAGTTATTTTTTTAACCCAAAGTAATCTACATTTATTGAAAAACCGTCTTGTATACAATATTGTGCAGTATCCTGCAAAAAACTGTATTTTTATTCAATTTCAAAGCCATTTACATTTTTTTACTTAAAACCCATTTTGAATTTTCGGACGAATTTAAGCAAATTAAAAATTTAAATAGTTATTTTTTGTTTTCGGAATACAAATATATAATTCTTTTTCCCATTTTAAATTGGTATAATTATTTTCTCTTTTCTTTTTCATTTATATCGTTTACAAGTGTTTTAAACATTTAAAACCTTGTATACATACGGAATTGTTAGAATGTTCGTAAAATCACCAACTAATATACAAACATTTGAAATTTTTAGAAATCGATAGGTACTGTTACACCAAAATTTTTTGTGAACTTTTCCAATTATACTATCATGTTTCCATGTCGAGTAACCATGTTAATGTTAAAATTAATGAATTTGTCATTTTTCAATTATATTCATTTACGAGTAATCACTCGATGTAGGACATCTTATATCATCACACTAAAGTTTCTTCTTGCACAAGACGATAAAAACAATACGTGAAAGCTGTGCATCTCTCTCTAGTGTTTTTCAGAAACTTTCTTTTAGCTTTTCCAATCAATTCCGAATTGAGATATTTAAATTGATCATACTCGAATAAAACTATAACTCGAATTGATGCTAGTTATCAATGCTAAACAAAACACATACTTTAAACTAAATTGCGTATTTTAAATGGTAAGGCTATTCATGTCATTTTGTTAATTAAGAAATTAAAAGATTATTAAACCTTTACAATTGACATTACTTCTTTTGTGTTTTGTTTGTCAACTTCCATCGTAACTTTAACTACGATTGGATAATTAGTTGTTATTAGTTAAAGTGGCGTTTGTTAAACTATAAACTTTTGGTAATTTTACGAACCTACACGCTCATATTTTATCTTGTCGCTATTCCTTTTCAGCTAAGACTAAAGAACAAGAGAAATATTGTCTATACATATAACTATGTTAGTTAACAATTTTTTTAATTGTATTTTTTTAATTTGTGATTGTATTTATCTATACGTGGTTGCCGGGAAAATGTGGGAAAAATCTAGAATTTGAATAAAGCATGAAAAAATAAATTTCCTACAAGCCCTCCGTACAAAGATATTTGCCTCTGAACCACGAACGCCGCTGTCAATAGGCTTTTCCTGATTAACTTTTGAAGTACTTGATAAAATTTTACAAAAATTTAATACGATGGATCACTTAAAATAATGTCCTTGAATCATAATTACCTAAATAAAGAAATTGTAACTTCAGTCAAACCAATACTAAAAATATTTTATTAGAAGAACTTTACTATTTTTTCGACTTCTTAATATCTGCAACTCATCATCAGAAGTAAGTTTTCTAATTACAGAATGACAAATAATATGACTTGAATCAACAATTGTAAAAATAAATAAACAAAAAATTGTTTGGTAGGTGTTTAATTTTGGCAAAATTAGTATTTAAGAAATAATTCATCAAAATCTGTTTGATCATTGAATAAATAATTACTATCTGAGGATTTGATATAAATAATTTCAAGTATATCTAATTTTATTTATTAATAATGGGTGTATTAAAGAACTACTGGAAAAAAGTGCTCATTAAGTAAAACATGTCCGGCAAAAGTTGATTTAATATGATTATAATTATGAAAGTATTTCTTAGGTTTATTAATGTCACGTAAATGTTCTTTTGAACTATTTCAAATTTTCTAATAGTTTTGCCTAAAGTCAGAGACGTTATGAGTAAAATTTGAGCTAATAAAAAGACTTTGGGATTAGAACAAATCTACTACCTCAGGTTCTTTCGAAAATCTTATAGAAAATAGAAGGGGCACTACTGAAGTAGCGTAAACAATCAAATCTAAAAGCTAGATCTCTTTAGTGCCAGAAGAATGTTATGAAAATTGGGTGCGGTATTACAGAACCTGCGTTAAGAATCAAATTTAAATACAAAGTATGTTTCATACAGCAAGAAGGTTAAGAAAGTCCATTGGAAACGGCGGTTAGTAAGAGAATAATTCGGAGTCATGAATCAGTCGGTTAATCGTCAACATTAAATTTTAAGCGGTTATAATAAGATAGTTCTAAAGGTTCTCAGAGGATAACTTAAGAAGGAATTGAATTTTAACTATAAAACTAGCTCTTTTATATTATAAATTTATCTATGGAAAGGGAGGAAACTCCACGCATGATTGATTCATAGAAGGGAATAATGGTGTCAAAATAACTTCGTAACACTTCATAATTCTTTTTATTTATCCTCCTCTAAAACGGTTTATCAACACAGCGAATTTATGTTCTAGCCTTAACTTTTATAGTATAGTACAAGCGGTACAGTTTCACATACCGCAAAGATGATAAGAATGTCCCACTTCAGTCACTTATAATTTAGATGATTCTACGCGATTTGATCCGCAATTAAAAAAAAATCATTGGGGAGGACCGAGATATAACGTCACAAAGATGGCGCTTGGGACATTTCTTTCCCGCAACTATGACTTTAAAACTATTTGTCGTAGGAATGAACTAGGGTGCAAATGAAAGCTTAGAACATCCTCTTTAATATATGTCAGAACATTTGTGTCGATATTTCGCATAGATTTTTAACTGGAAGCCTTTCTTTTTAAAGAGATTTTTCAGTTTTTCGACTAAAAGGAGCCGGAAAGTCTCAAAACTTCATTAAAATAATTTGTAGAAAATTATTTTATTTTTCCAAAAAGCTCAATAACGTTAAGGTATCTGGTAAAGTTGCGGAAAAAAATGAAAAATAGCGTGGTATAAGTAATGACGTAACTTAAGTTTTTATTCAAAAACATGAATTTTTAAAGCACGCAATGTAATAAATTAAAATTTTTATTGAAATTTCTATTTAAGCTATGTATAGTTCAGGATTTGATATTTAAGATACAAAATATAACTAAGTTACTCAATTGTGGTAACAGGTAACTAAATTTTACGAAAAATGCTTTGTAGCTTCTATCTATGTAGGCTACAGTATGTCCAAACTTGTAATATGATAGTTTTCGCTTCTTATTTGATAATAATTATCCTTCAAGATTTGACCTGAACAAAAAAAAGAAATCTTTTGTATAATTCCAAATCTTAATATGAAAGTTACTTTTTCTTACTCTCCATTCTGGCAATTTGCTTGACAAATCGTGCATAATAGCGTGCAGGATACTCCACAGCTTTTACAGGAACAACTGGTCGTTTTGCAATGTTTGTTACAAGAGCACTTAACCAGGTCCAGGCATAATTCCTATATTTCCGGTATAGATAGATACCCATTTTGGAACCAAAGTATTACTGGAAAGCACCTAACCCCAATCTTCAGGTAAAGCAACTGCTGGAAGAAGTTTGTCTGACTATCCCCAGCTATGACCGCTTTGATAAGTTGCTCTACGAATATAATCTTCTAGGGCAGATGCTGTTGGTGAAATATTTTCTACAGCCCTTCCTTTTGCTGTAAACAAATATTTTCTTGCTTCGTTCACCGTGGTATAAACACACTGCGAATCATACAACATGACAACAAACTGTTCTAAAATTTTAGGTGTCTTTTTGGAGATGGTTTCCGTTGGATGAGATATTTTCACAAACGCTGCTGTGACATCATTAAAAGCTTTCCAAACACGCCAAGCAGATTTCGTGCCTTTTTTAGAAAATGAAGATACTGTGTCGCATCCAGTAAATGCATGAAATCCGCGCAGAGATGTGGATTTATTCGTTCCAAGAACTTGTGCAATTGAATGAACAGAAAGATAACGATGATTTTTACCGATTCCAAAAAATAACCATAGTTTCTTTAATCCAAAAGTTTCTAACTGAAAAAAGAACGAAATGGCAAAAACTAATATATCGGTATCCACAGTTCAAATTACAACAGATAAACATCTGTGTTGTACAGCATCCTTAATGTGCAGAATAATACAACAGTCGGCCTCCTATAAATATTCCGGTACAATTTCTCCAACAATTGCAGAAGATTCAGCAACAAATGTTATAAATAGTCCGTCTGCATTTGTAACTATTTGCCTAGATAAGTCCCTTGTTACGTGATTTCTTAACTATTTGAAGAGATCTCTTGCTCTCGTTTCTCAAAAAGTTGTTTCAATTTTTAGGTAAAGAAGCTTGTAAAAGAACCTGTCGGCGAATTCCAGACCCTCTGTTATCTCTGGTAGCTTGCTTTATGCTTTGAGATTTATAAATATCCCACACGATATCTACTTTTCTAGCAGCCAAACTGCTTGCTTCATCCTGGACGTGTTTCTCAAACTCGGAACAATATTCTGCAAAGTTCTTTGATGTTCTTGGAGGTCAAAAGTGAACCACAGCAGCACCGTCGTACATAATAGCATCGCACTTTTCTACATACATATTATTTTAATAAATACTTTTAATTCCTTTAATTTTAGTCGAGGCATGCTTCTTTTGAACCGTATGAGTATAGCGTACTTTATAAAAATGCGTGTTTTAAAAATTGTTGATTTTGCATAATTTATTATAGTAGTTATGCTACCTTTATATTTTTTTGTCGTAACTAATCAAGATATCTTAATATTCTTAAGCTTTTTGCAAAGATAAAATAATTTTCTAGAAATCATCTTAATGAAGTTTTGGGATTTTCCGGCTAATTGTAGCGGAGAAACTGAAAAATCCCCTTTTCATTTATCGGCTTCCAGTTAAAAATCTATGGGGAACATCGACACAAATGTTCTGACATATATTAAAGAGGGTGTTCTAAGCTTTCATTTGCACCCTAGTTCATCTTCCTATGACAAATAGTTTTAAACTTATAGTTGCGGAAAAGAAATGTAACGAGCGCGAAATTTGTGACGTCATGTCTCGGTCCCTCCCGAAGATTTTTTTTTTGGAACTGAGGGTCAAATCGCCTAGAATCATCTAAACTATAAGTGTGCCAAGTTGGACCTTCTTATCATCATTTGCGATATTGTGACATTATTTGTCGCGTACCGCCTGTACTAGTACTAGTAGCGACAGTTTGAAAAAGCAACAAAAGCCAGAATTAAGAAAAAATGATGCTTCTTTTTATGTAAATTATTAATTTTACTTATAACTTTTCGTACCATATTAGAGTGCTATTTAAAATTGATTTAAATTCATATTAATTTTCTAAAATTCAAATTATTCTTAGTATTCTTATTACATATTGTTATTTAATTATGTACGGACTAGATTAACAGCCGGTCTACAGACCGGGGACGACTTGATTGAAAACCCATATAGCACTGTTAATAAAAATATCCTGCTAAAAGTTTCGAGGGTTTATTACGACTACACCATTTCAGGTATTATTGAAAAAAAATTGTCATGCATATTTGAAACCGTCTTGGTCGGCCCGTCATTTTGAGGTATCACTCGATGGGTGGTCGTATTAAAAAAACAGGCGCCTCCCAGGCCCTACCCACATGAGTGGGAAAAAGTGATTTTTATTAGACGTCGTTCGGCCCGGGGGCATGCCCAAGAAATCTAGCTATCACAACTTGAAATCAGGCACACCCTCACGGTGTGTATAGAAGGAGAACACCAGGAGAATTAACTCAATTTTTTTGAAAAATTTTGTCATGCATATTTGAAACCGTCTTGGTCAGCCCGTCATTTTAAGGTATCACTCGATAGGTGGTCGTATTTAAAAACAGACGCCCCCCCAGACCCCACCCACATGAGTAGAGAAAAGTGTTTTTTATTAGACATCGTTCGGCCCGGGGGCATGCCCAAGAAATCTAGCTATCACAACTTGAGGTCAGGCACACCCCACGGTGTGTATAGAAGGAGGTCACCAGGAGAATTAACTCAATTATTAATATGGATAATAATTTTACTTTAAACATTACTTTACTTGTATGTACAGACAGATATTGTACATTAAATTAAATTAAAAAAAAATACCGATGATGATACTAAAATAAAACAGATCAATGCAAAAATAATACCGAAGCAAACACATTTTGTAGTAGCAGTGTAGTTAGAACTATGTTAAGTCATACTTTTTTTATTAACAGCACTAGTTGATATAATTGCTATAAATAATCAAGTTATTAGAGCGCGTTTGTTGATTGACTCCGGTTTGCAAAAATCATATATCACTACAGAATTGTGAGAACTATTAGGAATCCAAAAGCAAAAAGCCAATTTCTAACATATTGATAGTAAATGTTACGTTGAAATTAAATTCATATAGAATTCGTTTAAAGTAAAGTTGATCTGTAACACTATTATAACTGACTGGTACGATGGCATCTGGACGGACTATTAATAATTTTTCCAAACACTCTCTACACCAAAAAATAATACTATCGTTGCCATGCGGAACAAAATTCAAAAACTGAGTGACAAAAAATTTCATAACAAAAACAATCGAATTCTTAAAAACATTTCAAAAATAATAATTATCCCCAAAAACTCATAAACAAATTTATAAACCATAATTACAGACCAAACCAAACACTCACCAATACGACTACCACCCCACAAACAACTTTCACATACAAAAAAATTATTAACATCCCCCACTCAGTAAAAGAATTATTAATATATTAAAACTGACCAAATAAAACTAGTATTACATAACTAGAATATCATTTATAATAATATACACTCCCGTTTAAAGGATAACACTGACACTTTAGATACATCTAACCTGGTTTACAAGCTTAATTGCATGGATTCTTTTGAATATTATATTGGATAGACAAAACAGAAACTCTAATTTTTTTCGGACTTTTAATACAATTTTTAGCCTCGATAAAGCCCTCACAAGTTTGGGGGAAACGTCGGCCATATATGTAATTTTAATCCGTTATTTTTAACTCTACCTCCACCTAGAAGGATAACAACTTTAAATTATAAACTCAATAATTGGAGGAAAAAAATACTGTCAACAACAATGGTAAGTTTATTGCTAAGACGCCACTAAAACACTCACCGGAGATTTGCCAAACTTCGCGTAGTGATTCTAGACCCAAAATTAAGAAAAAAAGTTCACATAAATCTAGGTCCGGAAACGCTTCGTTTAGGACCTACAGGGTGTTTAAAATTTTTATTTTCCTCTGTTTTTTTGCGATATTTTGTAACATTTATTTGTTAGGTTTTATTATTTATTTCTCCATTTTAGTTCTTAAATTCAAAATTAAAGTAACGTTACTTTGATTTTTAATTCCAATTTGCTAAGGATTATAGGGAATTAAATTAAACTGTTCATCAACCAATACCTCGAAAACAGTTGATCTGAGGGTCATTTACCAAGTATACCTTTTTTGCTCAGAACTGAAAAGGAAACCAACCAATTAAAATAAAACGTCAATATACCGGGTGGTAAAAAAGTTATGACCAAGTAACTTTTAGCATACCACTGTAGATGGCGCCCTCTGCAAACTGCATCAAAATCAATAAAATATTTAAGTTTCTCGACCACAAAAACCGTCGTGTCCCAAATTTCAGGACCATATTCAAATTTGTTCTCAAAATATCGCCAAAAAAACCGAGGAAAATAAAAATTTTTTAACACCTTGTAGGTCCTAAACGAAGCTTTTCTGGATCTAGGTTTATACGAACGTTTTTTCTTATTTTTGGGTATAGAATCACTACGTGAAGTTTGTCCGTAGAGTTACTGGACACCGTATAAGCCGAGAACCGAGAAAGCGTTCTATTATTTAGAGCGTAGGTTAAATAAAAGTGAGTCTTTAAAACAACTTTATGTAGAATTTATGCGAGACTATGAGTTACTAGGACATATGTCTTTTGACACGTATACAAAGACAGAATATTTGGAGAATCATCATGAAGTTATAAAAGACGATATTCTCACTACTAAATTGCAAGTTGTTTATACTTGTACGACTCAACTAGTAGTTTGTCCTTGAATAACGTTTAGCGTGCGGGGTCTATTTTGCATGAGGATTTGATATCTATCATTCTGCGATTTTGCTGTCATAAATATGTTTTTTCAGTCAACATCGAAACAATGTACAAGGCAGTATGGATATCTTCAGAACAATGTTGCCTTTAACAAATACTTTGGCGCGAAAATCCCACAAGTACATTGAAGTCATTTATGATTTTTCGACGACATACTTAGAAAACGGACGTTTCTTCTCTACAAATAGTGAGGAAAATTCGTTTTTCCTTACTAGCGAGGAAAATAATGTCGTGTTACAAAAATGCCTCTTTAAAAAAATGTAACAACTATATGCGCCTAGTACTTAGTTAAAAAATTTAAGTTAGTATTCAATCAGGTTTGTTTAATTTAATAACTTATATTTCGATTCTTAAAAATTGCTACCCTACATTTATTGGTTAGAATTACGCGGCTGCGCTATGACAGATTGAGACCACACCGATACTACAGAATACTGTAGTGAGACTATTGGAACCCACCCATTATCAACTTTTGCTTTTAAGTACGAATATGTGACGAAATTCTGTAACAATAAGTTACGTTTACAATATTACTTCTTTCATTAGGTTGTTTTTTGGAGAATGTCGTGTCTAACACATGAGGAAAGCCTTTTTCCACTCTCACTCTAATGCCTCACTCGCTACGCTCGTGAGGCAACTCGACCTCGAGTGGGAAAAATAATCGCATTCCTCACTCGTTGGACAAATAACTATTACATACCAACGTAGTTATATTTTCTGGGCCCATCCATGAGCCCACCCGGGAAACTACAAAATTTTATCAAATACCTGCGAAGGCCGAAGATAAATAAATAAAAAAAAATCTAAAGATTTTATTAAGTGTTTTAAATATCACACCTCGAAAAATGTGCAAAATGATAAATAATGGTAGATAATATAATATTACAGGTGCGGTTTCGTTTTCTTCGAAAATGCGACGTTACCAATCTTAGGATTTTTTTCGCTGATGCAGATATATAAAATTTATAGTTTAGTGGTTTACATTACTTCTTTAGTCTGGTAAGTCATTTATTATTTTATTCAGTTTGGGTTCCAGATGGTCGTAAGACTATCGTGTGCAACTCTTCTTATGTGTTTATTATTGATTTATTAAGTATATATAATTTAGGTATAATAATTTTTATAATGAGTGATAGTGGCAAAAGAACTTTAGTGGACTATTTTGATTCTTCAGAGAAAGTTAAACCAAATGAGGAATCTCAAATTATATCATCGTCAGATTTCAATAACGCGGCTTCTACTTCTAAAAAAATTATTTCCGTGTCCATGGTAAAATGCACTCCAGATTTTGATTTATATTTGGAATTGATTGACACCGAATCTAAATCTGAAACTGGGAAACAGTGGATTTTGAAGAATGGTTATTCAAACAGCAGCAACAAACCTAAGAAAAAGTTACGGAAGTCAGAAAAAAGACGCCGGGCGGTGGTGATATTTCACAGAGTTATGAAGATGGACCAACGCAACCAGTACTAAAATTCTACCCAAGAAGAGAACTTAATAATAGAGAAAGACAGTTTATCAGTGACTGGTTCAAATTATACCCGGACTGGTTAGAATACAGTGTGATCTCTGACGGCGCATTTTGTTCTGTTTACAGACACTTGTCGATAAATGGGGACATCAATTATGTGTTTGTCAGCGTCGGTTTTAAAATTGGAAGAGATTCTTAGAAAAAGAGGATTTAATCAACATTATCGTAGCATAAAAATCTTACATTAGGTGGTATGATCGTTGTAAAGTAAAAAATAAAGAACAAGTATCAGTCGAAAGTCAATTCAAGGAGGTACATTTGGTATTTCTGGAAGAAAATAAACATTATTTACGTATAGTTATTGATATGTTAATTTTTACTACAGTACAATACATTTCACAAAGGGGACGTAATGAAAGATAGGACAGTTTTAACAGAGGGAATTTTATTGAGACTTCCTAAACATAATTCTGTGGTAAAAAAAATTGATGGATGAAGTGTCAAGGAACGCAAAATATACTAGCCCCCAAATTTAAAACGATATTTTGTTCATTTGCTCTGAAATGGTACTAAATCGAATTGGTGCTGAAATTAACAGTGCGGTATGCTTTGCGGTAATTGGTGACAAAACAAAATACAGCAAAATATTGGCAGTAGTTTGCTATCACTTAGAGGTCACCATTTATGAGAGATTTATTGGATATCGCGCTGCAAAGGAATTAAATGCCTAAACATTGCTTTCATATGTTAAAGACCTGTTTAATGAGTGTAAAATCGATATGCATAAATGCATTGCACAGACCTATGATGGCACGAATGTAATGTGTGGCCATTCAAAAGGTGTTTAAACATTGTTTAGACGTGAAGTTCCTAAAGCGATGATATTTGCAAGAATTTATCACAGGGAAAATATTTTTTGACCTTTTAGAAACATTAGATGTGTTTGTGTCTGGTTCCTCAATGCATAACAAATTTATGGAAATTCAGCGACAACTGAATTCTTAAAAAAATTCAGTTGAACTAAAGAAAATTTGTTACACAAGGTTGACAGCTTAAGTATTTGCTTGTATGGCAGTTAGACAAAATTCATAGCTTTGAACTATTTCATTTCATTTCAAGCGAAGATCATACATAGAAAGAAATATTAGTACAAAAGAAAATCAACAACAACAAGGAGATCTTTAGCCAGCTAAGTGTCGAGATAAGCAACATATATGGAAGCCAATGATGGAGAGTATAAATCAACTCAAATTACACTAGTTTTCATTAATTAATCATCTGTTCCGCCAGCTCGTAGGTCCACTTTTTTATTAAAGAACATTCGATATCTTCTAATCTAACAAATCATAAAAAAATTATTCTTCCATCTAAATATGATCAAGATCAAATATTTAACATCTCTTTACAGGGTGTTCAGAATTTTAAAGGTTGTTAATTGGATCATTCAATATGTAATATGAGCCTTATTTTAAATGTAACACCCTGTATTTTATTATTTCATAATGTTAACAAAAAAGTCCTCTTTCGAATGGTATAAAGGTGTCCTATGCCTAAGGTTTAGCGCAATTTACAATTTCCTTAAAATGAATGGTAGCCAGAGATTTTAAAACAAAAAATAGATACGTAATTTATTTAGTTAATAACATTTTAAGACAGTTACAAAAATCATGTTTTGTTACATGTTACATACAATATCAAAAAAAAATAATAAATTAAACCTGTTTTGAATTCAAATCGGGTGTGACCGATGTTACCATGGTTCCGATTTTCAAAACAAATGTCGAAATTTAATTTTTCGTAGCTTGTTAAGAAAATTGGTCCATTTTGACACTTACTTTGATTATGAAAAGTGTCACATCTGTCACGGAAAACCCTAATACAAGTATAAAATGTTTTTTGGATAATTTAGTGATCAGTCAAACGAGTGTGAGAAGAATGCTTAAAGGAAAACCACTATCATCTGTATATCACATTCGACTACATCAGCATTTGACAGAAAACTATTGTGACGATCGTTTAAATTTTTGTTTATAGACTTTTAAAAATAATTAGCAGACTGTAATGCTACCATCAATGTATATGAAACTGTAAATTGGGCAAAAACTGTAACACTTAGGCATAGGACACCCTTATACTATTCGAAAGCGTACTTTTATGTTAACTTTATGAATTAATAAAATACAAAATGTTCTATTTAAAATAAGACTCATATTACATATTGAATGATCTAATCAATAACCTGTAAATTCGGAACACCCTGTAAAGAGATGTTTAATATTTAATCATGGAATACATTTTTCTAATATTCAACTATTTAGACGTAAGAGTAAATTTGTTACGATTTGTTGGATTAGAAGATATTAAATTAAAGCCGACGTAAGAAAAACGCAATAAAATACAGGGTGTTTCATAAGAAAAAATATAACTTTGATGCGCCACACTTTTTTGGGACATACCGTATATTTCAAAATAATTATAAATATAATCCCGTATGGAATTGCCTTAATATTTCACATTCTGGTAAGTTTGACCCTAACAGTTTTGAAGAAGGGAGGTATTATTGATCATCTGCCTTAAAGCAAAAGTATGATGTGGGTGTAAAGTAACTTAAGTGAACTTAATTAATCATATGCCGATACATATAAATCTATAGAAAGGTAATAAGCAATTTAATTTCCTGAAAAGATTTGTCATCCTCGTCAGACGATTTGATAGCATGACTTTTAGGTTTACTTTTAAGGAGAGAAGAAATAGGTGCAGACAAGCCAGAATTAGTAAATTATTATACGAGTTACATAAGAAAGGCTATTATTGCACGAGTTTTTTTAATTATACAAGTGCAATAATAGTTGCTTATGTAATGTTGTAATATATACTAAGTGACATAGAAAGAAGAACACCCAGTAATAATGAATATTTTGTAAATTTTTTTTGGGAATATATTTGTTTATATTAAGATAAAAAACGATCAGTTTTTCAGCCATATTGCCCTAGCGGTTGTTTTGTTAACCTCATTCAAAAACACTTACGATTTAGTAGTCGTAAAACAATGAATTAAGAATTTGTAAGTACAGTTGTCATTTAAGCGATTTAAATTGCATTTCAAAGAGCTTCTTTAATTCAATCACAATGCCTCCAGTGCGAAGACGCCATAATTTTCGGCAATTAAGCGAGTTTGATAGGGGTAGAATTGTGGGATTGCGTGAGGCTGGTTTGTCTATGAGAGATATAGCCGCTAGAACGCAACGGAGTTTAAACACTGTGGCAGTCTGTGTTCGGGCATGGAACCAAGAGGGCCGTACACGAAGAGCGAGAGGTACAGGACGTCGTCGAAGAATCACAGAACGCGAAGATCGCCGTCTTAGACTATTGGCTTTACGGGACCGCTTCTCTTCTACACGGGCGATTGCGGACCAGTGGTTTGAAGAACATAGAAGACCTATTGGGATGCGAACCGTTTATAGACGGATAATAACCTTTGGGCTCTTTTCATACTGTCCTCTTTTTGTGCTACCACTGACTCCAGAGCATTGACGTTATCGTCTAGCGTGGTGTAGAGAACGGGCAAATTGGGACCAAGAATAGAATTCAATTGTCTTTAGTGATGAATCCAGATTCTGTATGGGTATGCATTACGGTCGTGCAAGGGTGAGAAGAAGACAAGATCCCCAATTTTCTGTGAATAGAAATGTGCACCACACAGTTGGAGTTATGGTATGGGGAGCTATTGCTATTGGACGTAGGTCACATTTGGTCTTTATTAGAGGTAACATGACCGCTGCGCACTACATCCAGAAGGTCGTAGACCCCCATATTGTACCTTATGTTCAGACCATCCCCAACAGCACATTCCAACAACGCACGACCTCATGTTGCTAGCCTTTGATGCGGCTTTGCAGCATCAGTTACAGATAGCATGGGATGAGATACCTCAAGAAGAAATCGATCACCTCATTAGAAGTATGCCCAGACGTGTTAATGAGTGCACAAGACATCGTGGTGGAGCAACAGATTATTAAGTTTTTTGAAGAAGTTACCAGTTTAGTTTTTATCAAATTGTGATCGTTTACTAATCCAATTCGTATACACTAGTATACCAAAAATTGTTCAAATAAATTTATTATTATTGGGTGTTCTTCTTTCTATGTCACTTAGTATACAATTTTTTCTATTTTGGGTTGTTTACAGAGATATAAAAGCACCCAAATGAGTTCTTTTATAGAAAATTGAGTTCTTTTATAGAAATAGAACAAGTTTAAAAGCTCGCACAATTTTATTTAAAAATCAATTTGAAAGCCCAAAATAGAAAAAATAGTATAAAGAATTCGTTTCAGAAGGCATTTTAGCAACTCGTACTTTCGAAAACTCGCCGCTTCGACGTTTCGAAACTGTACTTGTCTTATAAAATGCGTCTTCTAAAACTAGTTGTTTAATATACTATTACCAATATATGAAATAACGGATCCCATATTCATTTCTAAAATGGAAACGGCTTTTATTTAATAGTAAATAAAATTATGTAATAAATTCATCATTTGTTAACATTGACAATTTAATGCAATTCCTATTAATTTAAATACTATTGTGTAAACACAAGTACGATTTTTATTTCTGTCATGAGCAATAATCAGTAATTTCATTCAATAAATGTGCTCAAAATACAAAATCCCAACTTGTTTTAAAATTATCAACTGCAACCCAATTAGTAAACTCAACCATAAGCAAAACTACAAAATTACCAAGATAAACTTGTTAAACCAAGTTTTGCAGAGAACAATAAATATAAATAAGTTCCAGTTTTACCAAAAAAATTGGTATTCAACTCACAGTTTATTTAATGAAATTTTAGCAAATAATGAAAGCGTCGGGTTATATAAGTTGGCTATCTATCAAGAGTAAAAGTATACGTGAATAAACTTCAAATAAAAAAGAAGAAAAAGTGGTGTAATATTTTTCGTTTTTGAAATGCAAATTTTAATACAGAAAAACTATTTGTTAAAAACTAAATGTACCAGAATATTGATAAGGTTTGGTTGAAGTTGTTCGTGAAAAATTCGATCAATACTAATTTATGGAGTTTGACGTGCACTTTAATTTTCAATTCGGTGTAACAACACAGGCAGTTTAAGCTCGTTCGAACGTGAATAGACGATTTCAACGTTAAATCTAAACCTGTCATTGTTTATTCTGATTTTTATAAACCTATTTCTCTTGATTCGAAAGTTCACCTTAACATTTTAATGACTATTAACAAGGTTAAAAAAAACACGATAGTCTACCAATACTTAAAAAATGTCAATCTAAAATTAAAAATTTTTTTTGCACAAACGTCATAAATTAAAAGCGGCGAAATTTTAAATTCTCAAATATTGTAAATAAATTATGTAACACATAACTTAACTTAAATGTTCGTACAACTTTGTGAGAGTTTTACTCCACATCTTCTGAAATAAGGTCGGGAGTTATGCGACGGTTTCCAAACCGAAAATTTTAACACATAAACTTTAAACTAATTTTTAATCCGATAAGTAATTACTAAGATATCAATCACGTGACACTAATTGCTGTAACAATATTTCCACCAATATCAAGTTTACAGAAAAAGTTGTGGGAAAAAAGTTGTTGGAAATTCTATTGTCTATAGCTTTTGTTTGAACCATTTTTACCTAAAAGCAACTTTATTTTTGCTTATCAGGGCGATGTAGAATTTTGGTTGTTTAAATTGCTTTAAAAGTTCGATTTAATATTATGATATTTACAGAAAAATAGAAAAAAAGTTACTGTTAGTAAAAGTTAAATTTCATTAAAACTCTCAAATGCAGTTTCAAATTTCCTTTAAAGATTAAATGTTAACTCTAAACTATTTTATTTTTATTATTTCGTTTCAATTATGTACTTAATTTTATGTCTTAGTTAAAATTGAGTTCAATTTTCATTACGTAATTAGGTAATCAGTAAAGCTTGGGTATGAACCTTATTGTAATAATTGTGTTACAATGCTCGGTTTCTCTTTATTTATGAAAAAACAGATTCAAGGAACTTGAGTTTGCCGTGTTAAGATATGTGACTGTAATAATCGTATGTTGAGACTTATTAAATATTTTTGACGTTTCTCATTTTGACGTTTTGTTGATTGTTGATTTAATATCAATTGTATACGTAACTGCATTTCAGTTTTATTTCTCTTCTCAAGAATTCAAACAATAGTACATATTAATTAATTAATGATTAACTACATAATTCAGAGAAATTAATACAGGAAATTAAATAAAATGAGCAACATCTTATTAAATGTACTATAATCCATGTTATGGGTAATACAAAAACCTGTATACAAAGATCATACTAATGTCGACATACGTATATAAAAATTAATTCAGGCAGTTATTTAGAATGAGTCATACGCAACTTTATATGATTTTAACTATAATTTTAATTCATAAACTAAAATGTATTGTGAATTTCTATTAATTACTTATTTTTAATTTTTAAATAAAGATGGGTCAAATAAACATGATTTTAATTCTGAATTCAATGAATCACTAAATCTTGGAGTTTTTACTTTTCAATGTCGTAGAGACAATTTTAATAATGTCATTTTTATTTTAAGAATTAAAATTATATGCATAATGAAAAATAATTTAATTTTTCTTTAGGAATAAACATTCTAGACTAAAGGAAAAGTAATTCACTTTATTTGAAGAATTAAATTTGAGTACATAATAACAATTTGTATAATTTTTATTGAAGAAATAATAGGAAGGATGGGATGATGTCAAACTTAGTAAACTATTACGGCCAATTGAAAAATTACCATAATGTAAATTTTACTCATGATAAGTTGGCAAAACTTCACGTCGTTGCAATATACTAGCTTGCCGTTCGAATCAGTTGTTGTTTACATCGTTTCATAGATTATTTTTATTTTGTGTCATTAATAATTACGTTATATTTATGGTCATTATTTATTATTGTACAAATTTTGGTCGGTTTTGCAAGAAAAGGTTATGATTTTGAATATAATTAAAAGTGCAGGTAGTAGAAAAGGAAAGTTAAATGCAAACATGACAACCTCCTGACAAACTGCTGCTTGACATCCTATTGCTATCGTAAAAGAACTACACAATAAAAATTCGTTAATTTAAACTCAGACCAAATTTAGCAAACATATTTTGTAAGCAAAACAATTATTCACGATAACGATTTGACATTTAAATGAAATTTAAATTGTGTATCTAACAGTTATTGATATTATTGCAATTTAAACAAAATAAAAGTTGTTAACCAATATAAAAAAAAAAACATTATTCCAGCAACAATGATATTTACTAAAGTTGACAACTAAAACTATTAATACTATGATTTTTCGGGCTATTGAGCACTTTTTCCTCTTCTTCGAAACGTTTCGTTTGGTAGCTGCTCTAGCAAACATCTTCAGTGGCGTAGTCGTAGAACTTGTTTCACGTCTCTGACTGACTTGAAATGCGTTCTACGACCACCCCACTAAATATAATAGTAATAATAATTTTAATAAAATAGGATTAAAAAATTTTAAAAAAATGCACACCAAGTTATGAAAAAAAATAATCCTAATCTAAATGGATTTTGATTTTGGCTACATCCGTTTCCAAATTTTACAATTTATTCAAAATTTGAATGTAAATAAAAGATAAATTTAATATAAGAACCAGTGAATAAGAAATTAAATTAATGTTAAACGAAATGTTCGAAAAAAGATAAAGAAGTTCCAACATCCCATTGCTCAATAGCCCGGAAAATCATAGTACAATTATGGACACAAGACGCGAGAGTCTTCATTTTTTAACTAAAATTATGTGCAACACCGAAAATAAAATTTTTAAAAATATATTTTAGAATATTTGATTTAATTTATTTTACTTAATTCTTCCTTAATTCATTTCATAATAATCAGAATTTTATTTAAATTTATTTAAATAAGATTTATTTGGAATTATTTGGAATGAAATAACTCAAATTTTAACTACAATATCATTTAAATTCTTAAATAAATTGAATTAAATTGTAATTAAGTAGATGATTTTAATTTTAAAATAAAAAAAATGTCATTCGATTTATTATTAGATTCTAGAGTTTTGTTTCTATTCGGCAGAAAATGGTAGGTAACCATAACACACGTATAAGGAAAAGTAAAACCATGGAATATACAAGTAAAACTCTCCAGAATCCAGAATAGTGATAAATTTAGTTTGAAATCAAAATAATCATATAAAATAATAAAAACATCACTTTTTTCACAATCATGATTATGGAACCATATTAATTAACTCTAAATATGAATTTACTTGTCGAAATAACAAGGATTTGCTTACAAAGCAATCTAAATTTATAATAGTTATTTATGATATAAGTGTCTTTGTGATTAAGACACTCGCCTAGAACTTGTTAATTCAACTTGGCAACACGTGCATAAGAGCCATGGATATGCTTGCGTCTTATCTACGTGAAAACTCAAATTTGCTATTGAGAACACTTACTACAACAAATGAACGCATGTGAAAACACTTTTTTTAATTTAAAATGCTGCTTGTGCTTTGGTTGTTTTATAATGAAACTCCCTTTCCATTTAGGTTGCACTTTTAGTAGTAATAGTAAAAATAGTTACGAGGATATATTGAAAAATTCTTAGCCTACTATAGAACCAACAAAACTTCAATGTCAAAATATTTTATTACTCAACATATTCTCCTCTTAATTGGATACATTTATTACAGCGAACCTGCAACGTCTCTAGACCTTTCAAAAAAAATTTTTCTTCTTGCTCTGCAAACCAGACTTCCACAGCTTCTATTACCTCCTTGTTGGAAAAAAATGTACGACCTTTTAAACTTTTTTTCAGTTGAGAAAAGAGGTGATAGTCGGACGGAGCCAAATCGGGTAAATAAGGGGGGTGTTCTAGTAATTCAAACCCTAAATCACGAATTTTTTGCATGGCAACATGAGATTTGTGTGCAGGGGCGTTGTCCCGCAAAAACAAAACACCTTTAGCTAGCTTTCCGCGTCTTTTTTCTTTAATATTTTCCCGTAGAGTGGTCAGTAATGTCGAATGTAATCTCCAGTTATTGTTCTACCCTTATCCAAAAAATCAATCATGATTACTCCATGGCAATCCCAAAAAACTGAAGCAAGAACTTTTCTAGCAGATTTTTGGACACGAAACTTCTTAGGTCTTAGAGAACTAGAGTGTCGCCATTCCATCAATTATTGCTTTGTTTCTGAATCGTAGAAATGTACCCAAGTCTCATCCATAGTAACAATTCGGTTTAAGAAGTTTACATCGTTTTCAAATCGAGCACAGATCGAACACGATGCTTCTACCCTTGCACGCTTTTGGTCAACATTCAAACATTTGGGGATCCATTTTGCAGGAATTTTTCTCATGTCCAAATTGACGTGAACCATATGATGAACGCGTTCGTATGAAATATTCAGTGCTTCAGAATTCCGTTTTAGCCCAATTCGACGGTCTGATAAGATCATGTCATGAACTGCATCGATATTTTCGAGGACTGACACAGAAACTGGCCTTCCCCATCTTCAATGGAAAATTTACCTCTTTTGAAGCTTGCATTCCAATTTATGACGGTCGCATACGAAGGACATTGATCACCAAGGGTATTAAGCATATCTTCGTAAATCTGCTTACCTCTTAACCCTTTTAAATACAGGTACTTGATGATGGCTCGATACTCCAATTTTTCGATTTTCACAATTTCGGTGGACATCTTTTTTCATTCAATTTATTGCGTGACTCTGGTTTACATTTTTGACGTCAAACTTTCCACTGACACTTCTAATAAGTTATTGTTCGTTGCTATGGTAACGCAATATTTTGTTTATGCAAGGAACTGGTCTAGGCTAACTAGATATCAATACATCCTCGTATGTACAGAACAAAATATTACGGAGTTTCAAGCCTCTGAATGGAATGTCATGAGAAGTGGTTATAAACAAGTTTATGAAATCATGAGGAATCGACAAGAAAATTTAATATGCAACGAACGAAACAAAAAGAAAACAGTGAAAAAGTTATTGGCAAAGCAAAAATGATTAAACAAAGAAAGAATTAAAAAACTCGTAAACTAATTATACATAGTAATTACTCCTTCACAAGAGTAATGACCACATGGATATATACTATCAAACAACAGTAAAAATTAATGCATGTTTAATGCAATATATCAAATTCCTGCCAACCGAATAAAGTAACAGCCAGTGTTAATTGTAGAATCATAAGCAAACATACGCGTGTTTTGCATCGTTGAGACTCATCAGTGTAGGGAAGCTCGAACGCAGGTCTACAAAATCTTAGCACATTGGAACATCCATGAGGTGACGACACTGCTATCTCGGTCTACATACACATAATGCAATCAAAAAAGATAAAACATACCACTTGAACAAAACAAAAATAAAATTCACATCGGAACAAACTTTAGATTCAGAAACAAACTAGAAAACACCAAAAACTGTACCAAAAAACTTTACTTTACCGATACTAAAAATAAAACAATAGAAAGCTTTATTTTTAGTATCGGTTCGCTGATGATGATAGCTTAGCTATTGAAACACGTGTTCGAGTAAAGTTTGTTGGTGCAGTTTTTGGTGTTTTCCCGTTTGTTAAATAGACGCTGCAGTTTAGTGTTCCATTCCTTTGATTTGGATTCAGAAATTAAATTGTGATCTTGTGCAGCAGTATAGAAGAACATAGGAAAACCAAAGGTATTAAAAAATCAAGAAAAAACATTTGCGAAATAGTTTTAGCAGTACTGTTGGTTAGATAAATTTCTGTGAAGAGAAAGTAGATGCAGAAAGTTTAAATTAAATGATTGAACAAAAATAGTGGAAAAGAAATTGAAAATTGTTGTTTTACAGATTCTTCCTAAAATAAAGAGAACATTTTATTAAAAAAAAACACCAATTCACTAGATTATCTATGGTACAGAAGAGGGAAGTACAAAATAAGATAGTTCATCAGGGAGAAAATATTACACAACTCTTGATCTGGCCCAAGGGTATCATCACCAATACATCCAGACTCTATTTATAAAACTGCCTTTATAACCCCCGATGGCTAATGCGAGTATCTTCGGGTCCCGTTTGGTCTATCAAATTTGTCAGCGGTGTTTTAACAATCTAGGGGAGTTACGATTCACCAAATTATTGGTTTATTTGGACGACTTGGTCATTTCGTCTGTCACAGTTGAGGAGAGTTTACAGGTATTAGGGCAGATGTTAAAATTAATACAGACAGCTAGTGTGAAGCTCCGATTGGAAAAGTGCACGTTTTTGCAGAGAAAAGTAGAATACTTAGCCGGGAAAAAGGAAAAAACAAATTGTAGTAAAGTTTCCACTTCCTAAGGATGTCCACGGAGTGAGTCAATTTGTAGGACTTGCCTCTTATTTCAGAAAATTTATACAAAACTTTTTGATCAAAGCACTAACGTTAACAAGTTTGACTTAAAAAAATGCGCCTTGGCAATGAGGAGAGAAACAACAAGAGGCATTTCAGATTTTGAAAAAAGATATCAAGATTTTTACTGGCTGTGTATAATAGTGAAGCTGAAATGGAGGTACATACTGACGCAAGTATTGGGGTATGGGTGAAATTTTATTACAGAAGAGTGTTGATCAGATGTGGAAACCAGTAGAGTATTTTAGCAGAACTACTACAGAAGCAGAGAGGAAATATCATAGCTACAAACTTTAACGGTTGTGGAAACCGTCAAACGTTTTAAAGTTTAACTTCTAGGTGTTTATTTCAAGGTAGTGACCGACTGCGTAGAGGTGAAAGCAATGTTGGTAAAAAGAGATCTGGTACCTAGAATCACAAGGTGGTAGCTGGCTATTCAGGGGAGCGGAAAATTAATGTGGTAAGTATTAGCGAGAATAATTCGTTCCTTATAGTACAGTTGCAATTTTCCAAGGCATCAGAAATTGTGGAAGCATTGAGAAGAGTAGAGGCCTCTAAAGACATAACGTCAACATATAAACTAATTGGGAAACGTTTATATCGTAAAACATTGAATGGAAATTGTTTATATATCCCATCAATGGTCAAATTTCAGCTATTAAGATTGCACCATGATGACATAGGGCATCGTGGCTTCGAGAGGTGTATATCGTTATTACAGTAGACTTATTGGTTTCCACGAATGAGCAGATTTGTAGGTAAATATGTCAAATCGTGTTTGAGGTGTGCTTTTGCCATAGATAGCTATGATCAAAGAGAGGAAGAGTTGTACCCAATTAAGAAAAGAACTGTATCGCTAGATGCAGTACACATTGATCACGTAGGTTCATTTGTGAAAAGTGCAAGAGGTAATTCTTAAATATTATTGATGGTTTCTCGAAGTTTGTATGAGCTAGACCTACGAAAACATTGAGATCGGTAGAAGTAATATAGAGACTAAAGGAAATCATTAGTGAGTTAGAGTACCCAAAGAGCGTTATCGATCGAGGGTTGGTTTTTACTAGTCCGTTATTTACAGAGTTCGTTGCTGATAGAGGAGTAATTCTTATAAAAACAGCGGTGGCAACCCCCAAGGCAAATGAATAAGTGAAAAGAAGCAACAGGACTGTAATAGTCGCTTTGACAGCAAGTACAGAAGTGAAGAATCATTGGGATGTTCAAATTGCCAAGGTAGTATGGGGAATTAATTGTACCACACACTCAGTGACTGGGTTTTCTCCGTCACAATTGATGTTTGTCCATCGGCAAGTAGTGGGCCTTAATTTATATGTTGAGGAGGAAAATGGTCGAGAGGAAAGTCAAGTGTCAAAGAAGAGAAATGGAGAAAGAAAGAGCTAGCTAGCAATAAGAGGTGAAATGAAGAGAGTAGCGGAGTAAGCACTTGTAAGACAAAAAACGGAAGCAAAGGAGGTGACAATCACAAGGAGCGGCAAGACGACCTCGATGGTATTATGATGGAAACCCAAAGGCATTGTCGATCCAGGCAAGCTCAAGCCGACAGGGCCATTACAAACACAGAAGGTCGCATAAAGGGGAGGTACAATAAGAAGCGTGAAACGGGCAGTATAAAGTCGAGGAGTTAGTACTGTAGAGAGGGGCAGTGACGTATAGGGCAGATGCTTGTACCAGCAATAAGTTAGATAACGAATATGATAACCCCTTTCGCATAGCCCGGGTGTTAAACCATGACAGATATTTGATTGAAGCGATTCGGAGTGTGAAAGATTACAAGCGATTTAATACGACACTTGCTGTCGACTCATTTAAGCGTTTTCCTAAGGCGAGTATTGAGGAGGGAGCTGAAACCGATGTTGAGGAGGAAGTAGACAAGATGGATCTTGTAGACTTCCTCAAAAGTTGAACTAATATTTAGGGGAGTTATACTGAGGAGTTCACCTTAGGGTAATATTTGGGTGGTGATGACGATCACTGAAATCTGACCCAAAAGATGAAACAGTAAGTTAATGAGAACATTAATTGTTTCAGAATAGCCGAATGAAACGGCTACAGCGACGACAGGGGCGAAGGGGTGCGCCCGCGCGTGGAACGGAGAGGCATTAGGTGCGGATTTCATTACTGTTGGTATCAAGCGTTTTTTTTCTAAGTTAGTTAATAGGAGTGTTGTAGGAACTTGTTGATTTGTAAGAAGAGTGAGATTTAATTAAATAATCTGAATGAATTGCATGCTTTACTTTTCTCACGATTATTAAAAATTAATCGTAACAGTAGCTAACTAAAAGGTTACACGTATTCACGTCACTTAAGGAAAATTTTAGATGACTTTAGTTAAATCAATTTAGGTAAAATAAAGTAGGTACTGACAGTTTTAACATTTAACGTAAAAAGGAATGTTATATTTATTTGCGGGAATTCATGATATAGGGCAGCGTCATTTGGTCGTTGCATTGACCATACTAAAATAAGAAGATTACGTCATTGTATTTCAGCGGTAGTAGGTAAAACGATAGTTGGTTTCTTGCAATAGTGATACCGGATAAATAAACGTAGTTTTAATGTCTCTTACATTGAACGATTTGGGATGTAGTTAATTCGGAGAAAATATGGTAATGACCCCAGGTAAGATAACGATAAAGATAATCAGAGATTCAAAGAAATAAAGGAGGAAAGACCCCAAAGCAAAAAAAAAACACATTTAAGTAAAGATAATATTAACAAAGATAAGCTTACCAGATGAATTTCTGGGCCTTTTAAGAAAGATATTTCCACAAATAGTACGTTACGTACACCGTACGAATGGTGTTTTCGGGGTTCACAAACAGTCCTTGCGACTTGCATTCGCGCAACTATGGGTTCCGTAGATATAAATAAATGCAGAATACATATACGGGGTAAATCAAAGATAAATATATACAGTTTCTACTAGAAAATATGTACATTAAATTAATAAAAGATAAAACAACAGTTACAACGTAACAAAACATTCACGAACAAATGTTTGCTCTTTTTCGCTCTATTGGTGAATACGATGCTTTACGTTTATATGCGGAAATATTTTGTTACATAAGTACCCACAGATCAAGTTAATAAAAACGTTATAAATATGTAATTCAAGAAAAACAATAATAATAATAAGCAAAATGGGTGTCTTGCGACATCTCGTGTAAAAGCATTGACACGTATGATTAGTATAAACTAAGAAAAATGCCAACAGTTAATTGTAACGACATGTGTGCTTGAAACGCACGTGTGTCGATAAAGCCAAGTAAAAACTTGTACAGAAGCATAACACGCAACGAAAGAACACCTGATGCCGCATTTCGCTCTTATTATGAGCTCATCAGAGGTGTATACTTAAGTGCGGTATACAACTGTACAAGACGGCGGTTGGTCTTTTAAACTCTCGTGTATACACCTCTGATGAGCTCATAATAAGAGCGAAATGCGGCATCAGGTGTTCTTTCGTTGCGTGTTATGCTTCTGTACAAGTTTTTACTTGGCCTTATCGACACACGTGCTTTTCAAGCATTAAAGCTGTTGCTTAGATAGCGATATGCACGTTAAACGCACACATGTCGTTACAATTAACTGTTGGCATTTTTCTTAGTTTAATAATAATAATGTTTAAAAAAGAATAGGGACTTACATAAATATTCCATTTTGAGTTCTTCGTTACTCCATTTACAATAAATCACATCAACATAACCGAAGTTAACTTCACCAACGCCGTACAAATACTGATATAAAATATGTATGTGTAATTCGTAATTCAATCGATATTTTAACTTAACAACCCCAGATAATATAAACAGGTAATGCAAATACATCATATCACATATATATCATGTAATTAAACAAATCCGTTTTAATCAAGTTACGAACTATACGTTTAAGTTCAAATAGTGTCATAAAACTAGTACCATTAACAATTGCTTTAACGTTGTAGTTAAATGAATGCAATGGCCCAAATGCACATTAAGTAATTGCTTAGTTGCAAGCGCACTTTATTGCAGTCAGAATCGGTTGGTTTAATTGCAAAGTCGTTTGGGAAAGAGTAAATTAATTAGACATAAACTGCGAACGTTTGAATTTTACACGTACTATTTCCATGAACCACGTCGTTTAATAGTACTTGACGGATTAATTTAATTTATTATCGTGAAACAAATATGCAGCTTATATCAAAAACGACTGCAATTGTAATTAGAAACTTTTCTTTTTCTTTTGCTTTGTTCTGACGGTTTTCTAATTTTGACATATTTTTCATAATCAAAACGTAACTAGTTACGAAAAGTTGAATTAATTAGTGAAACCCCTAATGCTTTCAAAAGTCAGGCCTGAAAAAACGACTTAGTGGTTTTTTCGTGCTCTTCCTCAAAGAAGAACAAATCATCTAAACTCAATTTAAACTTTCTTTCATTTCACTAGATTGGGGTTCAAATAGTATATTGTTTTATTAAGAGTAAAACCAATACTTTTTATGACGAGTTTTTAAGTTCGTCCAGTAATTACAGACAATAAAGAGTACAAGATGTTTAATGAGGAAGCTATAATTGTTGTAAACCTTGCCCAAGTAATCGGTTGATTATCGGACAAAGTTTTAAGGCGATCACCCTCTTCTCAGCTTGATCTGGGGGTAGATGGAATTCACCCTGTTGATCTACGCTTACCGAGGTAACTAACACGTCCACCGTGTCAAGTTCTACGGAAGGTAGTTAAGAATGACCAGACTTTTTGAGAATGATAATTTTATTAATAAATCGCAATGTTTATATACACTGAAATTGTGACGTAAATTATGAAAAATATGCATTATCTAGTAACCTACATGCTATTATTGCGTTTTGCTGAATCCGTTTGTATATTGCTTTTAAGCTTGTTTCACAACTATTACTAAATTACACTATTTGAAATAAGTAGTACGACAATAATTTTCGTATGTTTAAATTAACTTTAAACATTCTGCCCATTCTCTAGGTCAGAATAGGATTTGATGTTAAGGGGTTGAAGTTCGATTGCATCTGTAGTTGATGCTGCTGTCCCGTCCGATCTCGTTTGAGTTTGTCTCAGCCGTCTTTTCGACCGATACAGATGTAATCCCCGATGATTGCTGCAATTGTTAATAAAATTCCGGTAGTGATGCTACTGGTTGCTACTGAATGGTGTCGCAAAGATGCCCACGTTCACTCTTGCAAGTCGAGTTGAATTTTTTCTTCTGTTTGTTGAATATTGTTTACTTAGTCAGATAGTTTAAATACCGGCTCGTGTGAAAGTTGGGTTGGTGAATAACGCTCCAACGTGTTATTAATGGGCATATACATGGCCTTGGAGTAGCTTGCTATGACTGGAATACTGTTCTTTTGATGAGCTGCCAATATGTTTTGCTTTGTCTGTATATAGCAGTCTTGAGTTATTTTAATGATTCCTGTTTGATTTATAGGGATATCTTGTCTATCTCCATTGCAAATGAGTGCTATTTTAGTAGGGGCTGAAGTAATAAATAGCCAAGTGTTGAGCATGTATAGCTGTTTCCATACTATTCCGTCGTTTATTTTTCCCTTTTGAACACTGCACTTAACCGGATCTGATCTTTGGTAAATTTCGTCAATGATGCAATTCGGACTTGTTTCAAGGTTTTTATCACTGCTGGAGAACAAATAAATTTGTTTTTGATACAGTTATGCAGTTTTTGAATTCGTTGTCACTCATTGTGAAATATAATTGAGAGTTGTAGTCGATAGCAATTAGTTCCTTTGCGATGCTTAACGACCAAAAGGATCCATTTTCTATTTTTACTGGAATTGGTGTGGCTTGGATTATATCGTAATCTGAGATGTCGATTATAAGAAATAATCCATAAACATGAAAGCAGTCTTCATCTTGTTCCATAGTGGCTTGCATTATGGGAGAGTTGAAAATTCGTAAGTTGTGTGTTAGCTTAGAGTTGGCTTGTTCAATGATGCTACTGATTTGAGTAGGTGATAAGATATCTATGAGCGACCCTTTGCCGTGGTGGATTCTTAACAGCCATTTGTAATACTTGTTGACTTCAGATATAAAATTGGATGCGACTTGATAAATGTTGAGCATGTGAATGCTTATTTTGTTCTCATCTACGGTCTTGAACCATTTCTTCATCTCGTTGATGGCATCAATTCCTTCATTTAATCGCTCTCTAAAACGCTCCAGTTTGTTATTGATTTTAATTTCTGTGTTGTTGAATGATGCTAATGCGGACAGCATCAATTTTGCTTGTTGGTTTGAACTCTTGATTAACTTCTGCTGATTTTGTTCTAAGGAGTTGATGTTGGCGTAGACTTCATCGTTGACTCCAAAGATTGATGTTAATAAATACCCTAGCAGGCCACGCTTGTGACGTTTTTGACTTACAAGTTGTATATCAGTTTGTATCCATTTAAATTCATCTTCTTGTTCTTGTAAATGGTGTGCCAACGCTTTGCACTGGGTTCCGTCTGACAATGATTTTGTTTCCTCACAAAAATCTTGGAACTGCTTGTTCACTGCGAATACCTTAGTTGCATCTGTATACAGCCTGCCTTTTTCGAATTTTACTTGAGTTCGAAACGTTCCTCTTTCGATGTTAGCCCATCCTATGTGTTCAATATATAGCCCGGGTTGTGGATAGCGTATTTCATGCTCTGCCCGACTGTTATAAGGCATACATGTGAGGAATAGTAGAAGATAGATTATGGTATGTCCTATACGAAGATTCTTCTTGCTTTTTACTTGAATTGTCTTCATCTGCCGGAAGTAGTTGGTTGTGAAATAAGTGTGTTGTAACATTTTGTTGATATAAGTTTGTCGTTGTTGTGTACTGCTGTTTCCCATAGTTTTTCTAGGTCCGACAAACGTTTTGAAATGTACGAAGGTGTCTTGCGTGATACGGAGTCCTTTTTATTATTTGAATGTAGCCTTATAATTTCTTGTCCCAGAAGTTCTTGTTGCTTGGCTAGCGCGTTGATTTTTTCTGTTTCCATCTTGTTTTCAGTTGTGAGTTGTATGTTGGTTAAGTACGACCGCCTTGTTTATTGTACGTTTTCTTGTTATCTGGTTTCTTCGTAGTTTTCTCAGTTTTCCGTTGATGGGTTGTGTTTTGTTGTCGGGGTCTTTTTTTTTTGGCTAGTTGTCGAGTAGACGGTGGTTGTAGTTTGTAGTTAGTCTTCGACTGGATGGCGCTTGCAGTTTGTAGTTAATTGTCGACTGGATGGTGGTTGCAGTTAATTGTCGACTGGATGGTGGTTGTAGTTTGTTGTTAGTTGCTGACTGGATGACGGTTGTAGTTTGTAGTTAATTGTCGACTGGATGGTGGTTGCAGTTAATTGTCGACTGGATGGTGGTTGTAGTTTGTTGTTAGTTGCTGACTGGATGACGGTTGTAGTTTGTAGTTAGTTACCTACTGGATAGCGATTGCAGTTAATTGTCGACTGGATGGTGGTTGTAGTTTGTAGTTAGTTGCCGACTGGATGGCGGTTGCAGTTAATTGTCGACTGGATGGTGGTTGTAGTTTGTAGTTAGTTGCCGACTGGATGACGGTTGTAGTTTGTAGTTAGTTACCTACTGGATAGTGATTGCAGTTAATTGTCGACTGGATGGTGGTTGTAGTTTGTAGTTAGTTGCCGACTGGATGGCGGTTGCAGTTAATTGTCGACTGGATGGTGGTTGTAATTTTGTATTTGACCGGCGGCTAACGTCTGGTGATGTTGTCGACGGCGTTGGTTCGTTTTAACTTCTCGAAGGACCAATGTAAACCTTGCCCAAGTAATCGGTTGATTATCGGACAAAGTTTTAAGGCGATCACCCTCTTCTCAGCTTGATCTGGGGGTAGATGGAATTCACCCTGTTGATCTACGCTTACCGAGGTAACTAACACGTCCACCGTGTCAAGTTCTACGGAAGGTAGTTAAGAATGACCAGACTTTTGGAGAATGATAATTTTATTAGTAAATCGCAATGTTTATATACACTGAAATTGTGACGTAAATTATGAAGAATATGCATTATCTTGTAACCTACATGCTATTATTGCGTTTTGCTGAATCCGTTTGTATATTGCTTTTAAGCTTGTTTCACAACTATTACTAAATTACACTATTTGAAATAAGTAGTACGACAATAATTTTCGTATGTTTAAATTAACTTTAAACAATTGTCTTTGAGAACATTGATATTTCAACATTTGCAAGATTAAAACTATGCAGTTTAGCTATGACAGCAGTCGAGTCGACATCAGCTCTATGTTTTTTACGACTTATAAGTTAGTGAAACAAAGTGAACGAACTTGATTACAATTAATGTTATTGTAAGTTGCTAAAAAGTTGCCACAAAAATAATTTGTTGCTCTGTCGGTTTTCATTATTTTTAAGGTTACGCTAAAAGAAGACTAAGTTAGCTGAACAATTGTGTATAACAAAAAAAAATGCAACAAAAAGTTAATAATTAGTTGCAAATTAGTTGCTCACTAAATAAATATGTCTCATATTTTTTGTTTATTAAATAAGGTGAAAGAATGGCAAAAAACTTGTCAGCGTGTAAATCAACAAGCGTGAAATACTATTAAAGTACTAGTTGATGCTTTAAATTTGATTTTATTGAATGGTCTGAATTAGTTGCTAATCAATATCCAAGTTCTGAGTGAGTTGCTCGTAGAAATAGCTAGTAACAGTAAAAAATTTGTCAGCGTGCAAACTGCAAAGTGAAATACTCCTAAAATGCTAGTTAGTGCTTTAAATTTGATTTTAGTGTACGATCTAAATTAGTTGCTAACAAATATCTAGGTTCTAAATGAGTTGCTCTCAGAAATAGTAAATAATAGCAAAAAACTTGCCAGAGTACAAACATACAAGAGTGTACACTCTTAAAATACAAATATCTAAGTTTCATTAAAATATCGTATGTACAGGGTGGGCAAATAAGCGAGGTAAGCGGCTGTATCTCAGAAACTAATGATCGTAGAGAGTTACGGTAAAAATTTTATAGGTAAAGTGGGCAAGGGAAAATTCTGGAATCATGTTTAAGTTTTCTAGATGGCCGCCAGTGGGCGTTTCCGCCATCTTGAATTACATAAAGTTACGTTTCTCGCGATTATACCCAATGAATGTAACAAAAAAGTATTTGCGTTTTAATGTTAACCTAAAGTCAAACATTTTTTGTCCAACTAATGTTTCTCTATCTTTCGAAATAAAGTGGTGGGGGGTTTTTCAATGTTGTTTTAAATGAATGCCTGTAACTTCGAAACGGCTTAATGGATTTGGATAAATTTGGTATCATTTAAAAGAGCATTTCTTGGGCTTTTTCGTAATTATGACAGTTGTGACTTACACGGCCACCAATAGAAGGCGTTATTCGATATTATAACCAAAATATTGACTTTTTTCAAAAAATTTAAATGCGATGATACGACTTTTTTTAGACCAGATAATAGACACATGACCAACCGATAAGCCTGCGCAAACCGCATCTTAATATCTTTTTCCTAACTCAAATTATTAAAAAAAAATACTAAACCAGGAAAATTCATACTTATATACCCATTTAAAAATGTATCGATTAGAAGGCAAGTAGTAGGCCATGGAAATAAAAAATAACTCCTGTCAAAAATATTCCCAAGTAACGTAAAATTTTTGTCACACGCAGCCTAATATTGTTGGTTGCGTATAATTTGAGTACTATTTAATCAAAATGCCTATCACAAATAATGAAGCCGTTGACATGATAGCGAGTTATTTCGAGCGTTTTCAAAATGCAGCTATAGCTGCAAGACAGTACGCGCGGCACGGTATCCAGATCGCCGTCATTACGGGAGAAGAATGTTTTCGCGCTTGGTACAACGATTACGCGATACTGGAAGTTTTTGTCGTCCTCAATGTTTTGACTTACATAGAATTTGATAGACATGTAGGAACTAGAACATTGTCTCTAGACTTGGGAATAGTACGAACAACTGTTAGAAATATTTTGAAAGATTATAGGTAAATAATTTTATCTTATTCCAAGTATCTTGGCACATACTCTCAAATGCACACACAATTCAGTGTTAATCTGATTATATTATTTTTACGCATATGTTGTTTTTACTTTTAGACTACATCCTTACCACATAGCCTTATACCAGGCGTTAAATGAACAAGATTTCAATAATAGATTAAATTATTGTCAATGGATGCTAGGCATGCTTGAGGAAAACAGAAATTTCTTAACGGAAATTCTTTGGACTGACGAGGCTACCTTTAGTAGTAATGGTAGACTAAACCGTCATAATATGCATTATTGGTCCGCTGAAAATCCGCATTGGTTAAGAGAAGTGCAACACCAGGGACGCTGGAGCCTAAATATGTGGTGCGGTATCATTGGGGACAGAATCATTGGACCTTATTTTTTTGAACAAGCTTTAACTGGTAACCGCTTCTTAGGGTTTTTGATCAACGACTTGCTAATTTTGTTGGAAGATGTGTCACTGGAAACTAGGAGAACTATGTTTCTGCAATTAGATGGTTGTCCGGCACATTATTTAATTAATGTCCGAAGCCATATTAACGAGACCTTTCGACAACGCTGGATAGGAAGGGGAAGCTTATTTTCTTGGCGGCAGAAATCGAGGCTGCGGTTTTGTCGACTCAAGAAAGACTGGAACAATGTGTGGAATATGACGGAAGGCAATTTGAACACAGAAGGCATTAATCTTTTTTCAAAATCGGTCTTTTTCAGGACCACAACTTTATTTAAAAGGAAAATCGTTTACGCGTGACTTAAATTCACAGCACTAAATAAACTGAGATTTCTCGTGAATATTTTTGAGAGGAGTTGTCTTTTATTTCCATGGCCTACTACTTGCCTTCTTATCGAAAGCAACCGATGCATTGTTAAATGGGTATATATGAATTTTCCTGGTTTAGTACTTTTTTTTAATAATTTGAGTTAGGAAAAGATATTAAGATGCGGTTTGCGCAGGTTCATTGGTTGGTCATTTGTCTATTATCTGGTCTAAAAAAATTTATATCATTGCTGTTAAATTTTTTAAAAGAATCTAATATTTTGGATATAATATCGAATAAAGCCCTCTATCGGCGGCCGTGTAGGTCACAACTGTCATAATTACGAGAAATCTAAAAGCCCAAGAAATGCTCTTTTCAATGATACCAAATTTATCCAAATCCATTAAGCCGTTTCGAAGTTACAGGCATTCATTTAAAACAACATTCAAATACCCCCACCACTTTATTTCGAAATATAGAGAAAAATTAGTTTGACAAAAAATGTTTGACTTTAAGTTAACACTAAAACGCAAATACTTTATTGTTACATTCATTGGGGAAAATCGCGAGAAACATAACTTTATGTAATTCAAGATGACGGAAACGCCTACTGGCGGCGATCTTGAAAACTTAAACATAATTCCAGCATTTTACCTTGCCCACTTTACCTATAAAATTTTTTACCGTAACTCTCTACGATCATTAGTTTCTGAGATACAGCCGCTTACCTCGCTTATTTGCCCACCCGGTACTTGACTTGGTCGTGCAATTATTATCAAAAAAAGTATCTATTTTGATACCTGTAATTTCATATTGTGTACTGGATTTAAAAAAAGACTCAACTGCGAAATAAAGATACATTATTCCACCTGTTTTAGAGGCCCTGATGAAGACCGTACACTGAGAGTCGGTCCAAACGTTGGGTTAATAAAAATCATAGAGCTTTGATTTTGCATCCCCTAGTACGACTTTCTCTGATGAGAAGGGAGAAGAGAAATGAACACTACCATTAAAACTACAAGATCAGGAGAAATTTCAACATTATTATTTTTGCTAACACATCGTTCGCTATAACAATTGAAGGATCAACTTATTTAATTCCTAACACATCTGTCGATAAAGTTGCCTTAATGCAAATGCATTTTCGGACGTGTTCCGTTACACGAGTCAAATTTAGACCGTACAATAAAATTAAATTGAAAGCAAAAATTAACAATTTTAGACTAATTATTATTAATTATTAACTTTTTGTTACATATATTTATTTTGTTACAAAAAATTGTTCTGTTAACTTAATCTTGTTTTAGTGTAACCTTAAAAATAATAAAAACAGACAGAGCAAAAATTTTATTCCTTTGGCAACTTTTTAGCAACAATTGAGCAACTAATAATATTATATAATTAATTCCGCCCACTTTGTTTTGCTAACTTATAAGACGTGTGTTTTATTTTTGTTTTAGTGTTTAGTTCTATCATTAAATTTAATAAAATGAAGTGTGAAAAATGTGATATGGAATATGTTTATCAGGATACATTACTTTGTTCATTGTGTAAAGTTAAATTCCATTATATGATTCAAGAAACGAGTTTTCGAAAAATGTCAAGTGAAGCTAAAAGGCCAAATCTATCCCCAAATCTATCCCCCGCTACCGCTAAACTCTTCAACTCCTATGCTTCGTTGCCATATATATTGCAGCCCCAATTAATCAACCAACTACAACTTTAACACAAACGGATTTCAAATCACTTTGTGACATGGTAAAAGTTGCTTTGTCAGATGATTTTGATACATTAAGGGGTAAAGTTAAAGATGTTTCCACTAATTTGAACTCTGTTAGAGAGTATATAAAGAACTATAAAGCTGAGGTAGCGGCCCATAAAACTGAGGTTGTATCTAGTAAAGCCGAGGTGGAGAAATATAACACTGAGTTAGGCAATTTAAAACAAGAGTTTGATAGTTTGAAAACTGTCAAAACATAAAAATGGGGGAGTTACATACGAGATTATCTACAATATCTAATGAAAATGGCATTATTAATCAGAGCTTGAGTCCCTTCAGGCATATTCTAGGAAGGGTAATGTGTATTACACCGCCTTCTATTCAGTAATATAAAATTGCTGAAACAAATTAGAGGAAGGTGGCCTATTTTCGGATAGCTTTTGAAAATGCGCTACAATTTTGAAAAAAAAATTATCTACAATTTTTGGTTGCAGCATAACATTCCTTGGACATTACTAAAACTAAATTAAAAAGAAAATATATTTATTATCTTGAAACTTGTAAACTACAACGGTTTTCATAAATTTAGTTCTATTTTGTTATTTACAAAACGGTCCCTTAATTTTGGATAGGGTGGGTTCTTAATTTTGAATATCCAATATTAGGGCATTTTATACTATCTGAAATAAGGCGACAGTTTTAAAAATCAAGAAACAGGGAACATTTCGCTATATATATATGTATAACATAATTATGTAGGTTACTTAATATATCTCAAAAACAAAAGAAAACATGAATATTACAAAACGTATAATATAGGTACAGCTCAGGCAAAACAGATCACATATGTAGTTCTTTTTGTCGCAGTTACTGCAGTCCACATGCGCCCATCGGAAACACTTTTGGCATTGAACCCACTTTTCACCCCGAATGTCGTCTGAAAACAGTCCCGTGCAAAACATACATTCGGCATCTGCTTCATAATCATCTATAGAATCTGAATCGTCGTCCAAAATTAATTCATCCAAATCTTCACTGTCACTGATAATTTTGGAAACTTTCCTTTGTCGACTTTTTCTCACCACTTAATTTTATTGGTTTAATTTTCTTTGCGGATTTCTTCCTTTCTTGCTCACGTAGACTACTTTCAAGTTCATCTTTGTACGGAGTACTTGTTATGACCCAGATAGAACCTTGACGAGTCTTTCTGCCTTCAGTAAATGAGCAAGATGGTAAAGGATTAAAATCAGCAATTTTAACAATCACTTTTTCACCAGAAGGCTGCACTTGTTTTGGTGGTGTTTGGTGAATTTGTTTTTTTTTTTGATAATGGTGGTGTTGTATTATTCATATTCCTTGCAGCTGGCATCTCTGCATCATCTTCTTGCTCATTTTCTGGCATCCTCTCTTTGCCTTTCGATAATAAAATCTATTTCTGTGAAAATGTTTCTGTTCATAGGAAATATGCCAGCTTTACGAAAACCGTTCACAGAAACTTCAACGTTTGCAGTTTTTAAATAGGCAAGACATTTCAATGAACAGATTTGGTAAGAGCTGATATTTCGAGCTGGATTAGTTCTTAACCATTTTTGAATTTCTTGCGAGTAGTAAATCTTGAATAGCGACATGAAACTCAGATCTAATGGCTGCATCTTATGTGAACTGTGTGGAGGAAGGCACACAATATATATAATTAATAATAATAATAATTGCTTCACGCTAAATCAATCACCTCCATATTCCTCGTATGGCTATAGTGTCTATCCAAAATGAGAAGAACCGGATCATCTTCTGAAGGTTTTACATTTTGAATAAAATGTAGCATCCACTTTAAAAAATGGAAGATTGGATCCACCCTGATGGGTGACACGCAGCAATTGAACCAAGTGGGGACCTATCAAGTAGTTCAAGTTTCATGTTTTTGCGCAGAAAAACAAATAATGGGGGTACAAACCCCCCAGCGGCATTTACGCAAAAGTTAGCTGTTAATACGGTGCACAAGCAGGCCCTAATATTTACCGCGAAGTTTGAAAGGTTTGGTAGAAATCGCATTATCCGAAATTAAGTTTCTATCTTTTCATTTAATTAAATTAAGTAGGTAGTGCATAGAATTTGTTTGTTAGTAGTAAGCGTTAAAATAAAACTATCTGCAGTCTAAATAAAAGGTGAAACGTTTGGTTAAATTAGACAAAATATCACGTATTGGATATAATATTACCGACATTCAGGCACCGCGGAGTAAGATAATACCTGGAAAACAAACTCAGTGATTTTGTGTGTGAACATTTTTGAAGGACAAAATAAAAACAGGAAGACCGAGGGGAGAATTATGATTGAGACGAAACGACACTCGATGTTAAGATGTTGAACTGCTAAGACGTAAGAATAAAAAACACGAGAATTTGGTGTTAAAAGAAGTATGAAAACGTTAAAGTAAAAGCAAAAATAATGTTGAACTGTTAAGACGTTAGAAGAAATAAAGTGAACAAATAATTAAAATCGGTCGAGTAAAATTTTAAACTCATTAATTAAGACGTTATGCATTTCCAAATGAACATGTAAAAAGTAACTTACAAGTAAATTTCCGAAAAGCAAATAAATTTGATTGTGAATAAACAATTAAGATCCTAGCGTTGTTGCAGCTTACGTTGTTTATTTTGCCCGCGTTGTGAAAAGATTGTTAAAAAATTAAAGAATTAGTAAAGAAATTTGATGGAAAGAATGAAGAAAATGGTGTTAACCCCGAGAGAAGAAAGCAATTCATGCATCCGACGGAGGAAGCAAATATGCGGAATTAAATAAAATTTCGTCAAATGGTACAGGTTAGTCTTATAAGAATTTGTTAATAACTTAATGTTTGCGTTAAATACAAATCAAATTATTCAGTAGATTTATGTTAAAGATACTTGCAAGTAAAAAGAGGGTTGTATAATAGCTATTTATGTAATCAGTGACGAAACGCATGATTTTTTGTAACGAATGTGATAATCACATGAGTTAAAAAATTATGTTTCATTACGTGTTACATACAAATTTTTTTGTAATTTTGACAACAACAGAGTAAACCTGCTTAATTCAATATCATATTAACACATTCCCATTGTATATAAGTATTGTATATATAAATTTAAAAAACCTAAACAAATGTTATCCATATAACTTTAAACAGTAAACATGGTTTGAGAAATACCAACTGAAGTTCTACTTTTCGTAACTGTTACGAAAAGTAGATGGTTTCAACACTTACTTTGATTATGAAAAATGTCACTTTATATGTCAAAATTAGAAAAAATATTTTATGTTATGTGTTTTTTATTTAAAGATATGCTATGGATGAAATCAATTGTTGTTAAACTAAGTTAATATTTCAGTGAAAAACGTACCCAAACCTGAGAATAAGAGAGAGTTAAAAGTTTGAAGCTAAATTTATAAGATTTACTAAAAATATTAGACTCACATGGTAAATAAAAAATTTGTTTATTTAAAGCACATTAACAATCCATCGCACTATGTTATTTTGATAATGTCATTGGTGTTGCCTACCTGTTATCCGGAGAAGTCTTTAATGTGCAGTGTGTAAAGCTTGGAGTAATAGAGCCATTAAATCATTAATCCAATTAAATTGATATAATATCACAACAACGGCTAAAGTAGAAATACAGGATGCTTTACATTACAGTATATGGATGGGAATTTAGAAAACCGTAAAATATATAGTGTCAAACAAATTGGTGCTTAACAAATTGCTGTTTTAAAAATAAAGAAATCCGAATAGTTTCCTCAACGTACAAACAAATAATAGAAACATAGCGGCCGCAGGGAGAAAAGCAAGATAATTAAAATGAAAAACAAAGTGATAGAAATGGATGGTAAAAGTTAACTAAAATAAGCGAAAAATGAATGAATGACCAGGTAGTAGATATTATTCGAATAAAAATTGAAGATCACAAAATAGAAACCAAGAAATATATAGAATAGAATAATTGTGAAGCAATCGCTGGAGGAATCAAAATAACGCTAGGCAGCAAGAAGAAAAGATGGCGGGAAACACACCAACTTCAAAAATTCTTAAATAACTGCAATGGTGTTAGTAGGAGATGATTGTGGATAGCGACATCTATTACCATTTATAGACATTTCCCAAAAAAAAAAAGAAATTGAAGAAGACAATCAATTACCATATATCTGAAATCAGTTTAATTAGTAAAAGCGTAATTAAAAGAAATTTAAAAGGTATCAAGACAAAATTATTAAAATCAAGAAAACAAAAATAATAAAAAATTAGACACAATCAAATTTTGAAATTAGCGAAAAAATTTACATATGCTGAAACCTGTAACAAAACTTGAATTAAAAAGAAACGAAGTTTAAGACGAACAAAGAATAAATAAAAAGCACAACAAGGAAAATGATGAAGTAAGAGAATAGAATAATAAAGGAAGTAATTAAGAAGAATAGACTTGAAAAGAAAGTATGTGTAAACACAAATAAAATTGTGTTGAGTGAAAGGTTGTATGAATGGCAACAGTTTGAATTTTTTATGTTGAGTAAATTGGTGTTGCTTAAATTATAGGTACTGTTTTCTATAGCAATTTTGTCCGACAAACTGTCAACCAATAGTTTAACTAAACAACAGTCTTTCAATAAACAACCGGAATTTACTCGGCAAAATACAAAATGATAAGTGAAAATTTTCATTACTTTGGACAATAATATATTTTATAAAATAGAGGAAAAAGTAATGCAATGATCTAAGTTTTTAAATTTTAATGTGTGCACTGTGTGAATGTTGCTATGGTAAAGGAATTATCAAATAATTAATAAAATAAAAGTAATGCTATAAATTATAACACTGGTTAAAATATACAGACATACAGTTTAATTAAAATAAAGTTGATATAAAATACAAGTTGTTATAATTACAGATGCTATTAAACTGCATTTTTAAATCAAATTTTTTGTTTTATATTTTCTAAAAGCAAATGAAAAAAGTGCAAACAACTAGCATTAGATAAATGCAAACCGTTTTGAAAAAGCAATCGACTGTTAAAAAAAGGATTCGTGTATAATAGAGGTTCATTTTATTGGTCTGTGATTTATATTGTAAAGTAAATGTAAAAGTGGACGTTAAAACTATAAAAATTTACGAGGTTTGCCAAATTTAGAACGTGTAATACTGTGGGTAGAGACAAAAATATTGAACTCTAAAAATTTTTTTAAAATGTGTAGAAAGCAAAACTATTTACATCGCATTATTCGAATATATTTTGGGATTATAGCATAAGCAGATAAGAAAATTAAATAATAATAATAATAATGAAGTTTATTTTTCAACATAAAGATAGTGTAAATGAACAAAAGATAAATATTCCTAATATAAGTTTAAAAATCATAAGGCAGCCAATTCAAATTAGTGGTTTCCCACCCTTGATCTTCCATTGGCTCCTTAGATATTTACAATTACTTGCATCAAAATATTACCTATTCTAGTGTACACATAAATAACTAAAATATAATTATATAAATAAAATAAAAATGTAAAATAAATAAAAGTGAAGCAGCAAAATGTTATTTAAAATAATAGTTAGTTCCAAAGATATACAGTATTAAGATTAATAACAATAATCAAGTTTAGGCGATTTTTTTTTATGTTTGAAGTCTATATAGGTGCTTATACATGGTTGTCTTAAAGGTGGCTAGACCGAATACTTGAAGCTCATGCGGAATGTTACTATACGTTTTATAAATTTGAAATTGAAAAGAGCGTCCAAACAGAGTTGATGTGTGTTGAGGTGGCGAAATAATTCCTTTATATCTCAAATTCAGCGTGTGTACGTCAGTTCTGAATTTAATTTTATTATATAAATAAATCGGTTGTTTATTTTGAATAATCTTGTGACAAAGCAGAGTAAACTGTAAGCAACGCTTGTTTTCCATGTTTAACCAATGTAGGTCATTTAGCGTATGAGATATACGTTTATATTTACGGATGCCAAATATATAAAACGCAAACACGAATTTTGGATCCTTTGGATTTTACGCGAGATATCTTGTGTGACTGAAGGGCCGTAAATCTCGCTGCAGTATGTAAAATTCGACAAGACAAGTGAATTGCACAGTAATGATTTGGTTTCAGTATTTAATATACGTCTATAGTCCGTTCAGTCTCATCTGGCGGTTATAGGATTATAGTGTAGGACGTTCGTTTTTTGTGTTCATTGTTATAAATCACGCCCTTAAAATACTTTCCATTCTATGCTATAGAAAAGAGAAACAAAGATAGTTATACACTGTCTCAGAGGTAGTGCGTGCTATTCTTGACAGTGTATTCAAACTTGATTTTTAATAACTAGGTAATAGAGTCCAATTTTGAATGACCGACGAATTGTCTACATCTTACAAATAATCCAGAAGTTCTCAAAATTCTACTCGATTTTTACTCCACATCATAGTATACGATGGGAAGTTATGCGACGATTTCTAAACCGAAAATTTTAACCCCTCTTTTTTTCACTTTTTCCGACGAAGTAGAGTTAGTATGTTACAAAGAAGCAAAAAAATTTTGTTTTTATGCCGACCGGCCGTCCGCACGTATGTAAACAAGATTCCGGCTAAACCACAAGTCCGATTTTCATGAAACTTGGCATGTAGATGTTATTTATAAATGCCCAGATCTGATTAATTTGTTGGGCCTAATCCATCCAGCCAAAAGGGTACATCACCTACATAGACTTTCTTATTTCTAAGGAGTAATTACTAAGATATTTGTTGTCACGTGACATTAATAGTTTTAATTATATAGTGAAAGTACTCTTTATTTTGAAATTCCATAACATTAATAGGTGTAATTATAATAAAGTCATTCTAGTAATTAAGTATCGATTGCTGTGATTATTCTTGTTATTATTATTTATTGTTAATTGTTAGTTGTTGGTGTAACTTATACAAGTGCGGTTGATTTAATTCAAAATTTTGCAAGATGCCAAAGAAGTTGACAAAACAATGCTGTGAGTTAGTGCTAAACGTGTTTGACTATTTTTCTGAAGAAAAACAAAGCGGCGGTCCTCTACTATCTGTATTGGCAGTTCAGCAAATAACAGCGGACTCGTTACAAATTTCACTCAGAACCGTACAAAGACTGTGCAATCTAAGAAATGAATGTGTTGATTTAGAACCAGTAAAAGGAAGATAAATAAAATCCGTTCTATCGATCTACCAGATAGTAAAAAACAAACTATTCGTGAGTTAATTTACGAAATGTACGTAAAAAAGAACACGTTTCCTTAGATTCTCTATTGGCTTTAATCAAGACGAAAAGTGTTTGTGAAATAAAAAGAACTAGTTTATCTTATTTACTAAAGCATATGGGTTTCCGATTTAAGAAACCAAACCATAGACTCGGTTTATGTGAACAAAGTCATGTTGTGTCCATGAGGAACGTCTTTTAAGAAAATATTTAAAAATGTCAACTCCAAAAATTCAAAGCAGTTTGTTTTTTGGATGAAACATGGGTGTTTAGTAAAGGAAATTCTAAACGTAGTTGGCAGGACGCAAGTTCGAAGAGTTTACAACAACCAGCCAAGACATCAAATGGTAAACGTTACGTAATTGTTCACGCGGGTAATATAAATGGATTTGTTGAGGGAAGCAGTTTAATTTTTGGCACACAAAATAAATCCTACGATTACCACGATAACATGAATTCTGAGTTATTTGAAAAATGGTTTGAAGAATCTGTACTGTGGCGACTAGAAAAACCGTCTATCATTATTTTAGATAATGCAAGCTACCATTCTAGAAAAACTGACCAAAAACCCTCGACTTCCTGGAATAAAAACCAGATTATTGATTGGTTGCTTAGTAAGAATATAGAATTTGAGTATTTTATGTTGAAAGCCGAATTACTTGAAATAGTTAAAAAATGCAACCGAAGATGGTAATAAATACGTCATCGACAATTTAGCTTTGTTTTATGGTCACGAAGTCCTACGTTTGCCCCCGTATCATTGCCACTTCAATCCAATTGAATTGGTATGGGGCATTTGTAAGGAATATTATGACAAATGTACCTATTGGAGCTACATCTGGAAGAGAAGAACACGTTCTAAGTACTTGGAATGAGGCCCTGAATAAAATAACCGCTGATACCTGGAGAAGATATATCCAACACACAGAAAGTATAATAAAAGACACTTTCGACCGCGAAAAATAATTGATGAAGTACGACCTCTGATTTTTACGGTCAACGGTGAAGATAGTGAAGACGAAGACATTTTTGATAATTTAAGTGACTCGGATGAGGATGTATAATTTCTTTATTTATTATTATTTATATTCTATTTTAAAACAGCAATTACTGTCACACCGCATTGAAATATTGGAAAACGATCCAGTAATTTTACTGTATTACGTTTTAGAATTCGTTTTTATATATAAATTTATTTCATATGTTTTTGTACGTTTCACATTTTTTAATTGGTTTGCTCACAAATCAAGTAAAATTGCTCTTTGTACTAATATTCCTAATATATATTATACTGTTTACAGTGCATTTTTTTATTGCAGGCAGAAATATTTTACAATAATTAAAAAATTATATCAAATCTTAACTTTTTTTGCATTTATAATTAAAAAAATACTTTTCTTTGTGTAAGGATATAATAATACTTAAATAAAAAATCGAGTAGAATTTTGAGAACTTCTGGATTATTTGTAAGATGTAGACAATTCGTCGGTCATTCAAAATTGGACTCTATTACCTAGTTATTAAAAATTAAGTTTGAATACACTGTCAAGAATAGCACGCACTACCTCTGAGACAGTGTATAACTATCTTTGTTTCTCTTTTCTGTAGCATTGAATGGAAAGTATTTTAAGGGCGTGATTTATAACAATGAACACAAAAAACAAACGTCCTACACTATAATCCTTAACCGTCAGATGAGACTGAACGGACTTTATCAGAATAAATTAACTTCAATGCTTGGATACTTTTACCTATGCAAGTGTTAATGAACTTTTCATACCGGAATGTATTGTTCATAATAAGGCCTCAATTTTTAACTTCTTTACGTATTGGTATAGAAATCCCATCAATCTTTAAGCAAAATTTGTCATTTAAAAATTCTACGTGATTTTTATTGCCAAATAAAATAACGGTTGATTTTTGAGGATTGATAATTAATGAATGTTGCTTAGATATCACATTAATTACTGAGATCGTCATTAACTTTACGTACAGCATCTTCGTAATTATTAAGGCTAAATGAATATATAAGTTGAGAATCATCAGCAAACATTTTTAGCTTACAATTTTTAATATATATAGATTTAATGCCATAGATTTTTGTCATTATTCATTCGTACTAACACGACACACAATGCAGCAAAATCGCAAGCTTTACGCTTATTATACCAATACCGCAATTACAAAAACCGAGCTTTTTTATGCAATAACGTTAAAAGTCATTAAAAAGCTTTGGTTAAAGCAATTTAATTCGTTGAAATGTAATATTTTTAATTTGTATTACTCAGATATAGGTTAATTGTTTAATTAGAAAAAGAACCTCGGCTTTAATAGCTTGTCGCCAATTGAATCAACAGTGAATTTCTGAAGACACGTGTGGCTTGAGTATGGCAGAGACGAAGAGTAGGAGATACTGGCATTTATGAATATTAATTGTTTAATTACGACTCTCGTGCAGACATTTAACGAAGTAGTAGGTGAGAATCTTGCCACGTAATAGCAACTTAAGGGAGGCTCCCCACCTTTATCACCCCGATTTCAATGAAACTGTGGTAGGTTGTAGAAGTACTTGAGTTATGAGGAAGTGTTAGGGGGTTTAGAGTTATGGCTCCACAGCTTCTAGTTGTGGGCCAAAATGTTTCAAAATTTACCATAGAACCCCTTGTATGGAAAGCGTAGGGTATCGCGGTGTCTGTAGGCATAGTCACCTACACTATAGGTACACCTACATAATGTTGACTCAACTTGTAGAAATGATTTTTTTAATTTTTCGAAAAGAAATATGCCGTATGTTTGTCGCCCATACCTCCAAACCTGCGGTTATACAGCGTTAGCGCAAGGTAACTTATTGACTCTCTCCTAGGGGGCTACCGAGCGGCAGAAGACATTTTTTGAATCGGAGGTATCCGACTTCCGTAAGCAATGTCTATACACACTCCAAAAAAAAATCAGTTGGCCAATTAATTAATTATACCCACAATCGTGAAACAAATACAATGGCCAATCTACTTGCTGAAATTGAAAGAATGCAGGTTGATGATGACGATACAACATCCACTGGCTCACCTGAAATTCCTGAAATCAACCTTTTTGCTGTGATTTCGGAGTTTAGTAAACCAATTGATTCCCGATTTGCCGCAAAATATTCAACATTTCCTCAATCCAATACTTTGTAAGAACTTTTAGAAGCTTTTTTGGCCATCGTTGATGACTTTCATGTCGAAGAAGATGGGAAGTTGACGTTTTCTAATCGGAGCCTCAATATTTTTCCCTCCAAGATGTAAGTTTTTTAGTAAGTAAAATGGATACGTTATAACAGATGAAGATCATGATGATTATACACCGTCTGGGCAGAGAAAAAAAAGGGCAGCCGCTAGTAATAATCCAATGGATAGAAAAGTTGAAATCGTAAATTTTGCAGCCGAGCACCCAAACTGGAATTGGAAAACTTTAAAAGAGCACAAAAAATTTTCAGGAAATGTGTTGCTCGCTTAAAAAAACAAACTATAAGACAAAACTACGAAGCAATTTATAAATACGCCTTTGCTCAAATTGTTGAAGCTAGCGCAAAACACATAATCCTACGTGCGCCGCATATTTGTTTATTTGCCTTAAAAAAGTATACTGAAATGGATGACACAACATATAAATTCAAAGTTAGTAAACGCTGATTGACGAAGTTTAAGACCAGACACCGAATTGGAAGCAGACAAATCTCCCGTCTTGTCAGCAGAAAGCAAATACCAGATGAAACCAAAATAAAAAAATCCGCAAAAAAAATTCCAAGATCATATAGTTGCCCTGTCTGATAACTCTGACTTGGACCATATAATTAATATAGATCAGTGCGGTATCCAATACGAAATTACATCCAAAGAACATTCAAATGTGAAAAGTAGGTATTTTGTACAATCCCGAACAAACCAATGCACGCTTGCTACACAGTGCAATACGTCATAAATATGGAGGATATCATTTTGGGAAATATATTTGTGGGTAAACGGAAAGTAGTATTAAAAAAATAAACAGAAAGCCACGATAAATTACATGGTGCTCGAAGTTCCTGATGGTGGTGGGTTCAGCTAAAATATTCAACAAATGCCAATAAAAATTGCCTGTACTCAAGGTTCTAAAAAAAGTGGGTCCTGCTCTGTAGAGCATGGAACTTTCAAAATTGGCTGCAAAAAAATGTGCTGGATGTTCACAAAGGTAGGGTAAAGCGGAAAAATTTAAATATTCTTAACTGTTTGACCAATCAGCTTCAAACATGAACTATCAAAGCCCCTGGTCACTGACATTACGCAGCATTTCAATCGCCCACATTACCCTAGGTAGTGGTAAGCTATGGACATTTCTAATTTTTAATAAACATTTTCTATATTATTCGGGATTTTGAAGAACCAGTAAGCCTAATACATTTGTCTTGTTCATAATAACCACTCACGCGATTCCTAAGAGAACTTTATTTTGAAAACTTTAAAAAATAATTTCAACAAGCTGATTCAACATTATGTGATTAAACTCGGCAGGTGTATAACGTAGGTGACTCCACGCCTAAAAGCACCGTAGATACCCCATCGCTTTGCTGTGATGCAACAAAGAGGTGATCTTTCTGTACTGGGTGTTTCATGGTAAATATTGAAAACATTTGGTCCACAGATGTGGTGCCATAATTCTAAACCACCTGACACTTCTATATAACTTAAGTACCTCTACAACATACCACAGTTTCATATAAAGTAAATCTTCAAAATCAATAACTAAAAAACATGCAAATGAATCATTTTGGTAAACTAAATATTACACATATGCACTACATTTTAAAATACTGGATAAATCAAGACCCTAAATTTAAAATAAAATTATTGATGTTAAGGTAAGTTGTCAAAATTTAGTTTAAAATATCTTTTTGTTTCATTTTTTTTTATTCAATTAAAGATAAATAACTAAACTACTTTACAACAGCCTTCTACCGTTAGCAAAACACACAAAAAGTTTGTTACCTTAAATTTTTTGTCTATTCCTGATTTCATGGGTGTATATATTATTTTATGTGCCGCCATTGAAAGTACAGTGCGGCAATGGTAATTACGTCAATCACTCTAGTCAACATGTAATGCAATTGCATATCAGAAGGTCATATCTACGAAAATGCTCTTCTTTTTCTTTCTCTTTCCACAGTATTAGTGTCTAGTTGTGTTCGAGTTCCGAATTGTTGAACGTTAATAAAACAGTAAGGAATAAATTAAGCATAATTTAATTAAAGTCGGTATGCCCTTTGACCTCTTCATGCACCTTGTGCTGATGCTGGCAAAATTGTAAACACGACAGTACTCTAAACTTCCTTCAATACAAAATAGTTAATTAAGAATTCTGATTTTGGAAATTGTCAGAGAAAAATGTAGCCGGTTCTCCCGTTAGTTACGCTGCACAACCAAACAGACTGATATTCGTAAACGTTATGTAGCTCCAATTGAACAACCATTATACATTAAATTGCCTAGGAAACATACATACAGTTTTAAGTGTATCCTAGTTTTAGATGCTTCAGGTTTTTTAACAACATTATTAATAACGCTTTTGTTGTAGAGACGATTCTTTCTTTCTTAGTTTGACAAATCTCCAACTAATCGGATAATTTCAGTTCACAGAGGATTGCGCTTTCTAACTTGAATAATTACTTACTCGAAACAACACGCTTTTAAATACCTAAGCTATTGCCGTTTTGTTTATTTTTCATCTCAAACCACCTTACTATAAATTACTATAACGTTTGCACATGTTATGTTTTGAATACTAACTACTTATTTATTCTTACGGTAACACATTTATACCATCACATAATTCACTCACTTCTAATTTTTTCTAAATGGGAAAATTTTCACGTTCGCATAAGATTGTAATCATGCAAAAACCGAACCAAACAGATAAGAACATCATCAACCCACTTCCTGAGAATTGCAAATCGGTATTCGCGTCTCCACGTAACGATCGTTATCGATGAAACCAATATGTACCACTCTAGAAATGCATAAGAAAAACGTTTGTGTGAATTAAATTAAAGTTCTAACATCTGCCTACGTATGTATTATCAAATATTAAAAGCATATAAATGAAAATCGATAAAGTAAAAAAGTAAGTTGCAATAATGTAACGAGATTGAGTACTGCATCGTAAATAAGCAGGCACGATCAAATAAAATTCGAAACTTTGTACTACCAGAAAGGAAAATGCTTTCACACATTCCACTTATGAATTTGCTTCTTTAGATAAACGTAAGCGGTAGTGATCTTTAAAAAGAATTTATTGGAACGAATTTATTTGTCCCACGTTAACTCCAGACGCTTGGAGAACAGAGCAAAACCAAAATAAAAAGTGTAAGATTTTGAGTAAATCGAATTTGTTGCAGGATGGACGTGCAGTGTGGATGTCCGCATTTGCCTCAGCTATACTCGTATATGCATATAAGCAAGCTGTACGTGTAGATGTTATTCCATCGATTTGAATTAATTTTCGTTATCGAAAAATGATTTTCACACATCTATAAAAAAATTAGCAAACAATCACCAAAATTCCTAACAACAAACTCTATTAAATTGTATCAACTGGGAAGCGACTGTGTTAACTACTACATAAGTAAAATGTGCGTCTTACGACACCTCGGGTTTAAAAGACCAATCGTCTTCTTGTGCAGTTGTATACCGCACTTAAGTATACACCTCTGATGAGTGAAATGTACATCACGTGTATGTTACTGTACAGAAATACTTGGCTTGTATATCGGAACTAGTGTTTTGCATTTGAGTAATCGCTTTGATGACAATATTGCAAATTAACATACAATTGTAGTTACAGTTAACTGTTGGCATTTCTTAGTTAACTACTACATTACGGTTTCTGTATGGTAATTATTCTTTACAATAGTTGTAATAATGTAACAATCGACGAAAACAATAATTTTTTTGACAGTATAACTTGTTTCTTTTGAAATTCATCCCACAACTCTATCAAAAACTTTCTTGTTCTACTTTCGGTTTGTAATAAATTTTTAAAGAAGTTAGCAGTCAACTATAAAAAAAGTTCCAACCGAACGTAATCATCTACAGGGTAAAAAAATTAAAATGTTAGCCTTTTGACGACTGCAGATTAAATTTCATTTTAAAGTTTTAAATATATTTATTATGTCACAAGCAACTAAATTAAGAATAAAACTAAGTAAGTTAGTCCTAAAAAATAACGCGCTCAATTTTCCGCTGTCTACAGATTTCAAGTTATTTAATTCATCAGAGACATGTAGTACTAAATTTGTACTTAGTCTTCTACGTAAAATCATGTAAAAATGTGTAGCAAATCAAGTGAAAATTGCTTCGTTAACATTGGTGGCTCTGCCTAATGATGTTTGGCTGGTACCCAGTGGACGCACGTTCGGATCTTGACTAATGTATTATTTTTTCCACAATATTTTAATATTAAAACAATAACCAGATTGATTGTTTTTTTTACTTTTGTTGGTTGAACTCTGTAGTATGATGGTTGGCTGTCCCTCAGTGGAACGGGTTCGAGTCTTATTTTTCACCACAATATTTTAGTATTTAAAATGTACTAAAAATTTTTACTTGTACCTTTCCAATTATTAGAAATGTTCTCGTTAACGTTCTTTTCAATAATTTTGTGGCGATCTGGTATTTTGCATGGTAAATAAGTTGCTCAAATGCACCCCAATTTGAAACTAACTAATAAATAAACTGTGCTTGAGAGTTCTCTAATTACTGCATTCTAATATTTTTCACTTATTAGACATGTAAAATACCATATCGGTCTTATTACGGGAAAAAATTATTAAAAAAAAAACGATAACGACAACATCTCAAATAATTTAAAAAAGTAAAAAGTGCTTTTAAAGTAAAAAATGTTTAATACATTCGGGTGAGGTTTTTTCCAAAAAGAGGTGAAAAAACAAGAACAAATCAAATAGTTGCAATTGCTAACTTACGCCCCTTACGTAAAGACTTTTTCATTGGTCTTGAGCAGAAGAGTTGAAAGATATAAGAGTATTGTTTATCAAAGTGATGATGTTAATAAAAAATTAAAAATTTTAAATTAAAGTAATTAAAATAAATAGGAGTATTATTTTAACTAATTAAAATTAAAAATAATTTAAAAAATCTAAAAACATGTTGTTTTAACTATTTTAATTTTTAATTTTTCATTATCCATTGACGTCATCACTTTGGTAAACAATACCTTTAAGTCCTCATACAGAGGGCTAAACGTTAACATTACAACTATTTGAGTTGTTCTTGTTTTTTCATCTTCACTAAAAGAGGTCTTGAGCCAAATTCTAAATAGTTTAGTACAAACTAGAGGCATGTGAGTGTTAAAATGCATAGGGCTATCTAAGCGATAACTTTAATGCTAAAAACACAGGTGTGTTGATAAAGCCAAGTATTTCTTGTACAAGAGCACACACGCAACGAAAGAACACCTGATAGCGCTATGCACTTTAACACTCACATGTCGTTACAGTTAACTGTCGGCATTTTTCTTAGTTTATACTATTCACACGTGTCCCTGTTATACACGAGATGTCGTAAGAAACACATTTTACTTATAGTTTAGTACATTTTAATACTGAAAAAATACTATGGCCAAGATTCAAACACGTGACCCTGGGTGACAGTCAAACGTGTACCACACACCCAAGCCGGCACATAGACAATCTGAGTAATGTTTGTACAAGATTCGATACAAGCTTTATTTTCACATTATTTTTCTCATATTATTCAAAATTGATAATTAGGTACAAGTTTAGGAGGAGTCGCTAAAAATTGCATTGTTTTCTCTGTTATTGTATACCGCTTCCGATAACGAAATGATTATTTTCCCAAATATTTTAGAAATTACATGTTTTCGGTAGAGATTTATGACAATGAAGTGTAAAGTTTTTATGTTGGTTGCAGAAAAACTATTTAAAATAAAAATTTTTTTTCCTGTACTAATGTCTCATACCCAAATATTTCTTTCAACTGCTTTTGTTCACACTATAATTGTAACGCAGTGTGGAAAAGAAGAAGTTGGAAAAGAGTTATTTATGAGTAAAGGAAGATACTTAATGAGGTAATTATACACCTCATTTCCAACAAAGAAGTTATATAAATAAGTGTCTAATTTTTAACCGTTTCAGATATACTTAGATTTTAACTTTTTTCTCTATTCTTGGCAACATTGCTTCATATATACAGGGTGTGTCTCGACGATAGCACGTTAGATGAATAATGAGAACGAAAAAACCGATTCAGCTGAAAACGTGTAACTTTATACAAATGGGCATGGTCTACTTACTGAAAATATTTTCATGACGGTGTCACTTCCGGTTATACCGGATGTGGACACCAACATTGTGATTTTAAATGCAACGTCCCAATTTTAATTTTATTTTCGGTTTCTGCATAAAATCTTCTACTACCAGGTTTGGCATAGCTATTTTTACCATTATTAAGAAAAAATAATTTCAAGCGTTAGCAACAAAAGTTTGAATCTACTGAAACATTAGTTTTTCATAAAACACAAAAGGCAGATAAACAAAACTTGTACAACGGTTAGACATGGTATTGGACTGTTTTCAGTATTGCACACTTCTGAAATTTATTTCTAGGAGAAGCCTGGGAGTATCGGTAGTTAAGAAAACTAAAATTGTCAAAGAGTCATTTATTTTAAATTGCAACTTATATTCTCATTCGATTCACGATTTAATTACACGTCTGCTGATATTATCATGTTCCTATACCTAAACTAAATAATTTTTGTGTTATTTTCTTTTTTTCTACTTTTCTTGTAGATATCTAATACTGAAAACATAGTCCAATACAATGTCTAACCGTTGTACAAGTTACGCTTATCTACCTTTTATGTTTATGAAATATTGATTTTTCAGTAGATTTAAATTTTCGTTGCTAACGCCTGAAATTTTTTTTTCCTAATAATGGTTAATAGATAGGTTGGCCAAACCTGGTAGTAGAAAACAAATAATTTTACGCGAAAACCGAAAATAAAATAAAAATTGTGGCATTGTATTTAAAATAACAAAGCTATGAAATATTTTCAGTAAGTAGACCATGTCCGTTTGTATAGAGTTGCAAGTTTTCAGCTGAATTGGTTCTTTCGTTCTCATTATTCGTCTAACATGCTATAGTCGAGGCACGCCCTGTATGCTATAATTCCGACTAGTTTTCTTTTTATTTCATGATTTTTTTAGGTCTATGCTTTAGATCTGTTTCTTTGCTGTACTTCGTTGAACCACTAGTTTTAACTTATGAGAAACCCAAACAACAAATTAAAAAAAATGGCAATTTGTGATTTTAATCAATAATGATTTAAAAATGCGACAATATAAGAGTATTGTGTAAAAGTTCTGTGATAGAAAACATATGGTGTTTTCGGTTTTTTATCTATTTGGAATTTTGGCAAATGTGAGCGATGTTGTCAAATCATCTCCTCGAATATTTTTCTCTCGTCATAGAACATTCTGCAAATGCTGGTTTTAAGAGCTTTGGTTTGAGAATGGCGTACTTTAAATACGAGAAAGTAATAAATGAAGCTCAAAGAAAATTTTTGAGTTTTCTGTTAGTTGTTTTTGTTATACTTCATCAATCTACACCCGATCAATTTCATGTTAATGTTGGTAATGTTTTGACTGAATTCAACATGAACAAAATCGTTCTCTCTCTCTTTTTCTCTGGGTTAGTCAAGATTTGAACAAACTGATAGTACACATCCTTATATTTTAGAAGCTCGTTCAATTTTAAATCTTGTATAAGAAAATCAGTTAACGATTCCCAAAATCAAATATATGGGGCGAGAAGTTGCAGTCTATAAACGGCATAAACATTTTCAAAATTTCAAATTTTTTATTCCGCATAATAATTTAAATGACAGATAACTTTTAATTAAGGTTTATCTGAATTTCTGGATTTGGAAAGTATGGTGGTGAGTTTCTATAAATGATTGTCTCATCAATTGGTAATTAAACGAATAAAATTAACCATAAACGACGAACAACACACAATTACAACCAGGAATAATAATTACAACGGAACGATGAAATTACTGACAGATGATGACATTAGCATAAATTGCTTAAATATAAATTTTAACTGCAAATTTGCATTATTTCTTTTAAATTTTACAACGCTGATCTAATGAAACAATCATTTATAAAGCCCTGTATATGAAATGATTTTTAGTATGTTCAATTCAGCAAAGTACTTATTTCTATTACTATTTTTTTTTCAAAACTATTAATAACTACACAAAACCCTAAACCCGCAATTCAGGTATTAAACAACATTAAAAAAACAAAAAACCAATAAATGACATAAAAAATCTTAAAGAAGTTTTTCCTTTAGTTATAGAAACCCGACGTAGGTTAGACATTCAATAGAAGCGTGTTCACATAATTTTATCTCATTGACAACCTTAGTAGTGTCTGTTGCCGACGTTTCGGCCGCAGTGGGCAACCTTTATTAAGGTACCTGAAAAAGTCCGATGCCTAAATAAAGATCTCATACAGCGGCGGAAACGTCGGCATCAGAAAGTACAGGAGTTGTCAATGAGAGAATCACGTTACTATTCCAAGTACGTTGGGGTTCTATAATTAAAAAAAATTCTATAATTGAAAAAAAATAGGCATAGAAACCAATCCAAATTACATTTAAAACTTGTACACCCAAGAACTTTTGTATTGAAAACTTTGTTTATGTTTCTCGAAAAAAAAAATTTACAAACAATATTTAATACAACCACAATCGAAAATTTGAAAAAATTGTATAGTTTTATCAAACCTTAAATTTTAGTCCATTTTCTATTATTTTAGTCTAGATAAATCTGGATATGGTTTAATGAAGCAGACATTCAAAATTAATTTAATTATGAAATAAGTATTATATTGTCAATTGTTTTCCAATAACGAAGACAGTACCTACAAGCAGTGTCTTACGTTGTAGACGTCTACAAAGCTTATGTTTTTCACAAAATACATCTTAAGACTGGGCTTTATTTTTGTCACCAGGACTACCATGTCATTGATAAGTTTTGAACGACATTAACCGATCTAGAATTTCTTGTTAAACCTTTCTTGAAATCGATAGAATTATGGTGGGTGTGTGTGTGTGTGTTATGTTTAATGTAATACAGTGTAATATAGACTACAATGGATACCTAAAACAATAGTTGATAATTTATGAAAGTGTAATTAGAATTTAAGACAACAATTTACTTTCTTATACAACGTATAATGTAAAAGCAAAGTTAAAAACCTACATTATGTTTATGTAATTGTGTTACGCGCTAACATATCTATGTGAAAACATTTCAATTTAAGTTTAGTTCAAACTAACATTTTAGTAAAAAATCTAGTATGAATATAAAAACGAAAATACCAAACATACAAACAGGTTGATAAATGACAATCACAAAATTAAAGAATTATTCGATAATGACAAAGAATAACAATTCTATAAACATCAACAATCAAACATGACGGTTACATTGGGATTTAATTAAAATTTATTAATTTTAAGTAGATGATCCTGTATATAATCTACTTCTAACGTTTTGTGCTTTTAATATTGTGTATTTTTATGAGCTTGGATATGTCTTAAATAAAGTGATGATCATCGTATAGAGTGGTTCAACGTGGACTTTATTTTTGTCACCGAGCGTACTACTTTCGATCGCTCCCTACACTTAGTTTTTTTGCTTTCTCATTGTATTACATATTTTGATGTTCCTTCATTTTCTCTATATTAATTTTATTCGTCAGATTTCCTTTATAACTACAAGTATTAGCTATTCAATTTATTTTATTATTATTTAATACGAGGAAATAAATTAATTTTCTTGTATCGCTTGTGCTTTATGTAATTGTTAGGTCAAAATAAACAAAAAATGACATTACGTATTGTTCAATAAACAACGTACAAAAATAACGAAATGTGTTATTTATTAATAATCCACTATACTTCAGAAGAAAAAGTAGAAGGATTAAATTTAACCGAATAATTATTGTTAGGTACATAATCCACCGCTTGAACGATGAAATATGCGTGCTCGTCTTAATATGATCGAATTGTTTCTATAAATTAACTATAGAACGATTCTAAATATAATTACTTACATCAACAATATCGTCGTAGCAATATTTTTGGTGCCGCTTAGTTTAATAATGCAAATTTAATTCACAATGTTGACACTTTGATTATAGCACCCTGTTTGGCTGCGACGGTGTTCGTGATTGAATAGTAATTTGCTTTTAGAAAATTAAATTTTCATTTTCTACGACATATTGTACGTCTCGCCACAGTCTATTTAGTATAGATTTAGCGTTATAACTTTCTACGGAATATTTTCAGTAAAATAAAGCTTTATTGTCAGTAGTTCCACCTCGGAGCGTAACGCTGAAACTGCTAGCAATTAGTAATTTTAACACATTTTTTTAATTAACTAAAATACCGTGTGTTTCAGTATGTTAAATTAAAATTAACGTGTATCTTCTTTCTGGTACAATTAAAACAAAATATAACAACATAGTATGTTAGATTAGATAAAATAGAAGAAATTGGTGTGATAATAATCAGTATTTAGGGCGAATTTTACTAAAAAATCAGTAAAACAAAATATTTTTTATGAAGTCTTATTTATTAATCAGATGAATTTTCATTTATTAAGCAGCCTTCGTGGACGAATTGATTAATTGTTGCCTAGTAGTTTTTTGTGCTCCCTAACCAGGGTTCGATTCCGATTGCAGTATTTTTTAATTAAGTTTATTATCGATTTCATTATAATACAATTTGAACTTGATATTTTGAAAAAACATTAAAAATATTAATTAAATTTTATAAAAATTGTATTAATAATAACATCGATAACAATTTTATTAATAAAAAATTACGAATCGAACTCGGATTTGTCGCGTACAAAACAATGATTTTCAACTGGTCTATCAAGGTGTTTGCACAAAGTGCTTCTTTCCGGTTGATAAATTTAAATTTATATATTGTGTTGTGTTTCACGGAAACACATAAGAAAATGTAATATCTAATAGAGAATGTTTTACCGAAAGGTGTAAAAGCAGGATCGCTACTCTTCATCGTATCAATATCAACGATAATTTAATACTACGTGCTACAAATACCCAACAGTCGTCAATGTGCTTTCAGTCATATTTTTTTAAAAATCAAGAAAATATTGCGTCTTTTATTTAAAAACAATTAAAAAAACTAGTTAACCTCCAGTTTTCGTAGTAGATGACATTGCCGGTGCTTTAAAAAATCCTACAAAATCGACGTCTTTAGCAAAAAAAAACAAGCGAAGTAAAAAATTGATTAATAAATTGCAATAAATTGATAAATTTTTACGTTTTTTCCAGGGAAATTGTTACATGGTTCCTTAACCTGACAAATACGACGTAAGATGAGAAAAGAAGAGAAAAAAAAAATTATAACCCATCTGGAATTTTGAAAAACAAATCATCATGCAAAAAAAGAAACTGTTTAGTTGTGGTACCAACAGTATAAAATTTTTTTTTAAATTAGTAACTAAAACATTTCAAAAAGTTTTCCTTAATATTTCCTCTAAAATAAAGCACCCTTTCTACGACTACTTACTCATACAACAAAGTATATTTTTACTTTTTTCATAAATGTAATAATCGGTATTTAATTATCGGAAGTAAAAGATCTACCTATCGAAAATTAATTTAAAGAAGGAATTAAGTGTAACAATTGCGTTAGTTGTTACCTACGCAGGTGGTTTTTGTGATTCAGATCTTATTAATTAAACATATGAGTTTTGTTTGTACTTTTTCCAATTTTGTTAGTAAAATAATGTTTAAAATGTTCTTAATTAAGTAGACGCAATTAATTTATTTTTCAAACCAAACCAATACTGGCCGTAAATTGTCTATTCACATAAAATTAAGTAATGCCTTAATAATTATTTTTGTTTTAATGTACCAACTACTACTATCTATCAAATCACAACGCTCTTTTGAATAATTGTGCTACCGGGTGTAAATTAAATTTAAAAAAAAATTCAACTTTCGCAGACACAATTATTGACATTATTGTTTGCATTATTGGATTAATTTTTGGGTTTGATCTAATTTTTTTGTTTTGTGAAAAAAATTCCCATAATTATTTGAGTTTCAAAATACTTTAACCGATTCAATTTTGGTATTGAGTAATAAAAAATGTTTTGGCGCCCAACGCAGAGGCTCAGATTTGTTGCTTGTTTCGTTTTTTCCCGATTGTTAAGTTGTTTAATAAATTAGAATTTAAGGTCTTTTTTACCGCTTACAAAAGTTGACTTATCTGATGTTCTCTTGTGCAGTAGTAGTATTCTTCTTACAAACTTGTGCACATTAGTTTCGTCATGTATGTGAGAGCTTTATCAAAGCTTATTAAAAAAAATTGGTAGTCGACAGTGACTTTTCTCTCATATAAATGAATAAGTCAAAAACAAACCTCCAGAAGAAAAATAGGCGAAGTCTCAAAAACAGGAAGAAAAAGGGCGGAATTGCGAGATATAATAGCTATTTGATAAAAAAGGGAACTACTAAGACAAGAAAAGCAAGGTACTATAAAATAAACAAAACATTAAAAAAATTAATTTGGGACAATAAACGAAATCATACATACTATAGTAAAATTTACAAAGCAAAATAGCAATCACGTTTTGATCACGAAATATCCATGTGAATCACCGTATTAAATAAATAAAATACATATTTAGGGTGATGTAAAGCAGTCTTTTTTTAAAGTCCTTCAAATACTGTTAGCAAAGCAGCCGTGAACAGTGCATGTGATTGTAGAATTCCGAAACCGAAAAGCTTAAGAGGAGCGATATACTTAGGACAACACAAAGTTTCTATACAGAGTTCACTGTCTTGGTGGGTTAGCAATTGATGTTTCAATTAGGCAAGTGTACATTTGCCGAAAGTTATCTTAAGTGAATATTTAATTCAATTGTATCTGTTTAGTTTTACCGTTAGGTTATTTTGGTAAACCAAATTGCAAGTTGCAGACGGAATGCTTCTATTTTTCCTCAACATACATTCTTAGAAGTTTACGCGTTAATCTCATTGTTAAAGGTTTTTATTTGGAAATGTTTTAATTTAATTCAGATGTTATCACTCGCAGCTGCAAAAATATCAATATTGAGTTTATGAGCTATATAAGTCAAAATTATATTGGCGTATGCCAAAGTTACGAGTTATTTTTATTATGTACAGGGTGATTCATAACAATTGGGGACATAGGTTAAGGGCGGGTTATTTAGACAAAATACGACTATAGGATCCAATATTCTTTAATAAAATATTGCTGTGGAAAAATACAGAGCGTTAAACTAAATTTTTTTTCATTTTTGTTAATAATTTCACCACATTGGCAGAGGGGCATAACTTTAGACTAAGAACATTATTTTATGTACTATTTTACAGTTTTTGTAGGGGGCGCCACGTGAATGATTCCTGATGATGAAATTAACTGGTAACTTTTTTTGAGAAAACTTTTTACTGATTTTGATTAGAGAATATGACGTAAACATTATTTCTACACAATTTAGGTACTTATGTTTAAGTACGATAATTTCATTTGTTTCGAGAAAAGCAGTTGAACAATTCGTAGTGTCAGAAGGGGATTTCAAATACTACTGTCAGATAATTATGCCCTTAGCCTATGTCCCAATAGTTACGAATCACCCTGTATATTTGTTGATGAATTCTTCTAAGGCATATTTTTCTCCATACAACATATACAGTTGCATTATAATTTTCTTGAGAAAAATGGCACAAAATAATTAAAATTTCTCTTAATCCAATTTTACTACTAAAATCAATAAAAACAATTGAAATTAGTTATTTAAAATTGTGTCAAACAACAATTAGAGCTATTTGCGTCGATAATTTGTTTTCTAATTTAATTTTTTTCTAATAAAAACGGTTTACTAAAAAAAAAGAAAAACTGGATATACTTTAAATCTACATCAAGTGCGAAAGAAATAGTAAACACTCCAGACGTGTTTACGAAGATCGGTTGTCAAATTTAGACAAATGTCATTTTTCAACAAGATGGTGCACGCCACATAATGTGCAAAGGGTTACTCATGTCATTTTGATATCGTTTATCCAAATAGGTAGATACGAAATCGAAGAGAAATGGTTAAATCCTGAATCTTTCGACCTTACCCTCATTAATTTTTTTCTGTTAGTAAAATTTGTTGTGCTAATCTTTTTAGCTAAAACATATTACTCAAGTTTTCTTGAGTTTAGAAAAAATTAAAATAACAAAATTAGAAATGGAAAGCTTCAATTGTGTTTTATGTCCAGCCTACCCTAATAGTAAAATAAGATAGGGAAGAATTTAATAATTCTATGTTATTTTTCTCAAAAAATGTATAATGCAGCTGTATAATTTTTACTTAGTTGAATAGAGAAAAAAAATTTCGAACAAGAATTCATAAAAAAATATACTGGGTATCATTTGGAAAATAAATACTTGACTATTGTAACTTTAGCATACGTCAATATAACACATGTAAATCACCCAACGCGATTTAATACGCCATTTACAAAAAAATAAAAAAGCAGCAAACACCAAACTAAATCACCCAGTATATCCAAGATTAAGAAAACCGCACAACCTCTCAACCGTGCAACCTTTTTCCAACTTTTTATCCACTTTTTATTTTTATATTGTTAAATATTTTTGTGTACTTAATTTGTGATGTTAACTATAGAAATAATTTAGATTTATTTAAAGTTTATAAAAATTTAATAAAAAATAACAAAATGATAGACGACATACTTTGTCTGACCGGAAACAATATACTGATGTTATATATACGAGACTGTCCGCCTAGACGGCGCCCTAGACGGATGGGGGAAAAACGAGTAGTGGGTTGGGTATGTAGATACGTGCTATAAATTATTTCAAGAGGCCTATGGGGACAATTCTCTATCTTGTGCACGTGTTTTTGAGTGGTGTGAGCGCTTCAGTGAGGGCTGAGAGAGCACTAAAAATGACCAGCGCCCAGGTCGCCCTGTCACTGTTTCAACCCCGGAAACAATGACCAAAATCAACCAAATTGTGCGTGCAGATTGTCGAATGAGCATCCGGATGATTGCCGAGGCTGTAAACGCCGATAAAAACACGGCCCGAGTTGTGGAAGAACAACTCGTGGATTTTGCACCAGGACAACGCACCGGCCCATAACGCGCTATCTGTGAAGCAGTATTTAGCCGGTGAGGGCACTCCAGTGAAAGGGACTTGATTTGAGTCGATGGAAACGGTAAAGCAAAAAACGGCAGAGCTCCTAAAGGCCCTCACCAAAGAAGACTTCCAGCACTGCTTCGATCAATGGAAAAACGTTTGAAAAGGTAAGTGGCAAGGGGAAAGGAGTATATTGAAGGGGAGCATTCGAATGTAGAATAAAACCCTTTTTTGTAACCAGTCTCGTTATTTAATAGCCAGACCTCGCATTAAAAATAACTAAATCCATGAATTTGCTCCTACAAAAGTAAAAGTACCCGAAGGTTCGATATTGGAACTAGTGCTATTTACATTACTCATAAACAATTTTTGCACAATGTCGAATAATATTGTTTCATATGCAGATATTCCTTCATACAGTTTCTTTGAATTATTTTTGAGCATGTAATACCTTGTGGAGGAGTTTTATTTAAACTAAGAAATGCCAACAGTTAACTGTAACGACACGCATTATGAGATTTATTTATATGAGTTGAGTAAGTCATCCTGATGCAACAAGGTTGTGAATATCATGATTCCTCATTTGTCAGCACACTCCTGTTTCATATCGATGAACTACTTACGGGTGCGTTCATATTGTTTATGTTCTGTATTCTTGGAAAATTGTATTTTCTTATGCGGTTGTTAGATTGACTTTACACTCTTTAGCAAGGTAAGTGAGAGAAAAATTATTTAAAAACTTACACCCTAACTACTGTAGTTAAGCCGAGTTAAGGCGGCAAAGCAACTGCAATCAATTCGCTTTAAATTTAGGGTTGATAACATAACAAAAAAATAGCTTCTGGGCCCTTTTTGTAATTGAACATTATTAGGTTAACGGAAAAACAAACCAGTTCTGGTGAGTAACTGGCGACGTTTTGGAATTCTAAGTTGTGGGTGCCTCCCGAGGAACCTTCTTGGCAAACGAAAAGCGTAGTTCATCATATAATAATAATAATAATAATAATAAACCTTTATTTCAACATAAACATTATTTAATAATAATTGTAGATACATAATACTAAACTCATATAAATATGTTGGAAAATAGCAAGTTTTCGATGGAAGCCGTACAACGCCGAGCTCAACTCGATTTTCAAAATTAACCATTTAAAAAAATATACAGGATGTCCCAGAGATCACTCCCCAGACTTGTATTTCCGTTATTTTTTATGTTTGTAACGATGCGTTTTATTCACACCGTCACTAAATTAATTGAAGTAATTAATTGTTAGGATAAGACCGAGTTCGTTATGTATTTAACTGTTATTAATTTTTACGTATTATCAATTGTAAACCTAAAGCATAAAATAGCGGGCGGCCCGTTGTACAAAGTCCGATAGCGTCCCGCTTAAGCTTTCGTGCGCACGCAGTCCCCTCCCGTAAGTTAGTGCCCCACTTAAGTTATGCCTTATACAAGCGTGAGCTCTTGCGTTAAACAGACAGGTGGTTCCGGATACCTGTTTCGCCTGGTCCTGCAAGTTGTAGAGATACCGCTTTATATTTCCTTAACTTTTCATTTTCCTGTTGTATTTGGGGTGACGCATTTTCGCGCCTTAACTACACCACTCAAACAGTTGTCCAAGTTGGCATAGCGCATTTTCGTGTGTCAACTTGGCCATTCCGCTTCATTGTTCCTATCCGTGTGTTGTGTTTGGGGTGACGCATTTTTGCGCCTTAAGTAGACCACTCAAACAGTTGTCCAAGTTGGCATAGCGCATTTTCGTGTCAACTTGGCCATTCCGCTTCATTGTTCCTATCCGTGTGTTGTGTTTGGGGTGACGCATTTTTGCGCCTTAAGTAGACCACTCAAACAGTTGTCCAAGTTGGCATAGCGCATTTTCGTGTGTCAACTTGACCATTCCGCTTCATTATTCCTATCCGTGTGTTGTGTTTAGGGTGACGCATTTTCGCGCTTTAAGTACACCACTGAAATAGTTGTCCAAATTGGCATACCGTATTTTCGTGTGTCAGCTTGGTCATTCCTCTTCATTGTTCCTATTCATGTGTTGTGTTTGGAGTGACGCATTTTCGCGCCTTGAATACACTACTCAAGCCATTGCCCAAGTCGATATAGCGCATCTTCGTATGACGACTCGGTCACTCACACTACCTACCGTATCACTTAACAGACCGCCGTTCTGCTTATATATCGTTACCCTCATCTCTAAAGTAACCGCCGCTCTGCTTACATTACCGAAACCCTCACCCCTATAACCGTCAAATACGCTGACTGATTTTGGGTTGCATGGTTTGTGCTTTACTTTAATAAATGCTGTTTTGTTTTTGTGAAACTAATAGCAACTTGTTTCGTATTAAATAAAGAAGTCTTGAGTTTTAGTGTATTCTCTTTATTCCTCCGAACTGCTTCCCTTTAGACGATTCGAACACTGGAATTTTTAACCTTCACTGTAACTGCCCGATAAGCAAACGGAGAGTAAACTTCGTCACTAAATCTGGCGCCCGAGATTCGTCCGCTTTTGTTATTTACAGAAACTAACCGAATTGGGAAACAAGCGTCACGTGTTTTTATTATTTTTTTTAATTTTTGTAAATGAGACTAAATTCTCTATGAGATAAATAAATACAATTTTCAAATTCTGCACTTGTATAATGGTAGCGATATTCAATTTTTTTTTCAAATAGCATAATATATTTTTTTTTAATATTTTGGTTAGTACCTTTTATTTTCTTTACAACCATATAAAAAAATATGGGTCTTACATAAGAATTTTTTTAGAAAAATATGATTAATAGTTGAGGCTGAGTTTGCCATGGAAACAACTGATTTTTGTCATTTTTATCTAGGACTCTATAAAAACAATGCGTAAAGTTAGTTGTCAAATTGATTTCCCTAATTTTTTAGTGTTCCGTTTATCATAATAAATATGAATTATACCAATTCCGAAATGTGCGACAGGATGCTAATGTAATTATTATTATTTTTGTAATTATGTTATAATAGAAAATTGTATTTACTTATCTTATAGAAAATTTAATTTAAGTTACGAAAATTGAAAAAAAAAAATAAAAATAACGAAAATACAAGCCTGTGGAGTGATCTCTGGGACACGGTGTATATTATGATAAACGGAACACTCAAAAATTAGGAAAATCAGTTTGACAACTAATTTTACGCATTGTTTTTATAGGATCCTAGATAAAAATCACAAAAATCAGTTATTTCCATGGCAAAACTCAGTCTCAACTATTAATCGAATTTTTCTAAAAAAATTTTATGTAAGACACATATTTTCTTATATGGTTGTAAAAAATATAAAAGGTACTATCCAAAATATTAAAAAAAAATATATTATGCTATTTGAAAAAAAAAGTTGAATATCGCTACCATTATAGAAGTGCAGAATTTGAAAATTGTATTTATTTATCTCATAGAGAATTTAGTCTCATTTACAAAAATTAAAAAAAAAATAATAAAAACATGTGACGCTTGTTTCCCAATTCGGTTAGTTTCTGTAAATAACAAAAGCGGACGAATCTCGGGCGCCAGACTTAGTGACGAAGTTTACTCTCCGTTTGCTTATCGGGCAGTTACAGTGAAGGTTAAAAATTCCAGTGTTCGAATCGTCTAAAGGGAAGCAGTTCGGAGGAATAAAGAGAATACACTAAAACTCAAAACTTCTTTATTTAATACGAAACAAGTTGCTATAAGTTTCACAAAAACAAAACAGCATTTATTAAAGTAAAGCACAAACCATGCAACCCAAAATCAGTCAGCGGATTTGACGGTTATAGGGGTGAGGGTTTTTGAAAAAAAAAGTAAAATTTTCTCGATCACTAAAAATATTTTTCTGAAAAACTGCCACTCAAATTTTGAAATAATATAAAGGGCCATGAAGAGAATAAAAAGACCTTCAAAATAAGGGATTACTTGACCCCTTTCGACATTTAAAATTTTTCAGATGGAAGATGTTGACGTTTCAAATCAAATTGGACATTAAAAAAACGTCTCCCTAAAAACAAAAATTGTTTTGTTTTTGGATTTTGCTCTATGAATGCACTGTACACTCACCAGAAAATCGGTGTTCAATTTTAGTTTAATGAGATTTAATACATTAGAAAGTTTTATCCTTTTTAAATTTAAGTACCTTTTAAACTTTTAGCAAGTTTTCAATCTTCAAAGATTACAAAGTCTACTCTACTTAACTAATATTACTGTTATGCATTATTCCGTGTTGCACAGTAAAAGTTTCTAGAGTAGGTAATATAATTGTTTAATGTATAAATATGATCACGGATTGAATAAAATCAGTTGTAACTTACTCGTGTTTTGTGCAGTTACCAAGGTGTTACATAAATTTTTAATTAAGAATGATTTCTTTTTTAGGATCGGCTATAGGTGGAGGTGCTGCCTTCTTATATATACCTACAGTTATTGCCAACGTTTCGCCACAATCTGAAGAGAGCTGTTTCAAAGCAAAAACTTTCTTTTAGACCATCATTAATTCATTATCAATCTTGTTGTTTGACAAAACGTCTTAAAAGAAAGTTTTCGCCTTGAAAAAGTTCTCATCTGATAGGGACAAAACGTTGGCAATAACGGTATAATAAAAGCAGCGTCTCTTTTTTAACCTCCATTTTGGAAGATCATAAAAAAAATAATTCTTAATTAAAAGCATACCGTAGGATTCATACCCGCTTTACATAAATATATAAATTGCTAGCATTGTATAAATAAATTCTTAGTGCAACCGACATTGTTGTTAATTTTTAATCCTTTATTTTTAAAATAAGTTAACAAAAATGGTATATTAAAAACCTAGTTTCAGAAGACGCATTTTATAAGACGAGTACAGTACGAGTAGCTAAAATGCCTTCTAAAACGAATTCTCTATACTATTTTTTCTATTTTGGGCTTTTCAGATTGATTTTTAAAATAAAATTTCACGAGTTTTTAAATTTAAGGAATTTTGAAGTGTAGTTGTTAAGGTGGCAATATTTTCATTAAACTTTGGTTTAAATGCTAGTTTAAGTTTAATTAGTACATTTATCATACGTTTAATTATAAAAATGGGTGTAAATAAAAATAGGTAGATAAATAAATCTACTGAACATTAATTACGATTTAAATTAACGCACGCCAAACGTAACGACAGCTTTGACGTTTAATATCAAATCAGTGTAATCAGAATAGAAATTGTCCTATTTCTATAAAAGAACTTGATTTTCTTTTAAAAAAACTCATTTGGGTGCTTTTATAGCTCTGTAAGCGACCCAAAATAGAAAAAAAATGTTTAAAATAATTAATTATTACTAATAGTACAAAAACTCACCCATTAACTCTTCCTCCGGTGTCCCCTCCAATACCGCTGCCATTCTAAAAAAACAAAAAATCAACATAAATACATAATCATAAAAGAATAAAGGTTTGCACATCATAATTTATAAATTAAATATAAAAATATATATTTATTTATAACGTACATTTCTGACACAACCATGTTTTTAACAATAAAAGTTTAAAAGAAACTAAACGTAGTGACTACACCTGCGTACATAACAATTATATGTAGATCAGCACAGTAATGTCTTTTACAAGAGTTTTCTATTTAAGCGTATATGAGTAATACTGCTAACAAAGGTGTATTATTGCAAAGCATTATTTATGTCAATCTACTTCGTAATAGAAAAACAAAAAAAATCTTTGGACAAGCTCAATTTCGAAATTACTTCATACAGTATACGTCACGATTGTCGAAGATATATATCTTGGCACTCTAAAAAACGTATAATTTGAATAAGTAGTAAAAGTTTTGATTGTACAGAAATTGACTAAACGTAAAAATTAAGCCCGTCCAAATGGCAGTATACATTATATTCAACCCTACGTTACACAATTACAGGTCTTTTCTTTCCTTAAAATTAAGTTTTCTTACATCAATCGTTGCTACAAGATTAAGCCTGAATGAACGCCTGGAAAAAAGTTTTATTCAGTACTAGTCGAGTAGAAAACAGAGCAATCAATTTAAACATCAAAATTTAATTGGTCGAATACCAAAACTACTACATAAATAAAACCTAATTCCAGTTGTTAAAATGAGTTATTGTTCCGTGTATGTAATACAAAAATCCAATAAAGTTCGGTTTTAACATTCAGCAATTTTGTTTTGATATGTTCATCCCTTTTATATATTTTTCTCCTTTGTAGGACAATTCATTGTCATGAACTGCTTGTGTACCAAATTAACCGATAAATGCGCGATAAAAATCGAATCGACCGGAAACAACAAGAACATATACACGCAGTAAACTATATAGAATTTAAAAATGTGTAAAAAAGTTATTGATGGTAAATAAAAATTTGCAATTTGTATGAGTTCTTGTGAAATAATTAAAGTTATTCTGGAAAAAAACTTAGAAATGTTTTATCATTTTTATTCGAGTAGGCCATGGCCGTGTATTATCAGTAGCGGAAGACAAACTTTATATTTGTTGATTGGTTATACAGTGATACCATACAAAAAAATTGTTACAATTTTTAATTTAAATAGTGTCGAAAATCCCAATTTTACAAAGGACAGTCATAACGATAAAATTTGCCCTGACAAATTAAGAGGGTTCACCGGCAGTCCCCATTTCAAAAATTTCAACTTACAAGGCGAGTCAATTGGCACCTCATATGAAGAGTATTGTAATTCTCTATTCAACTAAATACATTTCATTCCGAGAAGGGGGCCTAAGATGGCCCGAGAACCTCCTTTACCTAGAAAACAACTGAAAATGCAAAAAAAATGCTGAACGAGTTGGCAAGATTAATTCAAGTTTGAAGTGGACTTCTGGTATTGATAAAATTTCAAAGTAGATGCTAAGAGGGACAACCCCCTTCTCAGTTATGTTAATTGGGATGGGGTGGGTGACTCCTCATACGTAAAATTTTGTGTGATTATTTGCAACCACAGACACAGGCACGCTGTTTATTTGTCTGGGCAAATTTTATAGTTAGTGAATGCCCTTTCTAAACATTAATTGGCATTTTCGGCCATATTCCAGTATTTTCTGATTTTTTTTTATTTTGTAAAATAAGGCTGAGTATAGATAATTGAAAAGGTTTTCATATGAGGTACCTGTTGACCCATCATGCCATTTAAGATTTTCGACATGATTTTCCACTGTCTGGACTACCCTAGGCTGATATTTTGGAATCAACTTTGTCTTCAGAAGATGTCCCCCTCCAAACAAAAATTGATCTGTTGGAGCGTTTTTTTTGAAAGTATAAAAAAGCTCCAAAAAACCGCTTGTTTTGTTTTCAAAAGTAACTTTGTATAAAAAATAATTAATTAATATATTAATTCAATTTCTTTAATTAGTTTTTATAACAAAAAATTCATATCAAAATATAAGTCAAAATCAAATTTTAAAGCTGCTGTCTACTGATACGTGCCGAGTGAAACAAAAGTATGGCAGAAGAACTAAAAGAATACACAACAGAATAAACAAATACTTTCTAGAAAAAAGATCATATACTATAATAGCATACATCCTTTGCCACAATTGTTTCCGTTCGAGATTGTATAACCATGAAATCGGATAAAAGATGAAACAAAATTATTAAAGCTTGCTATGATTTATGATGATTTTTTCGATTAATATCTTACATTGTTAACATAAACTAAAATTATTAATTCAATAAAACAGTTTACGTCATTGGATGGTGTTTTAAAAAATTACAAAAACTTGGCTTTTGAACTCTTTAACCATCTGTTCTTTGAAAAAACTAAATAAACTGGGTTTGTGCAAGCTGAGTATAGCGTGTGAGAATATTAATTAAAAAACGAGCTTCATTGACGTCGCTATAAGACTTAATGTTCCTCTACAAATCGTATATTAAATGATCGTTTTGTTCCATTGATCCCGTTATAAAACTTAAAACTTCTTCAAATAGCTCTCTACAAATTCAATTCTCTATTCGGTTTACCGTGTTTGCGGGTCATCATTTTTGACCCTACTGCTATGTTGATTTAACGCTATTTTCAAGCATCAACTTCGTTGTTTTAATCCCGCCCGGTAACAACTTTAATTTTTGAATTAAAATTTACTCTACAACACTCTAGAGTTCTCTTGAGGGTCATAACAAACAGCATTTTTTGTTGCACAAAAACGGAGTTGTAACCCAGTGTTAAGGGTTTAAACAAACACTTTCACAATCAACTTTTAGGCAACGGTAATAAAGAACTCAACTTTTTCTTTAATTGTTTGTTTTTGCACATTTATTAATAAATAATTAATAAATTTCTTATAAAACCATTGTTCAAATTCAAAGTGAAATATTAAAGGGTTTATTAGTTCATCATAAATTAATAATCTTTATAACATAAATATTCAACAAATTTCCATCTCTAATGTTGAAATGTGGAACCGCCATCATTGATGTGATTCTAAATGAAACGAGTTACTATTTTTGTTTCTCTGCGAATAAAAGTGTTAAGCGGTTATGGGCCAAGATCTTAATGTATTCAGAATACCCAAGTTTAATAATTGTTCTGTAGTTGAAAATGGAGAATAATCATTTTTATGTTTTTGAAGACGATGATGTTGAAAAGAAGGATAAGCAGTGTAAGACTGTGATCAACGAATCAATTATTCTAGTCACAATGACAAGATATTGGGTCATTCTAATCATGGAAATCAATCACCACTCGAGGATATCTAACCTATCAGAAACATCGACATCTTCGAGCACTTACAAAGAAGTTAAAGATGGTAAAATCAATGACGACAATATTTCAGAGCGCCGAAAATCTTCGAGAATTTGCAAAACCAGTTCATCGAATGATCCAGATTCTGGAGGAAAGTATGAGGTCACCTGATGCTCCTTATTGGAAAATTGCGATGAAGCACAAGTACTACTATATGCTGAAAGCTGGAACCTAGACTTTAGTGGAACTATCAAGTGATCCGAAGAAATTAGTGTTCAAAAAGAAATTTGACACTAAAGGAAATCTTGTACGACACAAACCAAGGCTCGTCGTTACAGGTTGTTCTCAGCCTAAAGGATTTGATTATGAAGAGACGTTCTCACCAGTAGTACGTTACTTCTCAATTTGTTTTTTGATTGCGTTGACTACTAAGTTGGGATTGAGAATCGTTCATGGCGACCGGCAAGATTTATATGATACAACCGAAATAATATGATAGAGGGTGTAAAAAATTCTTTACATGGTTTAAAATAGGTAAGTAGTGTATGGAATCAAACACTTGATTCTGCCTTAAAGAGTTTTGTGTTTTTGACAAGTTCTTGATCCTCGCTGTTTATGTTCAATAATTATAAAGCGAAAAAGGAGAATTTAAAGTCTTTCTTAAAAGACAAATTTAAAATAAAAATATTGGTCCAGATTTATTATGAACGGCGGGTACGTCAACAAAAAATAAAGGTGACCGCGAAGAAATGGAAAAGATACGTCACGTCTAGATATTCAGTACGATATATCTGCAGTAAGTAGATTCAACAATAATCCGGGAAGAGGACATTAGAATGCTGTAAAAACGATTATGCGATACTTCAAGGGGATTTTCCGTTTCACGTGTCTTATGTTAAGAATGGAAACGGCAATCTTTTTGGTTATTGTGACTGATTGGGCCAGTGACTTAATCAAAGTTGCAACTTTCGCTTTAAAAGTAGAAACAGAAAAACAGGAAGCAAAAAGAGAATCTCTGAATGTTTTACGTTTTTATGAAAATGATTGAAAATTTAGCCAGAGGAAACCAAAAGGGAAACAGTAATTTTAACGACCTACAACAAACAAATGTAGTTAGAAAACATAAAACAATTATTTTGGTTTACCGGTGGTCACGTCATCCAACTTTTTTAACCACTGAATAAGAAATTTTTCAAAAATCTTAACTAATATTTCAATAAATTCTCAAACCTAAACAATTCCAAATAGAATTAAAAGGCTTGGTCATATTTGTGTTTAGGTGCAAAAAAAGTTATCAACAAGAATGATAAGGAAGCAAGCATGGTCTATGTTGGTGACAATAGAAAAGAAAAAAAATGGAACAAAACACAGAAATTTACAATTAATTCATAGTGAAATTTCAAAAAGATCTAAAAATATTGACGAAATCTTAAAAAAATGAGAGCAATAGAATTACTCTTCACCTAAAACCGTTGACAAATAAGATTAATTTTACAATAGCATGAAAGATTTTGGTAAGATCAACATGTATAGTAGAGATTACTATAAGACTTTCTCTGAAATAGTTATGGCACTTTTTTGCCGCTCAAAGACAAAGTTAGTAGACGTACTGGTAATGTAGCCTGAATGTGCGTCAAACAGTTATATTTTTCACGTACTTTTTTTAATTTGCAACAAATTTCTCTACCTTTTTAGCAATTATTGGTCTCAGAAATGGAGCCGACAAAAGATTTGTTGTACAACAATAAACAAACCACAAGGTTTTACTTTTCATTTTGAAAACATTTTGAAAACAGTACATTTTTCGAAAATAATTTTTTTGGCAATATTATCTAAAGTTTATTGACTTTTTGCGTTTATTATTTGATTTATTTGTTTGTGTTGTTATTAAAATTAATTATACAAATTAAATTAATTATATTATTTATTTATGGTCGAATTGATAATTTATCATTTTAATCCATAGTGACTTTGGAACGATAATGTATTGGTTTTGTAAGTAGGATATTGACTTAAAAAAATATGATAAAAAAATTAATTAGGTAATTTGGCTCAATCATAAATAATATTCAGAATTTTTAAACAAATACAAAATTACGAAACGTAATTAATTAAACCCCATAACTACAAGTTCTGCAAGTCTAATTAAATTGGTAAATAGTAAACCAATTTTAAAACTAATAACATTGTTTAAATATAAATCGAGAGGATTTAAGCATTCTGCAAAAAAAGTTTTAGGTACATTCACGCACGGTAGTCAATTTTAAGAGGAATACGTACTAGCAGTGCGCCATCGCTAAATCGTGCACTATAAGTATGCATTTTAATGCGTCGAATAATGCTATAAAATGTACAAATTCAAACATAAAACAATCAAAAAGTAAGTAAGTAAGTGATACTACACCGAGAAAGCCCCAAGTTTTGTCTTTCATAAAACATTAAATTTTACTTCAAACATTTAAAATTAAACGTTGTTTTGAAGGTACTTATAGTGAACGGTTTAGCGATGGAACGCTCCTAGTATGTATTCCTCTTAATGAGTTGCAACAATATTGAATGATGCTTACATACACGAAACCGTAGCTTTATCAACATTTACACGTAAAACTATCTTAATTAAAATTTATTTGTACTTAGCAATATCAAATTTGTGAATCGATTACATGAAGGTCGATTTATGATATGAAAAATGGATGAGTACAGTTGTGGCGATATGAGTATGATATGACGTTTGTATAAAAGTATGATAGCGTTTTTAGCGTTCAAGAATACTTTATTGTTTGTATAGTTTCCTTAAAGGCAATGAATTGACTGACGTATGTGTAATAATGAAATGTGTCGCCGCCTATAACATTGAATTATTTAAGCAACATCTTCAGTGGTGGTTACATTTACATAAAGTTCCTAATAAGCATCAAAGGTCGTTCTATAACTTCTATCTTCTACTTCCTGATTTCATATTATTGTGCGCAGGCTTGCTACTTTCAATGCTTATATACGCACTTACATTGCGTTTACATTAATTTATTACGTCTAATAATTACGTCTTAACGTGAATTTCATAAAATTTTTGCATCATACTGATCATACTTACTTTGTCTTTTTCGTTTGGTGTCTCGGGAGATTTTCCTTGACTATTCTTTTCTTCGGCTTTTCTTTCCTTCAACGCTTTTAGTAATTTCCACTTACTACCCAAAGGCCCGGAGTCTTTGTCTTTAGGTGGTTCTTCTTTCGAACAACTGTTATCGATTTTAATTTCGGGAATAACTTGGTCTTCGACTTTTTCATCCTTCACTTCTTCTTCTTCGGTCAGTACGATTGCCGCAATCGGCAACGATAAATCTTCCTGTCCTGAGAACCTCATATGACATTTTTCAAAAGCGGGCAAATCTTCCTCTTCGTATTCTTCCAAACTATGCTGAGGACTATCGGGACCCGAAGTCTCCCCAGAAGACCGCTCATCATCAGACCGTTGCTCTTTTTTATAAAATTCTTCGTCTTCTTCTATCTCGTTATCGCGCAACTGCCGTTGTATCTCGTCAATCTCCTCCAAAGACGATCTGTGCCCATTTCTATGTTTAGCCGACATTAACACATGCAGATTATTATCTTTTTCGTCCAAAACACCTTCGACTATTTTAGCTTTAATTCGTAACTCCCTTAAAACGAAGGACATTTTCTCTTTTACACCTTCGTCCGGTTCAAACGAATCTTCTAACTCAGGTACTTCTTCTAAAGTCTCGCCCATCTCTATTTCCAGCAAAGACTGTTTTTCCATTTCTTCCAATTTACGTAACTCGTAGCAATACCACTCATCTTCGCTATCAATACTATCTTCGGTGCTTTGCCTTCTAGATGACACTCTAGAAGTGCTACGCCAAGAATGCGTACTCCTATTATCTTCATCTTCCCTATAACCGGGAATTTCTAAACTTTGTTGATGACGCGGAAAAGCCCTATTAACGTGCCCTCTTAAACTTATCGTAGAAGGACTACTCTCGCACACTAAACTTTCTTCGGTCGGAATAGTAATTTTATGATTATTGTTAAAACTAACATCAAGAGGTTTTTGTGTTTTTAATACGACATCCGGTGGTCTACATTCTCCGTTAATTTTCTCTTTAGCTTCGACTACATCTTCTATTTTGTCGGTCGATTCATCCGACACCATTTGATCTTCACATGTAGTCGACGAATGTCGTTGTCTGTATTTACCCAAAGCACGAGAAACTGCAAATTCCATAGACGCACCACCTAATGACATTTGCGGGAACGTTTTATTCTCACTGGTATTTGAGTCGTCGCTCTTATCCGAAATTGAGGATGGTTTTTTTGTGTCTCCTATTGTTGGAAAGAAATTCGATTCGGTTTCGCTTTTACCAGATTCATCATTTTCTTGTTCGCTCGCTAAAAATTCATCAAGTTTCTGAGGCTTATACGAGTAATCAAATTGTACGTCAAGTTCTTCTTCCACTTTTTCCTCTTCTTCTTTAGGCTGTTCGGAACATATCACTTTCTGAATCAATTCTTGCTGACTCTGTTTGCGTATTTTTGGTTTAACCGGTATTACTTTTGGGAACAAGCTGTCGCGCTCAGATTGTGATTCCGATAAAATACTACAACTATCTTCGCTTTTGTCATCCTCGGATACGATTGAGCTCGCTCTTCCAGACAACCATTCGTTTTCAGATTGCTCTGGATCCGACAAAGAATGCATATGATAATTATTCTTTCTTTTGCCTTCTGTATTATACCAGAAACTGTCGATACTAGTACGTTTTTTTCTTTTTCTCGGCGTGGTTCCGGTGTGAGGTTTAGTGTTGTTTTTACTTTTATCTTTATATTCGTTTCTATCACCGGAATCAAGCGAAAAAGATCGGTGCCGTTTCTTCAAGTGCAAATCAGGTAACCAGTGACTTACCGAACTCATTGCCGATTTTAAGGTATTTCCCTTTTTAACTTTTTATTTGCTTTTTGTTCTTTGTTTATTTTGTGCATATCTGATGAAATTGTAATGTAGCCAGACTGGGCCATAATGACATTACCAGATTCGTAAAGTTTATTGGCGTGTTGTTGTTGCACTATATATTCGGGTACGTTCTTATTTTTTAAATCTAATTCTAAGTAAGGAATTTCTTGACGATGATAACCCGATTTTCCCACGTCCATTTGTCCTTGATTATTCATTTGTTGATACGGTCTTTGATCATTTTGGCGTTGCATCAGTTGGTGATTATATCTTCGATCCGAATAAGGACTATGCGTGTATTCACTTTCTGCTGTTTCGGCCGAACGTAATGAACTAGACGTACTTGTTGTGTCGTAAGGAATTGGACCGTCTGCAGAATTTAACCACGCCGAAGGGTCTCTATAATCGGTATACGTCGTATTCGTATTAGAATCGTAACGTGCCGAAGTGGGATAATAACTTAGAGCATCTGTAATGTTCCCTGGCGGAAATAAAGGACGATGTGCAATTTTATATGCATCATCACTTGACGGTCCACTTCCTGTTGAGTAAGCTCTCGTTAAACTTTGTTTTCTTTCAGAATGAACATGTTTCGTTGTGTCACTTTGTGAATCAGTAGGCATCGACAACTGTCTATGTAAAACACCGCTAAATTCGTTGTGTTCATAAGGCTCAATAAGATCGGGGTAATTAACGTTGTGGCTAATATAATCGGAGGAGTTTCCGGTATAAACTGAAGTATAAGTTTCCTGTTTATTACTACCGGCGACAGAGTAAATAGCCGGTTGTTCTAATCGGTAAGAAAAATTTGCATACGTGCTATTTTTATTATGATGATGTTTAGATTTAGTTCTCGGACTGACGTTAATATCTGAAGCAGGGGCGGAGCAGGTACGAAATTTCCCGACGATTCCAGAGTGCAAGGTGATTTAACTGTTGTGAACGCGGACATGTGGTGTCCGCCAGGAAGGATTGTATTATTGTCTAGTTGATTTTTAATAAACGAATCGGTTTCTGATTCTGCATAACCTTGAGAAGTTTGCGTGGTGTTACATTGCATTTCAGGAGGTAATGGTGACACGTTTCTGATGAAAGAGTTGCTGCTTATTTACATTCATATCTGTAAAATAAATAAAGAATTAAAATTGTGAAATAAATTGAGGTCATCGAACCTGAGATTTTTCTAAACTAGACCAACCACTCATTGACGATAGGCCCGAATCAGACTTAGCCGCGACTATGTTTGCTTTACTACGTTTTGGGGAAGTTCTGGGAGACTTAGGCGAATGTGGAGTTCGTGGGCTCAACCTTGAATGATCTTGACTTGGATTAATTGACATTGATGGCGTTTCTGAAGAAGCGCATAGGAAGACTGGACTGGGAGCCGGTTGTGGCCCAGGAATTACAGTCACTTGAGATATGCGAAACGTTCCGCCTAAATCCCAAGGTGCGGGCGGAGGTGGACTAGGTGACGCTCCCGCGCGTATATTTTCTGTGCTTACTTTTTTACTTGGAGAACCTACGTAACCATCTTGGCGGGTTCGTACGCTGCATATTGAAGCAGTCGGAGAAGACGCTCGCTCCGATTTAATACTAAAAACTGCCGGAGACGAGCACGTTATTGTTTCGTAAGTTGCTGGGACCAAAGTATTTAACTCTAAAGTAGAATTGTAAAATGGATTTTTTGAGGCGGCACTTGCGGCAGCTGCCGCTGCTTCGGCGTTTTGTACTGCAGTACTGTAGGCCAATCTTCCAGTTACAGTAGTATAAGGTGCGCTGCAAGTAGTTAAGTCAATGTGTCTTCGCCGAGGTGACGTAGGCGATCGAATACCACCAGCTAAAGTTTCTGCCACTTCAGTATCCGTCCCGATAACACTATCCGATAGCGATATCCTTGAACTAGGTCTGTTGGGAGGACATAACTGTGTTTGGTAATTCCACACGTCGGGTTCCGTAAATATTTTTTGAAAGTGTTCTGTTGTCGCACTTTCACCAATAATTTCATTGGTTTCTGTCATCAAATAGTCTACTCTGTAAGTGTTTTATATTGATTGAATCTTGTTGAATTTTACTACTCAACCTGTCCAATTCATTCAGTTTTTCCATAGCTATTTGATCAATCGTACTGATTCGAGATAATTGAGCTAAATCTTGTTCACTGATGCACGGAGAATTTCCCCTATAATCTTTATAATCCATTGCACTAAACACTTCTTGACTTTCTACAATTCTAGCGGCGTTTTCGAACTGTTTCAATTCGTCTCTTTCTATAGTGACCTCTTCGCTATCTTCCGCTTCTTCCCAAATCATACCTAAATGTGACGGTGATCGTAAGTTATCGCACCCAACTAAATCTTCCCTATACGCTTGATTCAAACTACGATAAAACGCTTCATCTGGCGCTCGCATTTCCTCCATCCCAAGTTCTAAATCTAGCTCTTCTATCATTGCAGAGGAATGGTGATTAGTACCCCTAGTTACGTCAACTCCTTCTTCCAAACCATCCTCTACGGTGCCATTACCAAGTATTTCGCGTATTACTTCCAGCTGCCCCAATTTACCGTCGATTAAAGCGTTTTGGTCACTTACAGTCTGCCCTTCGCTTGCCCCCACGGTTGTGTAAAAATCAAGTAATTGAGCAATCACGCTTTGTTGCTCGTACAAAAGTCCTTCCAACTTTTCCAATCGTTCCCACATTTTTATGTATTCTTGTGATAACAAATCCAAAGCTCTCCATGCATATTTTAATTCAGCTTCAAGTATGTTTAATCTCGTGCTTAACCGTTCCATATAATCGCTGATGATGTAATCCATATTTCCATCGTAGGGCTGTTCGGTAAGCGCTGGAGCCATACTATTTGAAACTCCCCCTTCCATCATATAATGTGCCGTTTCGCTCATATTTTTATAATTACTTAATACTAACAATTATTTCACCCTGCACAATTTTTAAGACACTAATGGACATAAGCGTGTTGAAAAGCGATATGTTTAAAAATTAATTCACATAATTCGTTGCCCGAAACCATTTTATTTGCGCAATTAATTAAAAAGTACTTTTGATCAACTCATTTGCAAAATAGCCGACGATATATTTTAAGCATTCACAACGAAGTCGTTTGACGGGTATTATAGAAAAATCGCTCGAGGTTAGAGTGGTTTTTTTATTAAATCCCGTTCTTGAGCACATTTTCACTATTTTTTCTTAAACACTTCGGTCTATTAGTCTGTTCACAAAAATATAAAATTCACTTTCACTTGCAGCTGTGGCTTGAGCATAATCTGTAAAGAAAAAAATATTCTAATATTTTGCCAATAAACGTATTATTTGGAAATAATAAATACTGATCTGAAAAGTACGATATTACAAGTTGTTACGTCATAAAATGGCGCTACGATTTGAGGTTAAATAAGAAAATAATTCAATTGTAAACTAATAATGTTAAAACGTAGGTAATTCTAAAGAAGTATACTAAAACCGATCACCGACACAGAAGAGAAAAAGCCCAAGGGAATGCAATATTAATTCCCATCAAACGCAGAAAAGAGCGTTGAGAGCAGCCATATTTTCTTGTAAGTAAAAAAATTAAATGTCACGTTAAATAAAATATATGTATTAAAACCATTATAAAAGTTATTGCAAATCGTAATAAGTCTGTTATAGCGAATAAAATGAAACTGGAAATAATTTTAAATTACTATCTACTGACATTTGTGTTAAATTTATTTAAAGACACTTAAATTGCAACTACTATAAATATTAGATGTATTATGGAAATAAATATTCTACGATTTGTATAAGAAAAAAAAGTTAGGGAGTAATGATTAAAATGAAAAATAATAATAATTTGATCGAAGGGGTCTGATTATAAAACCAATGGAAACCCTTTGGTGGTAATGGCCTTGACTTAAACACAATTTAATTTTTAATATACTACGGTTTCTTAATATATCTTAAAAAGTACATATAAATTGACTAATGATAATAAAGGGTGGTAGTTCTTGGAATTAAGATGATTCAAAGAGTCGTTATTTTAAACTCTTTAAGATAGTTTATATATTTAGTTAATGTATATTTCAAAACATCTTGGGTTTTTCTCAAATCTGTTGACCATATTAACGCTAATTATTTACTTACTAAATATTTAAAAATTTTAGGCAAGAATTCACGGCTGCAAAATTTGATGAATCAGAGTTCTGTGAGTGTAAGTACCATGAGTACCAGTGTCTGTTTTATCGCTCTATTGCATCAATTATTTTGCGCAAATTAACGTTAGCAACTTGTTTTTTAAAACTCGAAACTCGAAGACTGGTTTTAATTTATGCAAATTTTTTATTAGATTTAATTCTTTTTTTGACAATTGGATGATGTATATTTTTCCTCGTTTTGTGGTCATTTTTACTAAACGAACAATAGCAAATTAACTTTTTACAGCAGGAAAAATACTTATTTGTATTTACATATCTTCTATGACACCGATACCATATAGTAATAATATTATTATACGCTTGAAGAAAAAGGAAAATACAAACTAAACAAAACTAGTGTCATCAAAAAATTAAACATAGCGCTGCGGATACAAGTACACACCAACAAAAATAAGAACATTTCGAAAAAACAATCACATTAACTTGTGTTTTGTGCACTACTGTGCAATTAACTGTGATAGTAGTAATCAATGAAACGTAAATAAACTTTGGCATTGGATTTTCTCTAAAAGTATCGAGACCAGATCACTCATGCTTTTAATGGAAATAGTTTCAAATCGTTACATTATTAGGTACAGGTACTTTTCCTCCTTAGACGTACATTAATGTACGTTTACGGAATACAAATTTTAAGCGAATTATAATAAAAAACCTTGAAAACTAAACAAAAACACAAAATTAATAAATAAGTTAATGCTAAAATTGTGTGTGGAAATAAAAATATCATGGTTTGAATCACAAAATATAAGTTAATTGACCTGAGGATGTGCTCACTTGGAGCACGAAACGTAGCTAAAATCACACGCTTTTCTAAAAAAAGTGAAGTAATAACAAAAACTTACATATTACTTATACCAGTTTCATTGTGTATACAAGGTGCTTTTAAAAGTGAAGCCAATTTCTTCTCTCTTCAGCGTGGATCTAATAGTAGCATTGGATGGCAACAAAAATGGTTAAGGCATACACATGGTATTTACGTTATTGAATTGCGTAATAATAAAATCCCTCAAAAAATGTTTTCTGCAAAAATACGTGCAAAATAAAATCAATTAATTTGACGAGGTTATAAAACGCATTTTGAGAGATAGCGTCAGTACCGGTATGCGCAGTCATGTTATTTTGACTTTGATTGTTTGCAAATAGGCAACTCACAAACTAAACTTAAGTAAGTTTAAATAAGTAAATATACACAAAAATCGCAATACAGTACCTCGCGCGATTTTCACAAAAAAGTTGTGACGTCAAGCCAATGAGGAAGTGTTCTGTGTATTTGAATAAATGCCGATGTTTTTGCTAAGTTTTTCTACATAACATGTAACTGCAGTTTCAACGGTTCTTTATTTTTTTTTTGTGAACATTCCCATTATCAATAAATGACAAATAATAAACTGATCAATTTCAACAAACAAAATTAATCTCCTACCAACATTCCAACAAATTACAAAAAATACAAAAAAAACCTGATAATGTAAACCATTTATTTTATTTTATGTGAATCTTTTTTAACCAGACATCCACAAACACGCTGAATATGAAAACATTTAGTAAATTTTCTGTCTGGAAGCACGTCCGGGCGTCCGTCCGTATGTAAACACAATATAAAAAACTATTTTTTTTATAAAACTTGGCATATAGGTGTTATTTTCAATAGCACAGACCGCACATTTGTTTAGATTTTGAGAACAAGAGTTCTTAACCAACATACATGTTCCTATTCTTGGAATATTTGCAAAAGTATTTATTTTAGACATTTTTTTCCCAATAAAAGTCGATTAATTGTACACAACCATTTTTTTGATTCAATAAGTAATTGCAAAAACATGACAATCACGTGTTACCAATTGTTTTAACAATATTCAATTATACAATAAAAGAGATAGAAATAAAATAGTTGGAATTTGTATTGTCTATAACTTTTTATTTGCAACATTTTCTAAACCGCAATTTTCTTCTTCCTTTTTTCTAAGCAAAATTTTAAGTTTGAATTGTAGTCTTAAAACGTTTGAAGGGCCCGCCAGCAAGCGCCGCGTAGCTGGACCCCATCTTGAAGGTAATCCGTTGTTAAAACAGTTATATTTATCACATTTTTTCATCAAAGTTCTGTAAGTTTTATAGGTTCGTTAGTATCTTAACAATGTGTAATTTTGCGCAAAGAGTTATCTTGATGTCACTTTAATATACTACCGATTAAAATCACAAACATTATGATACTTAAATAAAGTGCACAGTAGGAATAAATTTAATTCAAAACCTACCCATCCGTTTTAATTCTTATTTTAGAGCTTTTTCTCTCTTTTTTTAATTTTAAATTTGATTTGTGGAAACAGTTGACGCCTTGTAGTGAGCAATCCAAGTTACATGGTAATAAAATGTAGTAAGGGTCGTCGCCGCTTACATACTTCCTTCTCATTCCAAACTGATATGGAAGTATTATTGTGGTCTTATACTTCAGGTAATAATTTTGTTTGTTTAAATAAATCAATAAAATGTGCTTCTACTTCAGGTTTGCGAATGGAATAGTCCTATTAATACAGCAAATATTAGCCATAAGTATCCTTCATTAACAATAGGGGAGCGTTTTCTTACACGCAATTTTCTCTGTCGTTAGAACTTTCGCCCGGAAATTTCCTCTAGAATTTTCTATTTGAATTATCTCTTTTACTACCCGAAGGAGCAATAAAATGAATCTCCTTGCAAGCGGGGGCGTTTGCTTAATAGGGTCTGCATGGTTTTCTTTGGTATCTGGTTTTGACCTTCAATTCGTCGTTTCTCAACTTGAGGAAGGCTATCAGAATTGCCAATTAACCCAAAAGGATTACCAGCTGTTTGAAACCGGTCGCCGTCGACAAAACAAACAACTAAGTGAAATTTTATATTGCCTTTATTTTTTTACTTATGTTTATAAGTTTATGACCTGTCCTTGTACTGTAAATAGTAATGTATCAAACGATTTATGCAAGCAACATTGTTGCCTAAAAGCAACCTAGGATTTCCTAAGTCGGAAGCTTTACTATCATCAGTATAAATGATCCCCGCGACCCACTCTGCGGTATTGGAGCTATGGTAGGTTTTTCGAACTGTAACTAAAATTTAGTTTTGGTATTCTACATCAAGGAAATCTTAAAAAAAGATATATGACACTATAGAATTTTTCAAATGTTAATTCCTGCTTTTATTGGACAATTAGAAATCGTACATTTTTTACGTATGACAAAGTGAATGAGGTTAATTGTGTTAAATAAAGAAAATTATATTATTATTAATAATTTATTTAGAAGTTTCTTACTGTTTGGTGCATTCGTACTTAACTTAGTCGTCGATTCATCTACACTTTAATTAAAATTAATTAATTAAATTAAATTTAAAACATTTGATTCTTGGACACTCTGTATATATTTGTTTCAAATAAATATAATCTTAAGTAAAATAAATCAACGTATCTGAGCGTGTTTTGTTCAAACTCGAATTACTTTTTATTGAATTTATACAGGGTGAATCACCACCAACGGGACGGAGATTTATAGCAAAACAGTAAAAGTTTTACAAGTTTTGTCTTTTTAGTAGTTTGCAGGTTGATAAACTTTACATTTTAAAATTATTTTAAAATATACAGTATGTACCAAAAAAGTGTGGCGTATCAAAGTTATGTGTTTTCTTATAGAACACCCTGTACTTTATTGCGTTTCTTGATTGACCTCAAAAAATAAGGTTCCATATACCTAAATACAGAGCGTTTTGAGTTACGTCAACTTTTCTTAAAATATGGAGTATTAAAAAAAATTCAATAACTTCTAATCCAACAAATCATAACAAATTTACTCTTACGTCTAAATAGTTGGATATTAAATTAATGTATTTCATAATTAAATATTCAACATCTCTTTTACAGGGTGTTCAGAATTTACAGTTAATAAAAAGAGAGAAACAAACATTTCATACCACAATGAGACAGAATATATCATTGACAACAAGATGCTGTTACAATTATTATTTATTGAAGATTGTTAAAAGTTTGTGTTGGCAACGCAAATTATACAGCGGTCATTCTACCTTTTAAGCAATACGGTACCTACGTATTTGGAGTGAAGTTTAAATTTAACCGAGTTTAGTGCAACCGGGCCTATAAGTATTTCCACTTCGTTAATAATTAATATTTATTTTTAATTGTTCTAAACATAGAATTAAATTTTTAGCTCTCAATACCGTAAAAAAGCAACCGTTTTTGACTACTTCCGTTATTGTCGGTTTTAAGATGGCGCCATTTATCGACAATATTTTTAACTGACATCATGACATTGATGTTACAATTAATGTAATAATCAGTTAAACTTAGAATAAATTAAATCGTTTATGTAACTTGAAAAATGTTTTCCAAATTTTGATCTAAGCTGTGCGCCGCCAAGAGCCATTTATTTTTCTAAACATGAATAAAAAACCTAAGGTTCTTAAAAGTGTTGTGTGCAACGGTTTTGGTAAAAATGTTGGAAAAAATAATCAGTACGTAAAGTTGCGTTTCATGTGAGCAAAGAGATGAAAATCTGAGTGAGAGATATTTTCTTGTTCTGAATTGTCCTTTGGAGAAGTTGAAGAATCACTCCAACAAAGCTGCAGTGATGGTTGTGCCACGTGGCTTGAAATCCACAAAGAGAATGCCTTTTCAGTCCCAAAATACTGCAGCCACACAGTGAAGAACGTGCTCTTGAACTTGACTGGTTTACAACTCAAATAGAGAAAATGCATCAACTGTTGGGATTGCACTTCCGTTTCTTCAGTTACTTAATGGACCCATGTCTCATTTCCAGTTGACAATTTTTCCTCAAAATGCGACGTTTATTTACTGAGTTTTGTGATGGTCAGAGTTTGCGCTACTAGAGGTGACCATAAAATTTTAGCAAACAAATCGCTCAACCCAAAATTAGTAATCGACGATTTCCGCTAATCGCCTGATCTACGCGCTGACATTAGTTTCCACCGCTTGCATGATGATCATGCCTGCGTCTAGCATCGATATTACTGCACTATTTTTGCATTTTGCTGTCACTCATGAATGTTTCTCCGTGCACTTCACTCATTTGTCTATAAATTTCAGCTACGTACTCAGAAATGACAACTGCAAATGGATTCATTCCACGAGCCAACTAGAGACACTCCGCAAGACGTCTATGAAGAAACCTTGCAGATTATCCCCAGACTTTTCCTTTAGGTACCAATCAGACCTTGAAAACAATTTGAGAAAAATCATGATTTTAAAATTTGTTTCTATTATAGAGCAGTGGTGGTTGTTTTATTGTTATTTTTAATATTCGTAAACAATCAATCATCCATAACTATCAATGGGAGGAGTCGATAGAGTGGATCAAAATATATTAGTTCTCTTTTTTTTTCTTGAACTGATAAAAAAGAAAGACATTTTGTTGAACCATCTCCACATCATAACAATGTGTCAAAAATGTAATATTCGAGTCGGTGTAGGCTATCATACTAAATAAACTTGTTTTTAAAGTTTCTTGTCAATTCCTAAAATTTAGGTAACGGTAATTCCAACCTATTAATCACCTTCACAAAACTTAACTTAGAAAACATTGGCTTATCAATTATACCACCAAATACGCCTTTGATTAACCTACTAAGGGTTGCTTGTGCGGCATTTGAAATTTGTTTATACATAGTAGTAGCGGAATTACTACAAAAAGTCTTAACCTCAATTTTAAGGTTAACGTAACCTTGAACTTCATCATTTGTAGAAAGTTAATAAGGACTAATTTTTCTGATTTTATAGCAAAATGGGTTTTCGTTATTTGAAACACTAATGCTTGGTTGCATACATCGTAATTAGTGTTAAAATCTGAAGGGTGGTTACCTAACAACAGTTTTAACTATAGTTTATGCAACCGGACATAATTGACGAAGTCTGTACAGATTACAGAACTGATGAATTTGTTATGTAGCCTTTTTAAATTGTTTGTATAATTAGTGGTAGTTTTATTAGTAAACTAAACCATTTACTTATCTTTATATCTTGTTTGTTTCGCTCAAAGACATTAATTTGATTTCAAACATGTTTTTTTATACATTCAAAGTCATTGAGAGTTAGCATTTACCATTCACTGCTTCGTTACGTCTACAGTTAATGAATAATTAAGTATTTCAATAATTAATATTCATAAACGTATTTATAGTGGGTAGAAAACTGTAGATAGCGTGATATTAGCTATTTATAGTGCAGCTATCTAATGTAATTTACTTAAATCAAAAATAATGAGACAATTATTTCTAATCTGATTAACCAATCGACGGAAAAATTTTCTTACCAAAGTGTTTCAATTACAAACAATAAAATTTTTTTAGTAAAATACCCTACACAATTTTATTGAGAAATTGGAATTGGAATAACATATCGATCACACGCAAAATACCAAAAACATAACTAAACCGTTTAATGAGACAGTAGGATTATATTACAAAGGGTACGTTAATCCGTATTACGTACGCATTCTTAAAATTAAATTTTGCTTGCGTTTTATCATGCCCCATGCAAATTCAAAAACTATTCAAACACGCGCACACGAAACCAGTAAATTAAAATGAAGTAATAAATTTGAAAAGAATACTTAAAAATTCTAAAGATAACTAATTTTAAAAGGATCTTTTTAAACAAGACGCCTTGGAATTCTATTCTCCTGGAGATTTAATTAATCAGTTATCCTTCTACGAAAAATTATCAGAGTTATACAAATTTCTTTAAAATAATTGAATGTAATGCCCATTTGGACATATACAATAAATAATAAAAAAAACAGTTTATGACATTGACAATTAAATCAGTAATCAGTTCTTGGTTGGGATTTCATAACACACTCACGTTTTATCTGCCACTTTCCGGCTTAAAAAGTTAATTTAACCAAGACCTACCGAACAATAATATTGTTCAAAAATAAACATATTTAATGAATGAACTATTCCAGTATTGAAAAATACTATGAAAACAAAAATAAAAGCTACATGCATATAGATATTCAGATTTAAAATAAAAATGCTTTAACAGAAAGAGGACGTTTTCATATAAAATGCAATTTTAATACATAAATATAAAAAAGAATCATGAAGTACGATAGAATATCCATTCGTAGAATATAAAATTTTATATTCTGCAAAAGTTTAATAATAACGTTTGATTATTAAAAATAAAATTATTTATTAATATATGTTGCAGATATGGTAAGAATTTAATTCTACTTTGCAAGTAAGTAGCAGACATTCAGCAATATTAATAACGGAGTAAATGAAATATAATGTGATAATTTCTAGTTCGTAGAATATTTGTGAAATGAGAAGTTTCCTATAACCTTAATTATAATTAATGCAACATTCACGTTATTCATATTTGGGGCACAATTAACACTTACAAATGCATTAAAGATAAATAAAACTAGGATGATAAAAATTGTATCAATATATTGTGCTTTTTTAACCATATCAAGTGATGATAGAGCAGTCGTACATATCAATTATGTTTAAATTTCTATTTATTGTTAGAAGTTTTGAGTGATGTATTGTTGGTTGCCAACCTCTAATTCTCAAATAACTGAACCGCAAACCCTCCACTAATTATTTGATTTGTTATGTTGTATTTCTAATACAAGTTATACCTTTTGACCCCTGCTCGCGTTTGACATTTACAAAATCAGAAGTGGGATCATTCAATCAAAAACAAACGTTCACAATCTTCAGGTACTGTTTATCGGAAACTAAAATTTTAAAACAAAGACTAAACATTTTAGAAAACATTGGGCAAGAAAGAAAAAGCGCTGATACCACGGTCCCTAAAAATCGAAGAAGTGTCACACGGCACTAATAACCGGCGCCAGCCTTCACATGTATCCCATAATTCGTCGTTTGTTTGTGAACCGTAGCATCAGACCAATTATTCGTACAAGCATAACATTCTTGACAATTGTCGCTATATCGGTCGATTAGCATTAATTCCCGAATATAACGGTTCCACTGATGGCCTTACAGAAGATCGATGGTTAGAAAAATAAATTTAATAAGCCTTCTGTATGACAATCAAAAAATCTTTTGTACGCCTTAGCGGAAATGAAAAATTGTGGTACGATTTTCAAACAACAGCACCTACCACCTGGACCCCTATTTTTGCTAAGTGAGTGAATATTTTTCAGGAGAAAATATAAAATCACTTCACATAAAATTTCCTTCACTTTCTCTTAGTTCAGAAAACCAGTATTCTTGAATGGAAGTGAATAGAAGTCAAGTGTGCATTACACGGGAAATATAATACGCGATTGCCGCTTGTTGCACTGTGCTTTTAGCCAATTAAAATAAACGAAGGTATTACCTGTCATTCTAATGTTAGTTGTTACACAGTTGTTCTACAAAATACAAAAATTTTGCACATCTTGTAAGACTTTACTTATCCAAAAAATTTTAAAACGTTTTTCTCTGATAAGTTAAATAGGTCTTCCATTTGCATTACTTGACTCATCTTGGTTCATCTTCCAAATCTTGAAGCAATACATGAACCATTTGATATATCATCTAAATCCATTATGAATGTCTTATGTACAATATAATAATAAAAGGTGCTTCCTCTTAGCTAATTGAATTGAGCAAATCTATTAGATCTGAGTATCACAGTTCATCTGAATAATGAATAATCTGCATTCAGTTAGAACTGAATTTTATTTCAACAGCTACCTGTTTTTTGTAAGTATCCGGAACTGAGTCATTGTGAAGTGAACTAAAACAATCTTAGACGCGTGCATAAAAGAACGCAGCTAAAATCTCACCTCAATTTTTTTCTCCTATTACGACCAACAGAAAATAATTTCTCACGACGTTGAAGGAAAAAGAGATGGAAAACTGACAAAGGTAAGAGTTTTACCAGTAAAGGCATGCAAAAGTTCTGCAAATCCAAAATGTTCTAAATGCTGTTGCTAGTCCTAGAAGCAATGGAAAAGGCGAGAGGTTTAATAGCACTATCTTAAGTGCTTTAACCGCCTCTATTGATGACCCACACAAGTATTGGGACGATCATTTGTTTGATGTTCAAAGAGGGATTAACATAATGCTGAACGCCACTACTAGCCAATTGCCTTCCGAACTTTTGTACTGATTCCGACCTTGGTTAAAATACGATTTTCTCCTATAATTAATGATAACGGACTAAACTAAATTCCAAATCGGAGATATAGTACTTCTAGAGCAAACTCGTGTCATCAAAAACCTCGCCAGCGGAAAGCTTGTTCAGAAGTACATTGGACCGGTCAAAATTCTAGACGTGCTTTCTAACGACCGACTGATGAGGACAAACGTCGATTCCGTGGTGTAGTAGTCAGTGATTTACTCAAGCTCTTCAGGATTCAAGAAAACAGAATAAAGGAAGTAGTACTTGTATGTTTTTATCTAAAGCCGATAAAAGATTCAATCTCAAATTTAAAAGAGATTTTTTTTTCAATATTACGTATTTCTGTTACCTTATGTTACAAGATTTAATCACACTTATTTTATATTATGACTCCAGACCAATACCTGTTGAGGCATCATTTATAATTGTCGTAGTGACCCAATACTCAAACTCTGTTGAAATACTGCCCATGATTTTATCTTTTTAAAGTAAACTTTAAGTTATACAAAGTTCTCGTCCCTGAACTTCACAAACCGTCACTGAATAACGACCTTGTTTTGTAATACCAAAGTTTCCATAATGTTTTGGATTTTAGTCCTCAAAAAAGAAAACGAAATAAAATCTTCGATGACATTTGAATACTGCAAAAAGGTATCTGTTGAGTCTAATAACCATCATAATCCAGCTCATTAGCTGTAGAGCTTCAGTTTGGTTTATTCCAAACGTTTGCCTCTGTTGAGTTCTTATTAGTCACAGCTCAATTTTGATCATTTCAAAAACAAAACTGTGATTTCTTGAATTTGTGTGACCTCCAAATGAGACCTATGTTGATTCCGATTAACTTTTTTTGTTGTGCAGTCCAATGTAATCCTTGTTCAGATTACATCTTGCCCTCCAAAGTAGACTCGTGTTGAGTCCAAAGCATCATTGGGCATTTGTGAATGAACTCTTGAATTATAGCAATTTATTTTGAGAGATAATTTAAAAAATTATGTTTTAATGTTTTAGACAGAAGTTTCTAGAAAAATCTCTCCCACGCTATAATGCTGTTGCACAACTTTTATTAAAAAAACATGCTACACTTAACAAACAATAAGCATTAGAGGCTACATCTGATATTCTAAGAACACTAGTTTTCAACAGAAAGTTCGTTATGCTGTTCAAATTCAATTTTAAATTAAATGGCAATATTTGCACAAAAAATAGTTTATAAACTACAAATAGAATGGTTTGATTAAGTGTATATAGACAAAATTAAAAATGCAATAAAGTCGTTTGTCTATTTTCTACATTCAAGTGCACCAAAAAAAAAAGAATTAAACAGAAATGTAATTATTTTAAAGCATACAAAAAATACGATAGCGTTGACCCATAATTATAATTATAAATTTGGGCAGTCAACAGTTGCACAAAGAAATATTTTGTAAACTACAAATAGAATCGTTTCATTAAGTGTATACAGGTGGGTCAACGCCGACGAAACAGAGACAATTGCAACCACATCGATAATTTAAAAAAAAAACTCAGACCCGTCAATTTTATTTCTGACGGGGACATCTTTTCAGCCTGTCGGCATTCCAGTATTACCTCTAGTTTTAAGGGAAATGACGCCACATCAAACTTTTTAAATGGCAACCCACAGTTTTTTGTGCAAAATCTGATAGACGACAAAAATGCTTTTCAAAAAACCCCATACGTTGTTAGTTTTCTTTGGCCGTTCAGCTAGAACAACCGTAAAAAAACCCTTACAGGGCCCTCATATGATTTCGCGGATATTGTCATTTAAAAAAAACAAAAGATATTACAGTAACAATTTAATAATGCAATTGAAAAAATTGAAAAGATGTCCCCCTCAGAAATAAAATTAACGGGTCTGAGTTTTTTTTAAATTATCGATGTAGCTGCAAAGGCTTTGTTTCGTCGGCGTTGGGCCATCCTGTATAGACAAAATTGAAAATGCAATAAAGTTTGTGGTTTGTTCATTTCCCACATTCAAGTGCACTAAAAAAGGATTAAACAAAAATACAATAACCTTGTCCCATAATTATAATTATAAATTTGGTTTGTTTTCTTTAAACATTTCAATAAAATAGATTAAGTAAATAATGATATAAAACTTCTCTTGTTTGTCCCATAATTTGAATACTGAGTCAGATCACTGACTGTCTATCATTGATTACGAGAATTCCAAAAAAATGTCTACAACCTCAGAAAATTTGGTGAAGATTGCGATGTCATTAAAGATTTTAATTGTTTTTGAAAAAACGAAAACAATTACAGTCTCAATGCACAACTGAAAAACATTTATTATGAAATAAATTAATTGATACGGCATCAATATCCAAAATACACTAAAGAACCGTAACAAAACTTCCATTTGCGATTGAATATTAACACAGCTGTTATTAATTTAATTTTATCGTATTTTTGTAATTAAAAATTTAATTCCTGTCTTAAAATAACACCCTTAAAATGTTTGTTAAAAAAAACATAATAGATACAAAACAGTAAACCTTTACCGAAATAAAAACATCAATCTGTTCTTCCTACTTAAACGGCGGTACAATACGTAGTACGAAAAAGTCTTATTCAGTAAAACAACAATAAAAATCTCGTAAAGAAAATAATATAAAAAATATAAAATCTTATCTTATCGTTCTAATTTATTTAGATTATTTAATTAAATTGCATGGTTTTGTTTTAACTGCAAAATTCTATGTTTGTTTAAGGTAAAAGTAATTTTCTAGTTCAAATAACTTTTCTTGTTTGTATTTATTTAAAGGTACGGAAAGAAAACAGAAAAATCAATGAACGTGGAAGTGCTTCAGCAAACGTTGAAACATTAAGATGGCGCTGTTTACATTATTTCGACATGAATTGTTTACATTTCACTAAATTTCCAACAATTATATTTTATGTTTAATGTGCGATTGTAACGCAAATATCTACTACAGTTAATTTAATATTGACTAATAGATATCAAATTGAACATAACGCAGTTAATTTAAATTTAGTCAGTTGTAATATTTTCTTTGTATTTATTACATATTAATAATATTGATATTATTTACATTGTTATCTGTAGTCTAGAAAAACACGCAAACACAAAAAAAAAATTTTTGGAATCAACAGGTCACGTTAAATAATAAAACAATCTAATTTTTTTCAAATGTTTGAATAGAATATGATCCAAAAAATCCCTTTCTATAATAAAAAATAAAATGAAAAATTTTCTGTTTGCTGAACGTTGCAGAAATCCTTCCTGAGATCGAAAAGTGCAAGAAGTTGAGTCTATTCCCCAAGAAATCTTTTATGAACTCCAGAAAAAATCAGCATTTATTACCAGAAAAGTCTAAAGAACATTATTAAATCAATTCGGTGAATTCAACAAGTGAAGAAAACAACGCCAAATAAGGATAATCAATGAAGAAGTCTAGATATAATATTTTTTTGAATATGAAGAAAAAAAGTAAGCAGCTTCATCAATGTGGAGCAATTATTTAATGCTGAAATCTACAATGAAAGTTCACAAAAACATAATACTGCATATGATGATCTTCCTTTGTCGTCACAGGTTTTGAAAGTACCTGATTTTTCTTAGTTTATACTATTCACACGTGTCAATTTTTACACGAGATGTCGCAAGACACACATTTTACTGATTTTTAATGTAACCCCAAATACCAAAATCAAAAGAGAGTGAGCTGGCCAACAAAACGGACTCTGATTGGCAATCCATTTATTATTAAACATATCGTAAACATGCTGAGGAGGTGCTCCATCTTGCTGATGCTTAGTTGAAGCCGTTTCTCCATTTCTTCAAGTATGTAGCGTCGGTTGAACAGCTTCTTCTAAAATGTGGCAATATCTTTCACCATTTAAATTTTCATCATATATTTTTAATGCTAAAATTTTATCGTCTATTATTGAACGAAAAACATTAAAACTCCAACTATCTTGGAAATAACGTTCTCTACTAACATGTGGATTTTCAGTAGACCAAGAATAAGAATAGTTTTGATTAAATAATCCATTTTTGCCTCATCACACATAACTTTTTTTATGAAGTTTTCATCCTATTGGGTCTTTATTAAAAACATTTATAGATTTGTGTTGCACCAAATTATATGAAAATGTTTTCTATTTCTGTTTTTTTTTAAATGCGATAAATTGTTCTCGTCGACAAAGTAAGATCTCTCGCACAATTTCTGATGGAAGCATTTAGAGAGGCCGTAAAATAACCCAAACATTAATTTCGTTTATGACACTGTCAACTAGTGGTTTATTTTTATTAATTTTTGTCTTTAATTGACCAAACTGACAACAGTCTTCTTACAATATCATCTGTTGCATTTGGTCGATTTGAATATCTTTTGCAAAAACACGGCAAGTCCGTTCAACAATTCTATTACGTTCGCCGTAAATAATAATAAGATTTAAAAATCATCATTAGTAAATCCTACATTTGCCTTTATTTACAATAAAATACAAACTGGCAAAGAAACTGTTAAAACAACATAATCAATTAACGTTCTAACTATCAAATTTTTGACCACCATGATCTACAATTTACTAATGTTAAAATAATTAAGTGTTGTTATGTTTTAACTAAGATAATGAAATATCTCAGAAATGGTTGGATTTAGGTATAAAAAATACCGATACCTAACCAATTAGCTTAAAAAAATACAACGGAAAATATAATAATACACAAGATGTTCTATTTAACATATGCAACTTATAAATGATTTAAATTGTGCATGTTGGCGGCTAGGTTTAAAACACCCTGTATGAAATATTACTGTGTTGGACATATGGAGTTAACGGGCAAGCGCTTTAAAAATGTTTAGTTTTTTGAAAAGTTTTACCAATATAACATTTATAACAAGAGCACACTAATTTGTAAATTCCGCTCCAACCAATCCAAACAGTAACCTCAATCACTCTTAGTTGGTATATAAAATATAAATTAAATTAATATTAAACAAATTTACGACTCCTCAGGGAACTATCATATCGACCAGTCATCAATGTATCATATCAGATTCTGTCTTCTGTATAATACGGACTTGGTTGAAATTTAAATTAGTCTAGATTTAATGAGATCTTGTTCGGAAAATCTCGTCGACGGTCAATCACCTTTAGAAGGGTTTAACCAATACTCTTGATTGAACGACAATTTGTGTGAGATGGAGGTCTATAGCTATATCGATCACTTTGTGTTTTTCCACTTGAAGTTTATATAGAGAGTACTTGTTCAACAAGCATGTCTTTTTAATTTTACCACATTCTAACCCAATTGAATCTATAAAAATGTCTACAAATTAAATTTATTTTAAACTTATATACGAAATAGCATTAAAATACTCCATTTATGGAGTTGATACATTTTAAACGAGATTCAACCCAACTATCGATTTTAAGCACCAAACTGAAATCGCGCGTAATTTTATTACAAATTTTATACTATATAATCTGCATTAATTTTTAACTTAAATTTACATTATTTACCCTTTTGCCCTATTCGAGTAAGGATAATGAAACCGCTTCAATGTTAATGTAGGTTAAAAGAAAGTTTAATAACACGAAAGCGCTCTATAACTAAAATTATGACACTGTTAAGTAACTTAATCAAGACTCTAAGAACATTAAACGTTTGGTTCTATTGAAGATAAATAAAGTTAACTGTTATTTAACTTCTTGGCAACAAAAAGTAAGGGATAAAGTGTCAAAAATCGACGCCCTAAAATAATGTATTTACTCTACTCTTACGTAGTTCCAATTGAACGATTTCAACGTTTTGTTTGGTATTACAGTTTCGAATATAAACGAATAATAATGAGCGAAAGATAATTTTATGTACACGTGGGGGTTAAACAATACACTTTGTTATGTAAATATAATAATTTAATCTGACGATAAGAGTAATTTATGCATGCAAAGTAAATTTCACAATTTTTTTGAGTGTCACAAATTACTTGACGAAATTTCAAATTATTACATTTTATAACACATTACTGATTACTGATTTAATTACATATTGAATCTTGTTGTCAATCCGACAACAAATATTCTTATTAACATATTCATATTTTTAGTTTATAATATCTCTGATGAGTTCCTAAAACGGCGAAATGTACATGAAACGTTTTTAAAGTATTTTTTCAAAATAACCATGTAATATATTATGCATAAGAAAGAATTTAGTCACAAAAATATTTTTTATATTTGCACAAGTGTTTATGACACCCTAGAAGTGTTTGCCATCGCTCAAGGATCCCTAATATTTTGCCAACACCAACGGTTACCTTTTTCAGAGGTCCTTCTATGTTAGATGTAGACTGACGGTTTCTACTTCGCAGGCCGTATTTATACTGGATCAAAGGGGGTAAGTCTTGCATGGCAACGGTCAAATACGGATCTTTAGAAGTGACATTCGGGTGTTCTTGACGATCGGATTCACGATTCACATTGAGCCTTAAGGTTTTTTCCTTTCTGCATTGAAGTGTTATAGATGTTTATAGATTTTCACGGCTGCTCAATCTGTTGTGGTAATCGTTAATGTTTTAGGTACTTAGAGCTCTTAGAGAGAATCTTGTGATTCCTATTGCTAATTGCATCCAGATACATAAACATCCAGAAAAGTTTAACAGAAAGGAAGAAACCTTCAGTTTCATTCCGATCCTTAAAAACACCCGAATGGCACCTTACAAAAATCCCCATTTTACCGGCACGACGCAAGCCCACCTCCTGTTTATACTAGTATAAATACAAGCTTCAAAACAGAAATCATCAGTCTACATTTAACAATAGAGAAGGAAGAAGTTCTGAAGAAGCTGACCACTTATGTTAGCAAAACGTTAAGAAGAAATTTTAATCAGCTACGACATTTAGACCAGAATATAAACGACACCATTTTTTTAATGGTTTGTTATCCTATAATATATCAATAATCGTATGACAAAAATTTCTTCTCAGATAACACTCGTGGAACTGACATTAGGGTCATCTATAGCAGTAAAAATCGTTGTGCTCGTAGAAGGTTCGAGCATTTAACAACAAATTATGGAACAAATGTAAGTCATCGGTATGTTATTGATTTAGTGTGGAAATTTCTGAGCACTGGCTCAGTGTGAAATAAAAACCAAAACAGCTAAGAGTTCGGCATCAAAGAAGCACAAATTAAAATTATTTGTAATTTTACAATAGATCCAAACACAAGTATTCGCCGCAAAGTGCACTTAAAATAAAAACATTCTTTCTTGCAAAACAAAAATTTTCACCAGGTTAATTTTGTGAAAAAATTACGGAATATCCTTATTTGTTTCAAAATATTAGATCCATTGGCAAACTGCTACTTTTTTTTAAACAGGTCTGTAAACAAACATACCTGTCGCTATTAGGATAATAATAATCCATTAGTGTTTCGAAAGGATCATATCCAATTCCCAGACAAGACCAAGGTGTGGGCTAGTATCTTAGGGAATGATGTAATTGAACCTGTGTTTATTGAAAAAGCCTTATTGGCTTGGTCTATTTGAAATATTTAGAGGATGTGATAGATTCTCTCATCACCTAGTTAGTAAAATCACAGATCGATAAAGATGGTAACATGTTGCCTGAAGAGGAAAAACTGTATTTTTAACAAGACATCAAATATTTTCTGGAAAATTGATTGGAGAAGAAAGTTTCCAAAAATGGCATGCAAGTTATACGGATTTATAACAGCACATGACATTTAAGTGACAAGAAAAGCTGCTTGCTTTGTTATCACTTGCTCCTGCTCTTCACTTGTTTATAACGTTCAGTCTACAAATTAAATAGAAATTCTTTAGATTGTTTTAACAAATACAATTTATAGTGTGAATCTTTGAGTAATTTTGTCAGATTCAGACCACTCGTTGTATTTTAAGTGAAAACTATTCGCCTTAAGCAACAAGTTATTCAGGGTAGGAACTTTTTTGAAATAAACATACAATATATTTTTTTGATTGAAAATGAAGGAATATTTTGTGAGGGGTTTCTCAAATGGAATCTTATTTCATGTACCAGAAAGGAAAAGTCAAGCTTTGACTTTCTTGCAAATACGTTAGATGAGGAATGGTTTTGTATCGACTGGATTAAATCTTTTTTAAAGAAATCAGTGATGTCACTAACATTTTGTTATATCCGATTTGTAATTCAGACTCACCTGTAAAAGTTCCGAATTTGAAAGGCTTTGAAATTCATATTGGCTTAAAACACAAGAACAAGATTTTAAGATAATATGCACAATTTTACGACCCATTGTAATAATAGTCAATCCCCAAAGGAAGTTTAAATAATGGCTACTTCTATTATAAATCATTGCGTTTCAAGAACTTATGAGTTATTTTGGCAAAATTTTTTTGTGTTTGCATACATAGTTTTACGCATCCTAGAAAATGATAAGAAATGTTTGACGTCTAAAGTTAAGAAGAAGATATCTGAATTTAATCCCTTTGCTATACCAACTGAAACTTCCATTTAAACCGATTAAACAGATCAGAGGAGCTAAAGTGCTATAAAATGGGTTTCCTTTTTTGATGAGCTTACTGCTTCAGATGTTACAACTTTTATAAAAGTTTAAGATAAACATTCACACCCGTTTAAATCAATAAATTTTCCTTCTATACCAGATGATAATGAAGATAATCCTCAAATAAACATCAGAAATGTATACAAAGCTATCGCTAATTTTAATAATAGGTTTTTTGGTGGTATAGATAGACTCCGTCCGCAGCATTTAAAGGATTTAATATAGAAATTCAATGGAGCAGTAGCAGAGAATCTTTTGAAGTGTATTAAAAATTTTTATAATTTTATGTTGGTTGAAATGGTTAAAGGTCTGGTCGTACATACGCTTTAATATCTAATATACGTGCTTTGACGAAAAAAGATAGAGGCATTACACCAATTGCAGTGAAACTACTTTTAGAAGATTAGTTGCATGCCAAGCATATGGTGAGAGACAATTAGGCTTTGCGACGAAGAAAGATTGCAAAGCTACTATACACACCGTGAAACCATTGATCATCATGAACAAAGGAAGATCTAAAATTTTGCCTTACAATTGCATTGAACATGATTCACTGCTTGATACCATACAGATGAGAACTTCCCAACTTAATAAATTTTTGTATTAGTGCTACTCCACCTCAGCTGAATTATTTCTTGCAAATAGGATTGTTTCATCTCACGTAGGTTGCTAGCAGAGGAATCACTTTAATTCATTCGGTTTTAGTATAACGCTTCAACCAATAATTGATCAGTTGGAATCAGAATTGAATTCTTTTTATCTCGATGACGAAAATAACACAGAGCAAGTAATGAGGATTTTAAGTTAATTATTAACGGGACGAAAAAGATTGGATTAGGAATGAATCCCTTTAAATGCAAATTGTTCTTTTACTCGGAGGAAGTGCCTTCCGTGATTGATGATTTTAACTACGGTTCACCTGGAAGAGGTATTATATCTAATGAGAATCTTATTCTCCTCGGTTCTTTATTTACTAAAGATGCATTAAGAGGAACTCTAGAGATGAAAGCTGAAGAATTAAAGTCTAGAGTAATTTTTAAAGTCTCATATACCCAACTTTCTTCTAAAGCATTGTCTAGCAGTCCCAAACATTTTTATTGCGGACTTCACTGAATTGACTTAACTAATAAACTTGACGGAGATATTAAGTCGATAATGGAAGGTATTATCAACTCTTATTTTACTGAAAGACAAACTTAGCTATTAGACATAGAGGATTGCAAGTTTGAAGAATTTCACAAGTTTCTGTATTTCTGTAAATAAAGTTTTTGGTCTTGCCCAACACATATATCCTTTAATACAAGACAAAGTTTGTAGAAAATGCTTGTGAATTCTAGGACACCTACCATTTCTTCAATACAAAAAAACCAGCACAATGTAATAGTTCTCAAAGAACTTTGTGACCTGAAATTTGATTCCACATTGGAAGAAGGAAGATTTAATGCATTATCTAGAAAAGAAGCCTGTTCTTGGTTAAATGCACTTCCTTTAAAAATATAAACACTCGTTTAGATAATAATATTTTCAGGATTTCTATCTCTTTGAGGTTAGGTTCCAAAATTTTTCGCAAATACTACTGCATTTGTGAAGATGAAGTTTTGGAAAACGGATTACTTAAACTGTGGAAACTGTTCAAGGAAATAGGCGCGTCATTTGGCTTTGAATGAGATCATTAACTATGTTTTATGTTCTGCCCAGATGCCCTCGAGGTGATGATGGACGGCGTCAGGGTAGAATTACTCTAAAATGTCTAGTCTGGGATGTGATCTGTGTTAACACTTTAGCACAGACTATTAAAATAAGGTTAACACAAACTCATTGAGTGCTGGCGGTGCCAAGTTCGTCGCGTCAGCTAGTATTGTAATGTTTTAATACCTCTGTATCATTTTTTTGTTCTTTAAATTATTTGTTTATTTCCTTAGCTCAGTAATTGGTAAAGATGAGTTAAGTTTAAATGACCTTAATATTAAAAAAATTGACATGGATATGTTTCGTATATCTGTTAAATAAAAATCTATGGCATGACAAAATAACCAAACAATAGTCGTTTTAATTTGCAAAACTACATACATTATGTTTCAAAATATAAGGTAATGACCCATAGGAAATATTATCATTCTACAAACATTAAATAAATTTTGATAATTTTTTTTAAAATTATTTGTAATGCTTTAATTTTTTAAATTAATCCCGACAAACTCCATTGTATCTTAATAAATTGTATCAAAAATAATAATCTATAGGTATTGAAAAAACATAAAGTATTTCAATAATACAGGACATTTGAAGCTCAACATAAATTTTGCTTAAGCTTGAGACTACCTACCACTGCTTGATGTAGTAAAATATAATTTCCACATTTGTTATTAATGGTCGACGTTCTCTCACTTTTATTATTATATTAGCTTCATATGAAAGCCATCATTCATATTCCAGATAATTAAGAAATATTTTTCTTGCCGTCTCCAAGCACAAAACTGGGTCACACTTAGTCTTTTTCAATAAACGTAACCGCATTTGAAGATTTCTTTTGTTCTAAACTAAAGGTTACGCTTTTTGTTATAAATTCAATGTAAAAGCAATACTATTGAATTGAGTGTTGTATAAATTTTCAGTAAGCAATTTAAATCTGCTCTTATTTTTGTTTTGAGTGACATATATATATATATATATATATATATATATATATATATATATATATATATATATATTACATATTCATTCCCCAACTCAATTATATATTAAAAAAATACTACATAAGTAAATTAAAAAAAGAGAAAAAAGTTACTGTTTGTACATGTCGAAAAGTTACATTTCAAAGAAAATGAATTTTTATGCGATCACAAAAAACACTTCCATTTTCAACTTTTCTTTTCAGAGAATGTGTTTGTTTTACAAAGACGTTTTAGATTTTATTTAAAGATTATTACAAGACCCTTTCTGTATTTGTTATTTATGTACATTTTTTTATCGTATTCGCATTTATTACGTTTTACTGTAACGTCTGGATAAGGCAATATTTTTATTTTCACAACTTCAATACAAGGTTGTTTTTATCAACGAGTAACAAAGTTTTCGTTACTTTAGTTAACACATCAATTCTTCCTCAATTTTTTTTGCTAAAGCCTTGTATAAAGCAAATATAAAAATAAAAGTTCTTGCAAAAGAAAAAATATAAAAATACAGGGTTTATTATGATTTGTTCTAAAACGTTTTAGAATCAATTGTAACTTGAAAAAAAATAACCACACTCAAAATAAAAGGCAAATAACATTTAGGAATGATTGACACTTTATATATCAGCAAAAATAAAAAAATGTTTGCTACTTTTGTTTAATTTTAATCATCAAAGAAAACAATAGATTTATTTTTGAAAAACACACTGAGTTCACAATTAACTGTTTTATATCTTGTTTCATTTAGTATTATTTATTTATTTATTCGTATTGTATATTATAATGTTTCATTATTGTATTGTGATGTAAGTGTATTGTATGGTGTCTCAGAATATCAGTATAATTCTATACGTGTGGTGACAAAATTATTGGTAATTGTGGATTAGTTTGTCTTAGCAAAACATTTGCTTCAAAGTTTAGAAAAACCACTAAAACCTAAACATACCAACCCTGACCCGCCTTAGTATTTACATTTGTTAACGTGTGTTTTAATTGTAAAAATATGATGTTTTTGTTAAAAAAAAAAAAAAAAGGTTGAAGAATCTTTGTTACACAATATTTTATATCCTTAAGTTTCAATAAGATAGGACTACAAGATATATAACCAACAGAAAAACACCAAAAACTGCACCAAAAACTTTACTCGGACACGTGTTTCAACAGCTAAGCTGTCATCATCAGTGATACCGATACTGATGCAGTTTTTGGTGTTTTTCTGTTGCTTAAATAGACGTTGCAGTTGGTGTTCCTTTCCTTTGAACAAGATATATAGGCTAAACAAGAAAGAATGAAAGATGCTCAAACAACAGCTTTCGCAAAATTGTGCAGCTAGCTTCAAGAGTAGTGAGAGCAAATGAAGATGGGTCGCTTAGTAAAGCTCAAGTAACGCTGAAATTATTGGAAGAAAAAATGGAACATCTCAAAGAGTCAGACGTGGTGATTTTACAACTACTGTCGGATGAGAACAATGAGGAAGAAGAATGTTCTGCAACAACTCAGAAATGTGATGAGCATTCATTCCAATTTCTTTCTTTAAAGTTGAAAGTCGAATCATTCCACAAGAAGTTTGAGAGCTCAAGAAGTTTTATAGGAAACTGATGGAATGGCTTCCATTTTGGGGTCAATTCAAGCAGATACATTAAATTGCTGAACTAAGAATTAAAGAGATTCCAAAGCCCATCAGATTGTAGAAAGTTACCAATTGAAGAGAATTATCGAAAGGCCGTAAAAAGTCTAAAATCACGTTTTGTACATTAGAGAGTTACTTAAACTGGTTTTGACTAACAAGAAGCCATAATCAATAGGAGTTTTCTACGACCAGAGATCAATAGAATCGTTAGGAGTAGAATCATTTATGTTTTCTGCTATGTTATACTTTCTAGTAAAATTCTGCCTCAGTAAAGACCCAATTAAATTGCGACAAAGAAGTGCTTTAAATGATACAAGTCCGACGATGAAAGAACGACGGGAGAATTTAATGAAGTTTATCAAGAAAAAAGTGGAAAACAATGAACGAGTTCATCTAGGGGCGTCAAACTTTGATTTTAATAAGAACAAAGCAAAAGATGTTACTGAGAAATAACAAATGTCAAAAAATTAATCTCTGGACATTATCACAGAAAAAGGAAAGACTTTTGAAAAGGCATACTGTCATAGATGCTTGAAGTTTGAGCATATTGCAAAGAGATGTAAAGTTAACGTGTAACGTTCGAGATGACATGGGCGTTATGTAGACATTATGTGCCTGAATCACAAAAAATCTACTTTGGGTGAGACTCTGGTTTCGGATCAAGCAGTAGTAGAAAGTTCTTTATCGAATATAAACTGTAACGAACTATTACTACAAACAGTTGTTGTCGAACTTTGAAAATGGTAAAAAGAGAAAAGTTCGAGCTGTCATGAACATTGGTTCTCAAAAGTCATACACCAGTGTTAATGCAGCAAAAGATATGGGTTATGTTTTTATTGATAGTGAGCAATTTGGTGGTTACCAGACTCAAGTTGTTGACCATAACAGCTACAAAGTTCAAGTGAAGAATTTGCAGAATAATTATGTGTGCAATTTTTTGGCGTTAGATCAGCCAGTCATGTGTTGTAAGATGGCCCTTAGATTAAAAAATTACTAATTGGTGTTGAGATTGTTGAAAAATTATTGACCGGAACGAAATATGATTTGACATCATTTGACAGACCTACTGTAAAAAAATAAAGGTTCCAGATGCTTCCTGTGAGGCGCTATCGCGCGTACTAACTTGCAGACTTGCTTGCTTGTTTACAGACATAGGTTTTTCGGACTTTCTCAATCACAGGAATGAGCTATCGAAAAATTGGTTTTGCCATCTGGACGATTATAAGTTGGTAGCAACTTGATGTTGCTACCAGAAAAGTTTTACGTCAATAACTGCGTCACATGTGTGGATACTTCTAAAGAATTATATGAATATAAAGAAAAAGGCTATAAAAATTATGTCAGAAGGTAGGTTAGATTTACGATGACGATGTTAGGAATATTCACTTCAGGAAAATGCACCATCAGCGACTTCGTTGTCATTTGTGTTGGGTCTACAATGAAATAGAAATTTGGATACTTTGATATTGCCTTTTGATTGGATAGAAACAATACGAAGAGCAAAAAAAATTTCAAAGAGAATGTTGTTGTCAGTGACACATAAACTTTTTGATCCTATTGGATTTGTTTATCCAGTAGTTTTATGGCCCAAACTTATGTTGCAGAAGACATGGATATTAAATTCTTCTTGGGGTTCTGAAGTTAAAAGGTTTTTAAGATATGTACGAATTCCACAATGGTTGCTTACATCGCCACCAATTGTTAAGAGCTTACATGTGTTTAATGACGCATATGCCTGTGTTATTTTTCTACGATCAGATGATCCTCATTGTAATGTAAGCATAAAATGGGTGCAAGCAAAATCTAGAGTAGCACCATTGAAAAAAAATATTCCTCGGTTAGAAGAAGCACTTGTTATAGGGTTACACTCTTCAATAGAGCCGTTAAAATATGGATGGAAATGAACTATTCTACAATAGTTCAGGGATGGATCAAAAATGAAGAGATGTGGAAGACTGCTTTTGATTTGGAGGACATTATGGTTGCAAAATGTGTCATAAAAAGGATTCAAGAGAAAAATTTTGATGATATAGACTGCAGAAGACTGCAAACTTTCTTCGCTATGTCCTTTTTTGGATGAATTGGATTCGCTCTGAGACAAATATGTTGGATAAAAAAGATGTTGAAGTTCTTCGATGTCCCTATCAAAGCAAGTCATTTGGATTTATTATTGATTAATTTGCATCTGCCCCTCACGTTGTTCCAGCTAATTTTTGAATTACATTATTTCTTGTTTTCACATTTTATTTGACTTTTTTTGAAATGTTCTTTGTAAATTGAAAATGTATCCCAGAATAACTGGGTTAAAATTAGGATTTAATTTTGTATTATTAAAACAACATTAAGTGTTCTACTTTTTCTATATTGACTTTTAAGATGGCTACTCGCAATTTTTGAAATAATTTTCCACAATTCGCAAATCATCAGATAGATTTCTTTCAATTTGGAAAAAACTCGAATGTTGAAATTGTTATATCATCGGTGTAGACAAATTTATGACATTTTACTGAAGGAAGATTAGAGATATATACAATAAAGAGAATAGGTGCGGGAACTCATCCTGTGGAAGACCATTATTTAAAAATCTAAATTTACTGCTTCTATCTTCAACAAAAACTCTAAATTTTCGATTTTCTAACATATTATCAATAAAAGAAATAATATTGCAACAAGGAATAACGTTAAACAATTTAAAAAGTAAACCTTCTTTCCACACTGTATCATATGCAGCAATTAATCTATAAACTTTCAACTTCATTACAACAACTTCTACCGGAACGAAATCCTGCTTGCTCAATTGGTTATTTTTCTTTGATTAATGGATTAATTCTTTCAAAATTAATCTTTTCAAAACCTTATATATTACACTAAGTAAACTTATTTGATGATAAGAAGGAGGTTTATTTTTTCTTTAAAATTGCCACCACTTCACATTTCTTTAAATCTCTTGGTAACTTACCTGTATTACAAATATCATTGAGAAACACAACTTCAAAGAATGATTTCCCAAAAATTTCAGAAATTATCGATGTATTCCATCAAAACTGGCAGTTTTGTTTAATTTTGCCTTTTCTAATGCATGCTTTAGTTCTTCTATAGCAAAATGTAGACACTTTTTCATTTTTGAAATATAATCGATTATTGAGTTTGAAACATTAATCAACCGAGAAAAAATAGAATTTGGTGTAGCAATATGACTTGTAAAACTTAATTTATTTACGACTTGAATGTACGAAATTCATATTTTCCATTAATAAATTCTATTTCTTTTACTTCCATTATTTAGATGTGACAGTACAGCATCCGCAGTTTCTCTATTTGGATTTTCTAGATTTGATTTGATAAATCTGTTTGTTTTAGTTGACCAACATTTGACATATTCTTTTCGAAAACCACGTAAAATTGACTTGTTTGCTGCACACGTAGCAGCTCCTACAAATCCACAATTTTTAGCATGATTTAATATTAGACACGGTCAGTGTTATGTGTTAATTGGTGCGTATATAAGACTCCCAAAATTTTAAGAATCTCAAGACCAAGGAAACGATAAATGTTTAGATTCCTATTTTTTTAAATATACTATATCATTTGCTTTGGAGTAGATTTTTTGATTAATACTAGGTGTTGCAACTTTTTGATTCTTAATAATCCAATAAAATATGAACAAACGTTCATGTGTTTATAGGTTGTACTCGAATAAGTTCTCGTTAAAGGAAATAACTTTAATATTAATTCTTTTGAAATCTGTTCTGTAAATTAAAAAAAATGAGACCATGTAGCAAAATTTGCTTCGCACCGAAAAAATAATTCTAAAATTCATTCGATTATCGATTTTAAACTTTCGATGACGTCAAACATGGTCTGGTTTGAGTCATAAAGTTATTATGTATAAAATATGTATCCGTAAAAAAGAAATAAATTAGGAAACATCAAATTGCCAATTACTGTTTATACAAAATATAATATAATAAATTTAAAGTGAGTAGGTACGCAAAAAGATAAAATTGAGAATTTTGTATAAAAAGTTGTTTAAAATAAAATCAGTTGTAACTTAAATTTAACTTTTGCTTTGGCTATCGGTTTGTTTATTTATTTTTTTGCAAATAATTCATCTTGACAATATTTCGGCCTTTTTCCTATTTTACGTCGCCATCAATATTTCGAACCTATGTACAAAAAACGACCGGAATATATTTCATCTGAAACGAGAATCACGTTACAAACTCAAATAATTTAATACATCTCCATCATAAAAGGATTTTTTTGTGGAATGAAGCGGAATTATACATTAGAAGTTACGACCATTTAATCAATGGTTACGACTCACTTAGTTGCTGCTAAAATTTAAAGTTTCTAATAGAATGTACGCTTCACATATATAACAAAAGAACACAATACTTTCCGTAAAGTGTACGTTAAATTGTGAAGGTAGCTTTTGTAAGAACAAGAACAGTGAGATATCGAATGATAAAAGCTCTTTCCATGCTAGAGTGGCTTTAGAACTTGAAAATTTAAACACCGAAAAAGATAAAACAATTAAAAGCTTATTTTAGTTATTCCCTGCCAATTTTAATTAGTTTTTAGTTTAATTGTTACTTATTCATCTGGTTAATTTTTTTTACAATTATTTCAAGCACCGGTTAAAGTTTTCATTTTCAGATTTAAAAACGAAATGTAATTAAATTTAATTTTCCAATAAATTATGAGCATTTTGTAATGGAAAGTTTAATTTATAGCGATTTTATTTTACATTCAAAATTAACTAGAGATGGAAATAAATAGGAAACAGAACATTAAAAATTAGAGAAAAAATGTGTTATTCGGCTTAGTATACAGAGTGGAACAAAAGTCTGGAAACGCTCAATTATCTCACAAATGGGTAGTACGAATTGTACAACATTTTGGATAAGTATATTTTGGGATACGAAGATTCCAGATTTGACATCTGCAATGTTGCCAGATTTACCGTTTTTCTGATATTATTACTAACTTTGGTTTTTTAAATAGATCACCCCGTATATTGTATCATTATTGGAATTTCCCCTTCAATACGAGTTCAACCATAATGTAACACTCAATATTTGATAAAGTCAGGAAGGTCTTAAATTAAATAAAACTGTCCGTGCAAAATAGAATTCAAGTAATTAAATCTGGCAACATTGCAGATCAAATCTGGAATCTTCGTATCCCAAAATATACTTATCCAAAATGTTGTACATGTTGTACAATTCGTACTACCCATTTGTGAGGTAATTGAGCGTTTCCAGATTTTTGTTCCACTCTGTATAATAAAATCTAAAACATAATTTATCAAGATTTTTAGTAAATAGTATATAAGATTCGTTTAATAAAATTGATGTTTTTAGAACTAAAGTGAATAAAACAGAAATTTAAAAACACAAATGAAATAGACTAGAATATAGCCAACAAAAATCGATTAATCGATTTGCTATTAATTAAAACTTCTTAACCAATTTTAAATTTGGTTTTAATAACGAATTTTAAAAAAGGGTACACAAGAATAAACACATTAACTGATTTTCTCAAATTTTCAAATTTTTAAGTGGTCATTTTAATTAAAAAATATTCTGCCAACGTTTTACCCCTATCAAATGGGAGTTTTTTAAAGTGTTGAAAAAGTCTCCATTTAATAGGGGCGAAACGTCGGCAATACTCCACCTTCGAAAAATCCTTAAAATAAAAAAAGAATAATATTTTTAATATAATTTTAAATATTTTTTTGCGAAAAATAAGAATCATGCTCTACTCAATTACTACTACTAGCTGCACGACGATTTGAAGAAATTACTAAAATTGAGTTGTCTTCTTCTGTATTCATTCAATCAATTTCTGCTGATGAGTAAAGTTGAATGCTTATCTATATATATTAACCAAATCTGCATTGTTACATTCAGGTTAAAAGCTCAATTCTAAATCAGTATATTCTTACATCTTTGACATATCGCTTTCAGAATGCTCCATCCTAACCTAACATCCCAAAAACATAATAAGAAGTTCCGTTAAAGAAACTACTTGGCAATACCCCAAATTCATTTCTGTATTTAACTAAAAATGTTAAAGGTTTGGGAATTCATAATTGTTTTTGGGAATCATATATTCAACAATTTAACAAATTCAATTTTCTGAACAAGTTTTGCTTTAAGTTATTTGGCGATTGCAAAATTAAAAAGAAATTTTGTTTGGACATCATAAAATTAAATGATTTTGACACAAAATATAGGAAGAAAAATACCCGTATAACAAAGGAATTAAGAAGCATTCTGCAAAGAAAGTCCTTCGAAAAGTGGTGTGTCTTCGGGGGGTTATTCTATACCAAGAAGATAAGTCGGAAAATTATTGGATTTATAAGAAAAATGTTTGAGCAATTCTAAATGGAAAGACTGTCTAAAAATTGATTGTAATATTGTCTGTATTGGAGGTTGCATATACGTATGCTAGTTGTATAATAATCTTATATACGACATATCTGACACCGACTTTAATATACCATAGTAACGGCCGTTTTATATATGTCTTTTGTACTGTCACCTGAAATATACAATTTACCATCATTTAAACTAGTGTGTTTAACAATCAAAATTAATTAAAGTTTTGAGATCGAACAGAGGCGGAGAGTTCTGTAATGCAAAGTTTAATGCTTTTTTCTCAACACGCTGAAGCAAAATTCTGTCTCGGAACGTGGATTTCGTACGAAAAAGCTAGAACACTCCTGTCAGAAGCGAACCTGAGCAAAAAGTATAGGGTGGAGGCTGTTAATACTGTGGTATATATGAAGAACAGAAGCCCTACGAAAGCTTTGAACAATGCAGTGCCTGAAAAGCTTTGAACTGGAAATAATGTGGATGCCAGTCATCTGAAAATATTTAGTTCCAAAGCAAAAGAAACGTAAATTGGATATGAAAGCGGAACTGATGATTTTTATTGGCTATCCTGATAATCAGAAGGGTTATCGTCTTATGAATTCAAAGACGGATGTAGTAACAACTGCGAGAAACGTAAAATTTTTAAAAACGTTCTGTCCAAAAGTCCTCGAAAGTCATTATTAACCTAAATACGGTCAGTCCTTTTTATCAAATGAATCCGCAAATGTTTCAGAACTATTGGAGGCGCAAGATAAGGTGTCCCGTGACGCTGTAGAAAAAACCTAGAAGTACGTGAAGCTGAAGTACTTAAAAATGAGCACGTTGGTGATGAGGTGGTTACTGATAACAAAATCATTATAACTGATATAGAAGAAAGGAGATATTCTCAGAGAGAACGCAGACTAGTTGATCGGTATGTATGGATGCCAAGAAGAGCAATCTCGACGAAGATCCTGTTACCATAGAGGAAACATTGGCCAGACCAGACAGCTAATTATGGCAGAAATCAATAGAGAATGAGTTTTATAAGGGAAGATAAAAGAAAATATTTACATGCTTCAACAGAAGGGAGCAGTCGTCAAAGGTCAAGAATACAAAGTATGTAAGCTGCAACAATTTCTTTATAGTTTGAAACAAGTCTCAAATGCTTGGTTTAACGAATTAGATAATGAAATGTAAAATTTAGGATTTGTACAATCAAAAATAGAACCGTGTTTGTATCAAAAACAGCTTAAAGGTAATAAGAGTTAATTGTCATGATTTACGTTGACGATTTGTTCATGTTTGGCAATTGTAAAGAAGAAAAACAAAGATTAAAGTTATGTTTGCTTGATAAGGTAAAAGATTTAGGCGACGCTAGACATGAAACTGAGACAAGATAGTGACGTGATACATCTAGATCAAGAGGAATTTATTTTGAAATGTTTGAGTGACTTTAATATGACAGATGCTAAGCCTCAAAAATGCCAATCAAAGTAGGCATGAAATTGGAAAAAATCTATTAATTCCCACTGCCACCTACCATATCAAAATTTGATAGGTTGTCTGAATTATTTAGCCTGCAATACATGACCGTATATAACACACGAGGTAAGTGCACTGCCCCAATACAATTCATGTTACGATGCAATACACTTCAAGTGCTCGAAACGGCTTGTGGAGGCGCGCTTGATCGGAAATCATTCACAGGCTTAATTTTTTAAATTAGGAAAAATACGGTTTCCAGGGAGAGCCGGAAACGATTGTTTCGTTAAGCTCGACAGAGAGTGAGAACGTAGGACTGAGTCAAGTATCAAAGGGAGCGCTTTATTTGTGTAGTTTCATGAACAGTTTGACTACTGACCGGTAGTCATTTATAATGACAATTAGTAAGCGCCTAAAAGTGCACCCAACAAAATGATCCATAATAGCACAAAACACACAGACATAAAATATCATTTTATTCGGGAATGTGTGGGATTGATATTCTAACTAAAAGTGTTTCTTTTTGAAGGATTTATCGTTGTAAAATTATTCTATTAAAAGGCGGATTAAAGTTAGATGTCTATAATGTTTTATTTTTTAGGTGTTTTGTGGCAATAATAAGAATAAAAGGCATAATGAGATAACAAAAAATTTAACGGGTGCTCTGCGTGAACAAAATTATGAAGTAGATGAAGATGTGTTTGTGGTTTCAGAAAAAGATAGTACAAGAAGATTTGATATTATTTCTATTAATCCTACTATCAGATTCGAATATTCTCAAAATCAGCCTATGGAAGTGAATAAAGAAAACAAAATATTTATGAACCTACTATAAATTTCTACAAATCAAAATTTTGTATGTAATTATCTTGATGTTTGGATCGAGATTCATTGATTTTGAAAAAAATTTAATTTGATCAAAAAGTTAGAAAAGACGTGTTCTCAAAATTTTAAAAAGTTCAACAGCCTTACTAAATTACATTTATACAGTAAGACACTTAATTTTTTTTATTTTGAATATGTTGTTATTAATAAAAATTAAAAAAATACAGGGAATAAAAATCCAAATGATATTAAAATTAAAATAAATCGAAAATTTCCTCCAAAGTGTTCTCTTTGGGAATGGTTCCTAATGGAAGCTGCATTCTCTATCTAGATTGCCAAGATACTGCATTGTTTAATATAAATGGCAACCTGAGGAATACCAGATTGAGTTATATGCATTGGTGATATGGAGAAAACAAGATTTTTCGCATCAATATTCCAAGAAACAAAAGATTCAACAACAAATGTACAAAAAAAATTTACCTTTAATTGTTTTGTATTTGTTGTGTTTCGCAGATTGTGCTAAATTAGCGCAGAACGGGCGAGAAGAGAGGAAGAGGTTAAATATGAAGAAAGTACCGTATCGACGCATGTGACATCCCACACTAAAACTTTCCCTTCACTCCAAAGAATTAAAGTCAAACCATCAGGACGTTTACAGTCATCACGTAATAATTCCGATGGTTCCAAAATACAACGGATTTCAGTTGAAACTCGCTTTAAAATATCATTAACTTGTTGTGTCGAGAAAACCTACTACAACTTTTATTAGGAGATAGACCATGATGACCAAGAGTATCAATTTTAGAACCACAATGACAAGTGTGTGGTTGGCAAACATTAGTTCAATTCTTAAAAATGTGACAATTTGAAGAGTTTGTTTATCTAACAATGTTCCTAATTGAGAAGACGGGAGCGCTGGTTTTTGCACTGGTCAGTAAAATAGCTTTACATCAAATGTCATATTGTAATAACAAAGAATTAAATATAGTTTTGACAATGGAGTATGCTGGCTACGTTGTAAACAAGGCTTGTCAGGTAAAGGTTCGTTAGGGAATAGTGATTTTCAAACATCAAATAACTAAGTTATATGAAGAAATAGATTCAATGACATTAGCAGAAAAGATGAAATGGCGATATCACTGACACAATAGATTCCTAAACTACTAAATGAAATAGGTAGTGATGCTTGTATCCAAGGCGAAGAAGTAATTTTAATGTTCAAAATGTCTATTAAGGAATTACTACTTTTATAATCAGTTAAAGATATGCCTTTGCTATTTGTTTTTGGTAGTACAGTGAGAACTTCATATGAGAAAAGGAAAAGTTCTTCCCTCGCTTCCACAATGTTTAAGGATACACAAGAATAAATAAGAGCTCTTAATTTAGTAGAAACTTGGATACGTGCACCACGAGAAACCCTCTTGAGAACAAAACATTTGATTTCAAATCAATTAATGTATCTATAAAATTGAAGCATGATTTTCTTTCGTTCAAAATTGCAGAAAAGTTTTCTTCTTTACGACACCTTGATAAATGAATCTTTAAACCATTTTTACTCTTGAAAGCATTTGAATTTTGGCAAATAGGATACTGTAGTTTTGGGGAAGGTAATGCAAGGAAATCGCTGCTCTTGTGCATCTTATTTAGGTAAATATTTAAACTACGTCTTAATACAAATTTTTTTTTGACAAATGTGACAAATTATTGACAAAATTGACAAATTTTCAAAACTTCTGTCAAAAATTAACAAATTTTCTGAATAATGAAAACGGGAAATGTTTGAAGGTCAGGAGTCAATAATATCTTGTAATGTCACATTAAAATTACGAAGGGCGTCTGAGACATTTTGAAAACTTGTTTGACATTGACATTGACATTTATTAAGTTTTTTTAAATAAATAAAAAAAAATAAAAAATCTAAAAATAATTTTCTTTATTTGAATATAATCCAATTAGTTAATATTATTTTAATATGTGTGCTTTAAAATAAAGCTATATACAGGGTTGATTCAGCTAAATTTTTAAATAGAACACTCTATATCTTATTGCTCTATGTGATGGAGAATTAAGTGGTCTTTCAATTTTCATAACGGTTTCCTATACCTATTTGTTACCATTTTCCTGCTATCGATGTATTTACATTCGATACACAATATTTCTCTATTTTATTAAATAATTCCCGACTAGTGGCCTGTGGAAATTAAAACAATGTGCGTTATTTATCAAACTTGTAAACGTCAACGTGACACATTATACACAATATGGAAATCCACCAAGAATATTCGAATGTAGACATACTAAATTTATTTTTTATTCATGGAGAATGTTACAAAATTATTGAAAGAACTTGCCGTTTGTTTAACGAGAGATATCCACACTTGCGACCTCTAAATAAAACTACGTTTAAGAGAATAAAAGCAAATTTTAAACAATTTGGAATTCAATATACTAGAACACGCCCCAAGGTAGTCACCGGTGATGAAGACAACGAAATAACTGTATTGGCATATTTTAATGCAAATCTATATGCATCGATCAGAGCTGCGACTGAAGATTTGGGACTGTCCTACTCGTCGATACAGAGAATTTTGGCACAACGTAAAATGCATGCTTTTTCTATTATAAAACTAGAAGCTTTCCGCCCAGGTGACGAAATACGTCGTGTAGCATTTTGTGAAAGCATTTTATTGAAAACGCAGGAAGACACAAATTTTTTGAAAAAAATTATTTGGACCGATAAGTCAAAATTTAGTAGAGAAGGAATTATTACTAGGAAAAATTGGCATTATTGGGCAGAACAAAATCCTCGGATGGTGCGCGAAGGTAACTTTCAAGACACATTTAGTTTTAATGTTTTTTGTTTAATTATGGATAATCGTGTTTGTTTTGAAGTGTATGACAAAAATTTAAATTCTCGCAAATATTTATAAATGTTTATAGGAGTGGTTTCAAATTTTTTGGAAAATTTACCCCTAAATCTTCTAAATTTATGTTGGTACTTAATGGATGGTGCTCCAGCCCATTCAACCCATGAGGTTTATCAAGAATTATCCCATATGTTCGAAGATCGTTGGTTTGGACTCAATGGTCCATCTCTATGGCCTCCCAGATCACCTGACCTAACACCCTGGAGGTATGTTAAGACTAAACTCTATTTAAGGCCAGTCCATAACAGAGATGGCTTATTACATCGGGTTCGAACTGCCTTCGCTGAAGTAGATGTGCAAATGGTTCAAAAATCCACAATAGGTGAAGTTAACAGAAGAGTTTTATTGTGCTTAGAAAACCACGGACGGCATATCGAACAGTTGCTAAATTAATAATTACATTAATTTGTTTCTATTTTTTGCAATGTAATTTTATTTAGAGGCCATAAATGTAGATACCTGTCGTTAAACAAACGGCAAGTTCTTTCAATAATTTTGAAACATTCATGAATAAAAAATAAATTTAGTATGTCTTCATTCGAATATTCTTGGTGTATTTCCATATCGTGTATAATGTGTCACGTCGACGTTTATAAATGAGATAAATAAGGCACATTGTTTTAATTTCCACAGGCCACTAGTCAGAAATTATTTAATAAAATAGAGAAATATTGTGTCGAATGTAAATACATCGATAGCCAGGAAAATGGTAACAGATAGGTATAGGAAACCCTTATGAAGATTGAAAGACCACTTAATTCTCCATTACATAGAGCAACAAGATACAGGGTGTTCCATTTAAAAAAATTGACTCTTGGGTAGTTGAAGTTAGTCAGATTTAGCCAAACATTTTGAACACCCTGTAAATAATAAGATGTCAAATTACACATCATTTAAAAACTTAACAGTCCTCCTAAGTATAGCCCAAATTTTGTTACTATAACTTTCTTTTTCAATCATGGACAAGCGTTTAAAAACAATACTACAAAACCAATCTCAAAAACTATTGATTTTTCATATAGGTTGTGCTACATGAAAGTAACTCAGATTTTAGCGTAAAATCCAAATATACAAAAAAATATACCATTCCATTTCAAACAAGAAAGTTGGTAGCCACTTCCGGTGTAACCGAAAGTGCTAGAAGAGCTGAAATATTTTAATTAAATAGAAATTTTTGAGCAATCCCCTATTCCAAATTTTTAAAGAAATGTTTCAACGGGAAGTCCATAAACTTCAAATAAACGGTTAGCTGAATCACCCTGTATAACACATATATTTTATTTAGCAAATTGCAAAATTAAAATAGTAAACAAGTCAAAGGACAATAAATTTTAATTCTTGCTAACTTATGGACATAAAAATATTTTTTTATTATTAATAAATTTTTTGACTAATGAAATTGATTAAGATGCCATCTCGCAATATACAATTTTTTAAATAATTATTAAGCAAAACAACGGAAAAGTAAAACTATATAATACGAAAAAGTCAACTTCAATAAATAAAAGTTTCCATCTCAACTCATTTATTATAACAATAAAAAATTGTATACGTCAAGAATTTGATAAATACAAAAGTATGTATAATTTATTTACACAAAACCGTATCTGCGTGTAAATCAAAAAATAAATTGATAATAATCGTTAAATATTTTCTCAGTCCACCCATTAATACTAATTTTATCAGCGTTAATATTAAAAAGATCATTTTTACCTCTCCAAACAAATAAATGAAAAAAAACCAACGACTTCGTGTTTATCCTGAAAAACGGAAAACGTTAGAAAAAAGAGAAGCGAAAAATAAATTGGTCATTAATGTTGAGCGAATGTCAACAACAACAACCATAACAGCTTTACGGTTCCTAAGATCTCACATGGACGTCCAAACAACTCGAGGTGAGCTTTTTAGACCCAGAGGTGAGAGGTTCTAGTAACCACCGTTACGCTGAATAGAAGTATAACAAACAGAAAATAAACAACGTGTGTTTTAATTTAAAAATAAATTGAAAAATATATCGACTTCCGTAATAATAGAAAAGTAATAACGTTCATAGGAACGAACATGTTGGGTAATAAAACGATTTTCGGATTTATTTTATACACTATATTTAAATAAATTCCACTTGTAACGGTGGATATTGCGTTTTTTACGTGCTTTATTTGATATGCATGATACAAACGGAATTTCAATTTTGAAAAATAGAAAATAAATAAAACTGTCCGATCGGTGTTTGATTACCTTTCTTAGACATTTATTTCCCGAGACAAATGAAACACCAGTAAGGGTATAAACTTTCAGTATTGAGTAAGTTTTAAATGACCTCCTTAGAATAAAACACGTCTTTATAAACGGAGGAGTTTTGTTAATTCGAAGAAAAATATAACGTTTAAAACATCCACTCTTACAGAAATATCTTAAAGGTGTTAAGGTTGTCAAAGGAAAAACTTTATTACGTTTTCCCTTAAATTAGAGTGATAAAGTAAAACTCATTAAAACAAATTAACAAATCTACACAAAACGTAAAGCTATATTAAGTTAGTTTCTAACGTCATCAACAACTTTATATCAATTTATTTCAAAATAAAAGTGACCATTACATTTTTGATCGAATCTAGAATTTTATTCTTTGTTTGCTAAGGCAAATTTGATTGTTGGATTATTTTATTTAAATAATAAACCTTATAGAATTTTCTACTATCCGTTTTACATGAGTGTATAAAACGTTTGATATTGACTTTAGAATATTGAGGAAAAAAGCTCAAATGGTCACTAGAATGATTTTTTAGTAACAAAATCTTCGTACTTTTTCAAAACATTTTATATTTAGATTTGTTCAAATTTTAAATCTTTTATGATTATTACACCTGTCAGTTGGAGAAGAAGGCGAGGGCCGCTGAATTAATGAATATCTACCATTTAAAAATGTTTTACGACTTGAAACTGTATGGTTGTTACAAAAATCAAAATTTGTCTGTGTATGGTAAAAATACCTGAAATGTTGCTTAAGGATGGTTTTAAAACACGTGACTGTTTTTCCAACGTAAAACCTATTCAATGGGCAATTGAGTTGGTAAATACTAGAAAAATTACTTGAGAAAGAAAAACTAATACTGAAATATCGTTTTGTAGTTATTTGCCAGCATTGAATACTGAAATTGTGCACATTCTTAGCTCCTATATTTATTTTAATATCTTAAATCGAGTTACCATAATTATATTTTTGAACATATTCCTACAAATTATCATTATTTATTTAACAAAAAAAACGTGACAATAATAATAATAATAATAATCCTTTATTGCCCAACAGGAAAATTAATCCCCAATTACAGGACAAATTAGAAATGTACCATGAAACAAATAAATAGTAATAATAGTACCTACAAATGTATTACATCAACAACAAACAAGACATAATCGTTGTATTGAAAAATTAATAGTAATAAAATAATGCTAATGGTTAACAATGTTAAAAATAATACTAGAACAAAAACAATAATAAAAATGTGTAAGAATAAAATTGTTAAAAAAGAATTGAATAAAAATTACAAAACTACTTGTTCGACCAATTGCGTTAATAAATTCACAAAATGATAAAAAGAATAAATCAAAATCGTTAACAATTCTGTTGAAATTTCGCATCATCCTGTTTATAGGCGCATTAGCACCAACGTTTGTTCTAATAGTATTAAGGTGAAAGGTGGGTTTGTTTCTGGTATACACTGTAGGTACATGCCATTGTATGCATGATAATAAATATGAACTGTCAATTAAATTCATGACCAGTCTACCAATAAACATTAAGTCAGATCTATTTCTTCTGGCAACGAGTGTATCAAGACTGAACTGGCTATTTAAAAAACTTTGATCGATTCCACGAGGTGGATAAATGGAGTGCACCTTTAAATACAAATATTTTGCAAAACGTCTCTGCACACTTTCAAGATGAGAAGATTGACAATTAAAGACAGGAGACCAAACAGAAGAGCAGTACTCAAGACGAGAACGTACTAACGAAAAGTATAAACTCCTAAGCGTAATGATACTAGTAAACTGCCGTGTATTACGTATTAGAAACCCAAGACATTTTAAAGATGTTCGAACAATAGAATTAATATGGGCATTGAAGTTAAGTTTGTGATCAAATATGATACCTAGATCTTTCACTGATTCCAATTTATCTAATGTAATACCATTGATTTTATAAGGAAATTGCAGTACATTATAACATTTTGAGAAAGACATTACATTACATTTAGAAATATTAAGTTCCAATCCATTATTTACGCACCATGCAGATATATTAATCAAATCACTCTGCAATAAGCTGCAGTCCTGAGTGGTATCTATGCTTCTATAGAGTTTTATATCATCAGCGTATAAAAGAAACTCGCTATTATTGATGCAGTTAGAGATGTCATTAATGTATACTAAAAACAAAAGCGGCCCCAAGTTAGAACCTTGAGGAACGCCACACGATTGCACAAATGCAGATTGATTTAAAACCATTATGCAGGACAACTTGCTGCCTATTAGTTAAGTACGACTTGAAAAAGTGTAGAGTTTTTACCGAGCAACCAAGAGAATTTAGCTTAGAAAGTAATATACTGTGTGTTATCTTGTCAAAAGCTTTAGACATATCCATGTACACAACATCAACCTGACCACGTTTATCTAAGTAATTTGATACATATTGGGTCAAACAAGACAAGTTTGTTAAAGTAGATCTGCCTTTCATAAATCCATGTTGCTTGTCTGTAATAATATGCCTCAACGATGGATATAGTTGACTATAGATAATGCTCTCAAAAATCTTCGCAAAATTAGATATTATAGATATGGGGCGGTAGTTGGTGACACACGCAGGATCGCCTTTTTTTAAAACCGGACATATTCTTGAAAGTTTCCAAATATCTGGAAAAACACCTGTATTTAAAGATTTATTAAACAACAATAAAAGCGGTTGGGACAACACGGACGAACAGTTCTTAATTAAAAATGCAGGTATGCCATCCAACCCAGAGCACATATTAGATTTTAATTTTTTTATGGCAATGAAGAGATCGTCCTCAGTGGCAGAGACGTTACGTATAATAGAAAAACTATCTGAAAATGGCGTTTCATATGTACTATTTGCAGTATTATTGTAAAAACGCTTGAGAAATAATTTTTGAAACCTTCTACTATTTCACGTGGAGACGTCAAGCTTGCATTCTGATAACTCATAGTATTCGGAACCTTTGATACGGATCCATGCTTGGTGCGTACATAATTCCAAAACCCTTTCGGATTAATAGCAAATTCAGTTTGAATTTTGTTTATATAGTTACAGTAATCACGGTTTATTATAGTTTTCACTTCACGCCTAATTATTGAAAACTTATTGTAATAATAAGGTGATCTAAACTTTTTATACAATCTGTAAGAACGATTCTTTTCTTTAATTTTGCGTTTTAAATTAGAAGAAAACCATCACGGATAAACACCGGTAGAGGATTTTAAAGTTGGAACAAATTTATCAAGTAATAGGTATAGCTTATCGTAAAAAGCCTGACACATCAAATGTTTGATACTTTTTCCTGAAAATGATATAGTGATAGAAAGGGCAGGGTGATACGGATCAATTTCAACTAGTGGGAAAGATTCTTGTTTAACTTCAAAATTGAGTTTTATTGCATTGTTCAATACAACATCTAATAGCCTATCTGTACTATTTTTGACATGTTTAATCTGGACTAAGTGTAGATAATTTATTGTATTATTTAATAACACGCTTTTGGTATCATTGGTAGACGCAACAAAGTTCGGTATATTAAAGTCTCCAACAATAATTACATTGTCCTACTATGACATATATTCTTCAAGTAATTCAAAAAATGGCGAAAATCATTTAAGGAAAAATTAGGGGAATGTAAATTACGAAAATATTTACTACAACAAAGAGAAATTTTACAGCCTACTATATCGACTAAGGCAACTGAAGTAAAGTGATCTAAATTCAAGGATGTAATATTTGTGTGTTTGGTGGCAATTAGTACTCCACCACCTTTGGAACGAGCAGTGACTGTAAAATACGTATCTGCTCGAAAAACTAAGTAATTATTCAAAGGAAAGAGTTCATTACTATCGACGTCATTATTTAACCAAGTTTCAGTCAAACAGATTACATCATAGTGTGAATCAGATACGTTTAGAAAGAAAGTATCTAATTTAGAGCGCAGACCCCTTACATTTTGATAGTACCATGTAAAATACGACGTTTTTATATTACTTTCGACTTGAGGAGTTCGGATGTTAATTATTTCATCACAACTGTTAAGGCGCTCTAGTTTTTTGAACCCACAGTTATTGACATTCCAAATGAACTTTCTTTACTTTTCTCAAGGGTTAATCTGTAAGCGGTGCATTTATCCCGGTCCCAGGTCACATGAAGATACATTGTGACAATGTCGCAGCATATTGATATAAAATATTTTGGTTGACAATTCTGTTAGTTTTTGGATTAAACACGCTTTTGTGGTTAAGAAATTAGAATTATTCCGTTGCTATAATGACCGTAGAATCATTTTTACCGTGCATCAAAAAGAATGCTTTTCTTAAAACTTTACTTATCATTTTTTGTATACTACCGGTTGCTATTGGCAGTGAAATTGAAAGTACTTCTGCACAAAATCTAACTAGGGGTGCGTCGTTATTAATCATTATACCTTGCATTAAATTTATGGCAATGTTTCTTTCTTAAGTGTTTTATCGACACGTTTGAAGAAAAATACGTCGTCAGGGTAACAATTGAATTATGATAATGTCAAACAACGGTTCCGATATTTTATGTTATAAAATGTCTTTATTTATAAAAACATTATAAAGTTGGCTAAATAAGGTGTAGTAATAATCAGTGTTGATTATTCATGCAACTCAACTATCTGAGTTGCGGGCAAAATATTTACATCAAGCGTAAATATTACAGCTACATTTTGATAACAACCCATAGAATTAACGGACAACCTTTCCTTGGCTCATTTTTGGCAGTTTATTGTACTTTCCGACAGTCTACAATATACCATAATGCAAAAAAGCGTTTGAGATCATTCATCGTTACTATCTTCATTTCCCCGTTTCCCCTTTTGTGCACTGCTGGACATAAACTTTATTTAAATTTTTCCAAGAATCTCTAACCTAGACCAGTTCGTTCTACCGAGTTGGCAATCTGCTTCTTTTATCCGCGCACTCTCACAGTCTCTCTGCCCACCCGTTATCTCGATCTATTAATTTGTTTTGTGATGTTCTCAATATTCTTAAATTTCCTTTTGTGAGTGTATTTTTTTAATACTTTTGGAGATTTCGCTTCTGAATATGTCTCTCTTTTTGCCGTAGGCTGTCCAGCCTAGTTCAATACTTTTTATCTCCTTTGTTTGATTGTATCTTGTAGTAATTTTAACATCATGTCCTAAATATTTATATTGTACTCTACCGTTTTCTCTATCAGAGTTTTCAACGTTATCAGGTGGTTTTTGGTTCCAAATCACGAACGAAAATCTGCCTGTGATTTTAAAAATCTGTGAGGCTCCCTTTTGCTTTGGTGATTTTTGGCAGATCTTCGGAGCCTTAGTTCATTACTCCTCCTTCTCTTGTTGTTTTTTTAGGTGTTTTTTGCACCTTTTGCTGGTTTTTGTAGAGTTCCTTGTAGAATTCCTCTACTTTTAAAATTTCTTTTTTGTTTGATGTTGTTTCGCCGTTGGTGATTTTATAATTTGATTTCTGCTTGAGTTTGGTTACTTCTTAGGACTTTTAGACATTTATTCTCTTTAATTATTTAGTTGAAATCTTTTTATTTTAGAGTTTTTTATGTCTTTTCTGATGTATCCTTAGATTTCTGCTGGATTTTTTTGTGATAGTATTAGATTTCGGGTGTAATTTCTGAATTTATCTTCTTTTTTCCGTTTGGGGAATATTCATTTCTTGCTCTTAACATGGCTTCTTATTAATTTTTGTTGTCTCCGTCTTTGTTAGAAATTCGGCAATGGTCTTCTTTAAATTTTCTGTATTGCCTTCTAGTTTAATGGTCTCTGTTACGACTACATTGTCCGTGCGTGCTTTTCCGTTTTTCATCTTCTTTGCGTTGGTGATGTTTGGCAGATCTTCGGTGTCTTGGTTCATTATTTTTCCTTTTCTTGTTGTTTCTTTAGGTCTTTCTTGTACCTTTTGCTGGTTTTTGTAGAGTTCTTTGTAGACTTCTTCTACTTTAAGAATTATCTTTCTGTTTGCTGTTGTTTTGCTGTTGGCGTTTTAAAGCTTTATAATTTGATTTCTGCCTCAGTTATATTTTTTTCTTAGGATTTTAGACATTTATTGTCTTTAATTATTTGATTGATATTTTTTTGTTGTAGTTTCTTATGTCTTTTCTGATGTATCCTGAGATTTCTGCTGGAATTTTTTCTGGGCAGTTGTTTTCTGGTAGTATTAGATTTTTTGTGTAATGTCTGAGTTTATCTTCTTTTTTTCCGTTTAGGGAATATTCATTTTTGCTTTTAATAGGACTTCTGTTATTAAATTATTAATTTTTGTTGTCTCCGTCTTTGTTAGAAATTCGGCAATGGTCTGTTCTAAGTTTTCTATATGTTTTGGGTCTGTCATTTGACCACTCTATCATCTTTGACCTATATTTTTACTAGGGACTTCACTGTTCTATGATCGCATCCAATCCATAAGTGGTTTGAAACTGTGACATTATAGACAGAAAACTTTATAACTTTAGTTATAATAAAATCTATTTGGTTTTTCGTGTTATCGTCTGGGCTCATCCACGTACATTTTTTTACATCTGATATAAATAGTTTTCTTTTAGAAAATTCACTAGTGTTTCTCTGCCCTAAATCAAATTGATCGAGTATTGTCTCTGTTTCTTCTAATTTTTTTTTCTATATTTGCGTTAAAGTCGCCGCAAATAAGATCGTGGTATTTTTTTTACTTTTGTCAAGCTTTTATTTTCGTCATAGAAAACATCTAAGGCTGCTCTACTACTTAACCCTTATCTACACTTAAAGACTAAGACTACCAAAGTTCGATAAAGAAGAATATGTGTAAGTTAATAATGCCAAAATCGGTAACAACTAAATTACTCAGTAACTGTGAATTTTGCCGACAGAATTAATACTATCATTGTTAGTTTGTATTTGTTGTTCACTTTCAATATTTCATCTGTTACTTGGTCTGATATACATTTGGTAGTTTCTATAACATTGTATGTGATTTTTGTTTTTCATAAATCCAATACTACTTACGTTTTTATCTTTATTTCCTGAGTAATATAGTGCGTGTCCTGATTTTAATGTTTTCTAGCCCTTGCATATTGCGAGGATATCCTATTTTATATTTTTACTTATCTTTCTAGTTGCTGAATTTTATAGTCTGTGCCCTTATTTTTTAGTATTAGGGAATTATTTTCTTATGAGAAAGACGCACATTCTCTTGAAAGCATAATGTTTGTATTTTTGAAAATTTCCTATCTCCTATTTCTTTCCTCACGATGTTCCAAGAATAGCAGAGGAAAAATTTTAAAAGAATACCAACTTCACAAAATAATTCCCCACAATTCAAGAATAAATGTCCTGGTGATAATGTTCGTAGATTGTAGGTCACAATTCTTTGTATTTGTATTTGTTTTTTGATGCTTTTCCATTTTTACTTTCGTCAAGTTTTTATTCCCCCTCTCCCACCCCCAAAATAGTTGACATACACTACTCGAAGGGTTGCCAGTATCAAAAGTTTATGTAAATGAGTGTCCCTCTTTCGTTCGTTTTAGTTGAGAATCGTTTTAATCTGGCAAAAGTAGTTAAGTAGCTTCAAAGCTATTCTCATCTTATACAACAGTAGTTAGTTCAAATAGTAAACTAAAAAAAAAATTATAATTTTTCCCCGTTTTCAAGCTTTAGATTGATGATCTACCAATAGAAGTCCCGGGCTTTGATCAAAAAAAAATAAATTGGTCAAAAGTAAATCGCATAAGAACAGGCCATTCAAAATGCAAGTCTATGTTGTTTAAATGGGGTGCGATTTCTAATTTAAATTGTGACTGTGGAATCGATCCAGAGACCGTTACACATATTGTAGAGGATTGTCAATTAACGAAGTTTAAAGGAGGGTTTCCAAACATTCATATATAATTTAAGGGATGAAGCAATATTATGGCTTACGAATCTGAAGGATATCTAAAGTTTAGAAATGTTTCGTATTCTTGTCTTGATTATCAGTTTTTCCATTATTTTGTTTTACTATTTCTTTACCTTCTATTTTTTTCGTCATTGTCGTGACTGGCACTTGGACCGGTCCATTATATGTCGTCATGCAATGGCTGTGCTGTTATATTTTATGTTCTTATTTACCTTATATAATGTTTACACACTTAATTAATATTATTACATGTGAATACTACGGTGGGTAAGAGTTGGCATGTTTAGGTTTTAGTGGTTTTCCTAAACCTTAAAGTAAATGCAATTTTATAAATTTGCTAATATTTTTAATAACAATATTTTCAGGTTTGAAAAATCTTTTAAAAACCGCCCACAAAGTAAGATTTGGCAGAATCGATCGATATACTCAAGTTCCTGCATGCTTGTGACACTGATGAATAATGCAACAAGGCAAGTTCTATTAGATTTACTCGAAATCTGTTAAATGCGAATTTTCTGTTTATTATCTACTTAATTCAATACTCGTTTAGAATTTGAAGTAAAAAAAATGGTTCTTCCTATACAAATCAATTACTTGTTTTTACAAAAATATAAATAAATAAAATGTATGTTTCACAAAGTACCTACAGTTTAATTAGTTTTATTTGGAAATAAAATTAAGACAAAATAAATGAACGGAACGAATTTATGTAAATAAAATATTTGAGTTTATCTAAGCGAAAAATTTTATAAATGAATATGGAATCTATTTTTATATATTGGTTCTTTTTTTTATATTATTAATTAATTAAAACATGAAAGTTATAAATAAATAAATAAAAAACTAAATATCGGATTGCTTCGAGTTTTAATTAATTAATAATATAAAATTGAATTAGTCATACGAACACAAGACGTGGTTAAATTTTTCGCTTTATTAAATAGTAAAATAATTAAATTTATTATAAATGTTTTCTGTTCAATTATTTCATAATTTTTAAAAACACTTTAGTTAAATTGGCTAACAAGAAATAAAAGCACATGAAACAACAAATTTTATCGATTAACGCAGTTTCAATAGAATACAGGATTGATTACTGAATAAAACTTTTATTAATATTAAACTTATTTTATTGTTCACCGAATTAAAATAAAATATTGCACATAAATTTTTTTTTAAGTAAATTAAAAATATCTCCTCCAAAGGAGAATTCAAAGGAAGAGTGCCAATAATACTTGCACTATGTGCACGTTGAATTGCCAAGCTTAATCTTTGAATTAGATAATATTTAGAACGCCTCTCTCAGGGATACTTGAACAATTTGAGTTCCCAGATCATTTATGAACGAAATAGTATCCTGATTCCAATATCCAAGTATTTCGACCGCTATCGGCACGAAAAGATATGCTTGATTAGAGATATCAGGGTATTTGACATTCTTCATTCGAGCTGGTGCGGTTCCTGGTTAATTTGATGATCCAGATAAATATAAAGGAGCCAGAGAATCAGCACAAGTAGCATCCCAAACTAAGTTAAGTCCCTTACCACAAGTTGTGAGTGACATTCCAACAGGCCTCTTGTAATCAGAACTGAATAGTCCGGTAGGCTCAAGTCTTGAAGGAATATTCGCAGAAGATAATGCTTTATGAATTATATAATTTATTTCCTGATGACGGGAATAACGACCAGCACTTTTCAAGTACGATAAACTGTGGACCGCATCTCTCGTAACTATTTAACCACACACATCTATAAAGTTGGCATAAAAGTAATCCTAATCTTAAAGCTACTGCAATTTGAAAAGTGGTGTCTGGAAGCAGAGTTCCCAACCTCTCACATGGAAGTGCAATGAGACAGGACTCCTCTCCCCTAAAAATCGTGTCTTGTCCTTCTCACTGGTAAAATGAATGCTGTTGACCATTCTCTCTACGTTAAATAAGTTCCAAGATGACTGAATGTGGGATTCTTTTGGAATTCCAGAAGAAGTCAGATTACACCAAGCCTGTTAATTGTCGTCAAACCCACTAATAATGGAGAGACCCACTTCATTAGAATAATGCATAATTAAAGAAATCAATCCAAATGTAGCAGTTACGGAAGACAAAAATGCAGGCATGTGCAAGTCAGTAACCTTTCTTATTCCAACTCTGCCTAATTTGACTGGTAGAGTAGCAATTTGGTATATAACTGGATTATCAATAGTGAGGTTTAGAATTGATGAAAGCGCAGACTTTATTTTATCATCAAAAAAATTAAGAATATCTTGAAATTCAGTCATTGGAGTAATGCGCAAGAGCTAAATAAATTCCCAAAGCATTGTTCAACAAAAAATACGCTGTATGGCAATTCAACTCCTTCAAATTAGAGATAAGTCGCTGTAACTCGTTCAACTTTTTCTCAAATACTTTCTCTGTAGCTGAGCTTATTATTGGAGATCTTAATAGAGTAAAGTTTTCCTGAATTAATCTAATTCCAGAAGCTACAGAATTAAACCTTGAAAGCATCTGATGGTCCACATCTCCACATAAGTAAATCTCGCATTTTTTTTAATTACTTCTAAGCCTACTTCTTTACATTTACTGATAAGCATTTTCAGTTCTTTAATAACGATATCAGATTCTCCTCCTACAGTCCCGTCATCTAGGTACCACAGGTTCAACTCTGCGGAAAGGGTCTTAACGATCCTATGGATTCCTAAACTGAAAAGTAAAGGACCTCCAGGATCCCCCTGCTGGGCTGGTCTCCCATTAAATATTATCTTTTCCAAACTAAAGAAATAATTTTGTCCCGTAGCACTGGTTAAAGTATCTTAACGCTTTTGGAGCGTGAGAGTAAAGTTCTGTGAGCATTGCTTCTCTATTAATTGAGTTAAAGGTATTAGAAAAATCTACTATTACAATAACTTTAGAAGTACCTTAATTCATGTTATTATAAATCCTTGTAGCGTACACCACTGCTTCACACCCACTTTTGTACCAAATCCAAGTTGAATACGCCTGAGATTCTGATCGATGGACTCACATAACTTCCCGCATATTGATTTTACAGCTATGCGTCTGTAAATGGCCCCGACAGCAATTGGACGAATGTCGCTATTGTCTTTGCGAAGAACAAATAATAAAAGCACTATAAAAAAGGGCACGACTGCAGAGTTAACATCTCCACTTAGCATTAAGTTGACTAATTTAACCAGAGCAATCACCAATCAAAGCCGATTACTTCCGCTACATTTAGAGGTCAAATCCTTCAAATGTTGTGGCCGCAAGCCATCAATTCCACTAGCGGAGTCAGAGTGGTATGAAGAAATTATTTTATGCAAATCAAACGCAAAAAATTTTGTTTTCTCAATATTTCCGGAAAAAATGCCGGAAAACTAATATTTTTGAAACGTCGTTATTTTTTTGCACGTAGACGTATAATCTAATTCTGAACAACTTTTCTCTTAGGAAATTTTCAATATCTTGTCATCTAACCACACTTTTTACATATTTAAGGGATATTTTTGCCGGCATGACAGCGGTCACATGACATTTGTCAAAGTGCTTTTTTTTGTCATTCAATATGCTGAATTCATTTGCCAAAAGAAATTTTCAGGTATCTAAATTACAAAAATTTTTCCCATTTGATGCAAACTCTTTGCCGCTTACTGTATTATTATAACTATTATTTAATTGTTATATTATTTACATATTAATATCCTAGCAATTACTTTAAAATTTGTTATTTCATTCCATTTAAATACTACAATTTATTTCACCGAACGAAAGAAATATTTGTCTTAATTTTTTTACGTAAAATGTAAAGTAGAATAATAAAGTAAAATATTTAAAATCACATTAGAGTAAAAAATTAAAAGTATAATAAAAAGCCACAAAATTCAGAATTTATGTCAATTTTAATATTACTTATATATAAAAAAGTATGTATAAATAATACATTTAACAATCAATAATGTTTGCGTGTTTACAAAACAGTATTCTTTTTACGTTAACATATCCGTTTATTCTGTATTACAAAAAATATGTTCAAGTATTCCCAACTGAAAATTATGCCAGCGATGTTATTATTATTATATGATAAATCTATAAATCTAATATTCAAAGTTTAGTTTAGATAGAGAGCGAGAAAAGTTTTCGGTTTCTATTCTGAATAAATACGTTAAAAACACTTCAACCAATTATCAAATAAATAAAACTCACTGTGTATACAATACTAATAAACTCTGACTAGTCGTGGTCGTTAATTTTAGTGTGACGTAACATAAAAAATAAGTATGCAACTATTTTTCATATCGATTAATTCAGATCTTATCGCTATAAATAATAAATTAAACATTTTAGATTATTGAACATAGTTTTGACGGACTTTAATGTGCACAATAACCGTAATTCTTGTGCGAATTCGTTTTCCTAAATAAATAACGCATTGAAAGGATCAGCAATTAATTATATTTTAATTCTGTTATTCGCTGCATAGAAATATCAATTTAGTAAACTATCTTAATGCATTGGTTCAAATGATTTCCAATTAATGAAGAAGTGGCTTAACTATCTTTGTTCGCTAAACAGATTATAACACATTAATTTGTATTTTGGGTTAATCTTCTATAAAAATTAACTTACAAGATAAAAGCGTTTCTAAAAACAGTTAGAAAATATAAAATTTGGTCTATACTCATTTTCAACGAAAACATCAAATAAGGAAATTTTATCTTAGTCGTCATTGTTTTAACATTTTTGCGTGTTTTACAAGCTCTGTAATTTTTCACCCGGTGTACATCGATTTTAATTAGCGATTTACAAAACACGCACCGTATTCTTTACCCTTGATGTTGTAATACGAGTGTATAATTTAATGTTTTGGGTAATACATTAATGTTTTCTGTACTTAGGCATTGTTTAAAAGGTAAATTCGTGTTTCTTGGGTGCTTTCGCATAATACCATAATCAAGATTTTTTTACGAAATAAAAGCTACTAATCCAAATGAGGGGGTGTCGTGTGCGCCACCGGGACGTTAAAATGCCTATAATTAATGTTATCGGCCGGAAGAATATGAAAAACGTTGTTAATCTACAGTTGTAAAAGAACAACGTTTAAATTTTTTTAATTTATTTACCGTTTAGAATGTTGCGTTCGTTTGGAAGTAATTTTGGTCATTATTTTTCTTTACAATTACTTGCGTACCTGCACGACAATTCATTACAAACGGAAAGTAGAACAAAAAAATGTTTGTTTATGACAAAATTAAATTTGCATAACATTTGTAAAGAAAAAAAGGTCAGCATCATCTAAACGCACACCTACATGTAAAAAAAAACTAATTACAAAGTTTCCTTGTATATTTTCAAATGATGGATTGCAGGAAAATTTCTTACCGAAGCGCTTACACCTTTGTTATAAAAGCTAAACTCCAGAATAACTAAAAGTGAGTCACAATAGATTGCGAGAAATCAATTTGTCATCTAAAATTGGAAGATTGACAACATTTCAAATGCAAGAATCAAATAATCAGGAACCATGCCTGTCAATTGAAAAACCATTTTGTACAAAATAAAATGCGGCAATGGAATTGGAAGCATAAAATAGGTTCAATTAAAGTTTGATTACGTAGCTGCAAGAATGTTTGACAGTTTAAATGCCACACAAACTAGTTAGAGAATCGATTGGACTCACCTTTGTTTTGGGATTCAGCTAATTAAAAAAAAAGTATGTAGTCGTGTTTTATTACAGAATTATCTGAAAGTTATCCGTAGTTTATTTATGTTTTGAAACCGATATATTTTTACAATACTCTAACAAAAATTAATAATCAAGTTTAAAAGTTTTCAGCATGTTCTAACAAATAATCCATAAAGTTCGGTTATATAGTGACCGTCAAACGGTTTGCAACAAATAAAAAATATTTTATTATTAAAAATTTAAAAAAAAAATTTAATACACAACAAAAAAAGTAACTTGGACGTATGTCACTTGGCCACGGTCATGGGAGAATAATAAAAAACGAATTAAACAGTGATATTTGATAAGACGGTTTGATGGAAAAATTTAAAAGAGAACAGTTACTCGATATCTGATTTTATGTACCTACACGTGTTAATTTTTAAAAAAATTTGAAGACTTTTTAAAAATTGACACATAGACGTTTACTCAAATTCTGAACAATTTTTTTTTAAATTATTTGATGTATTTATGTAACCTCACTTTTTATATATTTCAGGATAGTTTTTAAATCTGCCGCCTTGAAGTGGTCAATTGACATTTATGCCAAAGTATTTTTTTTGTCAATGTATCGATCCTCAGTAATATTTCTTTTAAAATCTTTATGATAATAAATTTTTCCATTTGTTGTAAATTCTTTGGCAATTTCTGTATGTAGATTGATTTTTTTTATTCAATTTTGTCTGTATGTGTCAATTTTCAAAAATATGCAAGGATGATTATTTGCTGTTTTCTATAAATTAAAAAAGAACAATACTTTTCGCTTGATTAACATAAATTTAGTTTAGTTCTTGTTTAGCAACAAGACCAAAATATCAATAAATATTTTTAGATTTTTTCCAATTCTTTGTAAGACAATTACTGCACTGAATTTTTTCCTTGTCCCTACCCTACCATACTGTGTGTTTCACGGAAAAGTTGACATAAGCGTTTTCTATGTTAAATTCAAAATTATTACATATTTTTTCTGGATCAATTTGAACAAAATATTTTATTAAATAGTAAGTGAGAACAAATTTATGTGGTAATACAAGTGTTTAAAGCGTATTTTAATTTTAAAAAAATTAATTTTTTATAATGTTTTACCCGAAAAGATCGGATTCCATCTTGATTGTCGAAATTATTTTTTATTAATGAAAATACAATCTAATATAATTTTTTCAAAATGTTAAATTCACTTTACAAAATTGTATTATGATGATAATAAAGTTAATTTTAAAAAATACTGCAATCGGAATCGAACCCTACTTAAAGAGCGGAAAAAGATTACTACACAGCAAATTAACCAATTTTTACACGATTGCCGCTTAATCAATAAAAATCCATTCGGTTAATAAATAATAAAAAATTGTTACAAAAAATAACTTATTTTTTGTAAAATACGCTGAGAAGATTTACATTCTTTTTTTTGTTAAAAGAAAGAAAAAAGAAAAGAGAATGTGAATGGGTATATCTCAGAAAATTTGTTTCTGCGAAATACCAAATATCTTCAAATTTTGTATTAATTATTTAAAATGTCCAGATAGTGGAGCACGTCTGGACCCTTTTAATTGAATTATATTAATAAAATATGTAGGTATGTGTAGTAATGTATGTGACATTCGGCCCTTAAATATTAAAAAAGTCGGTAAAGTCAAACACGTAATCAAGATAACTTTGCCTATATTTAAAACTGATATTGTTGATACAATAACTTAAGAGACCTTAATAAACATACTTACTTGTTTAAAGGACTTAATTAATTAATTTTAATTGTCATTTTTTTGTTCATACAGAAATATTAAATTGACAGCAAACTTACAAAACAATTTAGATCTTAAGGTTACGCAAGCACTTTTTCTTATCAGTGCTGCCGATTTAGAACAATTTTCTAAATTAAAGAGTAACTTATATGACCATTACGTGAAAGAATCAATGAAAACCCAAAATAAAGTGGACTTTTAGCATTCCAATGATATTAACATATTAACAGAATTTTATTGTCAAACTTAAGTCTATTGTTTAGTTGATTAAACACTGACAGTTACTTTTTCAACAGGTATTTTTCTGATTAATTTTAGGATATCGCAGTTGGTGGCCGGTAACTTATGTGACATTTGCCATATAAAACTCACATTGTCGAAAAAAGTTAACAGATTTAGATTTTTGTAATTGAAATTCCCACTACCTCGTCACCTTACAGTTTCCTCATACTAAAAAAAACTTAAATAAAAAAAAATTTTTTAAAAATATAGGTGGGTACAGTGACGGAACAAATTATATGAGATCCAAACTCGCTTAATCTGGTCACTTGCCTTCCAGAAGCACCCACGTCAGAGTGCGAAACGTCGCCTTAACGTGAGCTTTCCTTAAAAATATTCACACCTTCTAAAAGCGGCCTAGGGTCCTAAATACGCCTCTAACTAAAATCTTAATATGACAAGGAAATATATCAATTTACAACACAATTTTCAATTACATTAACTTCAACTATTAAAATATTTGACGTATTTTAAAGCTTTTTTATTATTTTATTATTTGCGGTTTTTATCATTTAATTCTCATTTTGAAGAAACAATAGTATTTAATGTTCTACATTAATTCTGTTTTTTTCTTTAGAGCGATTGATCACTCGCTATCGCTTACGAGTAAACTTTTTTCTCACGAAAAAAGTAGATCATTCATCTTTTATATATTTTTTACTTATATATATCACAGTATATTTTTGTAGAGATTGTTATTAGTGTGAAAGTTACATTTCCATCTGTTGCAGTGAAAGTAACTTTACTTACAAATCTTTGCAACAAATTGATGGATCTGTCATTCAAATTAACCTCAAACAGTAAAATGTCGTATTTGAAACTAATTGATTTTATATAATTTTATTATTGATTGATCATTCAACTTTTTTCAATTTTCAGAAATAGTGAACAACTTTTTTTAAATTATATTTAAATTAAAAATAAACATTATTGGATGCAGTTTTACCTAACAAAAACTAAACAAAAAATATTAAATTGACAGCAAACTTACAAAACAATTTAGATCTTAAGGTTACGCAAGCACTTTTTCTTATCAGTGCTGCCGATTTAGAACAATTTTCCTAAATTAAAGAGTAACTTATATGACCATTACGTGAAAGAATCAATGAAAACCCAAAATAAAGTGGACTTTTAGCATTCCAATGATATTAACATATTAACAGAATTTTATTGTCAAACTTAAGTCTATTGTTTAGTTGATTAAACACTGACAGTTACTTTTTCAACAGGTATTTTTCTGATTAATTTTAGGATATCGCAGTTGGTGGCCGGTAACTTATGTGACATTTGCCATATAAAACTCACATTGTCGAAAAAGTTAACAGATTTAGATTTTGTAATTGAAATTCCCACTACCTCGTCACCTTACAGTTTCCTCATACTAAAAAACTTAAATAAAAAAATTTTTAAAAATATAGGTGGGTACAGTGACGGAACAAATTATATGAGATCCAAACTCGCTTAATCTGGTCACTTGCCTTCCAGAAGCACCCACGTCAGAGTGCGAAACGTCGCCTTAACGTGAGCTTTCCTTAAAAATATTCACACCTTCTAAAAGCGGCCTAGGGTCCTAAATACGCCTCTAACTAAAATCTTAATATGACAAGGAAATATATCAATTTACAACACAATTTTCAATTACATTAACTTCAACTATTAAAATATTTGACGTATTTTAAAGCTTTTTTTTATTATTTTATTATTTGCGGTTTTTATCATTTAATTCTCATTTTGAAGAAACAATAGTATTTAATGTTCTACATTAATTCTGTTTTTTCTTTAGAGCGATTGATCACTCGCTATCGCTTATGAGTAAACTTTTTCTCACGAAAAAAGTAGATCATTCATCTTTATATATTTTTTTACTTATATATATCACAGTATATTTTTTGTAGAGATTGTTATTAGTGTGAAAGTTACATTTCCATCTGTTGCAGTGAAAGTAACTTTACTTACAAATCTTTGCAACAAATTGATGGATCTGTCATTCAAATTAACCTCAAACAGTAAAATGTCGTATTTGAAACTAATTGATTTTTATATAATTTTATTATTGATTGATCATTCAACTTTTTCAATTTTCAGAAATAGTGAACAACTTTTTTAAATTATATTTAAATTAAAAAATAAACATTATTGGATGCAGTTTTACCTAACAAAAACTTTCGAAATATGCAAAATTAAAATTATACAAGGTGAATGTAAAATTTTTGCTTAAATTAAATATAACTAGTTTTTTCAGCAGAAGTTCTACAAATTTACATAGAGAAAGAAAAATATTATTTCATTAGTGTTAATTTCGAATTAAAATGCCAAAGTATGCATCTTCAAATTGTTACAAATATAACTTCTATAACGTATAGAATCACTGAATCACTTTAATTATTAAGTCCGGTTTAAGTTAGAAAGACTTTTAATGAACGTAATTTTGTATATTGATGCTGATTGACAGTAAAATGAACTAAACTTTCTTTGCTATTTTGAAGGTTTGAGGAAGATATTTAATTTTTATTGTATGTAGTACATTTTGATTGATGTGATCGGAATCATAGTAAGCGAATACATCAACAAACAGCATTTTTTGCAGATTTTCAAAAATAGCTTATTTCTAAATTTTTGCTTCATTAACAATAGCTGACAACAAAATTTAACGAATCATTATAAACAAAATAAACAATTAAAAATGATAAAATGAAAAAAAAGACGGTATATAAGTTGTAGTTCGTACAATATTTTTTTATGCATATAAATTACAGGGTGTCCACACTAGAGTATTCCTTATATAACTTTATATCGGAAATCGATGCTAAATTTGTTATTTCAAATATAACACCTTGTATATTATTACATTTTTAAATTTCTTGTTAAAGTTTAATTTACCAACGTGTATAGATTTTCCAAAAAACTTGACGTTCACTGTGTTATTAGTCTAGTGCAATTACGGAAAAAGGGGCAAAAATCCAAAAAGTTTTAACAGGCTGCGACCGGTAAAAAGTTTAATTTGTAGTATAACTAATACGAAAAATAAATGTAACAAAAAATGATTAGAACTATGGAAATGGGGTGGGTTTTCAGGGGTGGAAAATGTACTTTTGCAATTTTCAAGCTAAAATGACTCTCTAGCGCAAAATGTTCTACAGAAAAGTTATTGATAATAAAAAAAAACGAACAACTTCTGTACAGAACATTTTTCAACGTAACTTCAACTCAGGGTGAAAATGCGAAAAACTGTTTTTTTGGTTTTTGAATTTTTAATTCTCTGGTAAAAAAATGCAATTTGCATGAAACTTGGTGAAAGTACACCGCTTTTTTTATACTACATAAGTACGATTTTTTTCCACAACCAAAAACAATTAGTTTCCGAGATATTTAAGATTTTCTGGAAAAAAAAAGGAAAATTTTAAAATTAAAATTCTTCCAATCAAATTTTCGATTTTCAAACTCCTGCACCTGCGTATTTTTTTTGTTGGAATGTCTAATTTAATATGGTCTATCTATGTTGGAGTCGAATTTTGCATTAAACTCCTTAAAATTCAAAAAAAACAAAAGAAAGCAACTTTTCTATATTTTTAATTTATATGTATTATTTTCAATTTCTTTTATTATTATTTTTTAAAACTAAAGAATTAGGTAATGATTTCTTTAGTTCCAAAAACTCAACAAAGTTTAAAACTAATTAAAAACTTCAATATAATCATCAAAACTCAATCTTTAGATTTGTTACTTATTTGGGATAAATTTGATTATATTTATTTCTAGGATAGTTGCTTAATAATTTTTTTTAATATATATTTTTTATTTAAATTGTGACGTTATATGATTAGTGTATATTAATTAACTTTTTTTAAAAATTGTGACTTTTTACAGTTTATTTGTATTGTTCTTGATATTTATTATTTGTACTCGTTAGTCAACTCTCTTAACAGTTATGTACTTCATACGTTTTTTACATACACCATCACCTTATATAAAAAAATTTATTTCAATGTAATTATTACTTTTTGTCTTTTTAAATAAATAGTGGCCTGGAAGAACCCTAATGTGGGTGACATTAGGGTGCGAAACGTCGTCTCCACCAGAAACAGTGTGTTTTTTGGTTTCTTCACATTCAACTTTTCTTAAAGGAGTCTAGGCGTATTTATTACGGTTCTGGCATATTATATTGTTATAGAGGAAATACGTAATCGTGGGACACCTTGCTACAACATTCTTTAAATGCGTAATATTTTTATTACAGTAATTTATTACAAAAAAAATACTATAAAATTATTTCAGTACTGAAAAGATTAAAATTCGCAAAAATTCTAACAATTGTAATAACGTGAAACAAAAATAACGAACAAAATTGATTTACTAGATACATAGATAAATACCGGGTGACAACAGAAAATTAATTCACTGTCTACTATTTTTGTTGTTTCAGTAATGTTTGATAATTGTTATTGCATGTCACCCGTATCATCAACTGTAACCTGTAGTACCCAATGTTGGTCACAGCTAATTAACAATAAGATTAGCATAGAAAAGTCAACATAATAATCGGATTAATTACATTAACAGTAACATATGTACATATTCATACTTATTTGTTTAAATATAAATTCTATTTTTTGGACATCAATTAGTTTAAAAGACGCAATAAATTCTATGCATATATTTCCAAAACAGTTTGATTAAAATAATCTTTTACTATGTAGTTATAAAAGGAAAATAAACCGTAAATAAGACCGTTTAAATTTTATTTATTATAAACTACATATAAAAAAAAGTTTTTGGACGTTGCAGCACATTTCATATAAACAAATGTTTTACGTACCATTTTTACAGCTAGATGTAACATTAAAACAAAAAGGAAATGATTGCAACAGAAGCGTACTTTGAGGATATAATGGACTTCAAACAACTTTGTTGCTAACATATAAAAGTTTTATGTAACTGAACAGAATTTTTCGTACAGAAATACTCTCTACACCATTTCTGTGTCAATCGATTAATAAGAACTCAATATATTTACCTATCATCAATATAATACAGTATTAAACGAAAATAAAAAAAGTTTGAATACATAAAACAGAATAGATACGTTTTTATTACAGATTTAAAATAATTTTAAGTTATCACTTTAAACATTGACTATTTTACAAAAGCATTCACTTCTTATATTAACTAGGTGATAAAAAGGAGCATTTTTATTTGAATTTTACTTAACATTTAAAATTTATAACTTTTCAACGACTACATTCTTTTGCTGCCGATTCAGCGAAACCGTTTCAGTTTCAGGAGATTTCAGCAAAGATGGGCATTTTAAAGAAAACTTGTTTACAGTAATTTTCAAGTTTTGATGATAAATAAAAATTTATTTGAATTACTAGCAGGACATTTTTTATACCTATTGAGTTAAACATCACATTCTTAAATGAATGTTTATACAAGGTGGCCCAATACTGCGTGTACGGGCGATATCTCGGAAAATATTGGGTTTAGAAAAAAACTTTCTTAATGGAAGTTGTGCACATCAATGAGCTGCACATTTTAAAATTATTATTAATTATACATTGTGGTCCATAACAGCACGATATACCCTAGTTGTGTTTTTGTGAATGGAACCACCAAATTTTTATTGCAAATTTGGATTCCTTGTGCAATTCTAATGAGACTATGATCATATATAATGCTTAAAATAGATGTTTTTTTCATCCCATGTTACCTTATATTATGTATTGATTGTATTTGTGAAATTCTGTTATACATTTTTTCCTTATTGTCCGGGAGGGTATTGATGATCAGGAATGGAGTACTGTAAAATACTGACCACCTTCCATATTTTATATTTGTATTAAAAACGCCCAAAAACACACAATAAACTATAACGAATATTGACGTACATGACGTTTTGACGTTTTGTAATTGCCAAGCCGAACCAATTCATAATTCCACACGGTTTCGTCATTTACATCAGAATGCAATGATGAAAATGAATCAAGTCCAGATAGTGCGCAAACACATGATTCGTCAATTATAATAAGAAAAAGACAACATTACCAGTTTTATTATAATAATGAAAATGTACCAAACAAATAAATAAACTAAAAAAAAATGTATTTATGGAATTATATTTGGATCTTATTTCATTACATTGTTCATTGAACAGTAAGTACCAAGTCTCTATAAAAATGTATTCTACAGTATAAGAAAATTTCAAAAATTTTTCAAGTTGTTTATACCTCTCGATATCCTCCAAAATGTGGTGACTTGCGCAAATCCAAAAAGAACTTACGAAATAAATCAACATAATAACGGCGAACATCGTTTGGTGTGGATGAAATTAAAATATACGCCTGCATTGGTTTGCTGATATGCTCTGTGGAGTACTAAAGAGCAACCGAGAACATGTGTCCGTCATACTGTGACAAACCGACTCCTGTCTCAAATTTAATACACTATGATATAATGCCGCAAACGAAATTTTTCAAATTTTAAGTTGGGTGCGCTTTGATAATAAAAACCCCAAGAAAGATAGAAGAAAACCAGACAAAATAGCTTCTGTAAGAGACGTAATCAATATTCATTTCATTAGTTATTTTTTTCCACATTACCTCTTTCACTATTTTATTTTTCATTTCGGTATCGATAAAACTTTGACTCGAAATTAGAGAGTCAGATGGTACTCGATAAGATTTTCAAAATGTTGTATCGCAACACTCCTCATTCCTATTTAAAATCAGGGGGTTGTGCTTCCCACGGTAAGAAGTTGAAGTTGTCCGGATAAAGAAAGCAGACAAGATGGCCTCCTCGAGTCAAAAATCGACTGGTCCGACCGTTTTTCCGGATTTTCATTTTAAAACACTAAAATCGGAGTGTAAAGTTTTGATTGGACTAACTGGTATATGAAAAGTAAACTTGCCAAATATGGCAGCAAAGTTTGGGTCTTTGCGGACACAAAGACGTCGTATTGCAAAATTTTTTAAATCTATCTGAGAAAAAAAGGAAATTTTCAAGGCGTTTGAAATTATAGTTTCCACACCCTTATGTGCGTGTATGCCCTTGAAACGTACGCAACCCGACTTTTTGGTTGTCGCCCGGGCAAACTCCAGCGCCGCAGAGCAGCCTGACCAGGCTTCCACAAACAACCCTCCAGTAAGATGCCATACCACAGCCACTACAAATCCAACCCTGGTCGACAGAAGTCAGCAGCTAGGATGGCGATCTTGGCTTGGTTGTCGACAACACGTAGTTCTGACAAGTGTCGGATTGGACAGTAAATTATCCCTATCTAGAAATAGGTCCGACCTGTACCGGGCCAGCCGACAGGAGGGCACCTCCCTTAGCTCTAGTACAATTATCCCTTTGCTAGTTGGCAACTCAAAGACGCAACGATGCTTCAGCTACAGAGGGCTGCCTGCTTCTCAGACCATGGAGTACCGGGACTGATACACAAACGCACTCGGCAAGGCAGAGCGCCCACTCAAAACAGAGTCCCACCTAACATCTATGTGAAAGGTTCCAATGGGATAACTGTTGTAATGAGCTCAACGTCAGTGAGCCGTCAAAAAGCCCCAGGCTTCCCCAAAAGCAGGCTATCAAGGAACCCCCCGACTTGCACGCAAGCCGTGGAACCATTCTTGCACAGCATCAATACAGTAATTTAAGCATTTACTATAATTTACCGTTTGTATTTATTTAACATTAAATAAACCTGTTTTCTCTTATTTTACCTATTTCTGATTTCTAAATATTTTTCGTCCTTTTACATTTCATTGCTGTATGACGCTGTGCAAAAATAGTAAATAAGTAGGTCAATGTTTTTCACTACCAAAAGCTGAAACATATTTTTAATAGTCTCATCTGAGGCAAAATGTGGGAATTTTATTGTTGTAAGAACCAAAAGTTCTTCGCTTTTAGAGAAATAAGTCAGGGCGCTGTTCCGCTATACCATTTGTTTCTTTCCAGATAAACGGTGTGTTGAGTAAGATCAGTTCCCAGTGGAAATTGTGCTTGATTTATGAATGTTTCTAAAGCGTATTTGGACAGGTGCGGGCTTATTTAGAGACATTTAAAAGCAACATTTCTGACTAGAACTAAGTGGTGACACTTTTGAATAGACACAAAACAAAATATTCTGCAAATCTATAGGAAATGCTGGCAAGTAGTTAAACCTTCCAGTAATATTTTTAATTACGACGAAACCATCTTCGGAGATAATTCAAAAAAGACTCGTTTATATCGCAGGGGTGACAAATAAGCAGAAAAAAATAAAAATCACTCTAAAAGTTACACTATATGGTTTGTGGTTCCGCGAACGAAACATTGCTACCACCCTATGTCATAACACTTGAAAGAAAATAGGAATTTGAAGTAAACCCCTGTTGCATTAAAGGATGGAAATTTAATCAGACTCATGAGTGGATAGACGCCCCCACATTTCAGGATTGGTTTAAAACTTGCTTTATGCCACATTCAAGGCGTTTAAATGGCAGAATAGTTTTAATAGGCGACAACCTGGCGTTTCATTTAAATGATTATGTGATTCATCAGTGTGAGGACAATGTGTAGTGCCGCTTTCAACCGCTGGATGTGGCGTTCTTCAAACCAACGAAGGTAGCGTGGTGAGCAGTAATTACCAAATCCAAACCGAGACATAGAAATTCATTAGGCGTTCCAAAGAGATTTTACTTTCCCTCCTATAGATGCCGATAAAAAAATGGATCAGTAGTAGGACGAAATTTGGTAAATGTATATAAACTCAATCCAACTAACGTTCTTGAAAACAATTCTTGAGAGTCGCCCAGATTTCAAGCTAATTGTTAATGATGCTTTGCTAAATCGTTAAGGGAAAATAGGGCAAAAAATACTAAAAGAATACAGAGAAAAAGGAAAAAAATCAAAGTCCAGTCAGGGAAAAGTGTTATTACAGCAGACAGCAGCAGCAGCTCTGATAAAACTTTAGATATACCTGATAATAATTTCTCTGACGATAAATATCTTGCCCCACAAACGGACAGCGAAGAGGTAGCACACGAACAACTAGTGTCCAGAACTTTAGTGGCAGGATGTTATGTTCTGAAGAAGAAATTCATAGACGTATAAATATGTATGTAACATAGAGGCGCAGCTTTCAAGTAATGAATACACATTTGTTGGACTAAATTCCACCAATGTAGAAAAAAACTACTTTCTCCACCGATATATCTACTATACCGTCATCAGATATTTGTGATATGTTGTAGTTTTTGCTGGTGATAAATAAATAAAGTAATTTTGACAAAAAAAAATGTTTAGAGCGTACTGGAGGTAGTGATTTCGTACATTACAAATAACTTCCTTAATTTTTCGTTAATTTGAAAACGTAGAAAATGTGCCCAAATGTGTGTGACTGCAAAATTTTTTTATGTACATATATTTACAAAATAGTTATTTGTATCACTAGGCCAGAAACTGACTTTTTGCGACTGCGAAGATGGTTTGCAGACTAAACGCTAAAACAGTTTCAGACCACGTAATACACACGATATTTTGGAGGCCGACAAATTCTCAAATTTGTTAAAACTTAAACTTTCAAATATTATGCCAAAACATTTTCGGTTGGTAATACCATTTGGCAGCTGTCAACACGGTGTAATTTTGGCATATATTAAAATACATGTTTTTTTCCAATGCTTGCGTTTAGAAGGCCAAAATAAGATGTAAAAGAGTACTGCAACATATTATTTACGTATGCCAGCATGAGGATTGTACTGATTTCAGTGTCATGACTCATGAGTGTAATGTGATATTGCCAACATTTAGTAACTTCTTTGCCGGTCGAGGCCAAAAAAGGGGTATTTCTTGGCACTTTTGAGTGATGCAAAAGCAGTGATTATGGAAGGAGCACCGAAAAAACATTTTTATTACAAAATTTCTAAAAAAAATTGAGTGTCACACAAATCAAGCAACGCATTTTAAGAATGTTGCAGTTTCGAAAATTGCGCAAAAACTAAACAAACTCAAATGAGAAGTAATCTACCTTTTTCATTGAAATCCTAGTAACTTGCAGAAATAAAAAAAATATCGTAGCGTAGCATTGTTTGGAAACATAAACACTTTGGTGAATTCAATACAATATACGAATATCCATGGAAAAAACGAGAACGACGCACAGTGGGGCCGAAAAGCTGGTCAAAATTAAGTTTTATTTTGCATGATTTACAGTACACAGGTGGATAGAGCAATGATTAAAGAGTATAATGGAACATTTAATAAAGGCTAGTGATGTATATCTAGCAAGTATAAGTCAGTACAAAAGAGACTTTCGCGCAAGTAATAGCTCGATCGTTTGAGCTCATATTCAAACGTCATATTCAAAAATTCGTAGAAAATCGTACAGTTGGTCTTTCTTAATTCTACTAAATAGAGGTTTTAGATTAAAGAAAGTAGTTTATTATTATATTCCTCAAAAAGTGTAACGGATACATATAAATTAACACCTAAATAATGTCTAAAGTAGAAAAAAATTAAAAATTTTGTGCAATCATTGTAGAAAAATAGAGAAACAGTTAATTGCTCCACAGTGTTTCGTAACAAAACAAATTTTAAAATAAAGTTTATACTCTTATGTAACAAAATTATTAACAATCAGCTGCCTAACTAGGTGCCACTTCGTGTTTAGTGCATATTTGAATTTAACAAATCACAAAATCAAATTATCTAATCGGTGACCCCGAATAACAAGTTTCAAGCAAATCCGGCTGATTTCGCAAATTTTGTCCGCCATATTGGATCCGCTTATTTGTTTTTTTTACAATTTTGACTTTAGATTCCTAATCAGGGACCCCAAAACCCCAGAATAACAAGTTATAAGCGAATCTAGCCGATTTCGCACATTATGTCAACCATATTGGATTCGTCATTTTGTTTTTTTACAATTTTGACTTCAGATTCGTAATCAACGACCACAAAAACCCCCGAATAACAAGTTTCAAGTGAATACGGGCGATTTCGCACATTTAGTCCGCCATATTGAATCCGCCATTTTGTTTTTTTTTACAATTTTGACTGGTCAGCGACCAGAAAAACCCTTATATACTACATCTAAAACAAATAAAACTACGTTTTTGACTTTTGACCAGCTTTTCTGTAATCGGCCCCACTGTGCAACGTGTGGAATTGTGTCAACATCCAGTTTACTCTTAAGGAATAGAATTTTCAAAGCAAGTTTGATATCTACATAAGGGTAGCTGTTATTCAACAGAACATTAAAATGTTATTCATATTTAAGTTGACGTTTTTCTAATTGTTCTTATTCTTATATTTTTTTAATCTTGTTTTATTTGATAAATAATTACTTGTAATCTATTATATTTATTTTTCAGAAATCCTCACTAAAGTACAAAAAAATCAGCAGTAAAGTAAATAAAATCGGCACTAAAGTAATTCATTATACGACGATTTTTAAGTTCACATTTTCGCTGGCAGAGATGTGTAAAATTTATGTAAATTTTAGAATCGCGCAGGCGCGGTGAAAACATTTGACGTAAAAAAGAACGTTATAAAATTGTCAGATTTTGTTCAAATTTTGGGATTTCGGACAAAATATAATATGTACCTTGGCACTAAAGTCTTTTTCATGACTCACGTGTTTTATTTGCCTCGCCTATCGCCTCTGCAACTAAAACACAGTCGTCATAAAAGATCAAACTTTAGTGCCTTGATACATAAATAACTATTATTTTTATTATTATTATACATATCTACTTTTGTTTTTTTTCCGTGTATTATTCTTTTACAATCATTATGAGTTAATATTTAACTATTCCTTAGCATTACATTACTTACTTTAAAGAATTAGACAATTATTGTTTATTTAATATTTTATTGTTTGCTCAGTAAAAAATATTATTATTACAAATATATTTTTTTTATTTCTATAACACAACAACACCGATTACAAAATTATCATACGCCTAGTTAATACTGTATAAATGTATTTCCAAGGGAACATCAAAATGACCTTACTGAGCGAATGAAATTGATCAGCATTTTTTTCTACACTTCTGGGACATGATAATAATGATTTTTATGTCGAAACCATTATTTCGCATGTTTTTAATTCAAATATTTTAATAAAATAAAGTGACTCCCCGTACGGTATGAATTATGTTTGACCACAATAAAGGATTTGTATTGCACCATAAAGGCATCAATTTATTTAAAATTCGTAGTAGGCAGTTAGCTCCAAAACTGCTTTGTGTCGGAGGGTCTCCTGCCCCTGAGATTACTTAGCTCCGGGATCGCCTAGCCGCGAAGTCGTTTAGCCCCGAGACTTCGCCTCAGAATTACTTAGTCTTGGGATCGCTTAGCTCCGGAGTCGATTAGCCCCGTGATCACTTAGTGCCATATATTTTAGTTCCGACACCATTGATTATGAGCCCTAAGACTGTTTAACCCCGATACTCACTAGCCCCGACACCGTAACCCCTTAAAATCTGAATTTTAATTGCTATAACTGTATTTTCACAAATACAACTTTGACTCATTAAATTAGGTTAGGTTATTTTAATTGTTTTTAACAAGATATTTTAAGATATTTTTTAAAATCCATTTAAGTTTCTAATTTAAATTTTATTTGAAGATAGAATAAAAATTGAGTTTTATGAGATAAATAAGGATTTTCATTTTTGTTTAATGTCAATAGGATTAAAAATTAGATTTTAAGATTTTAAAAGAGCTAATGAGTATCAGGGCTAATATAACGTCGAAGTTAAGTGATCCCGGAGCTAAGTCAACCCGGGGCTAAAGGTTTCCGGTTCTAAACAATTTCGGGGCTAAGCGGTTTCGGAAAACATTTCTAAAGAAGGGATGATTTATAATTTATTTTTATGTTATTACCTAAAATAATTCAAAAACCTTTTTTAAATACTATGTCGATGAGTAAAATAAATTAGAATTTTTTTATGTAATAAAAAAATATTTTCTAAATTTTTACAAAATCTAATCTATTACTTTTGTTTTATCAAAATCGTGCTAGTGCTGCTAAATGTAAAATGATACAGACAGAGAGAATAATAAAAACAACTGTAGTAGCTAACGAAACATGTGAATAAAGAAAAATTAGTTTTGTAGCGTAAAAATAAAAGTTTTCACAAAGAAAGATCTCACATTATAACATAATGAACTTTGATCTACTTATAAAGTATTATGTAAAACGAAAAATTATGATAGAAATCGGATTAAATTTAAAATAAAAAATATTGCTTCCAGATCTCTAAATAAAATTGTAATTAAAGAAAATAAAAATAAATACATAAAGAAAATCGAAAGCACTTTAGGCTATATAAAAAGACTAATTGAGGTCTAAACATAAACATAATATTATTCTAAATGTTCACGAAATATTGACTTCTACCACTTCTAATAAAATATATTTTTTTTTCTAAAGTAACATATTTTGTTCGTTGGTTTATTTCATATTTAATCCCGTTGTGCAAAAACGTTATGCTACATTAATTTTAGCTTATTCCGTTAAACGCGAAAGAGCAAAGCGTATAATGGTGGGAGGTATTTTTGGTCTTTAAAAAAATGAGATAAATGTAAATAATTTTGGTATTAAAAGAGAACAGAGTAGCTTTTATTTTTTTATACAACAGCATTGTGGTGTTGTCTTAATTAAAATAAAATTCTAGCTTTGTTTTTGTTGTGATTTTTACATTTAGAACTTACATCATATATTTTCAGCAGGTAATTAAAACGCCTACAAGCAAATTATTTTTATAATGCTGAAAAATATTATATAAAAACACAATATTTACTTTAAAAAAACCGAATAAAATTTAAATTGGATACAGTTGGTTTGGTTACTTCGCATTCTTTTTATGTGAGCTTAAATTTAAATTAAACAAAAATATCAGAGAAAATTAGCTGGTGTTCAAAGCACAACCTCAAGCATTTGCAACTTAATGGTTGTCCAGTTTAAACCGTATTAAAGTAATTTACTAATTGGTCTAGTGTAGTTAAAGATAAATGTTTATAGTAAACAAATAAAGATGTAAAAGATTAGAAATTTATTGTGTAAACTTAATTTACATTTCGCTTGCATTTGCATAATTGATAAACGATGCTAGCTTTGGTTTTGTTGTCTACCGTTTGCTTTTTATTTTACCCAACCCCATAAAATGACGCGTAATTTGATTTAAACTTATAGAGGCAAAAAGACAGTGAATAATCAAATTTATGAGTTTTTTTGGTTTTTATAAAACAAGGTTTAATATACAGAATTTAATCAGAGAATCTAGCAGCTTAAATAAAACTTAAAAATAAGTAACAGAAAAAGAAATACAAGAAATTGGTGTAAAATGTTTTAAGAAGGAGGGAGAATCAATACTAACAACGTCGTTATTATTTCTTAAATTAGGTTGAATAATGAAAGGTATCAGATGAACAAGAAGAGAAGTGCTGATTTAATTACAAATCGGAATAAGTTGAAAAATCGCAAATAAAAATTGACAACATAAAACTGTACCTCTCAAAAAAAAGTATACTATGTTCTTTTGCGAAAGGGAGTAGTGCGTTAACGTACTTGACAAATTGCAGTCATGTACGCAAAAGAACGTATTATTCGTGTAAAATCTAATAACAATAATTTATCACTGAATTATCAGGCAATAATGCTAATGTTAGAATAAAATAAATTTAAAATTTGGTAATTTTGGTTTTTCCAAACCTTTACATGTTATAACAAACGGTTAACGTGAAAACCTCTTTATAATTAAAAGGAGTCCAAAGTGATTTGAAATAATGTTTTATGGTAAAGTAAACAAATTTCCTTTTTAAAGAAAATTAATGGCCTACAAATATATTTTTGACATATTGAACGATTTTTGTAAATATAGAAGTGTTTCCATAATTACTGTAGAAAGCGTTAATTTAAAGAAAATAAAAATGTATTGATCATTTTTGTAATTAAAAAAGAGACCGCTGTTGTAATTACCGTCAAAGTAATTAAGTGTGAAAAATACATATTTCACTTTAAAAAAATGGATTAAGTCTAAATTGCAAAGGTACAACAAAACACAGATGATTCAAAGCTATTTACCTAACGAGTTCGGGAAGTTAAGTATATTATTTTGTGTAACGAGTAACTGTAGTAATAATTCATAAATAAATAAATTCACAGCTGCCTAGTTTTTTGCGTTTTCAAGAAATTTGAGTTGGTAGCACACTCCCGCCGATTACTTGACAATTTGTTTTGCGTTGTCAAGTAATACCAACCTAACAAAATTTCCCTATTCCCTCGGAAACTAAAAAACACCGCGGTGCGGGAAATGGAACTTTCCGTGCTTCAAGAATAACCGGGAAATCAGTAATTTTAGGCTATGAGTACAAAATACTTATTTTCAACGAACTTCGTTCGTTTATGAAATCGATTTGTCGTCCGTGCGTCCGTCCGAGGCCTTTCTAATGGTTGGACAACATTGTGTGATACATCAATCGATTCAGCTTGGTGTCCAAAGCTTAAGTTTTGATGTGCATTAAAATCGGGCAACGGGGACGCCGAGCCCCCGCGATATTCCGTCGAAAAATTAAAATTTCAAATACGTCCAAAATCAATGTGTGGCATATATTTAGACTCCTCTGGCATAGCTGAGTTGAAATATCCTATCCCCATAAAATCGGGCCACAGATACCCGATGCCCTCGAGAAATTAAGTTTATTTCAAAAATCCAAATATGTCCAAAATCAATGTGTGGCACATATTTGGATAATAGAAAAGTTAGCAATGACGGTCTATTGGCGCTAATTATAACTTTGCCATTCTTTCCATATTTAGATAATACGAAGTTCGTTGCGACAATGCCTTGCATTTTCAACTTGTTGTATATGGAAAAAACTTGAAAATTTGGAGAATGACTAAAAGCAATAGGGTCAACTCAAATAAAATATTTTTATTCTTTGCTATAGTCCATTCTCTTGATACTAACCATAAATTAACCCGATATAGAGTTCCCAAAAACTAAAACAATTAATATTTTGAAATTTATAACTCCTAGCTACAGGGAATCTAATACAAAGTGACCCTAAAATTTGACGTAAAATCCAAAAATGCAATATTATATAGGGTATTCCATATAAAATAACGAAGTTGATGTCAACTTTTAGTACAACCGGGAGGGTCAGAAGACTAAAAGTATTTTAGTTGTGTTGGCTGTATTGGTATTAGCTATTCTCCAAATTTTCAAATTTTGTCCATGTATACTTTTCAGTATACGGCTAATGGCGGTTTCGGTGAGACACCTGTATATAGTTGACCTCTAATCATTTAAATTAAATATTTGTTTTGGTTAAACTTAAACCTCTAATAAAAACAAAAAAATCTCGTTTCAAATTTACATTCGACAGCATTTTATTACGGTGTATAAAATGTAAAAACATATCCAAGTAGAACAGAATATTGGCCCAATATGTGCCATATTAAATATATTGGGCAACATAGCGACGATATTGACGTAACATTATCACAATATAGGCCAATATACCGCTATAATTTCTACAATGGATATTTTTTTTTAATATTAAGAAATAATACTGGTCCGATTTTGGCTCAGTTATGTTTGTCCAGTAACGACATAATATTTGAAAAAATCTACAAAATTCATAATTGTATTTATAAAAAATTTTCACTATATTTTAAACATTGGGGAAACAAAAATTCTTATGTTGATCAAATCTTGGTAGGGAGCATATTTTTTTAATTTGAAATTGTACCAATTACGCTTATACAATATAAATTCGGTGATTGACTTTTGGATTAACAAGACTGTACCATCATAAAAGTTTTCTTGTTAGATTTTTTTTTATTGTTGGCATGGTTGTGCAATATTGTTTTACTTTGAAGAATCAATATTAGAGCAGTTTACCAAATTTCAAGTAAATTCAAAGATGTTTAACTTGAGGGGTATTGGAGATTTTAAAGTTTTGGTGAGAATCCTAATAAAACAGGCATAATTTACCTATTTTTTTCTCCTTTTTATTTAAAATAATTACAACTTGTACATCGTCTTTAATGAACAAGATACTAAACTATAAATGGTTTAATGGCCGGTTGCACCACCACAACTTAAACTTAAGTAATGCTTAAAAACTTAGATACAACTGTTGAAACTATAGCAACGAGTAATTTTAAGCTTAGCTTAAATTTCAGTTCTGTTGGTGCAATCGTGTGATAAAATTGGGTTGTCAAATATTCAAATAATATGAAATTATACAAGTCCACTTAAAGGATTCATTTTACTTTAAGTAAATATTATAGTATTTTATAATGCGTTAATTACCAGTCTCAGTATTGCACTTCCTTCTATTATTACAATGCATTGGTACATGTGGTTCAACAATACCTCTTATAGGAAATAGTAGCCCAATTTAACATTTAAAGAAATGTCAATATTATTTTAACATAAACTGTCAAATCAACATTACAATGCCAACCTATAAAACTACGGTTTACATCAATATTGGCCCTACCAATACGAGAAAAATAGTTCTGCAATATTCATCTATATGTGTACCAATTTTAGGACAATGAAGTGACGTTACGGCAACGTTATGTAATATTATGTCGCTAACTTTTCAACAACGTTGATGTTTCATATTGTCTACCAATTTTTTTTATTTATCCTAGATTGTGCCAAGTACTTTTACTAAATCTTGGTTATTTGTTGAAACCGAAATGTTGACTATGTATTAGTTATTCATTGAAATAAATATTGTAGGCAGATAGAATTAGCAAAGCCGCTGGATGAAATTCCTCACAGTATCTCACACAGTTTTTGAATGTATTTGTTGATAAGGAACATGTCTGTAAATTTCCTACACTTTTAAATACCTGGAACAATTTTATACAAAAATTCGTAAAAAAACGTGTTTTTTAATTCTTGTTTTAAGCCGACTAATAATAATCATAATTAGTATTATGTTTTTTATAGGTGTTAAAAAAACAAAGAAATTGTCGTCGGAAAAATTAAAATCGGTCAAAAATTGTTTAAAATAATCCACATAAACCGCCGGAAAAATCGAAAATTACATTATTTTTTTTATTTCGTCAAAAATTATTCTACAGCCTTGAAACTTGATGGAAATATGCCTTTCAAGTGCACAAAACTACCATAATTTTTGTATGAAAAATATTGTAAATTTTTCTAAAAAATGCATTTGTTTATTAAAAAGGTCTCAAAAGTTTAATTCAATCTGACCCAGTTCCCGTCACCTGATGGGACCCAGCAGGAGCTAAGTTTTTTTGTTGTAACGTCTAGTTTAAGAATCCGTTAATGACATAACGGTTTTCATAAATTTTTATTAACAAAATGGCGTTTGAGAAAGTACGACTTTTTCGGTTATGGTTTTTTGCACTTAACCCATAAACAAATGTACGTATTAATTGTTTATTACGCCATTTGTTTATTTATGAACAAAAACACTTCACACTTGCACAGTATGTAGTTGAAGACTTGTACTTTACAAACTTTACTATCGTACCAAGTTTGATGGAAAATGTTAAATTTCGTGTCGTCGATTAATCGATTATTATTAGTTTAAGTAATTTCATGTGGACAATTGTGCTTTTTTATATTTAAAGACGTAACCGAGATTGGTTTATGTAACATTTAGTTAAGTTTCAACAAAGGCCAGTTTTATTATTGTTGCTCCTTAATTTTAAATTTGAGATTACCGATTCTCCATTTATGATCACTTTCAACAAAATCTAAACATCTTTTTTTGTTAAAATCATTGACAATTTGTTAGAAATTGTAAAGCACCTTGTGCATGTTATGTTGAGAACGTACATTTTATTATTTATCGTCAATACGCAACAGTAAATTGTAACAAAGCAATGGGGGTTTTTAGCTGAGTACTTTTTATTTACATTATCGGTTAATTTATAGGGATGTATAACAGCACGGCGTCTTACGTGCCTATATTATAGTATAATAAAAGAACAGCTAAATATGTGCGTGATGCTTTGTAAATTTCACTCTTAGATGAACAAGGTTAAGGTATAGCGGTTTCAAAACCAATTAAGTTACGTCATACACAATGAAATTAGATTCAAAACATAAATCTATCAGATAATTAATATGACTATAATTAATATCCTATAAATTGGAATCAATTGTTGTCATGTACAAAATGGAAAGCTAACACCACAAAATTACATCAATATCAACCCTCAATAAACGACCTAGTTTCATGCACAGGTGTAATTCACAACCCTAACCGCATAATTGTTGCTATCGTACTCCTTAATTTTTTTTCAGCGCTTTTATTCATTCAATTAGTACGTTTTCACAATGAACCTATTGGGAAAATATTTTTTGTCTGAGGTCGACGGGTGTAATAAAACCTCACGTTTAAATTAAATATTCTATCACTTTATCGCAAACAATAATTATCCGCATTATTATGAAGTACCATACCACGGCAATTCGTAATTGCGTTTTCCACTCCCTGTTATAATCAGCTTCAGTTAATCTCTTAGTTAGCTGCATGCAATTTTATACACGTCACTTTTTGTGCACGACAACGTTGATTTTATATTTTCCAATATTTACTAAAAGTTTATGTAAAACTGCTCTACATTTTGTTTGTGAAAATAAAATTCCCGTTCCTTTTGATAATTCCGCTTTAGGACATCGTATTTCCGCTTCACATTAAAAACATTCTAAGCGCTTATGCAAATGAAATTCTTAAACTTCCAACCCTTTTCATAGTAAAACTAGTTGGATTTTAAATTTGATTTCACTAATATTTTGTGCATACTTAATTTTACGTCGGAAATAATAATTTACTGGGTGAGAGTCAGATGAAGTTTTTGTAAGTACTTAAAAATATCATCAGTAGATCAGTTAGTTTGGTTTTTTAAAGGAAGAAAATAAGAAGACAACTTTGAAAATTATGGGTTAACCTTACGTATCCACTAAGGGTTGAGCAAACAAGTTAAATTTCAGAACACTTAGTGACCATTCTAAGATCGTACGTAAATTCAACTCAAGTCTCTCTTACCTAATCCGAGAACAGCAGGGTGGCGCATTAATTAGTGCAAAAGTGCTTTGAGAGAAAAGAATGACTTTTAATTTAAGTATCACTTTCAGTAGTAGTGGCTTGTCGTCTACTGATCCTGTATATAACAAATTAAATTATGTTATTAAAAATACTTTTCTGTTCCAATATAATTTAATTAAAAAGTAGAAACTAGCCAATTACATACTAAAACTATATTGGAAAAGACAAGAATTTTGTATTTGAATGATTTAAACGATGTTGTTTCATGTGAAATAATTACATCTTGCTGAACTTTCAATAATCATCAGGTGAATACTGATGATGACGATTGCAGATAGTATAACAATTGAAACGTTGTGTAGGTTAATTTAAAAATAAAAACAATGAAAGTTCAGCAGGATGTATTTATTTCACAAGAATTTTTAATAATATAATATAATTTAATATACCGTGTGTCCCGGATAATTTGAAGCATTCTGTTTAACATAGAGAATTTGAAAAGTTTAATTAAAATGTCCCCAAAGGGTTTTTAGGATACTTCCACTATCGGAACACTTATCAATGTCTACTAGAAAACGTTTTGCGTAATAATTTCTTAAATTTTACCAAACATATTAAAAATATTTGTAAATTGTTTAATAATATATCAAAACGTACAAGGGTTCAAATCCCAGTCCGATTTTTTTAGTTGTATTATAATTTTAAAAGAACGGCGTTTAATTTCTATCAATAAAAAGGCATAAGTTTTAATTTTTTACTCAAACTTGCAATGGATTTATTAGAATATTCACATTTAGTTTATTTGTTTAATAATAGGGAGTTTTTGAATAATGTAAAATCTTCTGCGCATGTCATACGTCATTACGCATGCGCAAAAGAAACTCGCGTAATTTTAGCGTTTAATTTTACGATAGCCAAAAACTCTGTAATTTTATATTATTCTAATAAATCCCTTGTCAGTTCAAGTAAAAAAGTAAAACTTTTAAATTATGTCTCTTCACCGATGGAAATTAAACGCTGTTCTTGAAAATAATAATACAAGTAAGGAAGAAAAAAAAGCTAAGATTTTTTAACCATCGAACGTTTTGAAATATTATTAAATATTTTTTGAAACATTTTTAATATGTGTGGTTAAAATTTATAAATTATTACGCAAAACGTTTTCTAGTATACATTGTTAACTGTTCTAAAAGTGAATATATCTTAAAAACACTTTAGAGACATATAAATCAGACTTTTCAAATTCCCCATTTTAAACAGAATGCTTCAGATTTTCCGGGACACACGGTGTATATATTAGATCAAACTTTCGTTTTCACAACTTCCATTAAGTTGAAATTGTTTGTTGATAAAAAGTTTGTTAACAATTGATGCTATTGATATTCAGTGCTAACTTATGTAAGAAAAATTATCGCCAAGATATCATGCGATCAACGAAGTTAAGCAACTATACGCCCGGTCAGCATAACGATGAGTGATTTTGCACTTCCTTGGAAAGAGAGTATCTAACTAACTTTTAAGAATAATCTAAAGTTAAAAAACTCAACTTTTAAAGTAAAAGTTTGGAAATATTTTAATCGTTTCCTAAACAGTGCGTAATTTTGGCAGGTATGTATTAAACAAATATTTTGGATATTTTTTAATATACTAAATTATAAAAATATCAATTCCAATATTTTCTTACAAAATTATTTAATATTTGTAACCGATTTAATAATAATAATAATAATAATAATAATATAGTCGGACAAACACAGTTTTAAGGGGGGCGGCGAATGAAACGGGCACAAGAATTTCGAAAAACTAAAATTATCATCGTAAAATAAACGTTGCAGAGAGAATGTTTCCAAAAAAAATTCGAATTATTCAATAATTTTCCCAAAAAAATATTATTAAAATTCCAAAATTCACGCATCAGTAAAAGTTATACTTTCCACCTACCTTTTCGCAGATAGTTAATGATAGTAGAGCATTCAATATTCGTACGTATGTGAAGAAAATATGACCCCCGATCACATGAAAATAACTAAAATTGATTAAAACGAATGTTACTTGAAACAATAGTTTGTTTTTGAATTGTTGTTATGATTGTAATTGTTTTAAGAAATTGTAATAACTGTAACCTACCAAGCAACACCGTTGACCCCCGATCAAACGAAAACAACTTAAATTGATTAAAACAAATTTTTATGAGTGTAATTTTTTAAGACAGCGAATGAGAAACTCATAATGTATACAAAAATATTTCACAATCGTTAACTTCCTGCAAAAAGGTAGGTGGAACGTACAACAATTTAACCTATAAGTACGTGAATTTTAAGATTTCAATATTTTTTTGCTAAATTAGCGAATAATCCGCATTTTTTTTTTCAAAATATTCTCTCTGAGACGTCTATTTTACGCTGGTAATTTTAGTTTGTAGAAATTCTTTTGTCAGTTTTGTCCACCGGAACAAAAATTATTAAATATTAAAATGTAATGTATTATGTCAAATTGACAAAAATGAAAATAAATTTATTGAAGTAAGTAAGTAAGTAAGTAATATATTTTGGTGTCAGTAGCGTTGAATATAAAATATAAAATAACATTCGGACAATTACAATATACAACACTATATAACAATACAATATGTGTAGTATATAATAAATATAAAAATAAAACTTATTTATCTATAGATAAATTCGTCGATTGTGTAAAAAGAGTAACTACTAAAATATTCTTTTAAAACTATTTTAAATTTCGTAACATTATCAATGTTTCTAATTTCAGGTGGAAGATTATTATAAAGTTGTATAGAATTATAAAGAAAACATTGATAAAATGTATAATGTTGAGGTTTTTGTGGTCGCATCAGATTATTTCTGGTAGGATAATTGTGAATATCTGCATTTATTTTGATTTGTTATTTATTATTCAAAACATATAAGCAACTTTCGTATATGTATAAATTTATAACCGTCATTATATTGTGATCAACGAATATTTGCCTGCAGCTATCCCTCATCTTTAATCCAAATATTACTCGAATTGCTTTTGTTTGTAACTTTAATATGTATTTTAAATCACTACAATTACCCCAAAACACTATTCCATATCTCAATATTGATTCAAAGCATGCGTCGTAAACAATTTTTGGAGAAGCTACGAAACATATTTTTGTTAACTTACGCAGGCAAAATATAGTTTTATTTAGTTTAGGTGTTATACTTTGGATGTGCTCTGACCAGTTAAATTTGTTATCTATTATAAGCCCAACTTTTTTTCTGATGTAGTAGTTTGTAGATTGACATTATGCAGTGTAATTGTGTTGATAAAATTTTCGCAGTTTTTAGCAGTTAGAAAGGGTAATAAAGAAGTTTTTTCAAGATTAATAATTAATCGATTTGTTTTTAGCCAGCTTTCTAATGACTGTAGAGCAAGTGCTGAGTTTAAGGCGAGTTCTTTTATCGAATTAACTACTTATTGTTACATTTGTATCATCAGCATACATAGAAATTGGAAAGGGTATATTGAATGGAAGATCGTTTAAGTAAATATTAAAAAGAAGAGGTCCTAGAATTGACTCTTGAGGCACACCGTAATAAATGCATTTTGGTTCAGAGAAATAATATTGCGTCTGCATCGTATTATTGTGTCTAATTTCGACTATTTGTTGTCGTCCAGTAATGTAAGTTTTTAATCAGTTTAACATATTTCCTCTAATTCTATAGTATTCAAGTTCATTTATTAATATGGTGTGATCTACTAAGTCAAATGCCTTAGACAAATCACAACTTAAACTAACTACTAAATTTTTCTTATTAATACTTTCTAATGTTGTACCTAAAACATTATTGATTGCTGTATATGTGGACTTGTTGTTACGGAAACCATGTTAGTTTTCACCATACGTTGGGCACTATATTACTTGCTGTTGGAGTTAATTTAGTTTATGTCAGTAAATTCTAGATGGCAGCATTAAAGTTATTACCAACTTATGGTTGGTATTACCAAGTTGGCCGTTAAACTTTTATTTCAAATAAAATTTCATTATAATTTCATTTCGGACGTTTCGTTTTCAGTGTAAGCTTAAATTGTTTGATTTTGTGCTTTTTTGTGTTAAGTATAGTTATAAACTAAATGCAAATTGTCCTTTTTGTGCTTGTATCGTGTTTAATGCTCTTTTATTTGTAATCTAAATCCGAACCTTGTTAGTGTAGCTAAATAAATTTTTTACTTTTAATTATACTGTATAGTGTAAGACTGAATATTGAAATACTTATAAAAATAAGAAGTTGTTGTGTGCCAGGATGTAAAGATATAGAAAGACGAAAGTAAGTTGTGTCTTTAAATTTATTTTTTTAGAAAATAAGGTACTCAATTCCTATGGATAAGAGGATTAGAAATATTTGGCTGGAAAGAATTGGGAATGCCAAAATGTTAGAGTGCTAACTGACTGATTTACAAAAAATCTTTCGGGTGTGTCAAAACATTTTCTAGAGACCTGTATTAATCCATCATCTGGTCGTTTGTTGCGATATTCTTTACCAACAATCAATCTCCCAAGTATAGTTAATTAATTTTAAATAAATGAAGATCTTTACACATCAAACTTTACCAAAATATGTTGTTTAATTCAATAATAAAAATATGGTGAACTTTACTAATTCTTTATTTTAACAAATTATAAGTTTCGTTTCAATCAAATTGTGAGTCATCATACCATACAATATTTAATATTGAAGAAAAAGAGTATTTATTAATAATAATAGTATTTGAACGAACCCTGGAAAAAGTCTAGCGAGTGTACAGATGTCTGCATTGAAAATAATAAAATTCACCTACACTTTTTGCAATAAACTCTAGATGGCGCTACGAATTGTGTACCTACGAAAGCAAGAGAGTCGGCAATCTACTAGACGCTTTTATTTATGGTTTTCACAAAAATAGCTATGTTTGTCAAAAAAATTTATGAGTCTGTCTTTTAGAACGTGTTCAAATATTTTTGAAAGAGCTGGTAATACAGGTATAGGTCTCAAATTTATAACAGAAGTTTTAATACTCTTTCTGTGCACTGGTATTACTTTAGCAAATTTAAATACTCGTTAAAGGTATTTGCTATACTTATTGGTTCGTGTATGGTACTACCATTTATATTTAATTTGATATTTAACTGATTGTTTTTGCATTTATTTATTTCTTTATTAATTATTTGCCAAGTTGTTTTTATGAAATTGTTTGATTTAAGTAAAGAACAGTGCATCTGCATTTTCTTAGCCGTTTCACATATACGTCTCAATAATTTACTATATTTTATGTAATACTGTTGCAATATGGGATCAGGATAATTCTTTAGTCACATATATAAATCTCTTTTAGTTTTTGATGAGTTTTTGATACCTTGAGTAATCCAACTTTTACATTTTCTTGTATTTACTCTAGTTAGTGGATAAACTGTGTAAAAAGCGTTTTTTAAATAGCCGTAGAAAATTTCCATTATAGAGTCTACTAGAACTTTAATATTGTGAATAAAGTCCCAGTTTACGCAACCTAAAATATTTGCAAAGGTGATATTATTTGTTGTGTTACATTTTCTGATTAATATGCAGTTTTCAGTATTTTTTGAATTTTTTATTAGAACATAAATAGTCAAAAATTGAGCATTATGGTCGGAGAAATCAATTTCTATGTTTAAAGTTTGCATTGAGTTTCTTGAGTACATATTCGTTAAGATATTGTCTATGCAAGTAGTAGTACTGGACGTGATTCTAGTGGGGCTATAAATTGTTGGATGAACATTAAAAGACTGAAGTAATGATAAGTAAGATTCATCTTTTTTTGACTTTTCTAATAGATTTAAATTAAAATCACCGCAAATAATTATATTGGGACATAGTTTATAGCGATCTATAAGTATTTCGAGGTTATCCATAAACGTTTTGAAATCACCACGTGGAATCCGATACATGCAAATGCTGGCATGAAATTAAGATACATAAATTTAACAGAAAAATAAAAAAAAATAACTTAAAAGGATATTAGAAATTTAGATTTTTCTAGTCTAAAAAAATTGTGATAACTTTGTTTGATTATTAAGTAAAAATTTATAATTTACTGTTTGAATGTAAATATCTTCTAAAATATGTTAAACATTAAAAGTATAAATAAAAATGTAATTTTTAATTGAATGTTTTTCATTAAAAATGTGATAAGCAAAAGTAGACTAAATTGTATTCGGTATTTTCACTTTTTATAAAATGTGTAAAATAGAAGCCCATACACATAAAAGATGTACGCCAGTTGTAAATTTTTTTTTAAATTACAGTGTACTTTTTAAAAAGTGTATTTAACTTAAATACTGAAAATTGGCACCGAAACCAAGTCGTCTATATAGTGACGTCAATTCTCGTATAAATAACATACTATGGGTTGTTTGATTTGTATGAAACTGTCTTTTCATGTAACAAATTGTTTTACATAAACAAACCACTATTTATATTTAATAATATTAACGTCACGACCAATGCCAATGAGTATAAAAAATTATTTTAAAAGATGTGTTTTGGACATTTTTAAAATGAAAATATTTAATACTGAGCACATTATTTTTTTTTTGTAGTACTGAGGTTTCCTTATACGTTTATTACTTAACACTAAACTACAAATTTCTTATGGTTACAAACGTACACTCATGAAATTTAAAACTTGGACACCACAATTTCTGTAAACAAAAGTTTGCACATTGTGAAGCGGGCTTAAGGGTATCATTTACAATTCTAACAGCAGGTAGTCTCAGCAGGGGTTATCTTATAGAAGGACTGTAGAATGAATCATTACACTAAGCACGTTTTAGAAAATAGGTAATTTACGTTGCTTACTTAATTTTTTCTTTAAAGAATATATTTGAAGGTATCGCTAATTAAACACCATAGCTCGATTAATTATCGAATCAAAATTTTGTTTAGGAAATGTTTACAAAATAAAATTAGAAATAATTTTGATTTAAAAAACGTCTACAAGCAATAACTTTTAAATTAAATCAAAAACTAAACATGGTTATTTGGGTTGACTGATTATTACTTATTTTTAAATAAATCTAACCTACTAATTATTGTAAGTTATTAAAAAAAATCATTAAACTCTCTATTCATAATATTTAGTCCTTACAAAATGTATATTTTATGACGTTTCATTTTTTTCTGTAGTTAATATATATCTGTATTACTATATAAATAAATATAAGAAATCAATAATGGGTGTGACCTCCATTATTATTGATACATTCTTGGAGGCGTCTGCTCATTGACGCTATCAAGGTATCAATATAATTAATATTAATCGTTTCCCATGCGGTATCAATGGCTGCAATTAGTGCATTACGGTTTACTGGTATAAAATTTAACATTTTCGATAATGTTAAAATCTGGGCTTTTGCTGGCCAGGGTAACAGCTCCAAGTTATTTGCTTGTATCCAGTTGCGCACAACCTGCGAAGTATAGGGTCATCATATCCCGATAGTTAATTATCGAATGTTCCAAGAAAATATGTGTAAATAGTAAATGGAATCTACTAACGTAACGTTAAGTCGTTAATTATAGTTACATAACTCTCCTTTCATAAGATATAGTTCATATTAATATGCTTATTGTAAAGCTTCGTACACACCTGAACAACAAACCGAGGAACAAACAGAACAACGAACCGAACGGCAATCGGAACATTAATTTGGACGGTGCTACGTACGAATTTTAGAACAGATTCGCAAGTCCTGATTGTTCCACGAACGGTTTGCGGCGTTCCCGCAACTTGTCGGTTTTTTCTCCGACATCAAAGAAAATGCGCGCGAATGCGTTTGCAGGTTTGGACGAATCTAAACAAAACGGCGAACAAACTTATGCGGGAGAATTAAATTATTTATTTTTGTCCTCCCTTTTGTGGGTTTGTTGTGTTTTAGGTAATATTATGGAGTTGACAGAAGAAAATGTTTTAAATTAATCAGTGTTTAAGAATGCAAGAAAAAATGATGTCCCTATTAGCATCATTTGGGCGGGAAATTTCCAAAATAAAAAAAAACGAAGTAAATTATAATTTTTACTCTTCTTTGTGCGTAAAAATTTGGTTGGCACTATCTTCTTGTTTTCCGCAATTTTCTCTTCTCAATAATAAATATATATGAACTGAAAACTACTGAAAATAATTATGGGAACAGCACAAACGTTCCGTTTGTTGTTCGGATTGTGGAAATCATAAAAGATCGTTTGTCGTTCTGTTTGACTTTCGGTTCGTTGTTATGTTTGTTGCTCGGTTTGTTGTTCAGGTGTGTACGAAGCTTTACAACTTAAGCAACAATTTTTGGCGAATAAAGATTAGTTTGTGATGTAATATTAGAAACACAAATTTATATCATATCAAATTTATGACAACTTAAAACCAAGAACGTGTATGTTATTGCTAAGAAATTATTAAGGAAAAAGCGCAATTGCAGTGTAAATATTTATAATTAGATATTTTCGAAAGTTTATAAGTCCTCTATTGTAATCTTAATACTTAAAAGAAAATCCTGTCCATTAGCATTATAAGGAAATGGCTTTTACTTTATGAATAAGTTTCAATAACAATAGAATATCCTTGCTTGTTTAATTTACTTCCTTTGAGTCATATTGCTCTAAGGGTTGTTACATTGGTCATTAGAAGTATGTAATAAATAAACAATTACCTACTGTTTGAGAAGGGGTAGTGTGAACCAATAAATAAAGTAAGAAATGTAAATTCCATTTTAGTTTAAAATTTCAAGTGTTGTGAAAATGCCACCTCATCTCGGTGCTGATTTGAAAGCGCGGATTGTTTCGGAATTAGCGGCGGGCCGTAGCGTGCGTGAAATTTCACGTATGTTAGATATACCAAAAAGCACCGTAGGGCATTACCGAGTAAAATGGAATCTTGAACACACTTTGGAAAGAGCCATCGGAAGTGGTAGACCTAAAGTATCTACACGTGCTCAAGATCTCGAGTTGTTTCATTACGTAACAGAACAACCATTTGCTACATACTCCAGGGCTATAGCAGATACACATTTTCCCGGATGCCGTATAACTGCACAAAAAGATTAAAGGAGATGGGAATAAAGAAGTATAATGCTGCTGCGAAAGAAGTTCTCAGTGACGAAAATATGAGACGTCGTCTGGAATTTGCAAGGCGATATGTGAACGAACCTTTGGAATTTTGGAATCGAGTGATTTTTAGCGACGAAAAAACGTTCAATAGCCGCAACGATGGACCACTAAAAGTTTTTAGAATGGAAGGAACTCGTTACGAAAATAATCACATATGTCCTAAAAAACGAAGTGGTTATTTTTCTGTGAATGTGTGGGGTTGGGTTAGCGCGCGGGGTCCAAGAGTTTGTTGGGCTATCGATGGACGTCTTGATTCTGCTGCGTATTTAGATATTTTGGAAACTATTATGAAACCTTCAGTCGAAGTGTTTTATCCAGACGAAGATTATATTTTCCAACAAGTAAGTATTCTTATTTCACTATACTTTCTCCAAAAATAGTTCGGGATCTGTTGAATTAACATTTTCATAATGTATTTTTGTTGTTAAAGGACAACGCCCCTATTCATACTTCGCGGGTTGTGCGCAATTGGATACGAGAAAATAACTTGGAGCTGTTACCCTGGCCAGCAAAAGCCCAGATTTTAACATTATCGAAAATGTTTGGGCTCGAATACTTGCTGTTATCCGAAGACAACAAGGGCCAAATTTTATACCAGTAAACCGTAATGCACTAATTGCAGCCATTGATACCGCATGGGAAACGATTAATATTAATTATATTGATACCTTGATAGCGTCAATGAGCAGACGCCTCCAAGAATGTATCAATAATAATGGAGGTCACACCCATTATTGATTTCTTATATTTATTTATATAGTAATACCTTTATTTAAAAAAAAGTTTTCATTTAATTTTAAACTATAACTTGGTATCTTAATTATAATTATGTAATAAATTCTTGTCAAAAACTAAATATATACGTTGACAATAAGAATTGCCTTAGTTTTTATTTTCACTTTTTATATTAACTACAGAAAAAAATGAAACGTCATAAAATATACATTTTGTAAGGACTAAATATTATGAATAGAGAGTTTAATGATTTTTTTTAATAACTTACAATAATTAGTAGGTTAGATTTATTTAAAAATAAGTAATAATCAGTCAACCCAAATAACCATGTTTAGTTTTTGATTTAATTTAAAAGTTATTGCTTGTAGACGTTTTTAAATCAAAATTATTTCTAATTTTATTTTGTAAACATTTCCTAAACAAAATTTTGATTCGATAATTAATCGAGCTATGGTGTTTAATTAGCGATACCTTCAAATATATTCTTTAAAGAAAAAATTAAGTAAGCAACGTAAATTACCTATTTTCTAAAACGTGCTTAGTGTAATGATTCATTCTACAGTCCTTCTATAAGATAACCCCTGCTGAGACTACCTGCTGTTAGAATTGTAAATGATACCCTTAAGCCCGCTTCACAATGTGCAAACTTTTGTTTACAGAAATTGTGGTGTCCAAGTTTTAAATTTCATGAGTGTACCTTTCACTTAAAAAAATTCTTACTAGATTATTTGGTTGTAAATAAACAATAAACTTTCCAACAATTTTTTATTCATATTTTTTTTGTATAATTGATGTTTTTGTTAAAACATTTGCTGTCACGTAATTATCATATTTCAGTAATTACTTGTCAAATCAACAAATAATTTAAACAAAAGTTGTGCATAATTAAATTACAAACAACTTTTATTTGAAGAAAAAATGTGTAAAAAAAATCTTTGTAAATGGTTTTTGTCATACCTTGTTTACATACGAACGGACGATCAGAGTTCATCATCCTGTATGTGCAGTTTGAAATTCTAAAAATCTTTAAAAATGACAACCTTATACTTTTAAAAGCAACCCTGTTACATTTGTCAGTGGCGGCCAGTTGTTTCGCGGTTAGTTGTCAACGGCCAATTAGACCGGAGGATAGATGTTCCGGCGGCCAGTCGGCGGCGACCAATTGTCTAACAACTAATTGTCCGAGGCCAGTTTTCGGTGGTCAGTTGACAACGGCTAGTTGTCCTAGACCGATCAACCAATTAAATGGACTTTTTTGTATGTTGTAGCATATGAATTGTATACTCTTTCTGTTTCAATATAAAAGGTAATTGTTTTATTTGTATTTTTCATTTTTGATAAATTCTAATCCGCTATAGCAATTATTAAAAATATCTTATGTTACGATAAATTCAAAATTAACGCATATCTTTATTCTGGCACAATTCAAGCACAATCTAGCGAAATAGATAAAATAGAACAAATTTATGTGATAAAAATCAGTTTGTAAAAATTAGTAGAATAAGTTATTGAATTTTCATATATCTATGGTGCAATTGGTGAACAAGTAGCCGACTTGGTTTAACCGTTGCCTGGTACTGCTTTACCTATAATAAATTAAAATTTTATCCGAGATAAACAAAAATCATTGGTTAAAAAATAAAATTATAATTGGATTGTTAGTATGTTGATAATGGAAATAATTTATGAAATAAATTGTAAGGATTGTGACCTGACTGAACAAGATAAAAAAATTAATCGACGTTTAATATTAAAGTTTCAAAAGAAAAAAACGTAGGTTAAAAATTTAACGCTTTATTACAAGTGTAATTAATTTAATTAATTATAGACTTTACATCTGCAATTACTCACGTTTGAATATTTGCAACTAACAGATGGAATCAACATAGTAATATTTAATTGGTTTAATAAAACCTGTTAGTATTTATTAGTTTATCCCCAGGCGGATTTCTAATCTATGTAATTACGTTCAACTCTGCCACAGTCCTATTTGCAGTGGGAAACTGCAAATGTCGACAAAGGCCTTAGTGAACATGAAAATACACTTACTCGAAATTGATGTGCCGTGTGGGACGTGTATACACTGAATTCGTAAAATTTTTATTGCATTAAAATTAGCGATACCAGTAAAGATGTTGTTTACATGATGTGTTTAAGTTAAAAACACGATCATTTTTATGTGGTTATATTAACATTACAAATTTAGAATAATGCTTTTTTTTGATCTCAAAAAAATTTAGTAACAAATTACTAGCGCAATTTTTATAACGTAAAACAGAAAAAATATAATGTTATACTCTATTCTTTTACAAAAAAGGATAAAAAAACAGATTCGACAAATTGAAGTGGCGTACTTAAGAACAGGATATAACTAATCTAAAATAAGTTACTAAGTTTATTGTTTAAAGAAAAACGAAAAGTGTGTAAAAAATAAGAGAGTTTATTTACATAAACGAATGAGTTAACACACTATATTTTTATTCACGTTAATGACATTGTTTAAGATGAGAAAGAATAGTGATAAGATGAATCGTAAAAAAACGAAGTATAGTAGTTACATCTGAAGTTAAAATTAAACCAATAACTTTTTTTTGAAATTGTTGGCAAAAAAATTCTACACATTAGAGTTGGATGTAAAGACACGTTGCGCCATAATAAAAATTGTCACATGATTTTAAAGATATACTAAGTTGACAATTTTCGAATATTATCATTATGCAAATAAAATAAATATATTTGCGTTAATTAAATTGTATCCACATCATGAATATTAATTCAAAATATAAATGTAAATTGAATAATAATTTGTATTAAACAAGTAAGTTTTTTATATTCAACACAAACTGAATGTAAGTGAAATTGTTGGTAAAATGAAATTGTCAAATGAATTCGATTTGTTTGTATACCAATAAACATCAACTTCAAATATGATACAGATTTTTAATTACGATTTGCTTTGAATAAAAACTCATAAAGTAAAAATATTTTTACATGACTGAAATTTTCTACGTTAGTTCATCATTTCACAAATATTATCAACATATTTTTAAATCCCACAAATATTTAATGCTCCCATTATTATTTAAAAATAAAAACGTGTTTTTATTAATTTTAATATTTTAAGATACAATTAAAAAATAAAACCTTAAGGTATGAAGCGTAATTAGCGTAATACACTTATCATTCATAGTTACGTACGTCGGTTCTTATATTTGGTCTCTAATTAATAAGTAAACGAATTTTTTTCTCTCAGTAAAATCAATCGTGAGAATTTGCTGCCGTAATCCCTTTAACATTATCAGCTCTTTTACAGTCGACTGACTTTTATCTAAACCAAGAAAAACTATCGCTGTAACAATAATTAATCTCGAATAAAATTTTCTCAAGTAAGGGCGATACGTAAAGGTCGCTGCGTTGAATGCGTTCAATTAATTGTCGAATTAAAATCTTTTGACTAAATTATACCAGAGTTAACATCAACTACTTGGAAACCTCCGAAAGGGTAAAATGAGTGCTTTGTACCCTCTGACCTGATTTCTGTGCGCAGTGTAGTTACACGTTTACGAACGTGACTAATGAAACATTACTGTTATTTGCTAGTTACGTGTTATGTGACATCGAATACAAAATATGTTTGTCATCACTTTTCATACTGTTTACATTGAAAATCATCCCCTTGCTTTACACGGTATAATGGACAGCAGCAACTAATTTTCGCTAACGTTATGCTTGCTTTTTTTAATATTTTGCGTTCTTAATCAACGTATACGACACCGACATTGGTTGTAATTGACATTTTTACTGATGTTGGTGTTTTAATACTTGTTTAGTGTAAACTTGGGAAACTATAAAAATAACTTTAGCCCATGCCTTCTAATATATTAAAAAATCATAATTTTCTTCCTTATCATGTTTTATAATCAATAATTCCGTAATTTCTTAAATTTTTTTAGAATATTTCAATATTGTCTGATATTTTTTAACTAAATTTGTTTGCAAACTTCTAGAATATTCTAGAAATTCTTAAACCTTCTAGAGAATTTTCATCCACATTCAACAAAGTAAAGTTTGAATAAAAAATATCTAAATACAAGAAAGTTATACTGTAATCTACATATATGCAGTTTTAATGTCAGAAAGTTTAACTTTCGTAGCTCCGCCCTTAGATTAAAAAAAAAAATTATAAAACTTATGAATTCTAAAATATTAAAATTGAAAACGATTATTAATGTCATTTTTGTATTTTTGAATTAATTTGATATAAAAAAAATGACACATTTCGTTTTGTCCAAAATAAATTTTTTGATTGAATTATTTTCGAGCATTCACTATTCCATCCGAAATCTGTAAACGTAAACTATTTTCCTTTAAAAATGATAAAGCGCCACCTGTTGAGAGTTTCCAATAATCCAACAAGAACGTTAAAAGGAAATCAAATATATATGATTCTCTAACATAAAAAAAATTAGTAGTAGTAATGCAAAGGCAGGTTTAAATTTTTTTGTTTTAAAAGTTTTGAGTCATACAATAGTCTATTTAAATTCTTATTTTTTTTGGTTCATCCTCATTCATTTTCTAGTAATTGTCATCTCTAAAAAAAATAAAGATTAAATAAATTGGAAAGTTTGCCACAACTGTGATCTTTGCTGCTACCAATAGTACTAAGTTTTATAGTACTTCTATTATTAGTTTCTCAATAATTTTAGTAAAGAAATTTACAAAAATACTTTAAAGCAGAGGGAAATTTTTAAATAAAAATCAAGAATGAAAAACTTTAGTATTATGTTAGCATCTGTAATTACAACGTAGTACTAAATAACAAATGTACAAATAAAAAACTGCTGGTTGGGTAATTAATAATTTGATAAGTTTTTAACAAAGTTGTTAGCTGATTCAAAATTTTGGTTTGAATCTGGTCTGTCTAGCTTGAAAAAACAAAATATTTGTTTTTGTTCATTTTTAGGTTATAGTATCATGTTTCAACCACATGCGTTATTTTACTGTGCTATTTATGTACACTGTAAAAATAATTAGATAATTAAATTCCATAGCTTGCCCAGCCTAGTCCTTATTTGAACAGTCGTTATTTCTATAAATTCATCAAAAAGTAATGCAAAACTAAATGTTTAAACCTCTATAACGTTTGAAGTTGAGAGATCTCAATAATAGTCTATATTAATCTCCAAATTTGTATTTTTTTTTATTTTCAAAATCCTTTAGGAACCCGTCTTTATAGTACGTCGATAACTTATTAATATGTAAAGGTGTCGTTTTTTTTTTGATTTAAGGGTCTCTATATTTTTTAAATAATGGGATTTACACGGACAAACGGACAGACTTTCCTTTAATTTGGTCGACTTCACCCCAAATTAGTGTTATTATTAACATGCCGTTTCGTTTTAATTTAATTTAATTAATTAAAAAAAACAGCAGTAGAGAGAATGTCTCGGAAACATTAAATTATAAAACAAATTTATTATACAAGTAAATATTCAAAATTAAAAAAAAATGGGTTCAAAATGTGAATCATAAAATCTAAAATAAATTTAAATAATGCAGTTGTGATCGCAGTTTTAAATGTAAATTTAACTAGGTATTATTACATTGCATAATTAGATTTGGATCCAAATTTACAGTAGAACACATAAAAGAGTTTGTAGGCAATTAATTTTAATTAAAATGATTAAGGTACGTTTACTTTTTAACTTTAAAAGTAGTTCAAAATTACACAGGTAAGATACTGTTGTTTAATATAAAAGGCATTAAATAAAGTAAACTGATACATAATTGCACTTGTAAAAAAAGACGGATTTAGGATGTGGTTTCTTCCGTTTATTAAATTCACAAGTGTACCTTAAGTTCCACCGGTTTTGTTTAACAGGAAGATATAACCAGAAGGAAAACGGTTTCTTGGTTGATCTATAAATCATTTTTGGTTCTCTAAAATAGATACGAAATTTGCAAAGACAAAAAAAAACAAGAAAAAAAGGAGAAAAAAATAGTTTTGGGCTTTGGGTAAAGTAATTAATCAGATGTAAAGAAGATTAACATATTAACGTGAAAATTTACTCGTGTAGGTGAGTGAACCAAATGGCATTCCCAGTTAAGGCGTTCTTGCGCAGGCGGAAAATTCCTAATGTCACATTCCAAACTCGGTCGCCTTAACCAACCCCCCTCCCCGAACAGAATTCGACTTTTTTACGTTTGCACACAAAAAAGAACAGTTTGCACAAACTTAGCACACCTTTCTGGAGGAGTTATTGAGGTTAGAATTAGGGGGGGGAGGGGGGAGGGGGAGGGGCTAAACTGGCACAACTAAAAATAATGTTAGCACACCTTTTATAACAGAGTTAGTGGGATTGGAACCTGGAGAAGCTAAGGCAACCTCAGCCATCCAACAAAAAAATATCAATTTTTTGATGTTTGCACACGAAACAGAATAGCTAGCACATGTTAGCACAACTTTGCTAAACGCTAGCACATCTTTCATAACGGAGTTGTTGACGGTTGAATCTAGAAAATCAGCCCCTCCCCACAAAACAATTTTGAACTTTTGACGTTTGAACATTAAAGAGCTGTGCTAGCAGAACTATGCTCAACGCAAGCGCATTTTTAATAATGGAGTAATTGAAGGTGGACCTAGGAAACCAGCCCTAAATAACTCCGTTATTGAATGTGTGCTAGCGTTGAGCGAAGTTGTGCTAGCCTGTGATATTTTTTGTTGGTGGGCTGAGGTCGCCTTAGCTCCTTCAGATTCAAATATCAATAACCCTGTTATTAAACGTGTGCTAACATTATTTTTTAGTTGTGCTAGCCTGCGCTAGCATTGCCCTTTAATGTTCAAACGTGAAAAGATCGAAACTTTTTTGTGGGGGCGCTGGTTTCCTAGATTCAACCCTCAATAACTCCGTTATTAAAGCAAAATTGTGCTAGTCTGTGCTAGCTATTCTCTTTGGTGTGCAAACATCAAAAAATCGATATTTTTGTGGTAGGGCTGAGGTCGTCTTATCCCCCCAAATTTAAACCTTAATAACTCCGTTGTTAAACGTGTTGCGCAAAATTGTGCTAGCCTGTGCTAGCTGTTCTTTTTCGTGTGCAAACGGGCTAAGGCGACCGAGCTCACATTCCATGGAATTTTTGACAACGAATTATGAACAAAATCGAGCACATCACAAAATAAACAAAAAAAGATGAACACAAGGTACGAACTGATAATGTACAGAGTAAATGAGGTTTATATGTGTTTTCAATTTGAATGAAGTAAAACCGGCAGTATTTAGTCTTAAAATAGTAACTATCTGTTTGTTATTGATTATGAATCGGAGAAAAAAATATGGAATTTTTATTTCTAAGTTATCAAAATTTCTTTTCGGATAATTTAATTATGGTTAAAAACCTAATATTGCTTCTTTCATTTTGAACACTATTTGGCCAAAATAGCTGGTGTTGCAACCGTTCAGTACAGTGGTTTCATAGTTGAAGTCAACTACTACTACTAATTAACTCGACAAAGAATTAAATTGTTTTAATTAATTAATTAATTAATGATAATCCACATATTAAGGTCATTTAAACGATACAGGTAATATTTCCACGACACTTTGTACAGTAATGAGATTAAATTACAAAATAAACTAATAACCAGCAATAAAAAAGAAGATTCAGTTAATAAACCATAATTTTATTGATTGTAATATTAACTGAAAAATGCAGCATATTATTGATTTTTTTTAATTAATTTTTTAAAACAATTCTTTTACAGTGTGAATTTCGGTATGGAAAACTAGTTGTCTTACGACCACGAGTAAAAATTAAAAGTTTCCTACGGACCATTCCAATAATAAATGTAAGACTGTTATCATTAACTAGAACGTATCTTAATTTGTTAATTGAAATTTATTTTCAATAAAGTGAGTGTTAGTATAATGTCCAACGCATGAAAAAATACCTCCCCCACTTGTTGCACAATATACTATTTTCTTTGTTTCCATTGCCGTTGACATTTCTCACTTTTCTCTGGTTTACGAGTTCTTACGTTCGTAAATTAAAACTTTCGTGCATATACACACGCAAATATATTCAAATTGATTATCAAACCACTCAATACTACAATAATAAATCATTAACCTGTATACGTTTCATTAAAAACAATTTGGTTTCGCATGCTTTAACAAGCTCAAGTTGAACTCGTGCTATTGATTTTATAAAACCCACGCTTAAATTTATTATTTATATCAGGTATCAAACGTTTATTAATGAAAATACGTAGTCGGAGCAATATTTAGAACTGTATTAATAATAATTATTATTTTTTAAACAGATCATGTTAACGAAAAATATTAAATTTTTGAATAATCAAAAATATCCATAACTACCATTTTGTGTTGCCTAAAGCAATTTAAATAAAAGTTAAGCTTTAACATAATTGCCCAGCGATATTATGCATTGATAATACCAGTTGGATTTTAGTTTCTAAACAATGTAAACTTTTGCTAATTACATTTACATAAAATGTTTGGTTCATTTAAGAAATCACGATGAAGATATAAATTCTGCTTTATTTAGGTGAATTTAGAGCTGTTTTCGTAACAATGAAATAAAAATATTGATTTGCGGTTAAAACTTTAGATATTCAACGGTATATGTGGGGACCGCAATTATTAAGTTACAAATCGACTATTCACACCGGAATTACAACAACGGATAGTTCTAATTAATTATTTTAAATAAACTACCGTTTCAGGAATATACAACCAGAATGTTCACAATTTCTCCACCCCTTGCTTGTTCTTTTAATATTTATGTGACTTTAATCTAAATAAGTTTAAAATAATTTGTGTAACGCTTACAAGCTATAAAATCATTGTTTTCCTCCAAACTTACAGTTTGGTTACTAGCATAGCTATTTTGTGCGTCGTCGTCGCCGTCGTCGTTGTCCGTTGCAGCGTGTCAGTTGCAGGGTTCACGTTGTGATGGATTAAATTTGACTTGTGATTCTTATGTATTTTTAACGCTGATTTTGAATATGCCCCTCACTTTTCGATATCTCGAACCGTTTTTGAGATATTCGAATTTAAAGTTAGAACATTTCGAAAAAAAAAAGTTGTGAATCACATGTATTTTTTGATGCTGATTAAGAAAATCACTAGCATTTTACAATATCTCAACCACTTTCTGCTGTAAGTTTGGTTATGGGTCGTACATTATCGGTTTTTTTTGTGTTATTATGTTATTGTAAGTACAATAAACATTTTTGAAAGTTATTAAAAAATAAAAATATTTTTTTTTGTTTATGTTGAAGATGCAATGTTTTTCATCTACGTATATCAATTAATAAATAGTTGCACATAAGTGGTTACTTTCTTGGTAAGAGGGTTACTAGATCCCCAACCGGGCGCCTCCCCAACAGTTACCTGGGCAATAAAATACTATCCCAGATAGGTAGGGTCACAGATCCGAAATCTCATTTAGCTAATGCAGTTATTTTGGGAGAGGGGAGGACAAGAATTCGCTAGAAACAAACCAAAAAAAGAAATAAAATTTAGGACTGTTAATAGGAACACAAACTACCGAATAGACACTCACTTTTCAGTAAAGGCAGTAATAGCGACGAAGAAAAAGCATAAGCATTTTACAAAGACTTGACCATGGCTATAGAAGAAAACAGAACAAAATACACAACAGTGATGGGCAACAAACAATTCATTGAGAATTATGGCACAGGTAACCGTAACGAGAGAGGATATATGCTAATGAACTTTATGGAACAACAACAGCTATTCTGTACGAACACCTTCTTTAACAAAAAACCCAAATAGTAAATGGACGTGGGTAAGATCAAATGGTCGAACTCGGAATAAAATAGATTTTATACTACTCAGTCAGAAAGATATTAAACAAGACGTTAGTGTGTTAAACACAAAAAGTGACTATCGCTTGGTAACAGCGAGGATAACAATAAAACAAAAACTAGAAATATGTAAATGGGCCACACGTAAACTACATACACTAGACATGACAGAAGTGAAAGAAAAAGCGGATAGATATCAGGATAACCTGAAGAAACAGTTTAATAAATTCAAAGTAGAGCAAAAGGATATAAACAAACGCAATACAGAAATAGTAAAAATTGTGAAAAAACTGCAAATCGTGAAGCAAAAAACACACAAAAGCGAAAAGAAAAATTAAGCGACATAAGAATTATTACAACAATGAAGACAATTAATCGACAAAAACAGAAGACACAAATGTTAAGTAATTGTTTTCTCTTTAATATAACTTATGATTCGTGATTGGACTTCTTGAAGAAGGAGCACCATAAACCATTCAAGTGTTTATTCCGGCAAAGTTTCGTGTGCTAAAGGTGAGTAAACGTAAAAATATCACAGATTATTATAAAAATATAGACTTTCAGATTGACTTTTACTACAAATAGACACTTACTCTAAACAGAAGATGGTCCGTCACATACAAGATACGGACACCACAACAATGAGTTGAAGACGTCACAAAATAAATAAACTAACATGTAAGATAAATAATAAATATGTATGTATATAAAATAAACTCTGTCAAGACGAACATACATAGAACCACTAGATAACAACTAAAGCATTGAAACCTTCACTCTATTTTATTTTTGAGATAAGGTATATAATAAATACCACTTAAATTTTACGTGTCTGTATTATACTCGTAATTGATGTTATTATTATGTTTGACTACGCTTATCATTTCAGCAATAAGACGTTTCTTATAGTCAGTTTCTACATTTAAAATTACAGGATTTGATGTTTTACGTTTGTAATACTCACATTGTATTTTTCATCAATAAATAGAGGCCTGATGAAGTGTGCACCTTTAGCATAAGAAACGTTGCCGCAATAAACACAAATGGTTTATGGTGCTCCTCCTTCAAGAAGTCTAATCATTAATCAGAAGACATAAAGTTTACTTAAAAAACCTACGCCTACAGAAAGCCTTACAAAGTATAGGGAAACCAATTACAATCAACACACTATAGGAGATTGATACAATTAAGAAAACATACAGTAGACTACAGCAAGACATACAAATTAGTCAGAAAAATGGACAAGGAAGATGTTTAAAAGTACAAAGAAAACGAAGTTAAGATGCTGATAGAAACGAACAAAAACATAAAGATTTTCAGAAGATATAACACATTGAAAAAAGAAATAAGCGAGATAAAATCAAAGATGGAGAAACACTCACTGACAGAAACGAAATACTACAAAAATTCTATCAAGAGCTCTATAACAGTCACAGAACAAACGTTTATTCCACAACTACACTAGAGAGAAAAATTTGTAACTAGGCTCTGAAGACATACCACCTATAGATAGATGATTATAAAGTAAGCGGAAATGATCAAATTCTTCCGGAAATAATAAAAGAAGGTGGGAGTGATGTATGGAAAACACTAACCAGTCTATTTAACCTATACTTAAATAAATGAGAAATTGCGGACGAACGGAGGAACGCCATTGTAATTTTATTACATAAGAAAGGTGACACGGAAAAATTAGAAAATTATCGACCAATAAGTATGCTGCTCTACCAAGTATACAAATTATTTACCAGAATAATTCTAAATCGATCAGAAAATAAATTTGACCTATATATTAGTAAATAACAGGCGGGTTTTAGAAGAAATTTTAGAACTATGGACCACTTACAGACGATGAGAAATCTACTCAAGAGAACTAGAAAATACAATATTCCATTATGGTTGGAATTTGTTGACTGTAGGAAATCCTTTGACAGCATAAAAATGTTGGCAGTAAGTAAAGCACTAATAGACGCAAGAATTGATCACAGATATAGCCAAATTATACAATACATCTATGACAACGTTACTATGCAAATCCGGCAAAACCAAAAGTGAAAAAAAAAATCTGTTATAGTCAAAAAGTCTCATTTATTATGTATATGGGATGTCCCAAATTTCAATCAATTATCTTTAAAACTAAGGGAGAAACGGAGGGTGTACCATGATAATGTTACATCCGGTATATACTATATTTGAGACAGTTAATAACATTTGCAGGCAACAGCCTTACAGCCGAAATAAATCGAAGAATAAAGTCATTGTTTGTTTGCATGTCGTTCAAAATGTATGTTGTCGTATATAAAACTTTAATTGTGATAATTAATTTTTTTGTTTTAGTATAATCGTTATACAGTGACAAAAATATTCGAATTAAATTTTGAGTTTCTGGGGATCAGCCCTGCTTGGTAGGAAACTAATTTGAAACCTAATTTTAGTTTCCAAAAATCAAGGATTCCTTTGAAGTTTTCAGAAAACGTTTTATGTACAGTAAAGTGTTTTTTGGGAACGAGATATCCACAAATGTAATTAAAAAAAGTTGTTCATAATGAAAAACTAAGTAAATGTGTAAAATTTCGTGTTTTTAATTCAGAGCAAGTTGATATGATGTAGGCCCACGACTTCAAAATTTTGAATGTTGTTTACATTGTCACAGTTTAGTAGCTACAATTAGGGAAGTCAACGTTATTTGACTTGACCGTAGTGCCTTTCTTTATTTCAGGGAAAAACAATTATATTGCTGTTTTATGTATATTTGTTTGTGACATAAGTGGCAAGACCATGCTGCTTAGGGCTGATAACTACAATAGTAGGGTGGCGCTCTTTCGTCTCAAATCATGTTTTTTATTAGTTTCAAAAACCACTCTAAATACGGAGTTACAAAAAAAACAAATTCAATCGTGAGAACAGTAGTTTTTCGATTTGATTTTATCCAGTTATTCATCATTTTGTATTACAAAGTTTAACAATTTTTTCTTATGTCCGCTTTTAAATCATGGACAGTTAGAGTTGTTACCCCCTCAGTATAAATAAAATTTAAGTTTGGTATTTCAAATAATCACCTAAAAAACGTGAAATATCTGAAGACCGATATTGACCCAAGGAAGTGTTTAGAAATCGATATCTCAAAAGTATCACTTTTTAATTAAGACTCGTATACATAAAGTCCCCATAGTTTTTCACGTACATTCAAAATAAAAAAAAAAGATTACGGACATCAAACGTTGTTTTAAAAAATACCCTCTAAGCAGGAGATTAAACAATTAGTAAACGGCTGAGTTAACCGATACACTAGCGCAAAAAAATGTAAAATGTTAAAAAATAAATTTTCAAATAGAATTAGAATAAATATATCCTTTTAATAATTATAGTCTCACTACAACTAATCCATTACAAACTTCATTCATCTTTAATAAAGCAATAAAATCAATACACATACACATTACAAACATAATAATCTATTGTTGAAACGAAATATGAATCTAATTTAAAATCAATAATTACACGACGTTGAATTAAAAAGAAAACGTTCTTTATAATTATCTTGCGGTAGATTCAAAAGAAAATTTTGTATGCAAATAAAAAGTACACGTTCGTCATTGTTCGTATGTACACAAAATTCTAACAAATAATTACCCAATTAAATCAAAATTGCAGAATAATATAGCTACCCATCTTAGAATTTATAAGCTCTCTGCTATACCGTTGATTTAGTTGCTGGTAATGACAATAAATTAGAAAATACGAAAAATATAGAGAGAATTTATTTTGTAATTAAACGTAATTTAAATAAAAGTAGGTAAGAATGTTTTATTACAGTTAAATGAAGTATTTAATGAGTTTTACGATGAATAATGTGTTTATTAAAATTATAAATAATGAGAATATTTATAATTTGGCGTAGAGGAAAATTACCTGCAGGACACAAAAATCAAAATCTTTACTTCTGTATTTGCAATTAGTTTTTAGCGATTGAATTTAAAGTTTGCGATAAAATTCATTACCGCAGCTTCCATCTATACATTTTTAAATAGATGTGTAGTTTCAAAGTGTTTTATTCTAATAAAAAAGTAAACGACAGAAGTAGTTAGGTTTGGTTCTTAATTTTTACTCCACAGCTTATGAAATAAAATGGGAAGTTATGCGACGCTTTTCAAAGCAAAATTTTAACACCCCCTTTTTTCACTTTTATCGATGAATTAGAGTTATATGTAATGTAATGTAATTTAATTTTTGTTGAATCTATTTTTTGATCCAATAAGTAATTACTGCAAAATCACGTGACACTATTTGTTGTGACAAGATCTCCACCAAATTGAAGTATACAAGTTGAGGAAGAAAAGTTGTTGGAAATTCTATTCTCTATAGTTTTTGTTTGAACCATTTTTTTCTAAAACGTAACTTCATTTTCGTTTTGTGAGAGTGAAAATTTTCAACTCGTCTTAAGGAACTGCGCGATACCCCGTTTTGTCCGACGTACTTTCGTAGGTAACTTTCGTATAACGGCTTAGCAGTTAGATTCATTAAACTATTGTTGGATGACACTGAAATGTTTACTTTGATTTTACTTGCTTCGATGTGCACCTTTTCTTAATAAATGTGATTTTATAAATAAAATGTCAAAGAAAACCGTCGTACAGATATTTATAAAACTTTGCATATGAGTTTTATATATAATAGTGCACATCTGATTAGATTTTGGGTTTAATCTATCAAGCCAAAAGGGCCATTAACTTAGATAGATTTTTGAAATATTAAAATAGTTACAAAAATATTTATTTTACACATTTTTTATGGTTTTTTTATAACAAATCCATACTTCCATTCGTTGTTTGACGTTTATTAGTATCGGAGCGATGTGGAGTTCTGCGGTCAAAACTAATTATAAATAATAAATCTAGAAAATAGTTTTAAAAACACCTTTTATCAAAAGAGCTCTTTTTTATTAGAATTTAGGTCGCACATTTATAATTGTGCATAATGCATAATTTTAAGCATACATGAAACTGAAAGGTATCCTTTTTTTTAGGTTAAAAGTGGCAGAAACCCAAAGTAAAATATGAATTATACTAGGTTTTATTACATAAAATATCGTGACCGCTATAAATAACGGAACATTAATGAAACGGGTTAAAAAATACAAAAAATCTTTTCATGAAATTCTCACTTTAAATTAAGTTTGTGTGTAACTCATCGATACAATTTGATAAACTAAGATTTGAGAAACGAGAGCTCACGTATATGCATGTAGATTGTAGTCGTATCGATTTATCTAAAATGTAAATATAAAAGATGTAGCGCCTGACTTAGGTGACTATAATATAAATACCTAATTATCAAATGGTCAAAGGTTATTTTGACAGAAAAGTTGTGGTAATTTTTGTGACAATGTTGTTCAATTATTGTTGTATCTACAACTGTCAAACATATTACCTTAGAATGTTATTTGATATAAGTGACGATTTCCCTTGGGTTGTGTTCAGTGTAATGTTGTATTCATTGGTCAACTTTGCAGACCTATATTTTATTAGATAATATTCAGTTAAGAACAAAAAATCGGAAATAAATATTTTTTATTAAATGGTAAATACTATAAATTTAATTATTTTCTTTCAGATAAAGATTAAATATGGAAACAAAAACGTTATAGTAACTGTAGTTGCCCACCGCTAAAAGTCAGTTAATCAACTTGTCAACCAAACTAGATTATAAACTAAAAGAAGTCTGGGTAATTAGGAGCATACCTCCATATATGTACAGAATAATCGTCACGGTTCGTTAAGCTTCTTGGTTTGAATTGGAAGGACAAGGGGTGGAATAAGAATGCACAACAGTAAAACTTTTCTTACTTTTTCTGGTTTTCCTGTTACAGGAAAAATATTTGCTAATCAGTTAAAATTATCAGAATATAACTTGTGACTAGCCACAAAACACTTGGCAATGGTTTATTTGTAATAAAGTAATAAATTAAAGGACAGTGTCCAAAACCTGGCCCGCTGCTCTTTTCGTCGAAGAGGGATCGTGGGTGTATTAAGTAGTAATTAAATCTCAGGTTTTCATACTGTAAAGGAAGTAATGAAAAGGGCGCCACGTAGCAAAACGTGTAGTGAATACTCTAGCTAGAGTAACTAGGAAACTCAAAACACTAAAACAAACCGTAAGACTGTAAAGCATTAATTTTTGTAAAATGACTAGGCCTTATTAACACATAACACAAATAAAATAGACAACAAAGGAGTGTAGGAAAGTACACAATACAAATTATTTCAATACTAATTAAATAGAACTATTTGTTCTCATAATAAATAAATCGAACCGTCAAAATAGATAATAACAGGGCCGTATGTTACGCCACTAAGTGGGCGCAGTTCCCGAATAAATTGGTAAACACTTAAGGCAAACAGATAATTGAATTTAACAGACGCTCACACAGGTTAACTGTAATGAACAAAGATATATCAAGAAGTGTTACTTACGTCGTAAAAGATACTATCGGGAACTTTCCATGGGGTTTATATCCAATAACAAATAATTAATAAATTTTTATTATCAGAATTTTTTCCAAATTTAAAGTCCCACACTATTTCTTACGTCAACGTTTTAGTTAGAAGAAGGAGTGGACAACACTTTTTGCAAAGAAACGTGCCAATTTCAGTATAGCAAACTTATAAACACTCAAACCTTCGCTCATTTGTTAAGGTAATACTTAAATTGCCTAACTACAGGCGGATATCATGCCAAGAATTAATTTTATAACACTAATAAAGTAAACTCTCATAATTCCCACAATTCAACGAAGGAAATTCAACATCTGGTGGACTAATAAAAAAAACCGTCACAAATGTGTTTTTGTGTAACACAACGATCATGTTCCAAAATACATGTACTGATAAAGCAACCAGTTTCACTTATGCACACTGAACCACATTATTAAAAATTGAATACTATGCTTTAGTTTTAAGGTTGGTAATATTTTTTAACTGCATGTGTAGTGTTAAGTATAAGTACTGTACCGTGCGTGTGTGTTGAACTATTTGTTAAAACTAATAAATTTATTCGTTTGAAAGTAAATAATAAACAGTTAAGTAAATTGTGATAATAATTAATTAATTTATCGGAACTAATTTAAAGCATGCAACAATAGGTTATGGGTCCAGGTTACGTGACAAACGATAAATAAATAACATGTGTTGTAGTGAAAAAGTAAATGTTTGTTTTTTTTATGAAGAGTTTTTTATAAGAAACAATTTCGTGTTCAAAATAAATTTGATTTCAAGCATCTAATTGGAAAACTCGATGGCATGAAAAATTGGAGTAAGTGGAAGCGGCAGGTTCAATTGTTGCAGATGCATTACAATGTATATGACTATGTACTTGGTGTACAAGTTGCCCCAGTTTTAAAAGCAGGTGAGTCTACTGACGATGCCTTTGTTAAAAAACAATCAGATGCTTTGGCACAACTGATTTTTGTTAGTGTATTTGACGAAAATAATGTCGAATTAACTGCTATATGTGGAAGTTCAAACCGAATATATCTGAAGTTATTGAGAATTTACAAACAAAGTTTTGGATAGAGGGTAGACATGTAATAAAAGAGTTTTTTAAAGTAACCAAGGATCTCTGTCAGAGTATAACCATTCGCGTAGTCAAATTGCAAAAAACCGTTCACGAGATGAATGATGAGTTAGAAAGTTTAGTAAAAACAAACTACCTTACCTACTTTTAATGAGCAGAATTATGTTTACATTGCCTTTAGAATATTTTGAATTCAAGAGTGTGTGGGAGTCCATCAAGATAGAAAAGTAGTTGACGTACGTAATACCCAAGGCGAAGCTTTTGTGGTAATATCTGACATACTTGAGTCAGATGTTTGCTGGCGGATTTAGGCGGTATCACCTTCTTTGGAAATGGACCAATTATTTTGTTGTATGGCCGGGATATAGTCAACATTGAAACAAAATCAAATGCACCCGAAATTTCAAAAATGTTGCAAGTGCAATTGAAAAAAGCTTCAGTTTTGCAGCAGATTCAAAAGGTTTTACTTTACAAAAAGAAGGTGTATTCCGTTTAATTGGTATTAGAACTAACAATGGGCTTTACATACGAAATATACATGTTTGTATGCCTGAGAAAGCTATGTTAGCTGTAAATAAGGTGTCACTTCAAGTGTGACATAACCGCTTATTCTACCTAAATAAGCAATAAGCAGCATGTCGAAAATGTGTTGAAAAAACACAGCATTGAAGTGTGTACATTGTCTCAATGTGAAGAATCATTATGTGAAGGTTGGGTCCACAACAAAACTGAGCGACTAGTTACCCCTGATGAGTTAATCCGTACGGATTTATGCGGCGGGTAAATCAAAGTATTTCCTGTGATTAAAAGAAGTTTTTTCAAAGTTTCGTCGTATCTTTTTTTTGTGAAAAAAATGAAGTGATTGGATCCTTAAAAATATTTATACCAGAAGATAAAACAGCAGGAATATACATCAAGTGCTTACTTACAGGTGGTGAGTTAGAAACTTAGGCAATTATTAGAATAAAATGACATTGTTTTTCGTGTGACTATGCCATACACCCCTTGAGTAAAATCCCACGGAACGAGAGAACAGAACCTTAGTAGAAAGCGGAAGATCATTAATACACGCTAAGAAATTACCTATTCGGTTATGGGCGGAGACAGTGAACTTTGCAGCCTTTGTATTAAACAGAACAGGCCCAACCACAATAAAAAATAAATCTTCTCAAAAAAGAAAGTAACAAGTATCAATCATGTTAAAGTTTTCGGAACAGAATGTTATGTTCACGTTCCAAAAGAAAATAGAAAAAAATAGCACAAAAAAATAATAAAGAGTATTTTGTGCAATGAAATGAAATCCCTGAAACTGTGAAAACTGTTTGTTCCAGTGAATAGTTGCAATTGTCTATGTCTGATCATAGAGTGACTAGTTCTACATCTGACGAATGCAATGAGAACACTCCTTCAACGATTATAGTTTCCTTGGCTGGTGAGGATCATTTACCGAAACAGTTGATAGTCATGGAATTGCGTGTGGTGTTCCTAAGATTATGAAAATTTCTTCCTTGGTAACAGATGCTGCTGCTGCGAGACAACCAGCCCCAAGATTATTAAAGGAATTTAAGGTCAATCCCAACAGGTTGATAAAGGAGAAAATATCCAATGAAGAAAAGAAGATGGATACCGTGTAATGAGTATGAGGTAAATTTTTATGCATTTGGAAATAGTAATGTAGAATCTAGTAACTAAGTGAGGCAAAAAGCTCAGCTGATAAGTGGGAAGAAGCAATTAATAATAAACTTAAAGATAAAATTAAATAATACCTGGGTCTTAGTTGATCGTCCAAAGAACAAAAATGTTGTCAAAAACAAATGGGTGTTTAAAATTAAACGAAATTTAGATTTAAACTATTAAATATAAAGCTAGGTTAGTAGCGAAGGGCTTCATTCAACGATACAGATTAGATTAGGAAGAGATTTTCTCGCCTATTATTAAATTTAGTACTTTTAGGTTATTAAGTGTAACCGGTGTTAGGTTAGGCATGGCTGTTGACCATTTAGCAATAGTGTTATTTCATAGGAGGCTAGAAAGCAAAGATCGGTTGCTCTGTCGAGTACCGAAGCAGAGTGTATGGCCCTATCTGAGACTTCAAAAGAAGTCATTTGGTTTAAGTAGTTGCGTAAATTTGTTTAGTGCCAACCAAGGAGCGATTAAGTAAAGAACCCAGTGTATAATAAAAGAACTAAACATGTCGATATTAGGTACAACTTTGTTAGAGAATGTCACAGGTTGAAACTCATTAATGTCTCATTATGATGAGTCGAAGCACGTCATGGTATGAAATACCATGATTTTCTTCAATTTTCTTAGTGAACTTAAAATTGTCAAAAAACATACCCAAAAAACATCGCCCAGTGGGCTAAACGATGAATGTCTTATCAACTATTTGTTTCAACAGCAAAGTTGCTAAGGCAATAGATTCTAAAGCTTTCAAGTAAATGTTGGTGGCGACTGTAGTTAAATGAGATCCCACAGCATTAAAACATTAAAACCTACGTTTTAATGTATGTGTTAATGTGTATGTTAATTTTACTTGACGACAACTAAAACATTAATTAAGGCCTGAAAAAGCCTTCCCACTAGAAGACAAAACGTTGCCAAAAATTAAACATTTAGTTAAATTATTTACAATCCTCTCCTATAAGGAAACTTACAATCAAAATTTTTTTTTTACTTTCAATAATGTTTAATAATCTAGAATTCAGGCACCTAATAAATTTTTGCGTATTTAAAAATTATTGCATTATTCTTAGTAGACGTTGAAAACCATTGCATTTTCTTGTCACGACTTCCAACTAAATAAAACTTTGAGTTTTCAATTTTGATTTAAACAAGCAGCTTTCGTTTTCAAAATTTTGTCGTAACTTTCTTGATAACGGAAATATTGTATTTTTTGAAAACCTAGTTTTTCGAGTTTCGTCAAATATTTTGAAACGTTCGAGTTTTCTCAGCAAAATTTGAATCAGTATTCTAAACTATACATTCTTGGTCATATCCATACAATCCTATCCAATTTAGGACACAACTGTACATACAAATTTTATCTACACCTAAAATGATTTTATTTAAATAAATTCAATAATCCAAAAATAAACCTAAATGCTTTACCTACAGTTACTAAAAAACATCCAAAGTAAAAAATTGAGAAAAATTGATAGAAGTTCGGATTGTTGAAGAAAACTGACCCAGCAATAATAGGGGTCTACTTTGAAGTGCCTTTAAGAAATAGAACGGGCTAATAACGGGAATATGAATAAACAAAAGAATCAAATGATTGAAACTTTTAAACAGTGGGGGCTCGTGGTCAATCATACTGGGAGGTCAAAATTAATTTAAAAAGTAGGAATACTTAAAAAAATATAAATAACTCAAATGCACCGCAAAATTTTATACAATCTACAATTTTGTTCAAAATATAGCGATTTTTCGAAACATTTTCATTAAAATCTCTAAGGGATTTTCTATAAGCATTGTCTAGCTGTGTACGAATATCAACATTTCCTACGGTTGCAAAATTCACCGAGCATTTCATGTGTTCTGCAGACGAAGCATGTTTTTTATTTTCTCTTTTAAATGTTTTAAATCTCTTACACCGGATTTGACCCATAGCGAGTCTGACGAGTCTTTAGAAAATAATAAATAAACAAAACAGTAAAATACGTTTGATACTTCACAACCACATATCCAGTCAGCTAAATCGTACATTACCTTGCAAAAGTTTCGATGAACGTCTTTATTTTTGTCTTTGCTAGTTTGTCGTAAACTTAGTTCTGGCAAAGGACGACCATTTGCCTTAAACTGAAATAATTTTGTAAAATTAAGTTCGTTAGCACTTTTAGTTGTTTAATTTTCTGCACTACCGACATTTTCTATAATAGCGCATACACACGCGAACCAATAATAGTATTTTTACAAAACAACACAACAACAGTAAAAAATATCAATATAAATTCTTAAATTGATTTAAAACACGCAAAAATTGAATCAAAAATCGAGCGTAGGTGTACACCCTATTCGAAGTCAACGTAAACTGCGGAACACGGCTAATGACCCAAAGTTGATTATTGCTTCGGACGTTCGCGTTTATTCGGGCGCTGCACGTTTTCGAGTTTTCCGGGTAGATCTAATTCAATGAGGACAATTCGCACCGCCAGCCCAAGGTTGAAGAGGATGAATTACGAACGACGGCCGATAAATTTTAAGTTATTATACTTGCGACTTTTGCGAGTAAATTACCTATTTTAATAAAACACGTAATAATTAATATTTTTTATATATTGTCAACATTTTTGGGAGGTCATTGACCAATTGACCATATGGACAAGCCGCCACTGCTTTTAAACCAAAAATCAACAAAAATACCAAGATATCCCAAGATTTTGGAGAAGTGCTAATATTACCGGTATCCAAAAAAGGCAACGCAAATTATTAGTAAAATATGTAAAAAAAGAAGAAAATTTTACAAAATACTCGAAAAAAAGAGAAGTCAATAAGAAAGTAGTATAAGCTATGAAGAACCTTGTGACCAGAAATACATTAAGAACGAACAACCTGGTCTCAAATAAATAAAAATTATGTGATCTTGCATGTTAGTAAAATGATTCAATATGTTAGAGTTACCTTTGATGAAAGGGATTATTTCATGTTGAAATTTTTTTAAAAGAAACAATTGAATTGGTTGATATTGTCGACGTTTCGCCCAGAATTGCGCAGGTTTTATTAAGGCTATCACAAAATTATGTTGATTGTCATTAATTTGTTAAATTCATCAGTAATTTTATTTATTTAATTTAATTTGTTAAAATTCATCAATTGATGATAAAGTCAATTTATTAAAAATTTTAAATTAATTGATTTTACTATCAATTGATTGATAATTGATTAACTTGAATGTTATTAATTTGCTAAAATTAGTCATTTAAAAATTTTAAATTAATTGACTTTTATCACCAGTTGATGAATTTTAACAAATTAGTTAATAATAATAAACTCAATTTTGTAATAGCTTTGATAAAGCCTGCACAAAGCTAGACGAAACTACAGCAATTAGCACTTATTTAGTTGTTTTTCTTCCCTCCACTTTTACAAAAAAGAGCACAATTGTAAAATTGTAAATTTTATTAACTGCCTTGTTTTTTAATTTTAATATTTTTTTCATTAACGTTTACATTGTAGTTATAAAATTTTTCAATTATTAATATACATTTTTTTCCATTAAATTATTAAAGAGGGTGAGTCAACAAAATTACATTTTCTTTGAATTTCGCATAATACACAAAAAAATTTTTTCACATTTGTAAAGAGAACCAGTTTATCTATAATTTTCGTAAAAAGAAAAGTTAAGTTATTTCAAAAACAAAAATGGCGGGGGGTGTTCAATTGTTTTTGCAATAACCTGCTTTAACTTCTTAACGGTTTGACTAAACGCATTTTAAACTTATTGTCACTTTAATATTACTCTCGTAATTCTAACCTTTAATTTAAAAAGTAAGCTTATACTCGTATAAATCCAATATAAATGGAAGTTTGTTTATGTAAATCGCCACTAATTTGTTACTTGAAAAAACAATTGCATATAAATCAAACAACCCATATTATGTTACTTATACAATATAGACGACCTGTTTCGGCGCAAATTTTCAGTATTTAAATTAAATACACTTTTTAAAAAATACATAGTAATTTAAACAACAATTACAATTGGCGAACATCTTTTATGTGTATGGGTTTTGATTTTACACATTTTAAAAAAAGTTGGAAAATACCGAATTGCAATGAATGTAACGTAGTACATATTAAACAAACCAAACAATATTTAACCAAAAATGATCATTAAATCTATAAAAACCAAAGCTTTAATTATAAATTGTACATTAAACATAAAATTCAGATAACAAATTTAATAGTTTAAACTCTAATTAAAAATTGTTAATATGTTTGAATACTTTTATCAATTTTATTGTGATTGACATTAAACTATTATAGTTTTACATGTATGTAATTAAACAACAAAATTTTAATCTATTATATTAAGAATATAAATTTCCGGTTTCTATTTTATGAATTTGAAACCAATACGTACACAAAATAAGGTGCGATTGTATACGTCTTTAACCGAAAATTATAACTTTAGTATTTTAGAGATTTAAACTTCTGAAAATATCAAAACGTATTTCAGTACACAATGCTGAAATAAATTCGGGGTTTTTGTAGTAAAATCGTTAATTCAAATGTAGGTAAACCAACAATATTTTACTTAAACGATGTTGAAGTAATAAAACAATACAGTGAATTAATATTAACAAAAGTTGCATTACGAAAACTTTTTTTTCATTAAAGCTTGTAATGTTGTTGATACCTTCGTAGAATTAATTTAAGAAAGGTTTATATTTTGAAACGGAAACATTCGCTATCTTCCATCCTTTTCAGAAATCTTATATTCAACAAAGATTAATGTATAAGATTTGTTTACAATAATAAACAATAATTAAAGTTAACAACCACATAAGATTTGAATAACAAGAAGATACTCAATCAAAGACGAATTTACATAGTTGCTTTAAACATTAACAAAATACCGTCAAACTTGATGATGTATGAATTTTAGATGTTAAAAGCTGTTTACTAATTTATCACCATATCTTGCGTTAATAATAACCGAAGGTTGTAAAGGGTTACACCCAAAATTATAAGGAATAATACAATTTAATTACTGTTCACTTTTGCATAAACCAAAAATGCAAAATTGAAATACAAAGCTTTGGGTTGCTGCAATTAAAGCAAAGAGCTTTTAATATTCAACTCTCCAAGCTTTAATTCACGGTTAAGTTGCTTTTGTATTTGAACCAAAAACGTTTGATAATGACTCTGCAAATGGATAAATAAAAATGTGGTTTAGATAGGATCTTGAGTGAATTCAGGACTATATCTATTTAGGGAATTAACACAAAATAATATTGAAGTTAGAACTTACCGCGCGGAAAATAAATTTAAATTCGTTGTTATTACTAAACTTATCTTAGTTATGTGAGGCAAAATTCTACAACATTTGTTGCTTTATGCAAATTAGAATTTTGTTTAGCTTTAGAATAAGCACGGTACGATGAAAATCAAAACGACATCTTGCAAATTTTGCATATTTTCGATTTTTTTTACAACATTATGCTGAAACGCACTTTATTCATTTTTGTTAATGTTGGCACGCTTTAATTATTTTAAAATTTATTCATAACGTAATTGAATTTTATAGGAACCGGTACCTCTACGTTGGAAAGCAAAGGGTGTAATCAGTTATTGGTAAAATTTGAATTTTTTTTCTTTTAAATAACCTTGGGCCTTATAAATATACATATTTTGTTGTTTTTTTATTATTTCCTTTTTTGCCAAACAAAATTAAACTCTTTTTTTAAATCAATTAATAAAAGTGGAGTCTAATAAAAACTAATTAACGGAAGTTTTCCAATTTGGTCACGCATAACGTAATGCAAAAATAGCCATATCCTAATTTTTACAATATTTTAAACACAACGCCTATTCTCCGGGGATGCAATTTTATAGCGACCCACTTTTATGAATATTCGTTTTTGCCGCTTCTTGAATATCAGTTCTCGGGCACGCCAGCACATTTTATTTGCCATAAAACGATGTCACAACATTACTCTTAATGTATTTTTAAGTAATTTTTTTAGATAAAGCGTTCGATTTTATAAAATGGAGTAGCAAATAAACTACAATCGACGTCTACCACGTGTTTATTATTTTTGTGAATACTCGACAAGAAATACATTTCTTATTTATTATTATTTGGCACGACATCTAAGCATCAAAATAATATGTTCAGCTACGAGTAGTTAATCAAATAAATTTTGTTTTAGTTACAGAAACATTCACTCTCTTCCGATGTACATAGTAAATTCAAAATTGTAAATTAGCAAGGAAATTAAAAATTGAAATTGTAGATTGTCTAGAAAAAGGTGTACTTTTGTTTCATATTTATTACGTATAATTAATATCAATAGTAATATTAAAATTTTTCCATCAGAAATAAAGGACTTCTGGACCCCTTACGGAAGGTGGAAATGTTCAGAAAAAATTTCAAGTTCTGGCGTAACACGTTCTTAACATGGTCACTAGCCTAGAAAAAGCACCCACGTTAGGAATCAAAAAGTCGCCTCCATCCGAACTTTAGTTTTCTTTCTGAACATTCAGGGGTCCAGACGTTCTTATACGTTCCTGGCAAAAATTACATCTTACAGAAGGAAAATTAATTTACACCATACTAATGAAAGGAAAGGATTAAATAAAAGTAAGTTGATAAACTATTTATCATTTAAAAAGCAATTGAACGTATTAAATATAAATTTATTTGATTTCAAATTTATTCAACGTCTGCTTATTTTCAAAATAGATGTTTGAATTTTATTTAAATAAAATAATACGTATTAATAATTATGTAGTTACCGCGTTTATTATGGTGCCGTTGTATGCCTATTTACTTTATCATTAATATTTTATAAAATGCGTATTATTAAGAGTTGTCAGTAAATAGTAGCACAATAATGCACATGTGTGTGTGTGACGTATTCAATATTTATGAATGTCTACTTAAATAAAACCTAAAAATCGCCCAAACTTCTTAATTTTAGCAACAGCTCCGATTTTGATCATTTTTTTTAATTTGTGTTTTTAATATTATTAAAAATTAGAACCATTCTAATTTTAGCAAATGAGTCTATATATTGTTTGAACAATAAAAACTGTTTTCACAAAAAAATTATTGTTTTGTGATACTTATACACAACGTCAATTAATATTACTAAACATTTATTATCAACAATGTCCCCTACTCGAGGTCAATAATTATTTACACAATAATAGAAACATTTACGGGATAAATTCATTTTTTCTTGTTTTTTCGCAATATTTATAACAAAGTGAAGGGTACAATAAATAATATTTTACACAATTTAAACTAATAATAATTATGTTTGTTGTTTAAACAATAATAATAGTATTTATGCGAAAAATTGATATATTTATAGAAAAGTGAGCTGTTTCTATTGAAATCTTACTCTAAGAAATATTTAATTAAATCATGGATAATAATTGTTTGTATTGTTTAAATAACAATAACAACGACATTTTCAGAAAAACTCATTTTTTTAATTGTTTCTGGCAATACTTATAAAACAGTAAATTGTTTTTTTTTGCAAATCTAGCACACAAAATAATAATAAATCAAATAATTTGTTCTTTATGATTATTTTTATTTATTTATTAATAAAAACGTTGAACGACGATTAAATACTTCTTTTACTATTATTGAATTATGAAAAAATATACTATCTTAATGTTTTTCTGTAAATGTAAATGTTTAAATAATGACGTTTTTATTAATAATATAAATAAATAATAATCATTAAGAACAAATTATTTTATTTATTACTATTTTGTGTGCTAAATTTGCAATAAGACCAATTTAATTTTTTTATAAATACTGCAAAAAAAAATATTTTTTTTAAATCCCATTGTTATTCTTATTTAAACAATATAAATAATTATTATCTCTGATTTAAACAAATATTTTTCGGTTCAATCACTAATAATAAGGTTTATGTATTTGTTTCCCTAGATTTTAGCAAAGCCTTCGGGTACTGTCAATCATTTTTTTTCTTTAACCTACTATTTTTCTTTCGTTATTGTCTTGACTGGCGCTTAGATCGGTGCATTATACTCGTATGTCGGCATGCAATGGCTATGCTGTCATATTTTACGTTCTTGTTTACCTTCTATAATGTTTACACACTTAAATAATATTATTACATATGAATACTAAGGTGGGTAAGGATTGGCATGTTTAGGTTTTAGTGGTTTTCCTAAACCTTGAAGCATATGCTTTGCCAAGACGAATCCACTATTGCACACGGTTTCTCACCACACTATACAGGTTTATACTGATCTTCTGGGGCACAATACACAACACTTGCATCACAATACAATAGTTAAATGTACCACACAAATAAATAATCATTCTATACTTCTTTCGGTCTTAATGTATATTGGCTTTGGAACATCGGCAGTAGCTCTTATCAAGAGTTATTTGACAGATAAGTTTCAAAGAGTACTACTATATGACTCGGTCTCAATCTTTAAACCTATTACTAAAAGTGTTCCGCAAGGTTCAATCCTTGGGCCGCATCTATTTACCATTAATACTATGGGGACGATACCCAGCTTTACCATTTATTCGATCCCATAGATAAACGTATTTCCATTCAGAAAATAAATCAAGACCTTGAAAATGTATTTAATTTGGTTCATGTACATAACGGGAAATAAACGTGATCTTACCGAACTACAGTCGTCTTCTACTTCTACGTTGAATAATAAAACCATTCCTATTGTTCTAGGTTTGGTCATACTACCCAAATAAATAATTATATTAAAAGATCAGACATTCAAATTAAAAATATTTACCCCTATAAACAAGCTCTAACAACTTTAATTATGACTATGCTATGTGAAAACCTAGTTCTATCAAACTTCACATACTGTTCGAACATCTATAGCCCAGCAATTACTAATGATACCTCACAAAGAATACAAAGAGTACAAAATTCCTGTCTTAAACTTATATTTGAAATTAAAAAAATTGAGAAAATTTCTTATAAGTTAAAGGACATTCATTGGCTTAATATGCATAATAGACGTCTGTTAAACGCTTTTGTGTTTTATCATAGGATAATTTTCACTAAGAGCTCTCCATATCTCTACAACAAGATCTCCTTTAGAACTGATGTTCACCATTTGAACTTACGTCATAAGTATTTAATAACGCATCCACTTCACAAGACGACCTTATTTCAATCAAGTTTAAGTTATCAGGTACCAATGATTTGCCGCAGCATTTCAATGAACTTTCTGTTGCCCAGTTTAAATATAAGATGAAGCAATTTTTGTTTCATAAACAGTTTTGTAAATAACTGTTTAGCTGAGTAAGAGTTTAATTTTATTTTTAATTCTATATTAGAGTTACACGTTACGATACTCTGAAGATTTTATTTTCATTTCTTTTGTACACCACAGAATTTAGTTTAAGTCAATTTAAATTAGTATCATGTAGTCTAGGCAAATTATGTAGTTATATATACAGTATGTCTGTAAAAGTTGGCAACATATGGAAAACTTTTTTATTTAGTGTGAAAAACTTATTAGGGATTTTTCTTTTTCGTGCATGTAGTGTATTGTGTTGCATTTTCAAAATAAATCATTGTAACTACGTATTGGCCTATTTGTGATATTTCTTGCTACATGTTATCGAAATCTTGAAGTTTTTTAATATTTTGAGAACAATTTATAAAAATAAAAAAAAAAGTCAAATATAAGAATTTAATTATATATTAAGACATAGTTTGCAATTCTGAACAACTTTCATAACCAAAGTTTACGATATTGTCACAAGTAAAGGTACTTTACTTCTGTACCGAATAATAAATAACAACCGCTTGTTAAGATATTTTATTTCAAACATAATCAGTGAAAGCAGAAAAAAAAATAAAAATAAAAAAAAAAACAATATGGCGCCTATCTAAAATAAGAAAGTTGCTATAAATATCCCCAAAAGCACATATACCAAATTTTTTTAATAGCTGTCATAATAAGTAAAATAATTAATATTTTTGAAAATTACATTTTTCGTTTTTTTCGGATATCTTTGGAACGGATCGGAATTTTTGATCCTAGATAACAGCATCTCAATCGGCATGATTGTAATATTACCTTAATCTTTATCTTTATTAATAACAAAGATACCCATATAGTACTACTTAGATTAGAAAACACTGCATAGTAAGAGAACGTATGTCAAAAAGTTCATCAATATAACTCAAAAAAAGAGTAGAATTAAATATATGGAACACTTCAGAAGCTTGATATATTTATTCCTGCATTTGTAACATAAAAAAATACATGGTAATCCATTTAAAAAATATGCATTGGTATTTGTACGTACAATGAAATGTTCTGGTTCTTCTAAGTTTTGAGAAGAGTTGATATACTTCAACTTATGTTTACAACCAAGATATGTTCTTTCAGTATCGCAATCTGATATAATTTCTAAAACATTAACGCTCGGGTGCATAGAAATAATTAGTCATTAACACGCCGCTTTTACCCCTGAAGTATAAGAATTTTAGGTCAAAAAATACGATATAGCTAGATTTTTTCATGTCACCTAATTTGATCCTGGGGAACAACATACTAAATTACTCGGAGGTACATATATCGGCTTCTTTGATTTCTAGTCCTGGTAATCTGGATTTCCTGGAATTCTACTAAGTTTTCCTATAAAGCCTGTAAAAACTGAAGACGAAACTAGTATCAAATGAGAGGAAAATTCATACAAATTTTTATAAAAGTATCTATTAAGGCAATAATATTTAATTTTCGGGATCAGCAGAAGTAAAAAACCGCATAGTTTTAGCTTTGCAAGGAAACTTTTATATCTCTTATAAATCTACTAGTTCGAAAGTTACAGTCAAAAACATATAATGTTAAATTGGTAGGACCAATCAGTAGTGCACGGTAATCGCTTGTTGGGAAGGTACTCTGATCTTACACAATGCATTAGTGATACACAGCAGGAGAAAATTGTAACAGTAGTCGGCAACGATACCGATCTATTGGCAATGCTGATCGCGATGCGTCGATCTGAAGATATTTTTATGCTGCACTTAGGCACCTCTAAAAGTTTCGGGAAGAGCTTCAATCTCGATTCCATTCAAAAGGACGTAGGTGATAAAACATCAGGTATATACGGGAAGGGGAAGAAAAAAGCTTACAAACTACTTTAAAACAATGTGAATATTAGATAAGGAGTGTACTCCGCCGGAGTCCTGCATCCCGGAGTACCAAATTGAAAAATATTGATAATATTCGACATCGACAAGAACCACAATTGCACGACAACCTCTCACCCAGTTCGACTTTGCAACTGTTCCTCCAACATGCGGACATATTTGCTTGTACGGTAATTTTATGCCTCCATTGCTGAATAATATAACGAACCATCTTTTTTTAAAGATTAACAATATCTCAATCGTCGTGTTTCGCTATTGATTTTTTTCAGGCACAACAGTGGTCAGGAAATTACCTAAATCCAACAGAGTCAAGCCAAAGAAAACACTTTGAAACTCATTCCCACTCGACGTTCTATAAAATTTCAGTTACTGAAGAATTCCTGGAATTTCAGATTATCAGGAAATCAAGGAAACTTGCACATACAATATTTTGGTATGTTGTTCAAAGGTCAAATCAGTTGATCCGAAAGAATCTGCCTTTAGCAGTAAAAGAAAGTGTATCGATAAAAAAATAACTAATTTAACAAATGTTCAAAGTGCCCCCAATTTTGTTGTATACATAAGCGGCTTCTACTCAAATTACTTCTTGCAGCATTTCGGATGTTATTTCATCGTATTCTAACCGTTGTGCACATTAGATTTCACAGCGTCCTAAGATTAATTGTACCAATTGAAAGCATTTCTTTATATTTTGAATAACGCTAACAAATGAAATGCATCGCATCCTTTAAGTAAATTATAAACAAAGTAAATTAGGAAGGAAATTATACACTGCCATAGGAAACATGCACGTGTAAAAGTAAGCGTTTTGGGGTAGACATAGCTTTCTTACTTTGTATCCACTGTTTCCCAATATTTATTTACTGTACAAGTAACCGATGAAAAATAAATAATACCACATTGTAGAGCCGCAGTCTGCATAGCTGCAACTCTGCTACGAAGAAGACAATGGCGATAAAGGTTAGGTAGCGACACTTGTATATTAATAGTTATTAAGGTATCAAGGGTTTTATGAACAAAATGAGCGTTATGTTTATAAAGCCTGTGGTGCCTTTAACGTTTTATGTTTTATGCTGCAAGCAGTGATGATTATCACGGATAATAACAAGAATAATCATTTTCTTATCCAAAATTTAAGTAATACTTGGTCATATCTATATTGATGATGTATCTTTTACATAGATAAACGGCAGGTTTAGAGGAGACACTTATTTGAATGTATGTACAGGGAATTAAATTATAATGATTGTTGACTACGCTAAAACTTTTCTCTCCAACCGTTGTATCGCGCTAAACGATAACATTGGAAGGGATTCTAAAATTGGATGCAATATGGCTAAGTTATCATTAAATTACATTTTGTATTTTAAATTATGAGGTTGCTAGTTTGTATTATTATTTGTTTTATTGACAGTTGAGCAGAAACGTTGAAATGTGAGTTTTTGTTGTTTCAACAACGTATTCCGCACAATTTGAAGGTTCCACCAATGAAATTCCAAATAAAATATATTTAATGGTAATCACATACCTTTCAACTACCTACTACAAACTACCTCAAACATTGTAACTTAATCGCGGTTCAACTTTACTTTTCCCTGCAACCACTTGTAGCGTGAAGTTTATTCCGTTTGTTAATACAGAGCTTGTCCATCTAAACGCGTCGTTTATTTGTCAAACATTACAAAATTTTTTTCAAAATGGCAGATGAACGAGGCAAAAATAATTAATGAAACGGTGTTATTGGGGTATTTCCAAGACTTATTATATTTACGTAATTTTATTTGATTTGCTAATATCTTGGTTTACAGTCAGAATCACATTCTCCCAATTCGGTTTGGTTCTTCAGAAAAATATTAAGAATTCTGTAACTAACTAAAATTCATGCAACTAACAAGTCTATTTGAAGCAGGTTGTCATATACGTCAGAGAAGCTCCCGATTCCCATGATTTGACGCATAAGACTTGTATCTACAGGTTGCATTGCTGATCAGTATATTCGGCGCATGCAGAAGAGATGAACTCGTGAAGATGAGATTTACAGATGTTCGAAATATGGGGGCATATATATTTGTTAAGATTCCTGTGCCAGATGCTACAAGTTACACAAAGCATTGTCTATGATGTTCAGGTGCCACCCTTTATTCTGATGCTGGGAGTAGAACATTACAAACTTGATGAAATAGAGAAGGTGGCAGAGTTAGTCAGTGGCAAGGGACTGCTTGAAACAAACCAATATGTTTGTCTCGTCGCTGGTGAAATGAGCACAGTTTTAATCGTGAAAAACCATAATACAAGAACAAACAAGTCAGTGGATGTTAGAAAATCTATGTGTCATGTTGGTGCGGACTTCTCTGGTCAGTTCCAAAATTGTACTTTTAATTCTAAAGAATAGTACTCATTTAGGGCAATGCCGGGAATGACATCTACAAAGAAAGTGTTTTCTGTTCAATTCATTAATAAAAAATGTAGTTTTCTCTTTCTCCACTTTTGTAGTCTTTTACTTTATCATGTATTTTGCTTTCGTTCAGATTGAGTGCCCGTTGCTATCTAAAATTTTGGTTGCCATGTTAGAGGGTATTATTTGCTAGTTAACGTGTCTTGATTCAAGATAATTATGACTGAATAATTATCAAGTAAGACATAAAGCTGGTTGGGCGGATTTTCGTTTAATATTCTTAGGGGTTAGAATTTGGCATGCAATTTACGTTAAAATCTGAACAAATTCCATGTTGTCATTTGATCTCGAAAAAACATTAAGTTCTGATTTTGAAAATATTATACAATATAAATTCGTTAACAAATTGACTCTTATAATCAAAAAGTAAAAACAAAAAGAACTAACCAACCACCCACATTCTATTGAGATGAAGTGGTTCTATAGCTATTTATTGTATATGTGTTTTAGTAGGCAGATTATTCACGCAAGAATTTTTAATCGCGAGAACGAAGTTCGAACGTTTAATTTTCTTAAGGGGATAATATGCCACTAAAACACGAATGCAATACAAGATTTTATCCACAATCAAACCAATTTAATTGAAAATAATTAATCTGACAGTTTTAAAATTTCAATGTAATAGCAAATACTAGAAAATTTAGTGAAACTTTGGGCGGCTTTGCATTATTAGTTAGGATGCATGTTTATTAAAAGAATATTGTGAAAAATTAGAAATCGTTTGTGTGCGTAGTTTTGAAAAATGTCAGAAAGTGATTCTTTGCCGGTAGAAATTAAAGCAGAAACCCTGCAACTGTTGCCGGCCAAATCTAAAGATTCATAGAAATATTGACATATCAAAATACGGCAAATTAATTGCTTATCTCAAGAGCCAATCAAAAAACTACAAGGCAAAAAAGGTAAAAGTGCTTGAGAGGGGTACCACGAACAATTTTTGAAAACAGCATCTGATGAAAAGTACTTAATGATGAAGGTACAACTAATTTTCTTTTCTTTTGTATTGGTATCTTAATTATTTTAAATATTTCTAGGTTGCTGTCATAATGGGTGTTTGTAGAGGTTTACGATGCAATGAACTGGTAAACTTAAATATTGAACATGTGAAACATAAAGGATCTTTTACCTACGTGTCCATCCCAGAAACAAAGACCAATATGTCAAGAAGTTTCACTGTATTAGACGAAGGATTCTCTGTTAATGTTATGGAGATATGCAAGAAATACATACGCCTACGTCCTAAAAGTACTATTTCGCAGGGAGGATTTTTTTGCGATATATAAATTCAAAATGCACCGTGAAACCTAAGGAAATTAACACTATTTCCAGAATCTCCTCACAGATTGCTTCTTTCTTAAAACTTCTAAACGCTAAATCCTACACGGGCCATAGTATGCGCCGTTCTTCGGCGACTCTGTTGGCTAATGCTGGTGGTGATACTCGCACTCTTAAGAAGCACGGAGCGTGGAGGTCATCTAGTGTTGTTGAGGGGTATATAGAAGAAAGCGAGTCAAATAAAACCGATATTGCTAAAAAAATTCAAGAAAAATCCAGCACAATGCAAGAGATCTCCGCGATGCAGTCTTCCTCAAATGTGGTTTGTGTAAATGTAAATCCTGATATTGCAAATAAGTTTACTTTTGATGTTAACGTGAATGTTAATATTAATATTAATAAATAATTACTAAATTTTCTGCAAACTAATGTTTTATGGAATATAAAACACTAGTGTTTTATAGGTGTTATAATACGTTTCATAACGGCATAATAATAGCTCTATAATATGGTGATTGTAGATAAAACTATAAATTTTCAATTAATCATCAAAACGCAACTTTATTAACAGATGCGTAGTAGTAAAATTAGGAAATTTAAGGAAAGTCCAAAAAAGTTCAATAAGCTACAAACCGACAAAGATTTTCAAATAACTAATTTATTTTACATTTTTTTTTTGTCATAGTGAACTAAGTCTTTTGTGTTTAGCTTGCAATTCTTTTTCAAACCGCAACAAAATATACAGGGTGATCTATTTAAAAAAAAAGTTTTGACTATCAATTCTCAATTTTGTTTCTGTTTTGACATATGTAATCACCATTAAAAATGATACTAGTTTACCTATTTGACCGATTTTGTAATTCCAAAGATAACAAAGATAGCAATAGTGCGCACTTAAGTGTGGACAGGATGTATACGGGGTATTAATTTTCATTTTCATACATTTTCAAACTATGTGCCTGTACTTTTTCTATGTCGCTTTATTCATTGTAACTCATTGACAATGTCAAACGTCCGTCATGCCCAAATCTACCGAACTCAATAAATACAAAGTATAATATTTTTTTAAACAAAAATATAATAAAAAACCTAAATAATTTTGAAATGGTACACTATGAACATGTTCTCAAATACTATGGTCACATGAAATTATATTTACAAATAACGGTTTACTAAATAGGAACAAATTTTGGTCTACAGAAAATCTTCATGTGGTCGAACCTGCTCCACATTTAGTCCACTTTGAATTAAATGTTCGATGTGGTATATTGTGGTTACATCTGATTAGTCCTATAATTTATAAAGAACTACTAACATCTGATGTTCATCTACATTTACTACGAAGCAACATTTCCAAACAATTATTACTTTTTGGTTGCATCACAATGGTGCCCGAGCACATAATTTAAGAAAGAATTCGTTACCCAGTGTTTTGGTTACAGAAAAACAAAAGTTTCTTAATCTGATGCCACTCGATTTATATCTATGGGTTTACTATATGAGGTAGACTAAGAATTTCAAGTTATTCCAAGGCGAACTTTTCAGAAATGTATCCTACATATGTTTGGAAAAACATAAAATATTTAATTATTAATTGTTATAAAAAATATTTCCAAAGCAAAAATACAAACGTGTCATGGACAACTACAACTCCTACTAGAGAAAATAAAGTTGCCCATAGTAACTCAAGTTTCACAAAATTAAAATTTCATTGATACTACGTGTGAACTACGTTGAATATTCAAAGTTGGAGTTGGGTTCAACTATTTCATTTGACCAAATCTCTCTTTATAAGTGAAATTTAGCGCCTACAGTTACAGTCTATTACTTCATTTTAATTTATTTAAATGTGTTTATTCAATTTACTGATTAATAAATTCCCGGTAATGATGTGATTGTTTTACTATGCTGTAGAATATTTTGTTACCTTTCTTAGACCAACAATTGTTGTGGTTTAAATATCAATATTCAAAACCTATATAAGTGTGACACAATTATGTTTGATGTTAGCGGCCATTTACATAATTAGTTTAGTTGATCAAGATACGCTGCTGTGCGTTTGCTATGCTGTAGCGACACTGTAACTGAAACGTAGGCGGTTTCCATTATTTTCATTCTGAATGTTGCTAGTTTACCAGGCATCGTTTTAAACGAAATTGTTTAATAACAAAAGTACCATTTAATATAATTATTTACATACGATTTTTTTAAAGTAGCCATTCAGCCACAATAATTTATTAATTAATGTACCGTTTACGAGTTAGACGTAGGTAATCATTGCTGCACAAACGCCGAGTCTTACTTTGTTGATTGTTACTGTTAAGTTGACAACATCTTTGTACTTGATTTTCAAATTCAAATCTTACATCAGACATGATAATGTGATAAATTACTATCAAACCTTCAAAAGTTTAAACACAAAAATCATATACGGCAACCAAATATTCAATGTTACCAAAGCAATAACAACGTAAATTAAACGAAATCGTTATTGAATGAAATAACATTTTAAACAAAATCTAACTATTTTAGTGAAAACGAATAGTATTAGTATGCTTGTAATTTTAACGGTTTGAATAAAATCATAAAAGCGTGAAAAATTAATTTAAATTTCTTTTTGACTTAATACAACAACAACATTTATCGAATGAAATCTTTGACCCGAATAATTCAATTAATAAAACTTACTAGGTAATAACTTCGCGGATGAATGCCCATTATTTGAACTTTTGGAATTTAAAGCCCTTAAAAGGAATTCTAAAACTTCAAAAGCAAAACTAAGCTTAATAAATTAGTTTTGCGGTTCAATTTTTCAAAAGAAACTAAAACAAAGCGTGCATAACTTATACTTAATTCAAGTGTACGTCAACAATTTTTTTCAGTCCTATAAAAAAAAGCAAAAAATGTAAACTATAGTATCCTCGAAGATTAAAACGAAGAAGTTTCTTCCGTTACTCGAAATTACAATTCAAAATAAAGCTTTTTGGATTACACAACAAACAAGCAGAAACTTTCTCGACTTTTCTTTATACATTTTCCGCGACGTAATTATATGTTCATTTTAAATTTTTACTGTCGTTGATTATAATATAATGGCGCACGATTAATTCAAAAAAGAGTACGAAACGTTTAGTCAGCACCCTCATTTGCAAAGTTGGTTATATTAAAGAGAAGAACAAAATTTAATTTGTGGATGATCATATATCTTTCTTAATATCTTTGAATTCCCGAGCAATCTATAAAGGCCAAACCGAGAAAGCTTATGAAGCTTTTGGTGGCGGCATTTCGCAAAGCTTAACTGATATTGACCAAATTTTAGGTTTACGTCTTTATTATGATTCCACATTAAGACTAATTATACGCATATCTATACATTAACGAATTAATTATCACAACACGCGATGTTTATGTATTTTAAAAGTTGCATAATTTGGTTTGAGTTAGTTTTGCCATTAGACCGGAAAGAGCTTAACCAAATTGTTGCCAACATAAACGCAAGTGGACATTTATAAATTATTCAAACCACGTTGATTTAATTTTGTAAGTACATTTCTCTCTAAGGAAGTTTTGACCCAAAACTTAACTTGCAAATTCATTACAAAATACTATATTAAAATCGTTATTGTTTCAACTAGCACAAAAGCATATAAATTGAACATTAATATAAAACGACTTGTTTTTACTTTTAACTGAATAGTCCCTAAAATAACCGTAGTCTATAAATAACGTTAATTTATTTTTGTTCGTGCGATTGGATTGTATTTATTGAAAAGTTCATCAATTATATTTAATGCGACAACTTTTTAAAGTTAATAATGTAATTACATAATTATATCCAATATAAAATGTTGAACATCGTAAAGTGATCTAAATGATTTGAAAACGTCCATCTAAAATAAAACTCCTAAAAAAAGCTCTCACACAACAAAACAAAACGTAACTTGTAAGTAATACAATAGTATGAGTGGTTCCCATCTCAAAAGTAAAACAAAAAAACTACAGTCAAATAAATTAAGAGAGAACAAAAAATTATTAATTTTATTTATACTGGGTGGTGGCCCAACGAGATGTGAGAAAAGAAGACACATAATAAATTTGTCTTAAAAATTATGACGTTCCTATAATAAATTAAATTTATGATTTTTTTTAATTTTATTTTCGGCTAATGCTTTTTTTTAGCTTTTTGTGGGATAGATGTTGATTAATCCGTTTTTTACATATTGTTTAGTTTGTCCGTTGCAAATTGCTTAGCAATCCATATAATTAAATTCATAAACATCACATTATTTGTTTTGACGCCTTTACTACGTGATGTATTTTTTTTAGAGTTTCCCAAAAAGTTTAGATACAGTTCATTTTAATTCAGTCACTCAACATTAACTTTTCTCCAAGAGGGTGCATTTATTTAAGACCAAGTAAAGATTATATTTATGTCATTTCGATAGTATACTAAATGTATGTTTTCAAACTCTATCCACGTTTAAGTAAAAGTTCATTTTTTATAAAAAAGTAAATAATAAAGTAACTTATTATTGAAATGAAAAATAAAAAATTCTAATAATAACACAGTTGTTTATATTTTCACCTCCACCCCTTTATCTTTATAAAATCCGAAAAAAAACAACAACAAAAGAGGAGTGGATTTGAGAGAACTTGCCACTAAGACGAATATGAGTCTAAGTACTGTAGTGCATGTTTGTCAAGCATGGTTCTAAGAAGGTCGAACACGAAGAGCAAGGGCTAGAAGACCACAAAACTCCAAGATCGCCGACTAAGACTTTAGGCAGTAAGAGACCATTTTACTTTGACAAGAGTGATTGTGGAGTAATGGTTCACGAACACGGAAGACCTATTGAAATGCAAATCGTTTATCGCTGCATAAAAAGTTTTGGGCTGTTCTCATATTCTCCTCGCCTTACTAATGAGCATCGACCTAACCGACTTTGGTGACGAATACAGGTCTTGTTTGGGTGTATATGATAGTCGAGCAAAAATAATAAGGCAATGAGATTTTCAATATCTTATGGAGAAGCAACTTCTTTAGAGGCTAGATTGTATTAATAATTATTGAGTTGTGGATTCTTTGCTTAATTATCTTATTTATTTTTATAATTAGTTAAATCGTTCAAAATAATCGTTAGTGTTTTACTGATGTTTTACTGATTGTAAAGTTTCAATTTTGCGTGTTGTCTTGTTGCCATGTTTCAATTTTTGATTCCACATTGGCAATCAATAATAAGTTTTTTATTTTTGTTTCATTTTCTCAGTATTTTGTTACCATCGTCAGTAAGTTAAAATTGGAAATTATTTGATAAAGCCTTCTTATTGAAGGGGGATGTTGGGGATGTTTTGTAGTGGTGGTGAGCATTTCTTTAAAGATTTAGGACTTTAAAGTGCCGCCAGTTCATCGCTGCCGTTTCATCGCCGGAATGTTTTACTTCATTTTCGTTTATAAATGTATTTTTCTATTTATACCCATGAAAGTAGGCTTTTTGTAGTGGTTGTCATAGTGTAAAAGTTCCATTTTCATCTTTAGTAGTGAAAGTAACTTTCACTTAAAAATTTTTATTAAAATAGATGGAATTTTTCATTTTTGAATCTTCTATGGAACTATTAGTGAAAGAATTTCAGGCAAACAAACACCTTAGACTTACAGTGTGACTTTTACTTATTTATTAAAAATTTTAATAATTGACGTGTAAATTCTTTTTAAATTTTTATGTTAACTGGATACCAGAAATTACTTCAAAAATACTCCGATAAAAATTTCAACAAGATTGAGAAAAATCTGTTCGTAAGGAGTTCGTATCTACTTAACTTGTGTCATTTTTACTTATATTCATCTGAAACAGTAAAATGTTTAACCGTATTTGAAAGGTATTTTTTTTTATTATTTATAATTCGACGACATTGTACATTTGTTTTTTTAGTTACTAAAAAATATTTGTATGAAAACTAAAAAATCCCCAATGGTTGTATGAATACATTCATAGGTAATATTGTAATCAAAATAAAACTTGTAATTTTCAAAAAACAATACAAATGTGGAAATTTTGTCTTTTGTTTTACTAAGAAATTAATTAATTTATTATTCTATTTAATTTAACAAAATTAATAATAAAAAAATTGATTACAAAGCGGTAATGAAAGTATGGCAGTTTATCAACTTGTCCCCATCGATGAAACGTCCTGACAATTAAACAGCTCGGCGATAAAATGATGGCGATGAAAATATAATTTTTTGATTCACATTGTTTTATTGTACGTGTACGTGGTCATTTAATAGTATATTAGAGAACTAGTTTCAGAAGAAACATTTTTTTAGACGAGTTGCTAAAATGCCTTCTGAAACAAATTTTTTATACTATTTTTTTCTATTTTGGGCTTTTCAGATTTACTTTAAAATAAAATTTTGCGATTTTTTAAATTTAGGGAATTTTCATGTATAATTGCTAGGGTGGCAATACTTTCATTAAACGTTGGTTTAAATGCTAGTTTAAGTTTAATTAGTACATTTATCATACGTTTAATTAAAAAAAATAGGTGGAAATATAAATAGGTAGATAAATAAATCTACTAAACATTAATTACGATTTAAATTAACGCACGCCGAACGTAACGACTGCTTTAACGTTTAATATCAAATCAGTGTAACCACCGTACGGAATAAAAATTGTTCTACTTCTATAAAAGAACTCATTTGGGTGCTTTTATAGCTCTGTAAGCGACCCAAAATAGAAAATTTTTGTTCATGATTTTAAATAAAGTTGTTAAAAAACAAAATTATCCAAATAAGTATTATTCTAAAATTATACACATAAATTGAAAATAAATTTTAAAAACAAATGGCAGGCTCAATTATATCTACAACTGATGCAGCTACTAAAATAGCTTTTAGATGCAAACGTATAACTATTAGCTGGTTATTTCCTGACATATAAAAACTGAATTAAAATTCTATCGAACAGCTTTAAATATAAACTAAGTCAGGGTAAATTTTTTCGATGCAAATATTATAATAAGACAAATGCAAATAATTGCGAGAGAAATAATTATTTTAATCAAAGAAAAATTGCTGTTCGTTTTTAATTTATTTTTTATCTAAAAGACATTCATAATATAGCTCGTTGAATGGAAGGAAAAGTATTATAATCCAAATAAAAAAATTAAGTTAGGTGAAAAATGAAATCCTGAAAAGAAAACCCTAAACAAATTAACGCTTAGAATAAAACACTAATTGAATAAGTTAGAATTAATGCAAGCATAAAATATATTGGCGAAAGAGGTACACCTCAGTTTTTGTATGTTAATAGTAAAATTAATCTACCTTTTTTTTTAATTTTTGGTTGTCAAGAATTCTGTTGCGTCACACGGAAAACTTTCAAGGGTTGATTTAACGTTTAACTATCAAAGGGTAGCAATTCAATTCATTCATTTGGATCAAAGAACAGTGGCTTATCTAACAATTTGTTCAATCTATTGTAAGAATTTTATCAGGTGTTAGTTTTGGAAGATATTGCTTAATTCTATTGTTTTTGTTATTATTTGTTTGTTCAAAGGTTGTCATATAAAGAGAGCGCCAACGCGGAAATTACCGTCAATTAAACGAGGTTTGATAGTTAAACGTTTCTGCCAAGTTTGGTCAAAAAGTTCATACCTCTTCTTGTTGTTGCCATTTTCATTTCAGTTAGTATAGTTAACAATTGTTTAAAACAATTCTTGATGGTTAGCCATATTCAAATTCTATTTGTTAAACGCATGTGTAATAAACTCGTAAGAAATAATTTTGAACACTCATTTTGCGAGGTTGTTTGAAATCGTTATTTTGAATTGCAGTTGTCCGTAGAAAATTGTCAATGTTTACTAGCAGTCGCAAGAAAAATATTTTCCCAACTATTTAAAATCCAATTTTCATCCCTAATTTAAGCTTTCGTTCCGTTTCAATTAGAGGTTTTAATAGTGTAACAAAGTAAAAATAGTAGACAAAGGAAAAGAAATTATTGCACAGCGTACATAGTCGGCGAACCAAAATTATTCGGCCATTGACAACCAAATCAAAAACTTCCACTACCTTCATTCAAATTGAAACTATAATAGACAGTTCCCACAAGAGAAAATCCCACGAATACATATTATACACATATATTAAAAAAAACCTTTTACTATTTTCTGTTGTATACATTTTCTTCTTTCAAAATTTCACATACATAACTAAATATCATAATTTTTACATACTGTGATGGACAAAAGCATGGAAACAGATAAATACTTCCCTTTAAAGTTTTAAAGTTAATGCTACTTTTGGTTAACAGGAAGTCGTATTTATAATATTGATAGCCTCATTTAATTGAGAATATCAAATAATATATAAGTACCAAATTTTTGGCGCCCTTTAAAGTATTTAACTGTTTCCATACTTTTGCCCATCACTGTATATAAACTTAAATATTTACTAAATATACACCTAAAACTCTTACTCATATACAAATCTACATCAAGTTTTTTTGTTAAGTAACTACTACGTTTTTTGCTTGTTGTTCCGTTTTGCCTTTTCTCGCTATTAGCTTTTGTATTTTTCCCTCCATATTTCTTGCGGTCTGCCGCTCTTTCGCTTCTGTACTATATTTGCTTCCCAAACCTGTCCGTTCTTTTTTTATATCTTTAAATATGTCCCCACCAGGCCAACTTTTATCTTTCAATAAACTCTGTTAGGGGTGTAATGCTTAGCTCCTCTCTGATGTTGGTGTTTCCTATTCGGTCTCTTCATGTAAGTCCTTTAACTTTTCTAAAATAAACACTGGTTGGAGATTTCCAAGTCCGATCTACATCTTTTAACTTTTCGGATTACATCATCTATAAAAATCACAAATAGAACCGGACTTAGTGTTCAACCCTGTCTTAACCCATACCTTGTTATGAATTTCTTCGACTTGTTGTGATTACTACCCACATTGTTTATTGTGTTCTCCTAAATATTGTTAATCGCTCTACTCAGTTTCAGATTTATTCCCTTGTTACGGAGGCTTTTCCATACATTCCTCTTTACTACTTTGTCAAAGACTTTTTCCACATCTACGAATTATGTATTTTTATTTTGTTGCTGCCTTTTGGCTAGACACTGCTTTATCACAAAGATGTGATCTTGGGTAATCCTCCCTTTAAGGAAACCATTTTGTACTTCTGATAATAAGGGTTTGCACACACTAGTACTCAAATACGATAGTATAACTTGTTATCAATAAGCCTATAATCTATCCTGCACTACCTACAATGTATGTTTCCAACCAGATTATTTCCAAAACTATAGAAGCATACTCACATATTAGTGTTTCCCAAGCCGAACAAAGAGAAAACAAATATAAACAACTACAAGTCAATCATCTTGTGGATAACACTTTAAAAACTTAAAATCACCAACGCATATCTTCGATACATATTCAAAGTCACAGATCGCATAGGAAAAGTTCTAAAAAGGCACAATATTAAAAGAATCAGCATACCATTAGATCAACAAAAAACAAAACAAACCCTTTCTAAGCCGCGTCTACCATATATCTTTTACTTGTGGTAAGATATACATAGGAACCACCAAGAGATAAATCTGAACTAGATTTAAGGAACATCATGCCTGGGACATAACAAAAAGTCAGCAGTATCCAAACATTCGCTTAGGAGATCACAAGATAGTTTTCTAAAGCTCCAAGTTACTATAAATTGACGGTTATTACAACAAATTCATTAGAGAGAAAATCGAGATCCACAACCACATCTATAAATCAATTTTAAGAACACCTAAACGGCACTTTATAGAAGTGCACACTTGACCAATTGTATGCAAACCCTGCCCCTTTTGAACCGGTATAAATATGATCTCCAAAGCAAAAATCATCAGTCTTCATCCAACATGAAAGATTGAAAGAAATCGCAATTTAAAGTTTTTTGAAAGTTTTTTAAACGTATAAACGACAGAACAAATTAGTTTTGGAAAAACACACAGATTCGAACCTGAGACCGCACAGACTCACTAAAAGTTGAGATGGTAAGAATTGTGGCTAAACACATAACTTTAAAAGGGGACTTGAACATATCACGTAAATTTATAAATTTAAAAAGTAGCAATGTTATTCACTAGGTGGCTTACACCGTAACTTTCACTCGCTATGTGTTTACAAACTAGTACCAGATTCTTTTTTTTAAAGCAGAAGTAATATTTAATCTGACGTCGCAAAAAGCGAACTTGATTTAAAAACGTAACTTGTTATTGAAGTTTTTTTGCTTGTGAGCGCGGTAAAAGTTTAGTACATAATTTCAATTGCAAACATTTTAATTCTAGTATTATTTACTGCACTCTCGTTTGAAAAATGAAATTAACATTTGTAACAATTAATATTATTTGTTAATTTTGCCGGCTAGGGTTTAAATGCGGTGAGCATGAACAATGGGCGCAGGACATTAATGTTTTGTTTTTTTTGCATAAATAAAATCGAATAAATTTACGATTACTAATTTAATGAAGAAATTCAGAGGTATTTTTGGGCGCCAACAAAAATGTGCACAAGTACTAATTTGATGACTTAAAAAACTTAATAAGTGAGAAAAACTTAAATAAACTAATGTTAGTATTGTTAATACTTACTAATAACAAAATTGAATATTGTATGTTCTTCTGCAATTGATGATAATAAAAATGTATCCGTGAGGAACTGGCATGGTTAGATATCGCTTGTTACATTCCGATGAAGTTAGAATTTTTGTTTCTATTACGCCTTTGATGGGAATGTATCAATCTTTCTTCAATAAGGCGAGTATTATAAGTATTATCAAATGCTACAGGGGTTTTGCTGCAAATATAAAATATGAAAGGTGATCAGTACCTTACAGTACTCCATGGTCAACAAGAAAAACATGTTGTTCCTGAGAATCACCACTTTGGTTTCCGGACCTGGTTATCAAGACCCTCCCGGATAATTAGGAAAAAATGTACAACACAATTTCACAAAACACAATCACATTAGACACTTAATTAATATTATTACGTGTGAATACTAGGGTGGGTAAGAGTTGGCATGTTTAGGTTTTAGTGGTTTTCCTAAACCTTGAAGTAAATGCTTTGCCAAGACGAACCAATCCACAATTGCACACGGTTTTGTCATCACACTGTACAGGTTTATACTGGTCTTCTGGGGCCACCATACATAACATTTACATCACAATACAATATTTAAAATATACCATACGATTAAATAAATAAATAAATTAGTAATTAGCATGGAATTCCCGTAATTATTACAATAATAATCGGGAAAAAATAAACGCCTAAAAAATTGCAACAGCTACTTAGAACAACAGATAAACAAAAGACGATTACCTACCACAATTCTCTAGTGACGTTTTCAATTTTATTACCACCGTTATTAACTAACGAATTAAAAATTCATATTTAAAGGAATTTTAACAACCTTTCACGCGGACAAACCGCTTCAATTCCAGTAGCTCCACCGAAAATCGCCCTTTCCGTTCGCTAACAATCACTCGTAGATAACGTCCAAAATTTCTAGGGACGTACGCCCAAAATACAAAATTAATATGAATTAAAAACGAATCGTTACACATTACCAAACTAACACCAATTTATAACTTTAATGATACAGGGTGACTCATTGGTAAATGCGTATCCGTTACGATTAGAAAATTTATTAAATCCATTTAAAGTCTGTATACTATTGGCGCGGAGTAATAAATCATAATTGCTTGAAATAATTCTTTATTTTCTTGTGAAAGCGGTACTTCTACGGTTAAGTAAAAACCAATAAATTCTACCCAAAATACAATCATTGTGCCGCTCTTGCAGCATATCGACCCATCTAGGGTCTGAGAACAATAGTTTAATCTGTGCAAACACGTTGCCATCAGCCCAGGTACTGACGAAACGAGAATCATAGCCGTAGATGTGGGTATTATACCAAGATACAAAAATAATGGTATATAATACGTAAGAAGTAAAATTTGTAATGTGATCTACTATACAAATAAAATAAATAACATATAAATAATATATGACATAAGTATAAAATAAAATAGTAATGCAGATATCGTCAGTACATTTATTACAATTACAATTAATTTGCGGGAACCGATTTTTAGGCATCAAAAAGTAAATTTGGCTCAGTTATAAAATTATGTGGTTGTCATGGAAACTTATCAAAATGAATTCAGCTCACAATGGTAAGGTGGTAAACACAGTACTTCAATGCCCCGATTCTTTGCCATTTCGTCAATAACATGACGTATATACTTATTCTTATGAACTTTAACAATATCCAATAATTCTCTTTTCACCATGTCATCCTAAAAGTTATATTCTTAACAGGTAACCAATCTATAACTTCTGCTTTCCTCCAAGCGCTGGTAGGTAAATTTTCGGATCTTCGTAAGTGGTAGCTGGCGTTGTCCATAACTATTATAGATCCTTGGGGTATCAAATCTAGCATCTGCTCAAAATATTCTTCAAACACATTAGCATTCATGTCTTCGTGGTAGTCGCCAGTTTTCTTTGATTCGAATTCTAACAAACCACCATCTACAAAGCCATCTTCATTCCCAATATGAGTAATAATTAACCGTGTTCCTTTCCCAGAAGGCGGTCAAAATCCTGTCGATAGCCCTTTTATAAATCCTTATCGAGCACTCGTAACGGTATTATCATGCCATGTTTTTTACGGTATGTCCTGCATTGATCCAGGTTTTATCCAAATAGAATATACGCCTGCCTTCACGCCTATATTTTCTTATTTCCCGAAGATAATTTCTCCTCCATGTAATAATCTCTTGTTTTTCAATTAAAACGGATCTTCTATTTATCTTCTCCCAAGTAAACTTCAACTTGCGAAGAAGTTTCCACAGTGTTCTACGACTCATTTGGGGTAGATTTTCATCCTCATTTACTGCTAGTAAAATCTTATCGATTGTAGGAATCTCTTTCCGTAAGTAGAACGAGTGAACCTTTCTACGGACAGAATTCCTCATTGCATCATCTAATTCCATCGGGCGCCGACCAGGAGATGAAAGTGGGTGAAGCACTTGCCCAATTTTTTTCTTTCCCTCACTAGTTTATAAATGGTGGATTTTGATATTCCCGTCATTGCAGAACATAATCCTACAATATCATCGACACTTTTTGCAGGGTGTTGACATCGAACAGCGTCATGCACATTTAAAATTATAATTTTTCATTAGCAGATAACGCACCACTTTTAACACGTTTTGCTGGTGAAAAGTTTTCCATTTCAAAATTATTTGCACTAACACACAAACAAACAAACAAGCCGATTCATTGCTAATAACAAACTAAACATATTTTTCATTTAGAAAGTATACGAAGCCCTTCGGTCAAACAACTAATTATCTGTAATCTTTCGCAGAAATTACAACTCGTCTGCCGTAATGACTGCGCTAACGACCCCACTTTACCTGATGATAGATAATCCAACACCCATTTTGACGGTAAAGAATAATTGTTTTAAAATTACTTTATTTAGCTATATCGATTCTTAATTGTAATAATAAGAAACAAACCACATAATAGTAAATAATTTTTTTGAAATATTCCACAGTTTAATAAGATACAAATAGATTCATAACTTTTGTAAAACTCAGTATACGTACCTATATAAAATTAAAATTTAAAATAGACAAATTGAGAAACGACACATTTGTCATTTATCGATTTTAGAGTTTAATTTTATATTCAAATACTGTGTTTTACAAAAGTTTTGTATCTATTTATATCTTATTAAACGGTGGAATATTGCTGAATTAAATTATTTACTATGAAAAATAGATTCCACAAAGGTAAGGATTGAAACAATAAAAGAAACCACATAATAATTTATATCAAGGTAGATTTTACTATTATAACATATTTACCTACTAAAATAAGATTTTCCAAACGTATCAGGTACCTACGCCACTGCAATACGGGAGATTTGATAATTCTGACAGGTTTATTACTCCGCCCCAATAGTATACTGAGTATAAGTTGGTCTCAAATTATTCACTAACGAAATTATATACAGAAACAAGAAAAGTGACTATTATAACTCGGTGTTTTTGCACTTTTCAAATAAGTATGTATATATTGAAATACGTATTTTATCCTAAATACCGCTCTAGCGATTAATTTTGCATTTAGACTTTAAACGATAAACTAAAGGATAAACACAAAAATAACAAACTTCATTATTTTAAAATAAAAAATTAAGGAATTCCGAAATAAAATTTATTTTATTTGAATTTAAATCTATGTTATACCAAAAAATTCAAGTCTCAAGTTAGTGACTATTTTAACTTTTCAAATATGTAAACATTTTTTTAAGTCCGTCCCTGAATTAACGTTATTGTTTATACGCTATTGGATATTTTACCGAAGAAGGAAAATATGTTCCCAATATAAAAAAATTCACAATGTGGTTTTGAGTTATGCAAAAATGAGTAAATACACAAAATAAATAATAAAAGATCTTGGTTATAAAAGATCGGAGACCTGTACAATAAATGTTTTTAGAATCCTCTTGATGTCCTCTATACGTATGCGTCAATGAATCGCCCTGTAGTATCTTTTGTCAAATACAAATACTGATTTAGTTAAAATTTTAATGCTTTCGTTAATTTTATTTTTGCCTTACAAATTTAAATAAAATAAAATCTCAAAATTAAAATCCTTTTACACATAAAAATTGTTCCGTACTGAACAAATTATAAATAAGCATTGAATGAGTCCATGGCGAAACCCTCTCATCAATTAGCAATAAAAATACAGAATTAATTTTCTGTTTAAATTTTTTTTTACATTTTAATTTTGATTTTGGTTACTTTATACAGGAAACTTAGATCGGGGTCCTAAATAGACCAAATACAGAATGTTTAATATTAATTATTATTAGTAGGTATAACCGAACTTTCCAGATAAGATAAAAATTGTAAACACCATTCTTAAAAAAAACTTTTTAAGCAAAAAATGTGAAAGGAACGAACTGAAAACTAATAAAACGTGCTTGAATATATTTACAGCTTCCTGGTGTCTTTCGGCAAAAACTTTATGTTTTGCACGTACGCCTGAAAAACTTTACCTTTTACCAACACAAAAGCATATTCATTCATTTGAACCAAGACCTTAAATCACGTTGGTGCAATAAAAACGTAACTATAGAGCAATTTTTTAATCGAAAATACAAGAAATAAAAATTTACACACGTTAATGTTTTCGATGTTGGGCACTACAAATAAAATCAATTACGGCTATCAAATTCTAGAGGTAGTATACCCAAAGCATTTCCTGTCAAATGCAGACAATTTTACAGACAAGGGTAAATAAGTATCAATTTATAAAATGTAAAGGCTCGTTTAATCTATACTAGCGCAAGAAATATGTCTAAATGTGAAGTATAAAGCGTTAAAAATTTCTTGAATACCCTTTCCCGTTTGGTAGGGCAGTGGGTTGAAAGGAAATGTATATAACAGCACGTGAGTTGTATTCGGGCATGCCCACATTTCTCGATCGATTTCCTCTTTCGCTTTGGATTTTCTGTTTAATTTTGGACTTCTGCTTTAAAAGTGGCGGTGTTGAAATTAGCTGCGAAAAACGAGTTTAAAAATGCAATTTTGCAAGTTTGGGCAATATTACGTTTGCGGAAGTAGGTTGTTACTTTTTGAAAAAAAATTGAATTTATCATCTTGTAAAGGTCACAGCCTCATATTACTTTTACTTTCATACGTGCATTTTTAATATAGATAGATAGATTAAATACGTTTTAAAACCGTATTTAAAACATCTGCCTGGTGACGCTACTTAGAATGTACAAAAATGAATGTAAAAATGAAAAAGGTGGATTAATTGTGTGCTCGGAATTTGTTTTGCTGCACTCGGTATTGGTGAAAGTGCTTCTTATATTCAATGTGAAACACGTAAAGTGCACGGATTTTAATGTTTAATTTAAACTTTAATTCTTTTGGCTTTAGTTTTAGTGTTTTCGTAATGGCGTATATCATAAATTTTTAATAGAAATGTTATAAACACACGGCAATTCTGAATGTGACGTTGTATAATTAATAGATTCAGGTGTAGGTACAACGTGAATCCAAATAAATACAAAATACTCTAAAATAAAATTTTGAATTCAAATTTTGTGAAACGTTATTTATTACAGTAAGTTAAAACTTATTAAGCAGATGAAACAAGAGCATAAAAAATTAGTTTTTAAAAAGGTTAATTGGAAAAACTAGTTGGTTACATAATCAAAATCATTTATTAGAAATGAATAATAATAATAAAAGTTGAAAGAAGGAACAACTCTCAGTTTTTCAAAAACTTTTTAGATAACTGTACGATTAAAAATAAATTGAATTTAATAATAAAATCAATAAAATCATTATTTACTGTAGTCTGTCTCAGAGTAATTCAGTATACAGTGTGTCCCCTAATAGATTTTAAAAGAGGAAATACTTTGTTTTCTCACAAACTTCTGCTTGCTCTCAAACTCCAAAAATACAAATTATTTTTATTTAACGCAAAATATTCTCAAGATATCATTTTTGTCAAAATTTAAACTTTTCAGAAATAACTCTAAAATTTCATTGAAAAATACAATTGACAACAGATGACATTTTATAGCCACCTAGATCTCACAATAATAGATTTGTATCTGTTTAAAACAAATAGTGTACAGTGAGCCAAGACAATAATGAAGAGCAATTAAAAAGTAAGATAGAAAATGCAACATTAATCTTAATCTTATAAATTGAATTTAAATCTCGCAATGAAGTTTGTGCAAAAAAAGGATCATTATTTGAATAGTAAATTAATAGTTTAACTTTTTGCAATTTTATTTAATTTTACCATTATTTATTAAACCCAATTTAAATAATCTTTGGTAAGAAAATGTAATTAGTTATCTCAAGAACCGTTCGAGTTAAATAAAAAACTTATTTTTACTTATTAATTATTTTTAATAAAAAATAAAGCAGGACAAATCATCAAGAGTGAAATTTTAATATTGTTGAAAACCTTAAAAAAATGAAACTAACAAAAACAGAACTAAACCACAACACAAATAGATGTAACATACAAAAATAATTATTATTTATTTATTCGTATGGTACATCTTCGTTATTATATTGTGATGAAAGTGTTATGTATGGTGCCTCAAAAAATCAGAATAAACCTGTATTGTGTAGTGACGAAACCGTGTGCAATTGTGGATTGGCACAGCATTTGGTTCAAGGTTTAGGAAAACCACTAAAACCTAAACATGCCAAAAAATAATAATCAACCTTTATAACAATTTTTCCAAATGTCTTTAATTAAAGCAATAAGGAATTTGGGAACATAAATTGTGTGCTAGATTTTAATAATTTTTGCTAAATGATCTAAAAAATAGATCTTTAAATTATTGAAGCCATCTTCAAAATTGATTATTACCCACCATAAGAATTTATGTTTTTGGAATTGGCTATAAGTTTACAATCCAAAAATAAAAATAATATATAGGACGCTCCATTAAAAAATATATTAGACGCTGTATACACAAAGTACGTAGGTATGGATAAGATTTCTTATTTTATTTGCAATCGTACAACTAATAGTGCATTACATATATTTGTGATTAATGCTTGTTTAGAATATGACGTAATATATCGACTATGCCATATCTTAAACAAATATGACGTCACGAATATATTTACCCAATACAAAAGGAAGTATTTTATAGGGATTTTAATTATCTAGTTTATTATAATTCGTAATTAACAAATAATCAATCAAACAAAATTCACATAAACTATACTGCACTGTCACCATGAGATGAGCATTGTCAAACTTTAGAATTTGATGAAGCTATATATTGAAAATAAATATATCGTTTTTATGACCTTTTATTGGAGCAAGCGCACTGTAAACCTGAAACCAACAATGCTCTCGGCACGCCTCTGGCTGGCCAGGGCCGGACTATAATACTTGCGTACTAAGATACTACTGTTTCTTATAAAAATAAATTTATTAAAGCTGTTTTATCACATGGGACAATTTCAGATTTTTAGTAGGCGGTTCACTATTTTTATTTCTTGTTACATAAATAGCTATTTGTTGTTTTTTCTGTTTTTAAAACTGTTTAAAATGCACTTCATGTACAAAAAAAAATGACAACAACAATTCAACAATATATTATTTATCTATTAATATTAATCGTCTTCCATCGCCTGTTGCGCTCAGAAAAATTCGCCCGCGAGTACATTCATTTCACAATTCTCCAAGAGTTTTCAGTATTCTCATTGATTTTTAAGTAAAAATTAAAAAAAAAAATTAGGGTTGTCAGAAAATTATTATCTATGTCGCGCAGGAGTCGAAATTTGGGCTTATAAAGAAATCCATTTTTTTATTATTTTACGTTTTAATTAAATTAAATACAACAAAGGCGAAAATAAAAAAAAATAGCTCCTGCACGACATAAATAATAATGTTAGCTATATGTTTGTGCAAAATCAGGAAAACATTTCTAAAAATAAACGAGATAAATTTACATAAATTTTATAGCTCCCTGAGAGAACAGCCTTAAATACCGTTTTAAATGAGGGTCTGAAAAGCGGCCCAGCAAACCTCATGGGTTGCTTTATTGAGGGTCGGCTTAACGTAAAGATTAAAGAAAGTTAAATACCATAAATTGTCATAAATTATATTTTTTCAATTGAGTGTAATAAAAAAGTTGAATAATATTTGAGCAGCGCACTCTATATAAGTTACTATATTCAGCAAAGAATTTTTTTACATTTACTAGAATAATAAAGCAATTGGAAAAAATATTGTATTAAATTCGTTATATAAGGAGTCTATTGTTCAACTCGTTCCATTATGGTACTCCTCACTCCGCTCGTCGTGCCATAATTCCTCTCGTTGAACAATAGACTACTTATACAACTAATTTAATAATATACTATTATTTTCAAATTACTTTAAATTCAAAAATAATTAAAAATAATCAAAATAGGAGAGTTATTCGGAGAGTAGGGTCCTGTTTCCACATTTAATTCATGACAGGTTTTTGTAAAATTTATTATCGTCATGACAAATGTGTCAAAAAAATGGAAACTATGTAGAAAAATAGAGCAACAAGAAAAGAATAAAAAAAATTGCAAAACCTGTCATGATTTAAATGTATTATAAGAAGTGGGAACCAGTTTTGAATAACCCACGTATATATGTATAACTTTAACAAATTTACTATTTAAAATTTTACAATGCACTATTTTAAAGTTACGATTGCACCACAAAATTTAAAACAAAATAAATATACAACAAATGTTGTAAATCTTTTCTGGTAAAGTGTCTCAAGAAAGTCAAAAAATTGTAAAACATTTCCCTAACCTTGGAGGACTTCCTATTTAAAATTTTAATTTTAAATTTATATAAGGATGAGTGCAATTTAGTTACTAAAGAATGTTCCCTTCGACGATATCAAAATTTGGATTCAATAAATTTGTATGTTTAAGTCCTACAATGTTTCTATTTTTAATATTATTATTAGTTAGTAGCAGTTATTCTTCAAAATTTATTCAAATTATTCTACAAAAATCTTATTCAAAAATTGATATAACAAACAATAAGCATTCTCGTCGAAAATCTAAATGTAATTAAAGTGTTAATTTAAATAAATAAGATTATGAAGTGCACCTATTATTATTATCATTGTATCATCATCAAGTCAATACAACAATTTAACACTAACAACAACTTAATTAGTCGGTTATTTCTCCTCTAAAATATGGTTGAATTTGATAATATTAATTTTTCCTTCTTTTAGGAGAGACGGCTATTACCCGTCTCTCCTAAAAGAAGGAAAAATTAATATGTATTACCAAATTCAAACTAACAACAACTAACAATTTAATTTAATTATTCAATAATCAACATTTTGGTAAATGATTATTCGTAGAGAGAAGGTAGATTATGATTTGCATAATTTTATATCATAAATATTTATCCAAATTATTTACGTATTACAAATGTTCTATAAAAACAACCGTTCTAAGAGTTTTCCTAAATAAAATTTTTAACACAAACATTGGAATTTGTGAACACCACAGTCTTGTAAATTAATTTCTGTTGAATTTGTTAAAAAAAAACTATAAAAAGTTGAAAATGTTACAATATGTTAACCTAGTTTTTTCAGTATTTTTTAAATTCTGGTAGGAGTATGTATTTATTATTAGCTTTAGTTCCAATTTGTAAAGTAGGTAGCAACAAATTTTGAAAATTAAAGATATGTCATAGCATCAACAAACGAATTGGTTGGTATGTTGGCCAAAATATACAGTCAGTGGCAAACAAATAATACGAATCATTTAATACAGTAAATGAAAATCTTTGTGTGAACAAAAACGATAATAGAACTTTCACATTTTGTCGCCACAGATGTTGAAGAAAAGGACATACATTTTCTGAATGAGATTAGTAATGAAATTGTGACGCTTGCTTCCCAATTCGGTTAGTTTCTGTAAATAACGGACGGATCTCGGAAGCCAGATTTGATGACGAAGTTTACTCTCCGTTTGTTCGTCGGGCAGCTACAGTGGAGGTTAGAAATTCTAGTGTTCTGATCTTGTAAAGGGAATCAGTTCGGAGTAATAAAAAGAATACACTACAACTCAAAACTTCTTTATTTAGCACCAAACAATTTGTTATTAGTTTCACAGAGAAACAGCACAGTAAAACACAAACCATGCAACCCAAAAGCAGTCAGTGGATTGACGGTTATAGGGGTGAGGGTTTTGGTAATGTAAGCAGAGCGACGGTTAATATAAGGATAAGGGTATATAAGCAGAACGGCGGTCTGTTAAGGGATGCGGTAAGTAGTGGGAGTGACCGAGTCGACATACGAAAATGCGCTATATCGACCCGGGCAATGATTTGTGTGGTGTATTCAAGGCGCGAAAATGCGTCACCCCAAATACAACACACGGAGGGGAGAAATGGAAAGTTAAGAAAACATAAAGCGGTATCTCTACATCCTAGGGATTGGAAAGAAATAACCAAAACGGTATCTTTGGTGGTTAAATTAGAGAAGCAAACTTACTCAGTATTAGCTGCAGGACCAGAATTTTTTTATAAAAAAAGTTACTGTAATTTTAAACTGGATAATGAAGTGATATAGCAGTACAAACAGAAATGTCACAAGATTCCTGCTTGTATTGGTGGCTTGGGAAGAAATCGACCACAATTGTTATTTTGTTTTTTTTTTGGAAAAGTGAGTGTCCCTGTGTCAAAATATAAAACAGGATGAAGCAGTAATTAGTAACACAAGCAAGAAGGGATCACAAGATTCCGGTTGTCTTGTGTGGGTGAGAAAGAAGTCAGCCTCAATTACTATTTTGCTTTTTTATAAGAAACGGTAAGTAAGTGCCGCTGAATAAAGCAGCACTTCACTTCAACAGTTAACTTATGGTGTGGGATCGACGTTTACGCCATTCAATTTTAATTGATGTTCTCAATTTCTTGCGAAAGTGTGTCCTAGCTGGTATCAACCAGGGAAGACTATACTCTAAATTGCAATACTCGTCTAAATACAAAAACACAAGAACCCCAATTTCCGACGAAATCACGATAAAAACACAAAATTACTGGAAATCGTACAAACAGATATTTGTGGACAAAGCAAAGTATTTTATAGAATTCATAGACAATCATTCGCGTTTGTGGAAAATACGTCACCCTGGTAGATAAATAAAAAAGAAAAATTGTTAAATGCATTCAATCGAAAAATGGAACCAAAAACAATAACAATGACTTCAAACAATTGTCAAAAGAATAAAGCAATAATAAAGACGATTCTCTATAATCCAAAACGAAACGGGATAACGGAAACAAGGAATTGGACATTACTCGTCTTCTTGTGGAATACGGGTTACCAACGTCATTTTGGGCTAAAGCGATAAATACAGCCAATTATTATATACCCATTCGTGTACCAAGGAAAATTTTCTTATGAAATATGGATGGAAAAAATGTAAGCAATTTTTTAAGAAAATTGGTTTTAAAGTATGTATTCTGTTTGAATAAAAATCCAATAAAGGAAAATTTGATCAGTGTACTAGACGTTAAATTTGTGTATACAAATTTGAAATGTATTTAAAGAATAAATATTTTAATAAGGAAAAATTAATTGATCCACTGCCTCCAAAATGACAATAAAAAGGAAACTGTAGTACCGACGACAATAAATATGACAATCTAGTACAAGAACATGGAAAACTCACATTATTGAAAGAGGATAAAAAAGTGGACTATGATACCAAAGAAATTGACCATCAAGTAAAATGACCTAAAAAACCTAAATTATTACGTACGGGCTCCAGACGAAAACATGCAAACAATCACATGATTCCAAAAGCAAATATGAATTTTAAAGACGCACAAGTATTTATTTCGGAAGTGCCGATAATAAAAGCATTTAAATCTCATGGGAGACGACATTTATTTAATATTATAACTTAGAAAAAAGGTAAGAGACATGCTATACAGTATAAAAACGAAACAAAGTATGTCTGCTAAAGAAGTAACTGCTAAAAAATCAGAACTCTACTTGATCCAAATGTAAAGTTAACAACAGCAACCAAATACGTTTCAAAATAAGAACAAAAATTGCATTTTAGAGAAGTAATAGGATTATTAAACATTTATCTGTCACAACCAGACTAGATATTAGTTTTTTCGTCGGTTTCTTTAGCCAGTTTGAAAATGATTTTGGTGAACAATATTGGACCGCAGTAAAAAAACTTTATTGTAAAGGAAGGAAGGAAGATTTGGGACTAGAATACTCACCCAAGGATCCGCTCAAAAGTTTTGTCGATGCCGATTGGGGAGGAAATTTATCTGAATCTGATTATTCTGTAAAGTGAAATTTGAGGAAGCAATGTACCGTTTCATTATCATCTACAGAGATTGAATATATTGAAGTTGCCAGGTATTCATCAGGAAGATCCTGTTTTTCACCCAAGAAGCATGAAAAATATATTGCACAAATAAGACTTGTTAATTCGTTCACATCAGACCCCGTGTTTAGCAAGGGGATGTTAGCAAAAATGCTACAACACTAAAGGCTTAATTAATTATTTGCACACGGTTTCGTCACCACACTATACAGGTCTATACTGATCTTCTGGGGCACCATCCACAACACTTACATCACAATACAATAATGAAAATGTACCATACAAATAAATAAACTAGAATAAGGTCGAGTGTCGTTACTAAACATTATTACATTATTATTAAATAAACGTATTCAAATTTACTCCAATTTAATCTGCTAACCTTTTTATAACAGCTTCTCTTCAACAAAATTTTGATTATTAAATTCGAAAAATTTGGTTGAATACAGTCTGAAACTATAAATTCTGAAGAACCGCCATCAAAAAAATGTCTAAGATATCTTAGTTTATTTTTTAAAATTTTTTGTATAAAATTTAATTTACTAGATATTATTTTAAATAAAAATTTTACTACAAATATCCCAAATAAAAATTCATTTTCATGAATTATAAAATACGAATGTTAATTTTGTATCAGAAATTATTTTTATAGAAATCGAATGAAAATTTTTTATTCATGAAAATAATAATGTGAAATATGAATTATTCTTTTGTTAATTCATTCTTCATTATTTGGAATTCAACACAATTGCCTTTTTTTGCTTTTCTAAATAATTACTATATTATTTTCAATGTTTCGTTTAATTAATTTAACCTATTTATCAAAAGTTTATTTATATAAATTCAAAATAAACAGTAAATTAGGTTACAGTGGTTTTGTTTAAAAAATTTTTTAAGGTGGATGTATAGATATTCCAAATAAAAGTTTTTATTCATATTTGAAATGTGGATGTTCAAAATGTTTTTGTATGAGAAACTAATGAAAACATTTTTTTAATAATGAAGTAATTTTGTAAAAACAGATTTTAAAATATTTAAAAACTTAGCTTTCAAAATTAATTTAAACTCAAAAAAGTATTTTTATCTACGTCTATTCTGTAACCAGCACATAATTACTAAATAATTGTGTGTGAAATTCTAATTTTAAATAAGTCGTGTGTAAAAAAAATAAAATTGTGTGTAAAAATACAACGTAATTTAAACACTCAAAATAATAGAAAGTGAAACCACGTGTTTGTCTCTGTTCTCGTAAAATTAAATTAGTTCTAACGTCGATAAAATATTGATGTGACACAGACGAGTTGCGAAATTTAAAATGCAATCCGCAGGTAATTGTTTTAACCGTAAGGAGTTACTTCACACACTTGTATCATAAATAACTATTAAAAGTAAATATTATTATTTTTGTTATCTTACGACATTAATTGTTATTACAATTACCATTACAATTTTAACTATCATAATAACAGAATATAGTTACATATTTATCCCAATAGTCGACTGGAATAAATAAATCTTAAATTTTGGCTAAAAGGAGTGAATGAGATTATTCTCTAATGTTTACAATAAAAATACAAAAATCAATATGTTGTATATATTTGGTCAAAGCAAAGTTCACTATTTTTATCGAGTGTGAACAAAATAGAAATTTCAGCACCAGCTGGAAAATCAGTAAATAAAGTTCATATGACTCTATACATTATTGAAAACTATTATTATAACTAAGTTCTTCTTTCAATAAACGATTGACATTTAAAACTATAAACAAACAATACTGCAGATAAATTGTCTACTGCTCAGAGATAAACAAATTTAAGAACAAAAAACTAAGAGAAATTGTTATAAAATGTTTCGTATAACTCAAGGCCGAGACCTATAAAAGTTGGTTTAAGAAAAAAATAGTCAAATAATTTGAATTAGTAATGTAAACAAATGGCGTCTTTTTTTTCTATTTTTAAATAATTTATCTTTTGCATTAATTTTGTATTCGAGTGTGAAATTTGTTTATGTGGTTTCTTTTCAATTTCATGTTAAAAGTTTTAATACAGGTTACGTACATCAAGTCAGCTAACAAAAGTAATATTTTATGCTATTAATTAACGATCAGTTTTATCAAGCTCGGTTAAATTTAGTCGTAGGTTAAAGCTGCTATTACATTTAACCTTAGATTACATTTTTTTTATCGAGTTTGGAAAAAAAGTTAAGGGTTAATGATTGGGATTCTGTCAACAGGGCCATTACCTAAACCATACTTTAAAAAAACTAAAAATTACTAAATTTGTTGTCTGATGGCAATTTTTCATAATAATTAATAAGTAAATTTTAAAATAGAACAATGAAAACATACATTCATTTATTACAATAAAGTTTCAATATTTTGTTTAACTATGATAATTAAACATTGTTATTATAGGCCAACCCTTTAACATTTAATGGAAATTTAACTTGTATATTTTATAGTTTTATTATAATACTATACTACGGTACTGTGTGTTTCTATAGAGAGTTATATAATGCTTTAAGAGGAACATGTTACGAATAATTATTTTAGGGTAAGCATAACATTCTAATTTTTTGTAGTTTTTTTAACTTGAAATGTTTGAGCCGGTTTCACTTATACACATTAGAAATTAAACCAGAACCGTGAATAATGCAGAATAACAATAATATGACTAACTTAAAAACAGTTGTATTAATGGTAGTATGTAGTACTATACTCTACTCGCCAAACAAAAATAACTAAGCTCCTCCCACAAAAATATGCTTGATGTTATATAATAAGAATAACTTCTTAGACAAAATATTTATATTAAAATTAATCAGTAGGTACATTAACTTCTAACAAAGACAATAATAACTAACAATCTACATTGATATAAGCTAACTTTTGTGATTACGATTATATTACAATTTTATAAATTATGTTGCCGAAGTTGATTAATGTATTAAATTAAATAAATATATATTTTCTATAAACTTTTTAAGATTGGCTTAAAAATTTTCTTACTTTAACACGGATAAGCTTTAAACAAAATTTATGTGAGCAAATAAAAAAAAATTTTGCTTAAGTTTTCACATAAGAATTAAATTTCATTTCAATAAAAACTTTTCCGGCGTACGGCATTGGAATACATCAGTAAAAATACACAAATCCAAATTTGTTAGCAAACTTTAAACATATGGTTATAAAAATAGCACCGTCAGATATCTTGAAACCTGCAAAGATTATAACAAAATGTGTAGGTCGCCATTGAAGATAAATAAGTTATATTATGTGAAAGTTTTATTTGTAATAATTACTATCGGTTTCAAAAACCAAAACACCTGAGTTTAGAATGTTATAATTTTTTTATTTGGCGTTCGATTGTTTTGAAAGTTGACATGTATGTTCTTTGTACATATCTACTATCGGCCAGTAAATGTCAAATTTGTAGGTAGACTTCTTCGGTTATAAATAAATCAAAAAACGGGTTGTTTTTTTTAACTTATTTTACATAAAGAGAGTTTGAAGTCGTGTACCTTTATTATTTTTACTTATGAAATTTTAAACAGTAATGCATCTATTCTAGATGAACGAGATAGTAATTACAAATCTTCCAAAAGTTTTCAAATTTTGATAAGAATTGACCTTTTATCAGTACCTGCAAACTTTTTTAAAAATGCAAATTTTTCTGTTTCAACTGAACCAAATTGTACATTATGAATTGATATTAAATAATCATTAAAAATTAACAGCAATACATTTCTAGAACTTGAGGGACAAGTAACTACGAGATTTCTGATAAAACAATCCCTGATAAAAAAAAGCGCGATATTTTCGCATCACTGAGTTTTTATTTTTTTTAAATGAAATTATAACAATATTCATTTGTATATGGCAATGGGTAATTTTAGACGTAAATTAGTATAAAATTTAATAAAGAATTCTAATATTTTCATTTCAAATAAGAAAATATATATCAATAAGCCAAACTATGGCTTAAAATAATGTGACTAATTTTTGATATGCATATAGTTTACTTGCGACACCCTGAATATTCATAACAAATGATATATTGTTTTATTAGGAGTAAAAGAGTTTGTAAATTTAATAGACAAACAAAGTGATCTCGGTAACTACAGACTAGTTATAAAAGTTTACTTGTACTCCGAATAAAAAATGCTGGTTTTCTTCAAACGTCTTTAATGTATAGAAGGAAACATATTATTAATAACAACGCATTTGTCGTTCGGTTTAAAAAGTATTTGTTTAACGGCAGTAAAAGTGCTATTAGTTCGGCTGCTAATAGCAACCGGTTGTGTACAACAAAGAAAGAGCATCTTTAACCTCAAAAAAATTATTGTTTATTCATGTTTAAACAAAAATTATGTATAAGTTTGTGTAAAATATTCAGTAACTTTTGACACTGTACACTACAAGTGTACTACAAGTCCATACTCTTTAGTTAACAGTTTTAATTTCAAATAGTTTTAAACGACAATTAATTTTGTTCAGTGGCCATAACTATATCTAACAATAAAATATTAAAGAAACTGTAAGCATTAGTTCTCAATCTTTTAACGATCCATTAAAAAACACATCCATCATTTTGTAAATACTCTAATATATAACAATATAGTAAAACAGTAAACATTTTATTATTAAAAAAAGGGAATATCATTTTTTACTTTTTAATAGTTTCTTCTTAACCAAAAAAAATGTAAATTAAAATAAATGACCCAACTTGATGTAGGTACCTACAACCATCTTACATAAATTATTTTTTACGATTCTTGACAAGATTAATATAGCCAACAGGCATAAATTGGAGAAAATGTTTAAAAATACTTTAATCTGGGTTTGGAATTACTACTAGAGTTTTTCATTTAAATGCGTTAATATTTTTTTCCGTGTATTTATGACTTACATTAACGTAAACAAAATCGTTCATTAATGACCCCTATTAATGAACGATTTTCTATTAATGAAGGATTTTAGTATAGGCAACTAAGCATACATGTGTATATCTAAAGTTGCCATTTTATCTGTCATAATTTGTAGCAACGCAAATTTTAATAATAAGGAATCAACATTTTACAAACTATTGTCTCACACAGTTCTTCAATATTATTTACTTATTGTTCAAAAAAAGGAATGGCCCGATAAACATTCCGACTCCAAAAAGTATCTATTGGAGGTGTAGTAAAACCACTTTAAGAAAATGTTTTTTTTTTATAAACTCTACATGAGCATGTTGTGTGAAATAAGTTTAAGGTGAAATTAAGTTTCATCGTTAAAGAATCTTAAGCTGGAATACACAGTAGCGATATGAATGAATAACTATGTTTGGTATGATGTGACAAGTCATTAAGTTCAACTTGTTTACAGGCAACGTAGAGATGTACTTGGGCTTCTTGTATCATTTATCAAACATTGTTAACCATTTCTGGTTCGGTCTTTGTAGGTTCATCACTATTGTGAATAAGCACCAATCCGTTCTCACAAAAAAGATTTATACATTTTGTTTTGCTATGATAAGAACTATTGTATTTTGACGCAACAATTGGAATTTAGTACCTCAATTCTCCATCAACTTAGTGACCTTAATTAAAATACTGTTGTCAAATAGCCATACAAAAGACGAAAAGGCAAAGAATAATCTAATACAAAGCTCACAAAAAAGTAGAAACAATGAAGTTAGGTTATGTTATACAATTAAAAAATTGTGGTAAGTTCACAAACGGTACTTTCTAAAGGTGCGTTCACAATAGCATATCTTCTCTAATATTATTAATATAATTTTATTAAAATTACAAAGTATGGTCGACGGAAAAGTTGTGTAACTAACTCTTGAATTAAACGGCGATTAACAATCTTAAACATTAACGCGCTCGCTTCGCTCACGCGTTAAAATATCTCGATTATTAATACACTTGTTTGTTAAATAACTATTTCCGTCGACCGTGCATTTATGACTTATATTAACGTAAACAAAATCTTTCATTAATGACACCTATTATTGTACGATTTGAGTATAGGCAACTAAGCATACATGTGTATATCTGAAGCTGCCATTTTATCTGTCATAATTTGTAGCAAAGCATATTTTAATAATAACAAATCAACATTAATTTACAGTTGTAATAAATCTTCAATTTGTTCACACAAACTTTGAGACATTTTTGTACTGTATACAACATTTCGATAATAACACTTAATAACATTTAACAATGTTTAGCTCATCTATTTTACAAACTATTGTCTCACACAGTTTTCAATATTGTTTACTCATTGTTCAAAAGTTAAATTCTTCAAACAGGGTTGTAAGAGAAAATAAAAACTATAAAAAAGGAATGGCCCGATAAACATTTCGACTCCAAAAGTATCTTTTGGAAGTGTAGTAAAACCACTTCTAGAAAATGTTTTTTTATAAACTCTACATGAGCATGTTGTGTGAATATAATAACTTTTAGGTGAAATTTGTTTGGTATGATGTGACAAGTCATTAAGATCAACTTGTTTACAGGCAACGTAGAAATGTACTTGGGCTTCTTGTATCATTTATCAAACTATTTCTAGTTCGGTCTTTGTAGGTTCATCACTATTTTCAATAAGAACCAAACCGTTCTCACAAAAAAGATTTATACACTTTGTTTCGCTGTGATGAAAACTATTGTATTTTAACGCAACAATTGGAATTTAGTACCTCAATTCTCCATCAACTTAGTGAGCTTAATTAAAATACTGTTGTCAAATAACTATACAAAAGACGAAATGGCAAAGAATAATCAAATACAAAGCTTACAAAAAAGTAGAAACAATGAAGTTAGGTTATGTTATACAATTAAAAAATTGTGCTGAGTTCACAAAACGGTACTTTTTAAAGGTGCGTTCACAATAGCATATCTTTTCTAAAATTATTAAATTATAATTTTATTAAAATTGCAAAGTACGGTCGACGGAAAAGTTGCGTAACTAACTCTTGAATTAAACGGCGATTAACAATCTCAAACATTAACGCGCTCGCTTCGCTCACGCGTTAAAATATCTCGGTTGTTATTCGCCCTTATTAATACACTCGTTTGTTAAATAACTATTAATGTTGTGGAAATGTTAGTTTTTTACTGATTAATGAACTTTAAGTTACAATTTATGCGTTTAATAAACTACTAATTACAGTTACGTAATCAATAATAAATGTAATTGTTTAGTAAGTAAAGAACTAAAAAGCAGAATTATAAACAAGTTAGGTGACCAAATATACTTATACTTGCATTTAGGAAAGATGACAGGTGGGTCATCACTTACATTCATATAAATCAATACAAGAAGACAATCGAATAATTCTTTCGTCTTTATCTTTTGCTAGTTTGTAACTGAGATATAAGGTGTTTACAGCTATCTTTACTAATTACTACATACAGTGTTGACAAGACAGTCTTTAGAGTTTACTGTTTACAAAAAGTTAAGTACTACTGGTAACGCATTTGAATTTAAATTGAATTATGAATTACTTTAACCTTTTAACATAATAAAATATTTTTGTTTTTAAAATATAATTTCATAATTTTATTACCAGCTGAAAACAGAGTAATTACGAAACGGGTAAGTGCCTACAAACTTGTTCACATTATATAAATTATAAACCCTCAAGATGGGCGTACGCCAAAGTTTTAGTCATTAAGTACGTTCACAAAACAGAAGATTGTAATTAAAACGTAGTTGGATCAAAAAGCAAATTACACGAATTATAATATAGTATTTGACAACGTAAACAAATTTGAATGAAATCGATATTCAGTTACAGAAAAACCAACCAGTAAAAAATTTGGGCGAAGATATTCGGAGTCGTTAGTTAAAGCGACTCTATAGAATATTTATTCGTTCGACTGTAAATGTAATGTTATACGACTTCAAGTTGACCTTTGACCCATTTGGATTAACAAAATCTCCGATACAAAGTTCTCGAAATTTTATTACATTGGATACGAAAGTATATCTAATCTGTATTCCTTAATCCTATACCTAAAGTACATAATTTCAACTTTTCTGATGTTTATTAAGAAAATTGATTTCTTAGATGGGAATAAATTATTTTTATACTAATTTGTGTGAGTTATGAAAAGTGTAAAAATTAGCATATACTTGACGATTAGTGTACGATAGAAAAGATATTCATGACTTTGAACCATCAACAAGTGAAAATTGCAAATGTTGTACTTATGTTGGTTTTAATGAACATACTTGCCAACATATTCAATTTATGTTTAAGCTGTTAGGTGTTGTATGATACCAAAATGCACAATGCGGAAAATGTACTTGTTGTTCTTCACCGATTTGGCAAAGTATTTGAATGAACAAGTTATGGTAATTGCATACATTCGTATCTTTTCTACATCAATGCTATGTTTAATTAATAAATAAATAAATAATGTGAAAAAGCAATGTGTTCAGAATTTTTGAGAAATAATTTGAGAAACATCATTTAAATATACAGTGGATCGTATTTAAAATGAAGAGAAATACATATTTGAATGTTTGCCTAGTCGTATAACTTACATTTTTGAATAATTGAAATATTAACTTTAAACTCAGTTCACTACAAATTGACTCTTTAATTTTTGATTAGCGTTAGAGGTATCGATTAGTGGTGGCAACAAAATCGATTAATCGCAATTTTCGGAAAAATCGAAAACCGATTAATCGTTAATCAATTTCTATAGTCGACTTTCGAAATAGATCTGTAAAATCGGTTTTGAAGTCGATTTTTAAATCGGTTTTCAAAGTCGATTTTTAAAATCGGTTTCTAAGTTAATTGTTAAAATCGGTTTTTAAATCGTTTTTGAAATCGCTTTTTAAAGTCGACTTTATAAATGGGTTTTTTAAGTCAATTTTTTAAATCGATTTTTCAAATTGAATTTATTTTTTATCAATTGCAATGGTGAATTTAATTGTTGTAACTAATAATATTAATTAAAAAAAAATCGGAAAAAACACGGTATACCTATAAAAAACAGCCAGAAAAAAATACACGCATAAAAACACGGAGGAACGAATGCCTGCAGACAGAAAAAAGTGATCTGAGATCAATGTCTAAAATGTCATTTTACGCGACCAACCAATCGAACTTTTGATAAAGCGCAGAAGCCTGTTTTGAATAATTCTGTCTTCTGGGGCATTATTTGAGAAAATAGATTCTCATCATAAGCCCGTATGGGAGCAATTTCATATGGTTAGTTTTCTATTTTTATTAGTCATAGGTTTGGGTAAAAACGCAGTATCACCTAAGGTGCTTATTATATGTGTACGAACACTAAAGTCTTCTTTTGAAGTTTAATATAAGGTGAGATCAGATTAATAAATTTATCCAACATTATAAGATTTTTATGTATGTTTTGATAAAGTTCGTTCGAAGCTAATTATAAATTATAAATTTGTCGAAAACACTCGCATCTAAAGGATAACATATTGGCGGCAAATCGAGTAAATCCGAGTATTACATCAATTATTGTTCAAATCAAACATCAAAATTTTGCTGAAGTCAAATGTATTCGATCAAATAAGTTTGACAATGGCGGTCAAATTAATACGTGTTGGTTCTAATTTTTTTCATCATTGCATTTCAATGATGAAATATTTCATACTATCATATTTATTTGACGAAAACAAGCCAAACCCAAAATTTGATAATATAGGCAATAATAAAATCAGAAAATGTTTTATTTGTCAGAATATCAGATTGTTGCATACATTAAAAGAAGATGATAATAATGAAAATATATACTATTGTTATTAGATCTCAAAGATGTAGATACTAGGCCACAGATAATCCTCATTTAGTTATAAATTGTGAAGAACAATATCTCAGGAAGTCGATGTCTGGTGTGGTATATATTTGCAACTAGATGGTAAGTTTATTCATAATTCAAGAGTTATTCGTGAGGGGTTTAACCAAAATATCTTACGAAGAAATAGTATTTTTGAAATGTAGCCTCCGATATTACACCACTCAATATTTTATTTTTAAGGTATGTTAAAAACATCTACAGAAACAAGGTCCAAATATCAAACTAAAATTTCTGTCAAAAAATTGGCATCTCTATACTGGATTGGACAGTATAGGAAAAACTTGAAGAATGTATTTGAATTGGCGAAGAAAAGCATTTGTCAATGTCGTCTACTTTATTTAAAGACTAAAATACGTGACACTAGATATAAAATTAAGAATTAAACTTGAAATAATTTTCAGTTTAGAGCAAAATAATGGGAAAATGAAAAATGCTAATTTTGTAATGAAAATCCGTATATGGGTTTTAAAAAGATTTTTAACAACTTTTTCAAATAATTATATTCATATCTCTAACACGTCAATTTTTAGAGTTTAGATTTCAGTTACGCAATCAAGAAAATATGACCCATCCCTCTGTATGACTGTGCAATGATTCAAATCTGTATTCTATGAAATCTAAAAATATGGAGGAGTGTTCATCTTAAATACGCCACACTGTATATGATTGATAATACAGAAGTTTCGAATTAGCGACAACATTATCAATTGATCAAATGATGAAAAACTTAATTGAGCACATATTAATGGTAAAATGTAACTGCTTGCTTGATATAAAAAAAGAAAGGACTGGAGAGGTCATTTGGTGCTTGAACTTTGGTTCCATCAGAATGCACATGCGTCACACTTTTAAAATAATAAATAACATATAATGCAATACAAATAATAGTGGTAATGTTATGAAACGGTAGAAGACGAGGCATATAAGGCAAATCGGTCAACCAACTAGGGAATCACTTCAGAATGATTTCATCTCGTCTATGAATGTATGAAAAATATCAATTTTACGTAAAGCACTGCTGCCGCATACAACGACTCCAGCACATCTATCAAATAGTGGGTACGTAGAAAGTAGTGGGAAAACGAGACCCAGGCCGAGGAACTGAAAAACACAATTTAGCCAACAGCTTGAGCCAATCGCCAAGGTAGTGAATAAGTTTGTATAGAGAGAAAAGAAAACAGATGGCACGATGACTGGTTAAGTCAAAAACCTAGCCAGAAGATCAGACAGCGGAAAACTTCTAGGAGAGTAAATCCCGTCAACGGGATGAACCAGAAATTTCAAGAATTTGCGCTGAATGTTCTCCAAAGCATGAATGTGAACATGATACGTAGATGGTTAGACCGACACCATTCATGAAAGAGATCAAGTCTTATCTGACGCACAAGAACATCTGACATACAACGTATTACCTGAAATATCTTCCGCATACAGTAAGCAATGATAATCAAGAGTAGGTGAAATATTATTGACAAAAATATTAAACAGCAAGGGGCAAGAACAGAGCCTTGTGGTTAGTTAGTTAGAAACTGGTGCATGAGAGTTAAATTGGTAGTTGTGGAATGCCTTCTAATAAAGCCATGCTGACAGCTATAAAGCTTTTGCTAAATTCTAGAAGCAATGTGGATATGTATCTAGAATTTGAAAAGTTTTGAGAAGTTACAGAGAAGCGCAACGAACAGGAAAGTTACCTGTTGAACGATCAGATTGAATATGTGCAGTAACGACGTTAACAGCACAAAAATGTAGTCCCGCAACAAGAAGGCAGAGAAGAGCATAATTATTTGTTAACTACTTACATAACAATGAACATTAAACAGATAAAAATATCTACTTAGTCTGCTGAATTTGATTAATCGTTGTGCGGCATGTCAATTTTTCGACACAAAAGTAGCCATGTATTTGAACAAAATTTTGTAGTATGATCAGATGCAAAATGTTATTAATCCCCACTCCTGCAATCTCTACAACTTTAGTCTCAACCTCTATCATTTCAGTATTAAATCAATGTGTTTGTTAAAAAAGACAAAAAAATATTTGGAAATGCAGACAGAATTTGAATTTGATGACCCACATAATATTCACAAATTCACAACGTTATCAAATTTTCAAAAAATTAATATTAATTCATTATCGAAAGATTGGCATATAAATCAGAATAGTTAATTGAATAATCGAAGATCACCGATAGAAAAAGCAATATCTTCAAATTGCTTGACCATTAAAACATCTATTTAATAAACAACCAACTTCTATTCAAATGGTATAATGTGGACGCAAATCAAAAAGAGGTATTCAAAAATAATCAAGAAGGTCGAATAAAATATATGGATAGACATGAATTCAAAATTTGAGATTTTGAAAGCTATGTCAAAATAAGTCATTTTGTCAAAAAAAAAAATATCTATTTTTGCCTATCACGCCGTTTAGTTTTTGACGTTGGATTCAACTCTCACAGTAAAAATGTAATGATTTTTTACTGAAAGCACCCGATACCTTAAAATATCTTCCACATGTTCTTCTGCGTGGTTGTTCTTATCGGAGGCATTAAGCGAATTATAAATATTAAACAAATTAAAATAATTTACTATGCAGACTAGATAGTATTATTGATAAAACATCTATCTAATTATTAGAATTTCCTTGAAATCTTTGTGTGTCTGTCTGTCTGTTTATCATCTCCTCCAAGGTGTTTAAAAAAACTATTGAAACTTAACCCCCTGGAGGGCTGACCACACCCACTCTCTCCAAACTTCAAAATTAATTTTTATTACCAAATAAACCACATTGCTGTTGATTATTTTGGAGCTATCTCAGTCCTCTTTTTCTGCCTTATAACCTGAGTGTACTTCTGGAGTTAACAGAAAGTATGTAGATAATAAACACTTTAAATAATCCATTCAGCTGTTAATTTTGTCTGTAAAATGTTAGAACAGTGATGAAAATTGGTATATTTATAGATTTCTACCTAGACCTCGCAAAACCTAGTCCTTCAGGAATAGTGAACAGTGCATCACGTGTGAATTACGATTACTTGAAATACCACACGCTTGGAACTCATGGTGATATGGAAATGAGTATTTGGCCAATCTCCCAAAAAAAGATTGAAACATCAATTATAGGAAATATTCTCTAGTTTGATTTATTATACAGGGTGGCCCTTTTCAAAACGGGTCATAGGTTAACGGTTTTAGTATCAAAATGAAGCTAAAATTAGTCCATATAGTTGCTGCTATTAGAGTCAGTTGAATTTCACGTTGTTTTCAAAAATTTGTCAATAAAAATAAAAGTAAGTTTTGATAATGAAAGAAAAATAGTATTGGGTTGCCTAAACAATCAACATTCCTACGTTTTGACAATAAGGCTGAAAGAAAAGTCATTAATAAGCAAATAAAAATCTTTATTCGCAAGGAACAGCTTCGAATGATATTAGAACTAAATTAAATAGGAAGGTTACAATAAATAAACATTAAAATTACTAATTTTATTGATGAATTTTCAAAACGACCGTGATTTCTGATAACGAGCGCTATGCGCAATAATTTTAGCTGCGTTTTGATACCAAAACAATTTTAGTTATTTGAAAGGGCGAGCAGAAATTCCAAAAAACAGTTCACAATGCTGAATCCCTACGACCCGTTTTCATAACACCACCCTGTATAACTATTTTCATCGTAAAGTGAGTCGGAAGGAAAATATCGTCGAATTCTTAAATTGATGGCTGCGTAATTTCAAAAACGTTACTATACGTGCATGATTAGATAGAACAAGGAAATCCCTCAAATTTATACATCACGATCTGTTTATTTTTCATGTTTAACACAAGAGAAAATCTTTAAAACCTAGAGATGTTGTATTTATTGTTGATCATAAATCATTTCGAAACAAATAAATAAGATGAACGTTATTGGAACTGATCAGCAAGTAAAAACTGTGGCAGTAAAAATCCCAAAGATCCCAAAAATGTGAGGATTTCAATAATAAAAAACCAACTTTAATAAGATTGGTAATTGTAAATTTTAATTAAATACTTTCAATTATTTTTACGTTAAAAATTACTCACATTGTACAAAATCCAAAGCTTTCGAAAATAAACCAAATTGTTTGAATCCTTTTCATTAATTTAATAATCGGGAGTTTGTAACAAAACATTAATAATCTGTCCTGTTAACATTTATACAGGTTGATTTTTTATTAAAATTACGTTCAAAGTTTTTTCTATTACGACTGCGGTTAAAACGACGTATCGCTTTAAGCGACCTAATTTACTAGAATTTCTCCTGTTCAAGTAATATTAACGATAGCACCTTGTCATTAATACAACAATTATTGTTAGCTATTAAAATAAAGTTTATTTGTTTTTTTATTCTTAAGATTAGGTGCACATTATTTACCCTGAAACAAATCTAAAATTAAAAAAAACAAAGAATTCAATAATATTTGAATTGACATTTTTTCTAAGAATACTTTGTCGAAATGCAATTTCTGGAAACAGCTGTTTTTCGAGTAAATAGCTTTCCTATTTCCAATTCCTCGAAATGATATTGTATCAGAAAATTGATGTCAAGGTTTCTTTATTTTAATTTTAAAGTCAACTAGAATAAGTATAGTTATCGTTTTTGTCAAAATGCTGGGCGATTTACAGTAATATTCGTTTTTCTAATAGTCTTCATAATAACTGTTTGCAGAAAATTAGAATTCGAAGAATCAATAATTCGACTCATTATTTGCTCTACAAATTGCTTTCGAAAAACAGCTTCTGAGAATTTTTTTTGAAGATTTTTACGTAATTAGATGAAATTTTAAAAAAGCAAAAAGATAAATACAATATTTTTATGGAATTGGTAGCATGAGGTATTTTAAGTTATACACAAGATGCGAAATTAAATGAAGATATTTACTTTGATGAAATACATTGTTGAGATTAAAATTCAGTTTGATATTTTAACGTAAGATCGTCAAACTGGGTTTGATCGTCAACTATGGAATTAGGATTTGTTATTTTACTGAATATGATCCCTAAATTGCCTAAAATTTGTTTATTATGTTTAAAGGATGTTTGAATGAATGATTTAAATGTTGATGTTTGTTTTGGATAATGTGTTTTGCGAAAACATTTTATCTGGTTGTTTAAAATATTTTAGATTTTGGTTGAATCTCATTGTAAAATTTATATTACTTTGTCCAATATTCAGTTAGTTGCAAGAGCATAGTAGTTGATAGATGCCGCTTGTTTTAAAACAATAATTTGTAATTTATTTTGGTGAAAAATGTTAGCTAAATTAGCTCGAGCTTTGAATTTTAAGCTCAGTTAATTTATTTGGATGGAAAAAATGAATTAGAGTGTGTTTATTAACTGTTCTCTTAAGTGGAATTAACGTTGTCATTTTTTTTAAATTATGTTGGATAAATTAAATTTATTAAAATTATTAAGAATAATTTGGAATGGAATTTAGTTTCAATGAGCAATGTGAAAAATTGTCTATATATTTTTTTATAATTTGTTTTAGACAAAGGGATGTGGAATAGGCGGTAGAAAAAAAGTAAATGACTGACACTGAAAGTGGTAATTTAAAAAAATATTTGAGCGGTAGTTGTAGGTTTACAAAATTCATTGAATGATTTAAATTAAAAATTAATTCTGTAATAAAAATTATTTGAGTAATTAAGAAAAACACGAACTTCTGATGTTAGAATTTTTTGAAATGTAAGAAGTGTCGTCAACCTATCTATTCCAAAAAAAAATACATTATTAATAAAAATACGATTGATTTCTAAATTGTCTAATAATAGTTCAGCTTAAATTAGAAAGAGGAGAAGACCCATTAGTAGTCCTTGTTTGTGTTTAAAAAATTGTTCATTGAAAGTGAAAAATGGATTATATTTTAGTAAATAACAATAATACTGAAAAAGTAATACAGAGTAAATAATAATTAAAATAAACATTACACATCAAATAATAGTTGTATCAAGGCACTATAGTTTAATTTTTATGACCAATATGTTTTAGTTGCTGGGGTAATAAAAAAGAATTTAGTGCCGAGGTATTATGTTTTTTCCGAAATCGCAAATTTGAACAAAATCGGACTTTTTAACGTGCTTTAAGAAGTAAATGTGATCAGCTGTTTTAATTTTACGACAAATGTTTACACAACTTTACCGGCAAAAGCGAACTTCAAAATCGTCCTATAAAGAATTACTTTAGTGTCGATTTTATTTACTTTACTACCGATTTTGTGCTACTTTATTGACGATTTTAGAAAAATGTTTTTATTTGACATAAGAACGACTGTTGTTTGTCTTGACAAACGCGATAAAGTAAAATGCAGCCGTGAAGTATTTGCGGACGTAAAGTTACGACATTTGAAAAAGTGACATTTTACGTACTGACATACAGACCGAAAGACATAGTTTAAGGTTATGTCGACGGAAAAAAATGTTTTTTCTAGAGGAAAGAAGTGTCTCCATAATACAAGAAGCATTTCAATATTGTATTCCAAAGCTTATCCCTTGAATTAAAAAGATTTTAGACCAAGATCCACCAATACGGTCACCAATCACGATGGCAAATTAAATTGCGGCTTCGCACCACACGCCTAATGTACTCAACAGAAAACAAAACAAACACATAGTTGGCGAGGCTGTACTTTTGCATTTTTTGCATTGCGGCTAAATCAGCTCAGCTCAGGTACCAGAAACGATGATTTTATAGGAGGGGACAAGGTTGTAGCCAATTGTAGCATCCTAAATAATAACTAGACCTGCAAATTATGAAATAAGTGATATAAACATGAAAAAGTCATGGCTGATTTTAAGGTTCATTTAGGTATATCATTAATTGAAGAGTGTCTTGCCTAACGTCCAAAAATTCTAAAAATTATTATCATCAAGGATTATTTAAAATGACATTGATGGAATAGCATTCAACCAGACACTTTATACCTAATTCTTTAATGCTGCAAGTGGAAGCCATACAGGCTGGGAGATTTAATGAATGCAGTTTTCAGATATCTACTTCACATTTTACTGTAACGGATCCAATAGACTAATTAGCAACTTTTTGAAGGATTTTCTTCAGCTTTCGTTCCATTTGATTAGAATATCGCCATATCTCGACGTTGCAACTGTTTCGAGGTGATAGATCATCTTCGGAATTGATAGGCAATGTTTCAGCAAGAAGAACACGATGTGAAATTTGATATTAGGTAGTCGATCGGATGGTTGTTCAATTTCTTGAGTTTTCTGATTAAGTGCACCTGTTGTTGATTCATCCGTTAAGGGGAATTCAGGTTTGCTTTGTCTATCACTTTGATTCCTAGAGATATTTACTCAAACTTGTCATAAACATCATAATCTTTTACTCAGGGTTCCATTGTCGTAGAAGAAGACATGCAATTGCAAGTTTGACGACTATATGAATGGGTGGATAGATAACTAAAAAAGTAAGAGTTCCCAAGGATCTCTTTGTTCTGCCCCGACTTGAGAAAGCAATTTTGGTAAAGGTAAGAATGGTAGACTGGCGATAGCATTGGTAAAAGAAGCGTGTGTTTTTTTGCTGCTTTTAGCATAACGTCACTGTTTAATCATTTTTGTAGTCGACCTTCAGGAGAACTATGGCTGATGACGTGTTTATATTTAGAAACAACCTTACGGTATGTACGCTAGCCTCACAACCTCATTGAGTTCTATACAAAACTTCTTGTGGACGCAGGTATTGACCAATATTACTTGCATAAGCTTTGCAAACCATTTTAGTTCTTATAAAAGGTTTCTTAGTGGTATCGGTCTTACTGAGCCATCTTTCTTAGAGAGTGCCCACGGGTTTGCTCTGTAAAGGACTTCTATTATCCCTTGTGTATTTTTTCCAGACAGCATCAGATTACATAGACTAGTCACGCATTTGACTGGTCTAGATACACTTCTCCGCCAGGGTTAGATCTCATGTCTTTGAGATGTTGTGGCCGAAGGCTATTGAGTCCGCTAGGAAAACCATTTGAAAAAGAAAATATTGCTTGATGCACGTCAGTGCAAGTTACTAGATGATATAACTCTGAGGCAGGTTAAGACGGAAAGTCCAAACCGCAAGATGAGGAGGGTTGTTTTGCTTTTAATTTTTTTAATGAGACATTTTTTACTGGTTGGAGCTTATTGTTGTTTGATAACTTCGCGTGTATCATCGTCTGATATTTTAGCTTTAATTGTCTGGGAGAACCCTTAAAGGTAGACGACATTATACACCTCTAGTTTTTTCCCCTTTGATGTCGGAAAGGATTTCTCGCCTTGTATTTTTTTGTGTGAACTAATAAAGTAAAGGCCACGCAGGAACACTTGTGTTTCAACCTTGTAACGTGTTACTTCAGGTATGAGCAATATCTTTTAAATAAATTTTGAGGATGCTGTATTTTGAACCATATTTAATTTTGCCCTTTGCACGTTTCTAGTGTTTACCTTTTACGTTCGTTTAAACCCCAGCTATAAAAAAATTAACTAATGAGAATGGTAATACGCACTCATGAATCGTTTGTCACCAATTTTTTTAATGTTTTTTTTCCATTTTATTAAAGATTAATTTAAATTGAGTTCATATAAATTGCTATGAGAAACAATCGATAAATGTAAGTTAAAATAACCACTGTCGCAGACGCATAAGACGCTCAGTAGTAATTTACGTACTATTTTTAAAACATATGAAGGGGGTCTTTTGAAACAATGCAACAAGATGCGTAACTAAATTATGATTTGTTTTAAGGGTCATTTACATCCATTTGAATTAAATTAACGTACGAAAAATTAAGAATTGGTAAGTGTTGAACGCCGTTCCGTTAACACTTGCGTTTACATTTAAGTATACATACGGAAAATTAACGTGATATACAAAATTGTTGGGTCAACTTTAACTTAAGAAAGTACTAAATAATTTATTACGTTTGTGTGCAGTTCTTACCATGAATGATGGCAAAGTAATGTTCAACGAGAACTTCTTAAGCTAACTTAGTAAATGTAAACGGAAAGCTTTGTTTATTCGTGCGTTAATTCTAATTCTTTTGTGCATGATGCATTGGTTTAGTTTAACTGAATGTGAACGATACTTGGTTCATGAATTTGCTTGTAAGTTAATTATAATTATCTTTTATAAGGAGAGGAACGCTTCTGGTTGAACGCTTCTTACTGATGTCGTTTTTTTTTGATGTATTGATTTAGTTTGATTTAGATGGGTATATTTTAAACCTCCTGGTAACAACCGTTAATTTAATTGTCTTGCCTTGGTCTGTTGCAAGTGGAGTCGTTGGTATACCTCCAGTGGGGAGTGTTCATCAGAAAGGGAGAGGTTTAAGCCGCCTGGCAACAGCCGTTGGTTGACGACTTAATTGTCCTACCGGGTTTGGTGCAATTGGTGTAGCTTATTTTTCTCTTCGGCTTAACATCAAACTTTTACTATGACATTTATTGTCATTGAACTTATTATTTACCTGCTGATACAAAGAATATCAAAGCTCAGTTTATTGTGTTTGTTGATTTATTATTTTATTCACATAAATGTATGTATTATGTTGTAATGTTTTTTTGTTTTTTTTTGTATTTCTACTAACATTAGACAAACGAAGTCATGAGGCTATTTAATTACTATTTATCTCTTAAGAATTGATATATGATAAACATATCTTGTTGCAGTGTTTTATTTGATTTGGTAATATTTTGATTTATTGACATTTTATGTGTTATGCGTTTGTGATTTGTGTGTTATTTGTGTATGTTGTTCAATGTACTTTTCAGGTTTTCCTTTTGGAACAGGTTGCTGACTTTTAATGTATGTACTAGGCCATAGGTTAGTTGTCACCTATGATACTCGTGACTCGTGAAATTTTGTTATGTTTGTATCACGACAATAAGAATTTTTTTGTTTGTGCAGTGTTAATATAGAAAATAATTATTGTCTTTCTGAATTTAAACAATGTATTTATAATCTTGTTAGTTGTATCTGCCTTTAAAAACTGAGTGAGACATTATCGACAAAAAAATACAAACTTGTTGCAGTAAACGTTATTAAATTAACTTAAAAGAGTCAGTTTTCGGTATGCATGTATTTATACGTTACGGAAATGTGTTGTTATTGTAAAAATATCTAACGTTTTCTATAAATAGAATTAAGCTCGAAGTTGAAAAATAGGTTTGGTATAAAAATCTAACTTCCGTTAGGTAAAAATACAATATTCTTATTTTTGCGACGCGTTTATTTTTGTATCGGTTTTTTAGGGAAAAACTCAAACACGGTTGACTAAAAACATTTATATAATGAGTTTGGTTGGAAAACTCAAGGATCGTTCAGAGTCGTTTTTTGGTATACGTGTGAGTGAATAGTATTAGTAAGAAAAAAGATAATAAAAATTCTTGAAATTCTGTTATGTTAGTTTGAAATAATGCCTGCATAAACTCGTATTCAGGAACGAATCTTACTATCTTTTCGTATTGATTCATGTGAATACAAATTCTTTCCTGTACGAAATTTTTCTTCTTTCACCATTACCTACGCGAAAATTACTAAATTAAATAGATTAACAAAGTTTCAGCTCTTTCTGTTTTTACTAATAAAATTTGTCTCCTAAGACAAAGAAGAAGAATAATGCGAAACCGATAGGTTTTGATATAAAAATTACTATACGGAAACGCTAAAACTTTTGTTTTAAGAAACGTTTGATCTATGTAAGTACCTGCAGTGTATCATGTGATAAATAACGTCCTTCTAATAAGTCTTCAAATTCTAATTTTTCGATTTGAAACAAATATTTGAAATTAAATACCTACATCCACTAGTAAGGAAACTAGCAGGTGAGTAACTAAATGATAGCAAATTGTCAATTAGTAATTATTTCTGAATTTCAATTTTATGACGCTACTTGATGTGACATTCAAGTTTATAGGTGTATTTGCTCTTTAACTAGCTCTATCGTATGCTTCTCTTTATGTAAATTTAATGTCATTACACAGCACTTAACATCTAAAATTTTCACAACACGTCACTAAGTAAATGATATTATGAATTACGTTTATTGTGCATAAAAATTTGGCATTTGATTCTTTTAAATATTTTCTGGGGAATTTGTATGGTAACACGTGCAATAAACGGGAGGTTTTGTAGATATTGCGATTTTTGTGTTGTTGTTATTGAAGGGTAGGTACGTGCTGAATCCACTTATTAGGTAATCATAACTGTTACAAATATGTTTCTTGTTGAATGTGGATAAGAACTTAGAAATAAAGTAGCTTATCGATTATTATTTTCTAAAACTGATAAATAACAGTATTTTATACTAGCTACAGTATAATGAGATTCAATAATATCACCCCATCTTAAGAGCATTATGTGTGGTAAAATCGCTATCTATATCAAATCGATAAGGACACTATTATTTTATTTTATAGAAAGCATGTTAAAACAAAATACGGGGAATAAAAACATTGCATATTAAGGGGAAAGCTGGATGTTTGCATGAAGCTAAATAACATATCAAATATCCCCGCCAATGCATGCCCCGCTAAAAATGTTTTCACGAGTCAAGAAAAACGGTTTTTCGCAAAAACTTAGTTTGACGTAACTTTTATTGAAAAATAGTGGTGATAAAATTTGTAGCTTAAAAAATTGCCTACAAAAATCATATTACTTTTTTTGTAAAACTAACGGTTTTTTAAAAAACTCGATTTAAAAACTTTTAACGTACAGTATACACCCCTTAACGGTATCTATATCAAATGTTTGTAATTAACGTTAAATTGACTTAAAATATTGGAAAATTTATTTTCGTGAAAGTTTCAAAGACTCTAATAATACAAACTAAGTGCTTAAGAGAAGTAACTGGTCCCAACCTCGATTGGTCTGAAACTGTTTGTGTAAACTAATTAAAGTTTGCTTAGTCGATTAGTGCTATATTTGGAGCGTGGACCAATCAACACCGTTTACCCCATAACACATGAAAACATGTAATTTTTTAACAAAAAATTATGGTAACAATCTATATCATACCAACTTTGACGACCCATTAGGGTCATTTATCGGTCAGTCCGCGCTCAAACAATAGCCCCATTTCACTCAGAACACTTTACTTAGTTTATAAAAAAAGTTTCAGACCAATGGGGGTGAACCGGTTACTTCTCTTAAGCCCAAACTAACATATGTGCTCCCTAACTAAACTAAATTATCAAAAATATGGCAGAAGTCTATTTTATTTGTGAAAAATCGTTGCTGGAAGGTAAAAAAAGGATAGTCAAACCGTAATAACCCCGCAATAAACTTTGGAAATCAATCGGGTTCATAAACTGATCTAACTTTAGCATATTTTATAGGTATAAATGCGCGGATATAGCGTAAGGAAAATGTCTAGGTGCATGAAAATACGGAAGCATTTACCTAAGGCTGTTTAATTGTCCTTGCCAATCTCCCATTCGCTCAGCTCCAATGTATTCTTTTGCAATTGACACTATACAAAAATATTCTACCCATAATTTTGACGTGGGACCTCGATCTTCATATTCTTGTAAGCATTTATTAAGTAAATATTCACAATCATCATCAAAATTTTCAATGTCATCAATCGACATAGTTTGTGGAAGGTAGTACGAAGAGTCTTCATCAATATTAACTTTTTCGATATAATTATTGCCAAAGCCACATCGATTAATAAATGATCTCTCACAGATCTAGCACAGACACGTTCAATCAAAATTTTTTCTATAGAATTAGGTTCATAAATATAGAAAGAGCTTCTTCAAGACCACTTCCTTACATAATATAACCAAGCAATCCCAGGTACGGCATGATTAAATGAAAACAACCAAGCCTGATAATAATTTTTGATAATGATAATTCTTCAGGAGCTGCCGCAACAATATATCGTGCTTTAGCATATAATTGCTGATCAAAAGTAATGATGCACACTTCGTTACCATATTTTTTTGCATTCTCTAGGGCGCACAGTAAAGTTGAGTAAACAGTATTATAGTTTCTTGTTGGTTGATGAATAAATGGTAAAAAAAGAATTCGAGACATAGAAAAGTTATAATTTTGCATAGTCAAACGTTCTATATTTCTACTCCAACCGGACACTTCTGAGATATTACTCCATTTTCCATACATCTAAAATATATCAATCTTTCGGAGTATAGAAACTGTTAGATTTCCATCCACAACATTTTCCACAACTATTTTAATAAATTCTATAACACCATTGTTTTCATCAATTTACACTGGGACTTTTGTCGCAATATCTTTTGTACTGAAAATAACATTAGTTCGTGCCATTGGTTTAACGGCTTCAATTTATGCCCATCAAGTGTATAGACATTTATATCGGCATTATCAGCAGCATATTGGAGAAAAAGATCGGTTTCAGGTGATAAGGCTGGGTGTGATGAACTGTCTGATTCATACCTGACTGTTTCTTGTATGATTCCAAAAGACAATAGTACGTCAAATAGGCGTTCAGATTCAAATCGTCGATAACAAAATATCGAGAGACCAAGTTGCTACTGTGATACAAATAATTTTGAACGACCAGCTGCCAGAATGGCATGACTAATGGCAGTGCATTTTAGTTTAAGACGATCCAGTGCATTCCTCCGATTTTTTAAAATTATTTTACGAAATACTAGTTCTGTGGTAAATAATTCATTTCGAGTGCCGTAAAAATTATACGCGGAAGTCAAGCATATTAGCTTCAAAAATACAACGAGAAGAAGCGAATACATCGATATCTGTAAGTCCACCGCACAGTAGAATACGTTACAGTGAACCACGGTTTTCATTTGTATTTTTTGTGGAGAAGAAGCGAATGAAGAAAAGAAAAAATCATTCCGATTGTTTTAAGTATTTTATGCAGTCTGCTACGGGTGGTGCAGTTGGTCGTCCCGTCCCGTATTAGTATTATCAGCGATGGAAGAAATATATTCATGTATTGAGAATAATGATAAATGTTAGTTTATTTTAAATAATAAAAGGATGTATGCAAAGATTATGTACCAGATGACAAAACTATTAACAGTAGACTTGTTAAAAAATATGATAAATAATTATTATCAATAAAAGTACCTATTTAACTATTATTTGTTTCACTGGTGCACAATATGATATTTTAAATAAATCATGGTATGACAACAAAAAAACTAAATGAAGTAAAATAATGCCTTCGAATTATAAAAACAACTGTAGCTATTATTCGGGAAGACATTAGATCGATAATAGTGAATAATGAAAATTATCCTCCTCCTAGCAAAATGTTCGAGGATATGAATGACGAAATTCCAAATTGTCTGACTGTTTTGTTAAAAGAAATAATTTTAAAAAATCGGAGGAATGCACTGGATTGTCTTAAACTAAAATGCACTGCCATTAGTCATGCCATTCTGGCAGATGGTCGTTCAAAATTATTTGTATCACAGTAGCAACTTGGTCTCTCGATATTTTGTCATCGACGATTTGGATCTGAACGACTATTTGACGTACTATCGTCCTTTGGAATCATACAAGAAATAGTCAGGTATGAATCAGCTACAGTTCATCACACCCAGCCATTTGTCTTACCACCTGAAACCGGATCTTTTCTCCAATATGCTGCTGATAATGCCGATATAAATGTTTATACACTTGATGGGCATAAATTGAAGCTGATAAACCAATGGCACGAACTAATGTTATTTTCAGTACAAAAGATATTGCGACAAAAGTCCCAGTGTAAATTGATGAAAACAATGGTGTTATAGAATTTATTAAAATAGTTGTGAAAAATGTTGTGGATGGAAATCTAACAGTTTCTATACTCCGAAAGATTGATATATTTTAGATGTATGAAAAATGGAGTAATATCTAAGAAGTGTCCGGTTGGGTAGAAATATAAAACGTTTGACGATGCAAAATTATAACTTTTCTATGTCTCAATTCTTTTTTACCATTTATTCATCAACCAACAAGAAACTATAATACTGTTTACTCAACTTTACTGTGCGCCCTAGAGAATGCAAAAATATGGTAACGAAGTGTGCATCATTACTGATCAGCCATTATATGCTAAAGCACGATATATTGTTGCGGCAGCTCCTGAAGAATTATCATTATCAAAAATTATTATTAGGCTTGGTTGTTTTCATTTAATCATGCCGTACCTGGGATTGCTTGGTTATATTATGTAAGGAAGTGGTCTTGAAGAAGCCTATAGAAAAAATGTTGATTAAACGTGTCTGTGCTAGATCTGTGAGAGATCATTTATTAATCGATGTGGCTTTGGCAATAATTATATCAAAAAAAGTTAATATTGATGAAGACTCTTCGTACTACCTTCCACAAACTATGTCGATTGATGACATTGAAAATTTTGATGATGATGTTGAATATTTACTTAATAAATGTTTACAAGAATATGAAGATCGAGGTCCCACGTCAAAATTATGGGTAGAATATTTTTGTATAGTGTCAATTGCAAAAGAATACATTGGAGCTGAGCGAATGGGAGATTGGCAAGGACAATTAAACAGCGTTAGGTAAATGCTTCCATATTTTCATGCATCTAGACATTTTCCTTACGCTATATCCGCGCATTTATACCTATAAAATATGCTAAAGTTAGATCAGTTTATGAACCCGATTGTTTTCCAAAGTTTATTGCGGGGTTATTACGGTTTGACGTAGTGACAAATTTAGTTGTGGAATTTGGTCTGACATGATCATTTACCAGTCTCTCATGAAATAAATGGAAACAGACGGAGGTGTAGAACGAGGGAGGACTCATCAAATTATCATGTAGATGCAAGAAATTCAGGTGTTAATAGAAATAATGAAAATGTAAAAAAATGAATTGAATGGAATTTTTTTTGGAAATACAAATAACAAGCACAGATTTATTTCTATGTTACGTGAAAAGTTTGAAGCTGATAAGACATGGATTTGTTAGTAATATTAATTGCACGAACACCCATCGATAAAATCATTTATTTTTTAAAACTTAAAAAAGCCAAAACACAAACAACAACATATTCCTCGCAGAGCTTAAGCTTGTATCCAACGTGTAAAAATCATATTTCATTTTTACTTGTAATGACCGGTTGTGATCTACCTCAGCTGCTTTTTCCAGAATGCCTTTAAATTACTGGAAAAGAATAAGGAATTAATTAAGTACGCTGGTGGTTTTACTAAAGAAAAACGCTCTTTTGAGGCTGTTTTTAATAATTTTCCGTTTTCTGCTGGGTATGTATAAAGCACCAATAAAAAAAGTGTCTATTGATAATTACAAGTATTTAAAGTTTGCAAAATTAGCACATTTAAAAATCACTAGAGCAATCTTCCCTTTCGCCAACATCTAGTGCTGCTCGGCAACATTTATATCAAGTTTACTATGATGTGCAAGTATGGCTTGGTAACAATCTTGACCCTGTAGACTGGGGGATGAACATTTCAAGAGCCAGTTAAAACTCACCTTTCACCCGCTCCTGATAGTCTACTAAACTCAATTTTTTGTAATTGCACCAAGGGATGTACTTTGAACTGTGGTTGCACAAAAGTTAGATTACACTGTTCATCAGTTTGCGGTAATTGTCACGATCAGAATTGTTTGAATGTATGTTCCGATGCGTTTAATGGTGTTAGCAATGATTAGTCAATTGAAGATGTAGATATATCGTATTTCTACACTGAAACTATGGAAATACAGGAGACGGAAGAAGAAGGCGATGAAGAGTTTGACATTGTAATTGAAATGGAGTTAGAAGAAAAAAATTTTTAAATAGAAACAAAATTTATTTATTTATTCGTATTATTATAAATATATCACAAATTAACATGGATTATGCCTACTAGTGACACCACTACAAAAACGCATCTATTATGACAAAAAAAACTTTATAACTATTTAAATCAAACTTTCTCAAAAACCGAGTCTTACAAAAAAAAAGTGATAAAATGTTTTTTGTAGGCAATTTCCTAAGCTAGAAATTTTATAACCACTATTTCTCAATAAAAGTTAGCGCGAATGAGATTTTTGCAAAAAACCGTTTTTTTTGCATTGGCGGGGATATTTGAAATGTTGTTTAGAACCATAAAAGGAAGTTTCATCCAAAATCTAGCTTTACGGAAATTTTTGCGAACTTTGACCTATATTTCGTCTTTATTCCCTGAATTATAATTAGTTTCAGATTTTACCGCTTCGTGACGCTGTTTTACAGGTAGAAATAACATGTTATTGAAGCGTTATAATAACATCCGTATATCCAATTGGAATATCCTAATTTTACATTGGAATTGAACGGTACCGTTGATTGAATATTCGAACGGTACAGAAGGCTCTTAAACATATTTCAATAATTCACTTCAATCGAACAAATTAGTCTAAAATTACACGCGATTTATAGCAGCTGTCTAAATGCTCAACCATATACATGTATTAACACTATAATGCCCACACATGCAGGAAAGTTACATATTACATCACGAGGTAATTGTTTTCCGGTGTAAATACTACAACATAATGCATATGGTTCTGTTTGTCTCATTTAATTTAAGATGAAATACATGTCATTGATTTAGAGTATGGTAATTTTATGGTACCACATATAAAAATTAAATTTAAGTTTTACTGGCAAACAAGATTTCACACATTAAGCTAACGTATAAAAGTTGTTTGGTGTAAATCTCATCAAGGAAATTTAACTTTGCAATTACGTAACCCCAGAGTTAAACTTAACCCCATGCAAGATTTGTGAACATGTAAATACAAATAAGTTATCTTTGCTCTAGAATTAAGTACCGACTTTGTAATTAGATCTGAATCGATGAATAGTTTGCAACTTATATTAGATTATTTCAATATGTAAAGCAAAGAACTGTTAAATCATGCATTGATCCTGGTCAACGTGCCGTGTCTAATTATAAGTTTATATCGAAGTCGAATTTAGAGAGAAGCATCTACTAGTGGAACTGCAAAGGAGCGCTGCATCTTGTTTAACTGAAATGTAATCAATACCGTCAATGGCAATAAAGTGGAAACACTCTGCGACAGCAAATGCAGAAATAAAAAAATATTCAAACACCTTCAATTCCTCTTCCTATAGACCGGCAGATAAATGGCTGATTTCGCAACATAACTTGCTACAGTCTGCCTCTTTGCATATACAAAGAATAAGTGCATATTTGAAAAGCGCTATGTTAGCGGTCCTACGTGATATGACATTTGCAAATTGTTCATGAAAGAATATGATTGTTTTGCTTACTTTATTCAATCTGCCGTTCTTCAGACATTAAAATATCCAACAAATTGTTGACGGAGATTTTTATAATTAAAACCCACTTGCGAGCTTATACTTCAAAAAATATCGATTTTTCGAGTATGATCGAAGGGGACTAAAATTGTAGCGAGCACAATCTCCCACAAAACTATCATTTTGGAACGATTGTATATGCGCGGCATAGCGGGTTACAGCCGATCAGCAGCCAATGGATCAAGATTTTGATAATGAACCTCAACCGTTAGGTTTGTATTCAGTGTTTAAAATAATTAAACATAAATTGCTCAACGCATTACTATAAATTGGTACAAATAATTCGTAAGCAAAATTGCAAAATTTATATTTAATACTTAACAGTGCATCAACATAATTTCATAATGTGTTACTGTAACAATAAGTAAACCGCTTAATGTAAGTAAACTGCTTAGTGCACAATCTAAAAGGTATAAATACTCAATTAAAAGTTACATAAAGCATCATTCTATTAAACCAGTTTGAACATTTGGCACCTAACACAGAAGCTGATATTGTTGAAATATTGCTTACCGGGGTAGGTGTCTACAGTAAAAGTACACCCTAATCAACGTGCTTTTACATTTGGTCCTTCGAGTTAAAATCCACAACCACGGCCAAGAAGACGCCAACAACTAACTACTACACAACCACCGACTCAGAAGACGCCGACAACTAACTACTACACAACCACCGGCCAAGAAGACGCCAACAACCAACTAAAATCTACAACCACCAGTTAAAAGAAGTAAACACAAGAAGAAAAAAAAACTACAATAATCAAAATGGAAAAGATCAACGCACTCGTTCGACAGCAAGAACAGCTAGTTCAAGAAATTTTAAAACTCCATAACAACAACATTCAGCATCAAGAAAAACACAAATTTACATCTTAACATCAGCGATGCCCTCAAAGAAACTCGAATTCCAAAATCAAGATCAATGGGAGAACAAAATCTTAGCAGATCCAACATTTAATATACCAGGACCAATTGATGCTATACTAGGAGCCGAAGAATATGGAGAAACCATCCTAGAAGGAATAAACAAGGCAGAAAATGGGCTACTAGGACAACAAAAGGAACTAGGTTGGATAATATCAGGAAACATGAAGCATATATCCTACGAATCCTTCAAGGTATTTAGCATAATTAACCGTACGGAAGAAGAACAACAGCTGACAAAATTTTGGCAATTTGAAGAAACTGGTAAACCAACGAATATATCAGAAGAAGACAAAATATGTGAAAATCACTTCGACAAAATAGTTTAAAGAAACAAAAATGGAACATATACAGTAAGCATTCCCTTTAAACCACAACAAACCCAGCTTGGAGAATCAAGACAACGTGCTGTAGCAAGATTAATCCAACTAGAAAAAAGGTTAGCAAGAGATCAACAACTAAACTAAGGGTGGTCTTCGATGCGTCATCCAAAACATCAAACAACATTAGCCTGAACGAAACAGTGTTGACCGGTCCAAGATTGCAACAAGACCTAGCCCACATACTCATTCGATGGCGAAAACACTACATTGTCTTCACCGCCGATATCGAGAAGATGTATCGTCAAATAAAAATTACGCAACAAGATCAGAAGTATCACCGTATTTTATGGAGGTTCAATACAGCCCACCCCATTCAAGAATACACACTTACAACTGTCACATATGGTACTTCAGCCGCACCATACCTGGCTATTAAAACTCTTCACCAGTTAGCGATATATTACCAAGAAGTATACCAAAAGGCAACGCAAGTAGTACTAAGCGATTTCTACGTGGACGACTTGATGTCAGGTGCAGATACAGAAAAAGAAGCAATAGAAACCCAAAACCAATTAATAACGCTCCTTAAATATGGAGGATTTCACCTTTGCAAATGGTGTAGTAACAATAAAAAGGTACTACAAGCAATATGTGAAGACGACAAAGATCAGTCAGCCATAGAATTAACCGGGGATGGAACAAGAAAGTCTCTCGGAATCCACTGGGCTCCATATGATGACACCTTTCGCTTTAGAGTCACCGCAAAAGACCATATGGTTTTTACAAAACGAAACATATTATCGGAAGTAGCTAAGTTGTTTGATCCACTAGGATGGTTAGCCCCAGTGCTAGTCAATGCCAAAATGTTAATCCAAGAACTTTGGTTACAAGACATTGAATGGGATCAGCCCGTACCAGAAAACATAAAGACGAAATGGATAAAATTCTCCAAATTTCTAAAAATGGTGGAGGAAGTCAAAATTCCTAGGTAGATCAATTACAAAAGACAACAAAATGCGTGGAACTACATAGATTCTGCGATGCGTCAGAAAGAGCATATGGGGCAGTCGTATATGCAAGGACCATCAACCAAGAAGAATCAGCGATATCACTATTAACGCAAAGTCCAAGGTGGCTCCAGCAAGATCTAGGATAACGTTAACACGTTTGGAAATGTGTGCCGCAAGACTTCTCGCCAAATTAATGGAAAGAACAACTACAGCAATAGGCATCACGAATGTGTCAATTTACACCTGGACCGACTCTATGATTGTCTTGGGATGGTTGAAAAGAGACTCAACCAAGTGGAAGACATTTGTCGCTAATAAAGTAACAGAAATTAACACAATACTGCCAGCTGAAAAATGGCACCATGTACAATCCAAAGACAACCCAGCAGATGTCATTTCACGAGGAACAAATCCATCAAAAAATAAAGACCACACAATATGGTGGAATAGCCCTAATTGGCTAAAAGATAGGAAGCAATGGCCAATACAACAAGAACTTCCACAAATAGAGGAAGAAATGAAAAGAACCTGTCACACAATAAGGCGGGAAGAGCAGGATAACATAATAAATCGCTTTTCCTCTTTTACAAGAATGATTCAAGTACTGTCATATTGCAGAAGACACAAAACAACGTAATAAACAAACTGGACGGTTAACAACAGAAGAAATGGAGGTAACATTATCCAGCATCGTATGTTCTGATCAAAATTACCATTTCAAAACAGAAATTAATCATATCAGAAGACATCAACGGGTAAACAAACAGAGCAACCTACTTTGTCTTTCTCCGTTTCTGGATAACAACAACGTGCTTCGAGTTGGAGGGAGATTAGAACACTCGAACTTAGAGTACAACAGGAAACATCCCATAATCTTATCATATTCAAGCCATTTAACAAAACTTGTCATAAAAGACGCACATCACAAGACGATGCACTCTAGTAATCAGACGACCCTGGCTTACATTCAAAGAAAATATTGAATAATAAAAGGAAAAAGAGCAGTAAGAACCATCATCAACCAATGTATCATATGCTTAAGCAATAAAACAACAACTACCAACAATTAATGGAGAATCTAACAGCTCCACGAGTAACACCATCACCAGCCTTTTCGCATACAGTAATCGATTACGCAGGGCCAATCCAATTAAGAACCGTCAAAAAAAGAGGTCACAAGTCATACAAGGGATATATTGCATTATTTATATGTCTATCAACTAAAGCGATACACTTGGAAGTAGTGAGCAGCATGACTACGGATGCATTTATGTCACTATTCAGACGATTTACAGCAAGAAGGGGACAATGCAGTCACATATACGGTGACAACGGAACGAATTTCGTAGGAGTGAGCAAATTACTAGAAAAGAAGTTCACAAACTCACCAGTGAAGATGCAGTTCAAGACCCCATAGCGACTGGTGGTATTCAGTGGCATTTCATTCCTCCGGCAGCTCCTCACTTCGGAGGACTATGGGAGGCCGGAATAAAATCGATGAAGTATCATCTAAAACGGATAATTGGAGACTCTACATTAACATACGAAGAATTAACGACACTTCTCTGTCAGATTGAAGCATGCCTAAATTCACAACCGCTGTGTCGATTAGAGGACACCGCAAACAACATAGAGCTGGAAGTATTAACTCCGGGTCATTTCCTTATAGGAAGAGAATTACTTTCTCCCCCAAATCCAATTAATACGTTTATTACCAACAACCTATCAACAAGGTGGAAGTTTCTGTAAAAGGCAAAAAAGGAATTTTGGCAAGCCTGGTCATCAGAATATTTAAGTCGTCTGCAACAACGGTACAAATGGCAAAACACGTCAAGCAATCTGACGGAAGGCACAGTAGTTATAATAAAAGAAGACAACATCAATCCCAGTCGATGGCCATTAGCACGCATAACAGAAGTACATCCCGGCAGCGATCATAAGGTTCGAGTTGTTACCATCAAAAAAGCTGATGGAAATACACTGAAGAGGAGTATTACAAACTTAATCCCATTGCTAACACACCCGGACGGGGAAACAACATCAATAGAAGATGTTCAAAAGGTCAGCACAAACAATAGTCGTATAAAACACGTCAATACAAAACATCATACCATTCATTTTATTTGGCTATTACTATTACAACTTTTCATGCCGTACCGCATATTAGCCCACTATGAAATACAACACCCTCCACCAGGACTATACGTCAAACACATAGGTCATGTCACGATAGAACGAGGAATCTTTCGAATAGAAGTTAAATTCGATAAAGCTCAAATCGTTAAAAACGCAAACGATATTGCAACAATAAGCAAACAATTTCAAGATCTGTGTCAGGAGACCAAAACAATGTCAGACGAAACTCAGTGTGATGCCCTACTACACCACGTGCAAAAGCAGGAAGAAGATTTGAATGGATAAAGGCAGGAATTCAAAACGTCATAAAAAAACAAAGCAAAAAGGGAATGTTTGGGGATTTATTAACATCCATTTTTGGAGTTAACGATGAAGTATATGCCGATATCAATAAGTTGGAACAGAATCAACAGAAACTCATCACATCTGCTCAACAACAAACCAAGTTAATGCTCACAGCATTGACATCATTCAATCAGACGGAACAAAAAATCTACAACAAGCTGGAGCACTTCAGACAACGCCTCAATGAGGGAATTGAAGCCATAAATAAGATGAAAAAATGGTTTAAAACAATCGACGAAAACAAATTAAATATCCATTTACTCAACATCTACCAGATTGCTATCAACTTCATATCAGAAATGAACAACTACTATATTGAACTTCTAAACATTTATCTCGGCAGAGGAACAATAAACGATGTGCTAGCTCCTGCGCAGTTGAACAACATTATTGGTCATGCCAATTTAAAACTTCCTCACTATCTCAAGATTCTATCATTTCCAACCATCAAGACAGTTATGGAACAAACCGAAACTAATTTCAATGTCTTTGGATATTTCATAATTATTGATATTTCTACCTAGGACATAATTCATACGGCATCCATGCCATTACGGATAAAAAACGAATCATATTGGACTTTAAACGTCCCGAAGGAATTACTAGCCATGGACTATAATTCACAACTATACTTCACTCTCACCGACAATGAGTTCAAGGACTGCATAAGTACTGAAGAAAACAATTTTATATGCTCTCCAACCATTATTAAAAACATTGATGCTAGCCCGAACTGTGTGATCGACGAAATATATCAAAGAGCGAATCCAGTCATATGCGGGCTACAGAAAAGGCCAGTAAAAGGGATTGTATGGAAACAACTGCACATGGTCAACACATGAATATTCATTACCAACAAGGCAACTAAGATTGCAGTAATTTGCAATGGCGAACGACGAGATGTAACCCTAAACAGTACCGGTATCATCAAAATTGCGCAAGAATGCTACATCAAAACAAAGCAAAACACATTAGCTGCTCATCAGAGAAACAGCATACCGGTAATCGCCAGCAATTCAAAAGCCGTGTACATTCCAATTAATACGTCGATAGAACACCATTACCAACACGACATAGAAGAGGAACCAGTTTTTAAGCTCTCAGAAGACATATCGAAAATGGAAAAAGAAGAACAAATACTTCAACTTGATCTACATCAACACACTTGGAAATCTGTTAGACATCATTCCTTAATAACTAGCAGCATCACCACAATGGTACTGGTAGGCGGCGCAGCTCTCCTCTGGGAAATATATCTTTTCTGAACCAGAACGCATCCTATACAGCCATCATCAAGGCCAGACACGGATCATCAGACATCAACAAGGCCAAGGAGTGAAGAAATGATTGAATTACAACCTTTAAACACAATCACCGACTCAGTTACTTCGAGCGGGTAGAATGTTTAAAATAATTAAATATAAATTGCTCAACGCATTGCTATAAATTGGTACAAATAATTCGTAAGCAAAATTGCAAAAATTTATATTTAATACTTAACAGTGCATTAACATAATTTCATAATTTGTTACTGTAACAATAAGTGAACCGCTTAATGTAAGTAAACTGCTTAATGCACAATAAAATACTCAATTAAAAGTTAAATAAAGCATCATTCTATTAAATCAGTTTGATCATTTGGCACCTATCACAGAAACTGATATTGTAGAAATATTGCTTACCGGGGTAGGTGTCTACAGTAAAAGTACACCCTAATCAACGTGCTTTTACATTCAGCTTTCTTTGCATGTGCGACTTTTTTTCTTCATCTTTTCCCCGTTTAAATTCAATTATTCTTCCTTCGAAATAAAAAAATGTTTTGTGATCACCGACAATGAGGAAGAAGTTAGATTTAACTCCAAGTTATTCTGTCCAACGTACTCCAACCCAAAACCATAATTTGTAAACTACGTGTGGAACTGGATTTGAATTTAAGCCGCATAGAGTTTTTTATTCCTAACGGCACCAAATACCAAAGAGCAAGAAAGTAAGTTGCGCATAGAAATTGATGATTGTGAAAAGAAGCTAAAGCTTAAGGAAAAACAATGAGTCCACTCTATAAAGCACAGAAAAAATATGAATAAAAAAATAACTAAATTGTGTTCTAAAAATCCCGATGCTGCAAAGTCCTTGACTCTTTGTGCTAGCTCTGAACGTCAGAGTTTACTCAAAAATTAATCGAGCCGGTATCTAATATTTCCCAAAATGCTACTTCCGGTAGAGCAGAGTTGTCCTGAAGCATACCAAGAATAATATTTTTGTGTAGCTTCCATGAGATTGCTGGTAACGGTAACCACAGTTCTCGGCCCTTATTCCGTGATCTTTGTAAGATGATAAAGACAATGTTTCCCTGACAGCGGCAAACAAACAAGCGTCTTTGCTAATGCACGTTGAATACAAAGCGTCAGTGGCAAATCATGACTTTTTAGTTGCTTCAAGGTATAAATTGATTTTAAGCGTGTATGGTTTGTGTAAAGTGGAGCGGCCATAAGCCGTCTCATATAGTGGACTAACATATATACCAATCCAAAGTGGCAGCACGCTTCTTCCACTGCAGCCAATCACGTTCAAGACTAGGACACTTTTTAACCCTTGAATCTTTTTTTAATTTTATGAATAACGGAGACGGTGAAGTTGCTTATCCTTATTATTTCGGGCGACCACAGTATTGACAAAATCACAAAAAAATCGCACACGCCATAGTGCATTTATTGCTGACTAATGCCCCTGGAGTAGAGTAGAGTAGAGAAACAAATAGCTTTACTCAGTCGACAGCTAATAAGTGTTGTCCTTTCATACGATTCATTTGAGTCACATCTTCACCCAGAGCCAGAACAATTGGCGTTAACTTAGAAAAGAAAAATTTCAAAAAACAGAAAATATTTTGGTTGAAACATGGTCTGCAGTGTGCAATGACGGACACGAACTAATTGCAAAATACATCGACGCCATCAACGACACTTTCAGCGTTCCAGAACTGTAGCATACTGTTCCATACCTTATCGCTCAGGTTAATGAGCATTGGACCATTCAAAAGTCTGAAGAACATGACAAAAAATCATTTGCTACCTTCTTAATTCCCACTGCTTTTATTGGCCAAGTGCACATGGTAATTTAGAAAAGAGATGCTGCAGTACATGCGGGATCTACTTTGCATCCACTTTAAAAGCTGTATAACATCGTCGTGCGGTTCACAATGCACTAGCTTTACCGATTGTTAGAAGACGAACTATTAAGCTTCTGTGCGCAAGCGACAACAGTTTAGAGTGGATGAATCAGTGCAAAGTTAAAGGAGCACAAATGTATTGGTTCCAATAGTTACTTTTATTAATTTTCAATTCAAAAAAAATAAAATAAACGTAAGACTAGGGAAAGCGAGAAGGGGCTCAGCCAAATTTTTTTTACTAATTTTATTAATTACGATTCAAAAAAAACATTTTGAAAAATCTCACGTAAGATTAGAAGAGGCAACAGGGTGCCAAATCTCATGACATCTCACCAGCGTGGAGGGGGGGGGGTCAAAAAATGTCAAACGCCACACGTAATTAATAGACTCTCCCTTATGGTCTCACAAATGTTAGCAAAAACAAAAGTTTTTCATGAATAAAATATAGTTTTTTCCGTTGAAAGGTGATTGCAAATCTTGCCACCTATCTTCATATTTTTGTTACTTCTGGTTTTGCAACAAGTATAGTTTCCTAAGATCATTGGTATTCAGTACAGTATAAAAACCCTTTGATTTCTTTACAGGAAAAACCCAATCAGGATTAAATGTTCGTCAGAAATACTAAGTTCAGTAGGTAGAATTGATTACTACTCTCATGGGAAGTCCATAATAGAAGCTTAAGACAGCTGCCCAGTAACGGTAAAAGAATCACACTAGAAATTTTTTGGTAAAATTCTAAACTTTCTATAAAATAAAAACGTGTACACTTTTCATTTGAAATAAAAATACATGGAGGTGGAAATATATATTTTCTTTCAAAAACAGAATTATACTGGAGAAAAACTACCACCGCAAACCAGGATTCCTGCAAAAAGTACTCACTTTTCAAAGAGCATATTGATAGCATTAGACGAAATAACCAATCGAAATACAAAAACTCGCAATAAGAAAGAGTTAAAAGAGTACCTAGCACTTGGATCGACTGATACATGAAACTATGATACCATTAGTAGTAAAATCTTTTACATCATATACATACACAGCTCAAATATAAAATATAAATATAAGTTTTGCTCTAAATTTATTAAGGAAACTAAATTAATTTTTAGTGCTTCAAATTAAAATCATAAATTAACAAAGTTGAAGATTTAAATTCTGCAGTAAGTTCTGTATTTTTTGTCCTTGGTTTGAAAAATTTGGTGTTTTGTGAGACACATTGAAGATAAGGAAAAATGTTTTCTAGATGGGCTAGTCGCAAGAACAACCTTAATGTACAGTGCAATGCGGAACGTTGGTAGTACGGTGGCAGTGCGTAAATGTATTATTCAGTATAGTACACACTAAGTATTGAAGCGACTAGCCCATTGAGATGGCAGTGGTGTATCTTGGAAATTACATCGCATATAAGAGCAATAAATTGTTATTTCTTTTAATTTATTCCTCGTTATTAGTAGATGCAAGTGGTGGTAAAAACTTTTTTTTGAACTGAAATTGAAGTTGAAGAACAGAGTGACAACATTTGCCTCAGCGTCTCGAGTGATTCGTTTACACAACAAAGTGGTCGAAATACGTCCAGAACAGCTATGATTAGCTCCATAACCCCTTCTATTTTTGACGATGGCGCTATGAGAAAACATCGACTGAAGCCCTCCAAAATCGCTTTTTATGTGAAACAAACTCTTTTCTTAAACACCACCTATGTACTTGATAGATGCCATCTATTATACACAATTACAAAATGGAAACGTCATCCACTTTCTCTCAGGTTTGCAAGGATTACGTTCAGTGCGTATTGAGGAAATACAGTAAAAAGAATGCAGTAGTTTTTGATAGGTACTACGGCCGGCAATCACTAAATGACGAGAACAACGACCCAAAATCTAAACTCGCACTTTTGTTTTCGTGGATGTACGAAGAAATTTACATTTTTTCAAGTGGAAAATTTTTGACAAACTATTCGAACAAAGCCAAGTTCGTTGACCTTTTTTTAGACGATCATCGTACTGCGGGAATCACTGTGCTTTAGGTTAAAAGCAATGCAAATGCCCTTGTAGTCACAACAGCGTTGTCTATAACTAATAAAAAAATACAGTGACCGTTGTAGCCGTAAATACGGACATTCTTTTTATATTGATAGCAAGTCATGTCGTGTACATATGGAGGGCAGGAGGACAGTCCACCACCTCTAAGGTTTTTGACATCAAGAAAATTCAAGAAAGTCTTGAAAAATCTATTGCGAATATAATACTATTAATTCATGCAATTCCTGTACGATACACCACGTGAGCGTTTTTGAAAATCAAAAGATAAATATGTCCTTACTTGATCAGAAAAACGATCTAAGCACAAAAATGACAATCTTCATAATAGCACACGCGACCCACGAAGGTACGTCAGATTCAAGCAAGCTATTGAGCAGCAAACTTTAGCTGTAAAAAAAATTGTCCTTTACCAATTGACAATGATAACGATAAGTTAATTGTACCTATCAGTAGTATAAGAAGTTGTGTTAATAAATTTATAAAATGCGGCGCTTCAGTCGCAGCGGTATGCGTTAAGTGAATAGGTCAAATTAACCATTCCTAAATATTTCCTTAATTTTTTTTTTTTTTTTGCATTATTTGAAATACAAAATTAGTCCAAAAAAATTAAACACCCAGGTTATAGATGGGGACTATGTTCTCCGGTATTAGGACACTCCAACATTTTGGCGCAAATAAAACTTCTTTACTATTTTTTCTAGGTAGACAACGATGTCAATGGATTAACATTACAGACATGGATGGAGTTTCAAAATATACATTTAGAATATAATCCAGAAGACCTCCGATCGATGGCAAAACGATTACAGCCCGGAACTGTGTTTAGTGTCAATAAATCGTGACATGATTCTATTAGAATCAAAACGTTTGGTATTAAAAGATTCTCCAAGAAGTTAATATAGACCTTATACTTTAAATCTCGTTTGTAGAATCTTCAAGAACACTAAGTTAGAATTGTCAAAAAGCTAATTAAACAAATTATAGAACATCTCTGGATTCTAATCTTAGATACCACACGTTTCTTATAGTTATTATAGACTTGTAGCTGACGTTAAATGTACAGCAAAAAAATTAATTCTACGTGAATTTCGAATGTATATTTGTGCCATATTGCACAAATCATATCTAGAAAATCTAAATAAAAAAACTGGGGATGCTATACTATAATCTCGATAATGAAAGAAAAATGAAATTGAATTCATTAATAGAAAATATTAATTTCGTACATTCAAATCGTAAAAGTGTGCGCTTTTAAATAAATTTGGATTTACAAATCAATCTTCTAAAACGATTAGAAAAATTGCAGCTAATTCTATTGCTTCATTAATGTTTCATTTCAATTGGCTTAGGAATGAAAAAAAAAATCTACACCTATCTCAAAAGATATATCCAGGGCTTCTACTTTAGAAGAACTAAAGCAAGCATTGAGAAATACAAAACAGAAGAATAAAGCTGTTGGTTTCGATGGAATGCTTCTAGAATTCCTAAAAAAAATTGAGGAATTATTTTTGAAGTGGCTACTTGTCTGCAACTTTGTCGACAGATGTGTAAGCAGTCGATCCTTCAATTATTATAGCCAACTAAGTGTTCGCAACAATAAAACCTCAAGTCGCCTGCTGTAAGTTCACAAGAGATTGTACAATACCAAACAAACACCGAGAATCGCTCGACAGCTGTTTCGTCATTTTCGGATTCTTCAACAGCGAAAGAACTCGAGTGTAAGTTCACTATTGTACAAATGTGTGCTGTCGACTATATTTCTTACTGGAGGGGACCCATCATAAACGATCAATGTTGACAACATTGTCTAAAAGACAGTTTTTTTATCCTATTTGATAGGGGCCAAAAGTCAGGCAATACTGAATTATAAGGCAGTGTCTCTTTTTTAAACTCCACCTTAGAAAATAATATTTATAAGGTTTTGGAAAGATTAATTTTTCAATGAATTAATCAGTTACATAACAATAAGACAATCATCCAATAATCAAATTTATTACTTTTGTTTGTGCATGCGGATTTTCATTATCAATTGCAATGCTCTTAGAAGTACATTATTTTGAAGGTAATTTTTTAGTATATGCCTTATCTATTTTTGTATATAGTTTTCATACTGAAGTGAGCTTGAGTGTCCCTCTATACCAAAACGTGTATGAACACATGGATAAAAGATCAAAGTTGAACACTTATTTTAAAATTTTTAGCATTTAGATATTAAATTAAATAAATGTATTCATGATAAGAATAATTTAACTTAACATTTAACATCTTAAAATTTAACATTCTTCCACGATAATAAAATTGTTCAAAAACTTTTTGCTTGTACAAGCTTTCAGATTCTCTAATTAATATACGCAATAACAATAATTTGAAAGCGCACGTATATATAGGTAAAAGTTTTTTAATTTTCCGTTTTTGTTTAGTAAGCGTTTTAAGAAAAATTCCAATTAACTACTTTCGTTTGCGTTTTTTTTTAAACAAAGTTCACGTCAATAACAAGTTTTCGAGAATAAATTTAGATAATAATAAACAATTGTTAGCAATAGGTAATAAAGCGTCATATAAACGCTGTTACATAATTTAGTTATAGCATAAATTTATAATTAATTATTATCAACGTCGGAGCTTAATTTAGATTATGTTGTACACCTAAATCAGTTGAAAAATGAGCCATTACTTTCGTATATGCGAAAGAGATTTAGATGTTTTATGTTTATGTACATTATTAGTATCGAATTTATATTTGAAACTATTTACGAACACTCTTATTAATTTTTCATAGAATATAAACATGTGACGTCATCAACATACATAATGGGTAGAAAGCAAATAATTACAATGTGCCATTAATTCAAAGTAATCAAAAATATTATTAATGTTTTGAAAGGGAATTTTCAGTTAGCGGACATCACCAAGTAAGCGATAAAAAAGATATTGATCAGCAATTAATCTAAAGTACGTTGTTCTTTGGTTAAAAATTAAACGCGACCTGTTCTTTAACTTTCTTTTTGTAGAATTGAAAAATGGGCATTTAATCAAATAAAACGTTAAGCACTTCATTAACTACAAACAAATAAACAAGCACTTAAAACTTGCACGATAAAAACTTAAAACTTTTGTTATGCAAAAAAGGCTTTTTATCGAAGACTATTTGAAGAGAGCTTAAATATTTTTCGGTTTTTGTTTGTGTTTCTACTTTCTAAGACACACTTTTAAATTAAATTTTTCCTAATAGCAATTCGTGTAGTTTTTAATTAGTGGAAGCCGTTTATTATAATAATCCATATTAAATTGCTCTATTTATAGTTATTGAGGTCAGACAAAGCTTAATGGGATATGCTTGTTTCTTTAGAACATAGACACTTTACTATATGAAACCATTTTTTTCTTTCTTTTACCTCTTATGTAATACACATATTGTTGAAATAGATGGTAACACAACTAGTGATATATTAAAACAATGATAACGTTTTTTAGTGTAATTCATTTTGGAATTCAGCTTAATTTATTGCTTCTGATACACTGAACGTGAGCGAGCTATTTGTTAACGTTTTCGTTATATTTTTTGGCATTGGAGTTTTAGCAATACATTATCGGTAACAAAATTGAAAGATTCGAACACTAATTTACTAGAAATAATGTTTATTTCTACATAAATCTTTATTAGTAAATGACTAGGTAAAGAATATGCTCACCAAATGGTAGTTATTTAATAGAATAATACCAATATTAATTAAATTATTTAGGTATAAATATAAGTTCTTTAAAATAAATTTCAAATTTTCTAACAGTTTTGGCTATATAACGTTTTTTTGTAAACACCAACGTAGTCTAAATTATTTATTACTGTGAATTTGTTTTTGGCAAATAAGTTGATATTCATAATCATAACCAAACATATCAAACAAAAATTTGAAAATAATATACTTTAAAAAAAGGGTAAACGATTGTAATTCTAAATAAAGAAGAATTTATAGACAAAAAAATTATTTTTAACAATTCAGAATTTACAAAATTATCAAAAAATGTATTTTTGAATTTCTTCACTGGAAAAATTTCGTATACTACTTTATTTAGTTATACAGCTTATCAATAATTCACTTTTGAACCAAGATAATATCTAATGAATAAATTTTATATGAAAACAATAAATACTAAAACTATTGTAAACAGTTTATTAAAATTAAATTTATCTTTGTATAAAAAAGTAAACTTTAATTTCTTTTGATTCTTTCTAATTTCTACCCACCAGTTTTACTTGAAGATACTTTATCTATTTTTTAAACTTCTTATTGACGTTTATTTTAGACTCTACAAGGTTCAGATTTTATTAATGTTTGCCTTAATTAATTTTTCAATTTTATTAATTAAAGCTATAAACAACAGCCAAGATTTTCGATCACATTTTTGAAAAATAAACCTAGACAACTTTTTGACTACTACCTATAATTAAAAAGGATCTTACTTAAGTAATAATACAATAATTACTTTACTCAAAATCCTTTTGCTATTTTTCACATAAATAATTTTAAATTTCTTACTTTCATAAATCACATAAATATTAATTTTTATAAAAAATATACAGTATGTCCCAAATTAAGTAAAATGGTATAGCTGTCTTCGTTATTAATAAATATTCAATTTTGGTTAAATGAGAAATGATACAGGATGTGGCACTACCAACGAATTATTCTGTAGCATTAAAAAGACAAATAATATTAGAAATGTTAAGGCATAAATATATCGAGATTATTTAAGACCACATTTTAAAAATATGTTGGATTCTTTTTTTATTTTTGAATTGTTCGATCGACATGTTTAACATGTCCCTATACCTACTTACTTCCGTTTCAGAGATAAATCGATTTTACCTGATTTGCAGACCCCCCAAAAAATACAATAACTTTAAGATATGTAAGAACAAGCAACTTTCACTTACACCACCTTACTAAGAGCTTTCAACATCCTTTTTGGAATATTTACTATTATGTTATGTTGCACTAGGTGTTTTTAATATTACCGCATAACACTAACGACTTAAAACTTAAATAACTAGCTTAACGTAAATTGAACACCATCCATTTCTGTGGTCTGTTGAAAGCTAGAACTAATTACTTTTCAGTGAGTATTAGGTTACTATCCCCTAACTTTGATAGTTTTGGAAATATTTTAAAATTTGCTAGTTTAACTATTTGCGATTTGCGATTTACTGGAATCTACGATACCTGTGAGATATCTGTAAAATCAACATTATATTGCAACCATTTATAATGTATAGGCCAATTCAGTTTTAAATATTTACCTTAAAAATATTAATTTTTTTTAGAAAAAGAATAAACAAAAATGTGTTTATGACTGGAAATTCGGGTTCCAAGAGTCAGTCGAATTACGCTCACCGGTTACAATTTAGTGATGTTTAACAACAGCAACCGTTATTTGGTACATTAAAAATTGATCACACTCTAAACACTGGCAAACTTTAACGTATTAACTAAGACAAATCGCTCTAATGGTGGTACGATCATTTCTAAAACCATTATTTTAGGAACTTTTTTAACAAAGTTGCCAATGTTTACAGTATGTTGGATTTTTGCTGTAACAAATGATGGTTGTTGTTGTTGTTTGTGACCGGCAGGCTTGATTCCACTGACTTCTTAAAGCCGGAATAAGTCATAAGCACATTTCTGTTATTTTATTCTAAAAAACATTTTTTTAGGTTACATTTAAAGCTGAATTGACCTATACATTAAAAATAGTTGCAAGAGAATGTTCATTTTACGGATATTTCACAAGCAACTTAGATTCCAGTAAATTGCAAATTGGTAAACTAGCAAATTTTAAAATATCTCAAAAACTATCAGAGTTAGGGGTTGGTAACCTTTATACCGACTAAAAGATAATTAATTCCAGCTTCTAACACGCTACCCAAATATAGCGCGTTCCATTTAAGTTAAGCAAGTTATTTAAGTTTTAAGTGGTTAATGTTACGCGGTAACATTGAAAACACCCTGTGCATCATAACATAAAAATAAATAATGAAAAAAGATTGTTGAAAGCTCTTAGAAGATGGCTTGTTCTTATTTATTTTGAAGTTATTGTATTTTTTTGGAAGGTCTGCAAATCAGGTAATTTTGATAGTGGAATCGTATGTCCGCAATAGTATTATAGTTAACCGAGTTTGGCATTACAATGTCGCTGCATGCATTGATGAATTTTGACAAAAATTTCTGCAGTGAGCAATTTCCGGCAGACTGTAACTCGAGGTGTAAACGATTTCTGGGAAACTGGCAGTGTATATCGTACACAGTTCTGCATATCATGTCTGAAAAACCGAATACTTCAATTTGTCACCTATCTCAACAAACAACATTCTCCATTGGGACCAGTCATGCAGTTCTAAGAAGAGATTTGGATTTGTACCCAAATCGAGTAACTGATGTTTATGAATTGAAAAAAGAGGATTTTCCTGAATGAGCAGGCTTTTGTCAGTGGTTTTTAAATACGATAGATAATAATTCAATGGCATAGTTTTACCTTAACCTGTTATTGAAAGGAGCCAGTATCCACAAACCATATTTTTCTACGGAAATTAAATTGAATATATTTTTACGGTCAAAAATAACTGTGTGCCACTATTGAATTTAACAAATTAATTTATAGGAACTATCAATGCTGTTAGACCGCCAAGAAATTTTGCCTAATTTTTACATGAACTATACGAACACGAATTGGGGACTAGTTATTTTCTACAAGATGGGGCCTCACTCATATCACAATGGCAAATCTTAAATTATTGGCAGAATTCTATGCTGATCGAATAGTTAGTCGTAATACAAAAAATATTTGGCCTTGTGCAATGTGATTTCTTCTTAATGGCCGTATTTGAAAAATACCATTTACCGTACCCCAGTTAATAATACTCATAAACTTCAAAACAGAATTTTAGATAAAGTTAATGAAATTCTTGAAATTCTTCAAAATTTGTCAGAACAGTAGAACTACGTTTAAGTGGTAGATATTATGAACGATTGTAAGAAATTTATTAAATGTGTATACTGCAAATTGCAAAATTAACAAACTAGTACTTGCTTAAATTAATTGTTTGTACAAGTTTTGATTAAATTTCAATGAACGGTAGAAGCCACATTTATCTATTTTTGATGGATACAATCCTTAAAGAATTTGACTACGGTGACAGATGATTTGCAAAAAGTCTACATATTTAAGTGAAGGACGTGGATGTTGTGAATTTTGTTTAGTGTTGCAAAGTAATCCTGCATTTTTATAATGTGTTGTTAATAAAATCATAGCCTAGTCAAATTAGCATTTAACCTCAGAAATAATTAACATTTTCTGGCAATCAAGCGTAATATGTTGAAACAGCTACACACCTTAGGTGAAGTGTAGATAGTGATTTTGCTATCAACGTAATGTCTCTCAAAGACTTGACTTATCTAAGTACTGATTTTATATAAAATATATGATAAATCGAAAGTTCTTTAAACTTAGTCCAACACTTCTGCAAGGTTCAATTGCTGTATACGGGTGGGTATCATTATAATAGTTCCGTCAAAAGTTGTCAACGATCTGACGTCTACTAAACTTCTTGTGCAGAGGAAGAAGTTTTGAGAAAAATATTTTTTCCAAATAATTTTATGCCCTTCAAAGCTTATAAAATTTGCAACAAAAGCGTTCCAACACTTTTTCTTAAAATCTATAAGTACAAGTAAAAAATAAGGTAAACGTGTTACAAGAGCATAGATTATTGAAAAAATGTAACTCTGCCAATCTAAAAATAAGCTGCAAGGGATTTCAGACGATAAGATAAAATTTATCTTCCAAATTGAAAAGCATAAATTTATTACGTTTAGGATCACATATTTGGAAAAAATATGTTTTGCCAAACCTCTTTATCTCTACCTGAAGTTTAGCAGACGTCAGATCGTTGACCATTGACAACTAGTGACGCAATTTTTATTATAATGATACCCACCTGTATACAGCAATTGAGCCTGGCAGAAGTGGTTTGGATTTTAAAAATAAACACAAGTTCTTGCTACTCTGTAAACTGCAACTTTTTCGAAATCTTTTGACAAATGCTTTTAAGCAATTGAGTGTATAAATTTGAATTTTTTCTAATGACCATTAGACACTTTAAAGTCCGTTGTTAGATTAGCTGGTAACAAATTTAAAGAACTTTCGATTTATCATATATTTTATATAAAATAAGTACTGAGATAAGTCAAGCCGTTCAGGGACATTACTTTGAAAGCAAACTCACTTACAACACCTCACCTAATGTATGAAATTGAAATCGGTGTTTAAATGAACCATATGTGTTGTCCGTATCTACCGAACACATAAAGTCTAACATTTTGCTACCATTACCTAGATGGCACTACTGGTTTTCTCAAAATTGGCTGGAATCATATTACTTCAAGGGATCATTATACCTAAATCTGCCCTAATTTAAAATTTAACTTATTTAACAAAGAAATAGTATTTTTTCTGCCAAAAACTACACTTTCATTATATACCGTAAGGTACGAATAATGGTCTCCACCTGACCAAATCTTCTTGTGTCACGTTGTTTGAAGTATTATGCCATTCTATTAGCTTTGCTATTTCGTTGAAGATTTAATTTTTTTTGCGAAAACACCAAATTAGTCTCTTATGGTTCAGTCGAATTGCGCAAATTGGTTGCTTTTACGTGATAATCCAATTTCTCACGAAACAATTTACGTCTACGTTGCTCATTTATTAAGAAACTATCCATTCTTATATTTAATAATCTAAAATTGACAGCTCAAACTTTTATTTACTTGGAAGTGGTATCCCATTTGTTTTAATGTCCAACTCACTGTAATACAATAATTTTATTACCTGATACCTAGCATTTAACTAAATTGAATATTTATTAATAACAAAGATAGCCATACCATTTTACTTAATTTGGGACACACTGTATTATTTTTTATAAGAATTGATATTTACGTGATTTATGAAACTGAGCAATTTAAAATTATTTATGTAAAAAATAGCAAAAAGATTTTGAGTAAAGTAATTGTAGTTTAAGTGTATTATTGCTTAAGTAAGACATGAATAACTCATTTCAAAAATCGGGGTCTTAAATAAAAATGTTGTTTATATTATATATTTTCCAAAATAAAACGTCCTTTTTAACATCACAGTACCTGCTTCAATACTGCATTACTGTACCTTCTTTACCGTTGTTAGCGCGCAGGTACGTAATTTTTTTTTGTTTTTATTATTACTCGTTTAATATCTTTATTAGCATTATTTTAACATTTTATTTGTATAATGTGTTACAATTTGTGTTTACAAAATACTATCTACTTTTGCAGTTATAGAATTTCTTAATAAGAACCATATAAAAAAATAATGTAGAAATACATACTCTAAATAAGGAAAATATAGATCCTAAAGATAAATATGCAAGAGAATAAACTGAGTTGTAAATTATGTAACTTTCATTTAGTTCATATATTCTGAATCATGTCCATATCCAGTTTCTGCAGCCGAACACTCTTTGAATTTTACGGTAGTGTGTTCCCTGCAAATGTGCCTGTTACATACTAAACACAACGTTTTAGTTTTACAATTCTTTTTGATTATCTGGCTTCTGTTACATTCTACTTTGAGGTACACTAATTGTATTCTTTTCTATCTCCAGTAAATCACAGAATCTCATAGACTGTGGAATGTTTGTTTCATAAATTCGCCTTTTGTCTTGTTCATAGACTAGGGAAAGGCCAAGCGGAGTCAAAAAGTCTCGCCTCTTCATCTTTTTCCTACTGTTCTCCTTGAATATCGCGTAAGAATTCACTCCAGACACGTTGAGCAAAAAATAAAATATTACTAGAGGCCACCTATTTGCTTTTCTTGACACAGAATTTTTTTTCTGAAGTGCATCGTTTAAGTCAACACAGCATTTTGTTGAATTGTAGGTAATGATTATTTCCGGTTTTGATGCTTCTCCGCTTTCAAGATTAATTGCATCGTCTTGATGAACCGTTGACAGTAATACTACCATTTGGCTTGCCTTTGCTTTGTAAGAAACAATTGTACACTCATTAGTGAAACCGAACATGGAACTCTTGACCGGTCTTTTCACTGATTTTGCAATAAACACAAGCGGTATTTCCCTTTTATTCTTTCGTAGAGTGCCTACTAGAGTTAGTTTTTTTTCCAAAAGATCTTTAGCAAGAAGCACAGAGGTAAATAAGTTGTCGCAATTCACATTCTGACCACTTTTTTCAATGTGACTTACCATAGGCTTGACAACTTCGATACTTCAAGAATCAATCCAGTAAGGTCCTGGAGGTTGATTACGAATAAATACCTCTAAGTTTGAGTAATAATATGTCGCAACATGTCCATACCTTTATGCCGTATTTCCCAGGTTTGGTCGGCATATAAACCCGAAAACTGCACCTTTCGCGAAAATTTGGTAGCATTTCATCCATTGTAATATAAGGACCGTGGCTATAATAAATCTTGCATTTTTTCACAAATTGTTCAAACAATTGTCTAATACAGTACAATTTGTATTCACATCTAAAATGTCCTCAAAACGGATCAAATTAGATAGGAAATGGAATCGATTTTTACTCAGAATTAAGCGAAAAATTTCTATTCCTGTTCCATTATTATTCCACAGATCAATTACATTTCTGTGATTCGAATGACAGGAACCAGTAAAGAATAGTAATCCAATAAATGCGTTTATTTCAATTATGTCAGTTTCACGGGCGTCTCGGGGTCTAGACGCATAATTTGGTTGCACATTTTGAATTTCTATGTTCGTGAAATGTACAATCTCATTGATGATATCTTCAGTAAAAAAAAATATTTTGTATGTTTGTAAGATTCTTCGCCTCGTGTTTAGGCCCAGGAAGTTCTTTGATGATACTTTCACGCCTGGTATGCGTTTTCTGATAGGAGGCATATTTCAAACTGTTGCACCATCTTTACCTAGGTACGTCAGATCAATAGCATTATCTTCAGATTCGCAACTTTCTTCTGAATCGTTTCTTTCTTCAGGGTTTGCTATAATAGATTGTTCCTTAACATCTCTTTAGTCACACACACACAATTGCAAATAACTAAGTAGAACACGAAAAATAACAACGATATAATTTCTCTGTCTGAAACCACTAAAGAAACTGCAGTACTCGGCAATTGATCGTTCCTGTCCCAAATAACAATTACACATAGCCGCGACTCCCTCCCACAACATAGTAACAAGTTCTGTAGGATTTTCGTCTCGAGCGGGAATTCCCCGCCTACGCAGGTACTCTGGTGTTAATTATAGGTCAAAAAGTTATGTAGGAGCATTTTTCAAAAATGGTATCAAAATTAAAGTTTACTTTTTATACAAAGATAAATTTAATTCTAGAAAACTGTTTACAATGTGGATTTTTTTTTATAAAGTGTGATATTCTAACATATTACGATCGATTACAAAAGAATTTTAAAATTTAGAGAAAAACCGACCCCCATCTATTTCTATTGTTTAAGCTACAAATTAGCTAATCACTATTCTTTTCGAAAACCCCACATCAAAAATTAGCACGGGTCGGATCCGAGGTTCCCTTATATTTTGTCTAATTTGGCTGGGCTATCAAACATTTTTTGTGAAATCAAAGTGAAAGTACTGGGTGAGTTGCCCACAACTTATTTTGTTAAATTTATGGAACAAATTAATTTTGATGAATCAATTTTAAAATATTAATAGAGAAATTTTAATTTAGCAACCAGTATTTAAAATATGGTTTTATAATTTAATTTTTTTAAATTATTTTTCGAAATAATTAAAGGTCAAAAATAATTAAATAGTTTCATTATATCAAAATATGTATGTAATTTACTAACGTGTTATATTTTAAATAAAATAAACACAATAGTACAGGGAAATTTAAACTATATCTACATATAGTGGTTTGAATTATGCAACGCCTTTTGTTTGCATGCTATTTCAATATCACTATTATAATTTGAAAATATACAAATTCAGTCAAATTGCTTTTTAATGATTAAGCTACAGTCGCCCTACATCTATGGATTAAAATCAAATTTTAATAGGAAATGTATAACAGATGTAATTTATTCAGCTTCTACAATTATGTAAAATCATCGTAAAATATTAAATACTTTATAGAGATGAATTAAATTATAAATAAAGTACACAATATAAACACTAATTACGAACACCAACTAAATACTTTAAACAAGCAATAAAACTCAATAAAAAGCGCAAACACTTTAAGGCGAAAAACGAAGTAGAAATTAAATTGAATTTTTCATGTGCAAGTCTAACATTCGTAAAACTTTTGATACAAGCGTAACCGTCGAGTCTGAACAGATTTTTTTTTCAAAGTTAAATTTAGCACAGTTCTATTAAATTTACGTTTGAATTTTTTTGCGTAATAACGTTTTTCAAAATTACATATATTGCATGCAAATTGGCACTTTAAAAGGTGAAGAAGCTAAAGCAATTAAACAAACTTTGAAAGTTTGAGTTTCTTATGTAATTTTTTTTGAATTATATCGTTTCGATTTTCACTCGAAGTTGTTGAAATAGACTCGACAAATTGACGCTTTTCCAGTTTCCCATTATGTGAAAATCAGTGATAGAAGCACAAAGTGAGCTTTGCGTGACTTTTAGATTTTGTTATTGTTTGATACGTTTCGATTGTTATAATCTGACACTTTGCGAATTAAAAGAAAACATTTAATATGATGTAATTGGACAGCTACAAAATTTGAATTAATTGTATCATGTCAAGCGTTACGCTTGTATCATTTCTGTGTTACACGGTTAATGCTGCAAGAACAATAATTATTTTCTCTGTAACGAAACAATATGTGTTCGTCTACAATTATGAAAAGATGTGTGCATAAATAATGGAAATGTGAACCACCTTACATTGTAATGACTACATTGTAGTTTCCGATTCTAAAACGTATCATTGTTCTGCAACTGCAGTCATTTTAAGCTGCGCAATTTGCATTTACTGCAATTAAAGAGATTTGACAATCTGTATCTTATAACACATTACAAGCAATGTAATTTATTGAAGCAAGTTTTTTCTGTGCTTACGAAAAAAAGTAGAAACTATACTTTCAAAAGGAAAAATTTAAATTATTAATCAATTAATATTGTAACAAAATCTGAAATGCAGTTTGGATTTATTGATCCGCATCTACAAATACAAATTAATAACAATTTTGGCAACTGATACCCCGACTATAATTTTTTCTCCTATTTATTACTCAAAATAAAATAAAAACCGCAGTAACCATAAAGTTCAGAGTTGAACAATATTTGATGACACGCAGACAATTTTTTTACGATTGTTTGAAATTTTGTGAGTGTCATAACGTTTATTTTTTTTTCCAATGCAATGTTTAAAATTGAGCAGAAATTGAGAACAAATCAGCAAATGTATACAATTAATGGAAATGTTTTAATGAAATATTATCACTAAAGCACAGTAAAAATTAGACCAAATCAATGCCAAAGCACGATTGCAATACAAACAGACTTAATATTAACAAATCCGTTCAAGAATTCAAACGCAACAAAATTGTTTTAATGGCCCTTTTTTGTACGAAGACAAATGTGGGAGTTTACGTCAATTGGACGCTGTCAATTGGGTGCTGGTTAATTGGATGAAAATAATACGTGATATTTGAACGCGTTCAACAATTTGACATACGACAATTAGACGCTATCGACATTGATCTAAATTAATGTGTATTAAAATAACATTATGACAACATAGTAAACTATGAAAAAAAGTTGTCACCTAACAATAATTTTATTGTACAAGCTGTTTCATTTAGCTTGGTAAGCGGCCATATCTCGAAAAACTATTGGGTATAGAAATTTGGAAAAAAAATTTTATTACTAAAACGGCTATGAGAATTTTCGAATTTCACCGCAAGGGGACGCAATTAAGAGAGCGGGGCATAAATTTCATGATTTCTCCGAAAATTTTAATATGAAGATATGACTTTAATAACATCATTAGAAAACTTGAATAATTCCACATAAGTTTTGTCTGAGTATCATTAGGCGTACCGGCTTTAATAAGATAAGGAGAAGCTCCAGAATGTCTAATAATTCAAATGACTATATTCTCTAAATGATTTATCTGATTACAGCAAACTCAAGTTTGTTTGTTTAAAAATTTTGCCACGAAAATTCAAATCATACAGTATAATTTTGATGTCATAATCGGAAAGTAAATTGAATTTCTTAGAGAAAACGCAAAAACCGCATTACGATATCTTTGCTATAATCAGAAAATATATTTAGAAAATATAGTCATTTAAATTATTAGCCATTCAGGAGCTTCTCCTTGCCTTATTAAGGTTGGTAGCCAAGGAACGTCAGACAAAACTTATGAGGAATTTTATTCAAGCTTTCTAATGATGTTATTGAAGTAATAGCTTCATATAAAATTTTTCGGAGAAATCTTGAATTTTATGTCTACAGAATTAGAGCGTTCATAAATGGTGTGCCTTAAAGTTATCAAATGGACCGCGTCCAATTGCCGCGCGTTTGATAGACTGTCAAGCCAAATTTTGTAACCCAACTGAAATTAGTGTCGTAGTGCGCTACTCTCTCTATAGTTTACGCGAATCATGCACGGGTTGGTTTTTGAAGTTAAATTTTAGAGCCGCGCCAATATAACGGCAACAAAAATTACAATTCCATTTTTTTTTATTATAACAGTAAGAACAGTTGTTTATTTCCTTTCTAAAACCGTTACTGCAATTGTAAGAAAGGAAGTTCAAACCGAAAGGTTCTCGAAGGTGCTTAAACAGAATCTGCAATTGGAATCGAACCTTCGGGTAGGTCTCGAAATATACTACTCGGCAACAATGAATCAATTCGTCCAAGAAAGCGTTTACACTAAGTACTCAATCTTGGTTAATAAATGGAAAATTATCAAACTTTGCTGGAATTGGGCCAGAAGAGAAATAAGTATTAATTTTCAATTCAACATAATAAATACCTATGTCAAATTTCAGTTGAGCACAAGCTGTTTTATGCACCAAGTGCAATTACAGTTTACTTACTCTTTCATATAAATTTCCGAAATTAAATTAGTTAAAATAAAAAACTACACAAAGTGCGAGGCTTTATATAACTAAAGTTTTAGATTGTAGTCTGACAATGCAAAACTTTGGTGTCATTATAGTTAACGATTAGTTTAGAAGACGATAATTAACTGAACAATCTGATGTTGTTACTAAAACATGCAACGAAATTAATAAAGCTTTTGTTCAAAGCTGCCCGGTCCTCCATTAATAAGATACGTTACTTCATATTATAATTAGAACACTAAGGAACAATCTGTGTTAGAATTATACTCAACATTATTTTTGAACTTAATATGCTATTCTAAAAACATAAAAATAAATCGTAAAAAACTCTATAAAAACTGTGTTATACTTGACCGTCATAACGATAAAAAAAAATCCACAATTGTCTCTTTACAAATATAGGTCAAGTTTTTCTTAGTTTAAAAAAGTATAAAAAATATGGAAGTGAGGTATAATCTTATGTTTTTAATTTTGATTGTAACTGTGCTAATTACTAAAAAATGTCTCCTTTAAAATTTTAAAAACGGTATCATATTGTCCAAAGAATTAAATTTTCATTTTTCTAAAAGAAACACATTTTGAGCTTTAAAAAAAACAAGCATCTGTACTTTAAAAAGTCTCATCGGTTTTATTTTGTTTTTTTATGTTATGAACAGTTTGTGTATATAAATTTTCGTTGAGATAAATTTAATTTACCTAATTTTGTTAGCGACAGAAACCTTGCACGTGGTTTTATTACTTTCGTTGTTGCAAAGTTAACCTAAAACACCTCTTTGTTTATTTAATTACTAGTAATAAAAATCTACATGTGCGTTTTATTAATATCTGCACTTTCTGTGATCTAGAGAGATTGAACTCGATTACTTGACCGTAAATTAAGTTTACGTCCGTAAGTATAAATTAAATTTCATACAAAAAAAATATATTGTGTTGGTAAAATGTTGATTGAAAATGTTTAGTGGAGGATTAGATCATTTTCTAATCCAAGTGATATTTTCATTAATATACGAACCGTTGGTGACGGTTTTTAAGCGTTTGGTTTGGAGGTGGAAATTTTATTACGAATATTGAAGGATTTTGTTTGTGATGAAATTATTAGTGAACGCTTTTAATGACAAAATTAAGTTAGCGGTTTCGATAGACATTGGACTTTAGTATTGAACGTTGAGTTTCGAGTTTAAATTGATTGGTCCCAGTTTCTGCTGTATTCTTACAGCATTCTTTGTACCCGGGCTTGTTGTACCTCGTAAAATTATTAAATCTGTGAGTTTAACCTGATTTGTCCTTAAACTTCTTAGGAATTTCTATCTTATTCAATTATTATTTGAAAATTGGTAATTGTTAGATCGACGTTCCTCTTACTTTTGGTTGAAATTTAAACTGGAAACTCTGTCGAGCTTTGCGATTTGAATTGGTCACGTAAGTACTTTACGTGTTATTACGTACCGCGTTTTTGAAATGGAAAACATAATTCTTTTTAAATTTTTGTGCGAAGAGAAGGTTAAAGAATTATACTCATTCAAACGTACCACAAATTTTATCTATATTCGATGTATTTGTGTATGATTTTATCCCAATTTTTGAGTACTAGTATTTTATTTGAATTTTGATTTGAATAATACGTTCAAAATTTTAATTTATTTGCAAATTTTGAACAATAGATTTTAAAAGAATTACTCCTTTTACAATCGTCCAAGGGTGGAGGTAAAAAAAGACAATGCTTTTTATAAAGTTATAGTCGACGTTTCGACCTTCTTAAAGGCAAACAGGTTTTTGTTTGACAAAACGGCCTAAAGTTTTTCGCCCCCATATGATGGAGAAAAAACGTCGGCTATAACTTTATAAAAAAGCAGTGTCTTTTTTTACCTCTAACTGGCTTTACTTTATGGATAACTTTAGTGATTAAACAGACTGGATTTTCTATGATGCAAACAGTTATTTGTGGAATTAGGGATTATCAAAAACAGACAAGACGAAATGAAAGCTTAGTCCATCTATAAATTTGATCATTCGATGAAAACAATTAATAATATCAACCAGAGATATCAAACGAGATCTCCGTTATTCCGTTTAAAGTCAGTGAAGGCATTTAGTTTTAGATTTCTTCAGATGCTCACATTAATTTACATACAATAAAAGTTTCAAATTCAACTTGATTTTATGTATTTACTACCTATGTTTAAATTCTAATGATTATTAACAATAGAAGCATAGACGCGTACAAAATTGCGAAAAAAAAAGAAGCAATCGAAAATAATTTTAAACACGTTTCAGCAACATTAAAACTTTTATTCTTTAAGAATACAAAATACGGTTGAAAGTGTTCGAAAACAACTGAATTTATCAATCCTTTGTCAAACTTAAAATTTAAGCACATCCTTAAAATACAAAAAAATGGCATTCGTGATTGTAATTTGGTCTAATGTATTTTTGAGCTTAATTGACAACAATTTTTCTAAGAAGCTCAAGAGGGTTAATCGTGAGATTTAGATAATCTACTTTAACGTCCGAAAACGATCTTTTCCAAATAAGTTCATCACGAGTGAGTTCGATCAGAATCGCATAAAAACATTATGTTACAGTGCGAATACGACGATGTATTAATAATGCGTCAGTCTAAATAATCTTTGATGTGACTGTAAAATCGATTCAGTAGTTTGATAAATTATTATTCCAGTTGAATAATTAACGAAACTGTCACAGTAATTGCGCTACATATGTAGGTAGACGAATTTATTGAATAATCTTGTAATATCGTACCTTAAATAACATTACAGCACAGAAAAAATGACAAACATTAAACTGACCTGAGTGACTTCCGAAAATTACACAACAAAACACAAAACCAACACTATATTATTAATTCACTCGATCCGTACGTACATACATAGATTAGTCTCACTAAGTACTTCCAATCGATAATAATTTCGTTGAATTGAGCTACTGACGAAATATTCTCACTTGTCCCCACATATTTATACAGTAAAGAAATATTACATGTAAAGCTGACAATCCTGAAAATGTTTGTGTTAGTACTGATGGTTGATGTAGTTTCATGTATTTATAGTGAAGAAAAAAGTAATTCCGTTTTGGACTTAAGCAAGGTTTGAGTACGAAACGGATCTACTTAAACCTCAGAGGAGTTGCTGAAGATCAATGAAGGTATTGCTTTAATTTATTTATGTATGTTTCAGAATTAATAATGTAACGAATTTTGGTAGATTCGCGCCGAAAAATAAATTTTCACGTAGAGGAAAAGCAATCTGCACGTGTTTTGTGCGGTAGGAGAAAAATGTGTGTTTAGTGTGTGTTTGTATGAGATATAAGCGTAGTAGTTATACTTTACAGTTGGCACTTATATGGGCTACACGTGACCTACGAATTGTTGAATGTCGATGCACTGTAGTTGTTTTGGTCATTAAAGCTATTCAGTTATCCTGAATTTATAGCAGCAGCACAAGCAGCTCACAGTAACAAACTACTACACATGCAATGAATCGTTCTAGTTATATCGTTCTATTATAGCTGGTGACAATGCGGATGCAATAACCGAATGGGGCGAAGGCAGACTGGCGCTTTCTGGGCTCACGGGGGCTCAAGCCTGCGCCCCTAAAAGCCACCCCTCATATTGATTTCGCCTGACCCCGCGCGCGCCTTCTCGTTCTCCTACAGATAGCAAACGTTTGTTGCTTATACACATTTAACAAAAATTCTCTGCCAAACCATTCACACATATTAACCTACAACATCAAATGCTGAACTACTTATAAATTTGTAATTTCTTCGGGTTAAAACGACAAATCCAAGATCTCTAAGCCTAAATGATTATGAACACTCATAATGTTGGAAAAAATTCAATATGGAGTTTTAATCTGTAATACTAGAGCCAAAACTTGTTGATTCGAGAAGTCGAAAACCTTCCCGCAAAAAAAAGTATAGTACTCCTAATTTTAAAACAACACAAATATTATAAAACTTGCAACCCTCAAAAGTTATGTTGAAGTAAACATCGCATAGAAAGTAAAACTTCCTTTTCAAAATCAATAATTTAAGTTTATCTATTAAAAGCAAAAACCGATTTTAACGCAATAGAAAGATTCAAAGCAGACAATTTAGTTAGACGTCTATATATTTAAAATTAATAAACCATTTTAGTGTTAATAGTTTCAGTTAGAAAATTGTTCTAGATCCAATTGTCAAGATTCGCATAGTCAATTTAGCAAACTACTATTGTGTAAAGTAACTTCGTTGCTCGCAACAAATCTTACGTATACTCAATTTAATTTTAGTAATAATGTAAATAGTGCACATATTTTACGCAATTAGAAGTTGGAATGCAATGACAATTGTTTTAAACTAACAAGTAAGTTTTAGTTTAAATACACATTGGTATGCGTCGGAAAATTAAATCTAAAATAAACCACAAAAACTTCTAGCTACTATAGACTCTCAATACACCATTTTTTTCCTCAGATCATCACCGATTATTTAAGTATAGTCAGTAGTAAAACTATAACTACTTTAAAATAATCCGACCCCGAAGCTAGAGGATTATTCTGTCAAACTGAAGCGATTTGTAGTTATACAGTATGTTTTAGATGTACAACCGTAATTATTCTAAAGTAGTGTGGTGTGATACAAATTAATGTGGTAAATTTTAAGATAGGTATATGCAATATATAATGTAATTTCCAAAACCTCTCTAAAATAACACTTTGGAGTAATATTTTACAAACATTTTTTGAAACCAACCCTGAACCATTTTTCAGCTGTGTTGATACTCAATATTAGGCCACTAACCCTGGTTAAAAAATAAACAATTTTAACACTGTTCGCCTACCTGCAAAAAAATTGTGCAAATCACTTCGGAAAAAAGTTTTGTCCAAAAGTGGGCACCGATTCAAAAGTTATTAACAAGTTATTAAAAATTTACCGCAAATTTTATTGTTTGTTTGTATGTATCTTTTTTTCTGTTCAGTTTTAAAAAAAAAATTTATTTATTTTATATTAATTACAGTTAAAAACTGCAAAAAATTTCTTTTTATCCAATTTTATATCTATTGGTGAACTTCAATAATAATACGTGCAATTAAATAATTTTTTTTTGCAGTTTTTCACTATATTTAACAATAAATTAATAATTATTTACATTAGAGTGTGGAAAGTAGGATTTTACGGCGCGACAGCTTTGTTTGAGGAACAAGCCCGAAATTTGTATAATATTGTGTGGCCGACGATCCTCATCAAAAAGTAAAAAAAGAACAAAATTAATTCTACTAATTTAAGTAGGCCTGGCTGTTTAACCAATTTGACACACACTGTGTCAGTTCATTTGCTTAACTGACGTATAGATAGCGCCATCAATAAAAAATCAAATGCGCCCTTATTTTGTACATTATCGTGTTAAAGTATGGCGTAAAATAAATTTTTTAAAATCAATATATCGGATTTTATACTAAGTTTATTTTTAAAACGTTCCCAAATGTTAGACAAATCAGCCACTACTTTACCGCATAGTAACCGTACTTTACCGCATTGTGTGTAAACATCAAGCTTCAAGACAAGTATGAACAACTGAAAAATGCTATTTTGTAGAAAATTTATCGTTGAACGAAAAAGTCTTATAACTTTTTTCTCTAAAACTTCGCGGTAAATTTTTAATAAAATACTGTGGAACAAAACTAGTTTCCCATTCTTACATTATTATTTCGAAGCGATTTGCACAATTTTTTTTCGTGCAGGTAGACGAATAGTTTCTGAAAAGTGCCTATACCCCAAATAAAGGCATTAACACGCTAAGCTATTAATCTCAATTTCTGCTAAGTCAACGACCAATAAATATTCTCAATAATAGGATATTGTCGATACATGTAAGTAGCTGTGTCAGTATGTAAATATTGATGTAAACCACAATATTTTCCCCAATAACTAAATAATACCTGACAAAGTGTTGATAAATGTGGGATCCATTTTGTTTGATGTATTGGTTTTAAGTTATTGAATAAAAGAAGAATAGGTACTCTTGTAGTAATGACCAATACTTTATTGTTAACTATAAAAAATGTTTGTTAACTAGTTTTGACCACATAAAAAACAAGGTGGTCATCCTCAGAACAAACTAACTAAATATACATACATTGAATTTTAAGTAAAATTAAACATTTTTACATAATAATTTTTTTTACTTAAATTTCAATGTTTTTATGTGGTCAAAACTAGTTAACAAATTTGTTTTATAATTAACAATAAAATACTGGTCATGACTACAAGAGTGTTCATCTTTTTTATTCAACATTTGACAAAGTGATTGACAAACTTACATTACGTTTTCCTTCCATCTCACGATTTATCGAAAAATATTAGAACTTTTGCGATTAATGCATAATCTAACTTTTTGAATATCATAACATGTTTTAATTTTTGGAAAAGCAAGAACAATCTATAAAGTTAAATGGTAGATTGCTTTAGAAAAAGTAAAATTTAAAATTTTAGAATTGGTACCTGTAGTCAAAACTTGGCAGTTCAAAGAAAAAAAGATTCATCTGTTACATTCTAAAAGTAATGTTAGTTTAACAAATTGTAAATAGATATTGATCATGTGGAGAAATTACAGTTTGTCAATATTTATTGACGATATTAACAATATACCTACATTGCTCTTCTAAGGCCCGCTTTAGAATAATAATTTTAAGAAAGATACAGTTCAACTTTTTCATATTCAAAATATGCGGTGGCAAACATAATAATTTGAAAAAATATTGTACTTTAAAATAACTAATGTAATATTTCTGAACAACGTATTCAAAACAATTATAATGGTTTTATAAAAAATGTTTGCTTTGTTTGTTTAATAAGGGAAATACATACATGGTAATAAACACAAACAAAAATTAAAATGTAATTATACAAGGGATTGTACAATTGCTATAACAGAATAAAAAAATGTTCTTGGTAGTAGCAACATCAAAAGTTTAGTAAAACATTAATGTTGTTTCACTCACTATAATTTCCGAAGAAGATCGTGCAAGGTACCACACAAAATTTCCTTAAACAACTTATTTTGTTAAATACAGCGTGAAGAAATAAAATAATTTAACAATATTAAAACGGGGCGTGGAAATTTATATCATAAGACCAATTCCACTCATGATCCTTACTGTAAAAACCTGTCTCGGCTATTAATTATCATTATTATTATCGTTTCTTATTCATGATATTGTTCTTGCCTAAACGGCGCCCTATACCTGACAAAAATTAACGTAAATTACATCTCAATAAATACATCAGTTTTTATTCTTTCCTTTACAGAAACAAAAAAAGAAAACACTAGAAACTATTATATGTAATTAATTATCATTCGAACACGTGTTTTACTACTTTAACTTGAACAAAACTAAACTCATCAATTGTTATTGTTAATAAAACAAAGAAGTCTAAGTCTAAACGCAGTTATAGAAGCACTTGCATGATTTATACTTTCTTCATTGCTCGGTTGGCTTTTCTATGCTAATCTTATTCATTTTGATAATAGAATTTTTTTTAAAGAACGTACCTAGAAAAAACGTTTAAAACTGACAGAAACAAAAATAAGTTCAAGGTATATTAGAACTAACAAGATATTTATTTTTAAATGTTTGTAACGTTCGGCCATTTTATACTATTAACTATGGGGATGAAACGGAAATTTCAATTCTATGGTACTGCGTCTGTTAAATTTAACTCTATGTTAATTAATTTTTTGGGTTTGAAGCTTTATCGCTCTTAAAAGATTTGTCTGTCCGTTCCTAGCTTAAGTTGTTTTATTATTTGAAGATTTTTAGCCATTGACAATCCGGATTTTCCTGAGAAATTGATTTAAAAAGCTTGTTTTTGCTCCAATTCTTTTAAGAAGCCTTGAAAAAGGAAAAACATGAAAGCGTCGGCGACAATATAATACATGGAATTTTATTCAATCTTCTTTTTTTGAAAAATTTAGGATTACAATTAAAATTCAAGAATATCTGATTTAATGCACGTTTATGTTGTAATACAAATGTAATTTGTTTTCAATCAAAGCCGGTTTCAATATTTAGGGTTTCTGATTTCGAGTGGAAAAGAATTTCATACTTCTCCGTTTGTGATCATTGTATTCCGATAAAACAACGGTGGTAAGTCTTTGAGCATCCTGATCAACCGCTCAATCAACAACCCCTTGGTGAATGATAAGCAATTAAATGTATTATTAAACCCAACCCTTCTAACAGAGATCAACATAATTGCGGATTAAAATGTATGGACCGGTTTATTTTTTAACCTTGTTTGGAATTTTATTTCCTTTTACTTGGAAGGTGCGAGACTTAAGGTTCCACTAAAAAAATGGTCCACACAAGTATCGCACCATTCTGGCAAAAGAAAATAAGATAATAGAGATTAACGCACTTTTGTCCTGTGTTTTATACATCATTTTATACAATACAGGCATGCAGATATTAATATGTAATTAAGTGAATAAGTATTTAAAAAAATAAATTAAACAAGAATGAATTTAAGTTAAAAAATTCCAAATTTACTTTTTCAGATGATTAATAATGAAAACTATTCAAAATAAGTATAAATAACACATTAGTATATTAGGTAGGTACATATTGTTAATATCAACCATGATAGATCATAAACTAATAAAATATATGTACACTCATGAAATTTAAAACTTGGACACCACAATTTCTGTAAACAAAAGTTTGCACATTGTGAAGCGGGCTTAAGGGTATCATTTACAATTCTAACAGCAGGTAGTCTCAGCAGGGGTTATCTTATAGAAGGACTGTAGAATGAATCATTACACTAAGCACGTTTTAGAAAATAGGTAATTTACGTTGCTTACTTAATTTTTTCTTTAAAGAATATATTTGAAGGTATCGCTAATTAAACACCATAGCTCGATTAATTATCGAATCAAAATTTTGTTTAGGAAATGTTTACAAAATAAAATTAGAAATAATTTTGATTTAAAAACGTCTACAAGCAATAACTTTTAAATTAAATCAAAAACTAAACATGGTTATTTGGGTTGACTGATTATTACTTATTTTTAAATAAATCTAACCTACTAATTATTGTAAGTTATTAAAAAAATCATTAAACTCTCTATTCATAATATTTAGTCCTTACAAAATGTATATTTTATGACGTTTCATTTTTTCTGTAGTTAATATAAAAGTGAAAATAAAAACTAAGGCAATTCTTATTGTCAACGTATATATTTAGTTTTTGACAAGAATTTATTACATAATTATAATTAAGATACCAAGTTATAGTTTAAAATTAAATGAAAACTTTTTTTAAATAAAGGTATTACTATATAAATAAATATAAGAAATCAATAATGGGTGTGACCTCCATTATTATTGATACATTCTTGGAGGCGTCTGCTCATTGACGCTATCAAGGTATCAATATAATTAATATTAATCGTTTCCCATGCGGTATCAATGGCTGCAATTAGTGCATTACGGTTTACTGGTATAAAATTTGGCCCTTGTTGTCTTCGGATAACAGCAAGTATTCGAGCCCAAACATTTTCGATAATGTTAAAATCTGGGCTTTTTGCTGGCCAGGGTAACAGCTCCAAGTTATTTGCTTGTATCCAGTTGCGCACAACCTGCGAAGTATAGGGTCATCATATCCCGATAGTTAATTATCGAATGTTCCAAGAAAATATGTGTAAATAGTAAATGGAATCTACTAACGTAACGTTAAGTCGTTAATTATAGTTACATAACTCTCCTTTCATAAGATATAGTTCATATTAATATGCTTATTGTAAAGCTTCGTACACACCTGAACAACAAACCGAGGAACAAACAGAACAACGAACCGAACGGCAATCGGAACATTAATTTGGACGGTGCTACGTACGAATTTTAGAACAGATTCGCAAGTCCTGATTGTTCCACGAACGGTTTGCGGCGTTCCCGCAACTTGTCGGTTTTTCTCCGACATCAAAGAAAATGCGCGCGAATGCGTTTGCAGGTTTGGACGAATCTAAACAAAACGGCGAACAAACTTATGCGGGAGAATTAAATTATTTATTTTTGTCCTCCCTTTTGTGGGTTTGTTGTGTTTTAGGTAATATTATGGAGTTGACAGAAGAAAAATGTTTTAAATTAATCAGTGTTTAAGAATGCAAGAAAAAATGATGTCCCTATTAGCATCATTTGGGCGGGAAATTTCCAAAATAAAAAAAGCGAAGTAAATTATAATTTTTTACTCTTCTTTGTGCGTAAAAATTTGGTTGGCACTATCTTCTTGTTTTCTGCAATTTTCTCTTCTCAATAATAAATATATATGAACTGAAAACTACTGAAAATAATTATGGGAACAGCACAAACGTTCCGTTTGTTGTTCGGATTGTGGAAATCATAAAAGATTGTTTGTCGTTCTGTTTGACACAAATATTTATAATTAGATATTTTCGAAAGTTTATAAGTCCTCTATTGTAATCTTAATACTTAAAAGAAAATCCTGTCCATTAGCATTATAAGGAAATGGCTTTACTTTATGAATAAGTTTCAATAACAATAGAATATCCTTGCTTGTTTAATTTACTTCCTTTGAGTCATATTGCTCTAAGGGTTGTTACATTGGTCATTAGAAGTATGTAATAAATAAACAATTACCTACTGTTTGAGAAGGGGTAGTGTGAACCAATAAATAAAGTAAGAAATGTAAATTCCATTTTAGTTTAAAATTTCAAGTGTTGTGAAAATGCCACCTCATCTCGGTGCTGATTTGAAAGCGCGGATTGTTTCGGAATTAACAGCGGGCCGTAGCGTGCGTGCAATTTCACATATGTTAGATATACCAAAAAGCACCGTAGGGCATTACCGAGTAAAATGGAAAGTATCTACACGTGCTCAAGATCTCGAGTTGTTTCATTACGTAACAGAACGAACATTTGCTACATACTCCAGGGCTATAGCAGATACACATTTTCCCGGATGCCGTATAACTGCACAAAAAGATTAAAGGAGATGGGAATAAAGAAGTATAATGCTGCTGCGAAAGAAGTTCTCAGTGACGAAAATATGAGACGTCGTCTGGAATTTGCAAGGCGATATGTGAACGAACCTTTGGAATTTTGGAATCGAGTGATTTTTAGCGACGAAAAAACGTTCAATAGCCGCAACGATGGACCACTAAAAGTTTTTAGAATGGAAGGAACTCGTTACGAAAATAATCACATATGTCCTAAAAACGAAGTGGTTATTTTTCTGTGAATGTGTGGGGTTGGGTTAGCGCGCGGGGTCCAGGAGTTTGTTGGGCTATCGATGGACGTCTTGATTCTGCTGCGTATTTAGATATTTTGGAAACTATTATGAAACCTTCAGTCGAAGTGTTTTATCCAGACGAAGATTATATTTTCCAACAAGTAAGTATTCTTATTTAATAATATTCTTATTCACTATACTTTCTCCAAAAATAGTTCGGGATCTGTTGAATTAACATTTTCATAATGTATTTTTGTTGTTAAAGGACAACGCCCCTATTCATACTTCGCGGGTTGTGCGCAATTGGATACGAGAAAATAACTTGGAGCTGTTACCCTGGCCAGCAAAAGCCCAGATTTTAACATTATCGAAAATGTTTGGGCTCGAATACTTGCTGTTATCCGAAGACAACAAGGGCCAAATTTTATACCAGTAAACCGTAATGCACTAATTGCAGCCATTGATACCGCATGGGAAACGATTAATATTAATTATATTGATACCTTGATAGCGTCAATGAGCAGACGCCTCCAAGAATGTATCAATAATAATGGAGGTCACACCCATTATTGATTTCTTATATTTATTTATATAGTAATACCTTTATTTAAAAAAAACGTTTTCATTTAATTTTAAACTATAACTTGGTATCTTAATTATAATTATGTAATAAATTCTTGTCAAAAACTAAATATATACGTTGACAATAAGAATTGCCTTAGTTTTTATTTTCACTTTTATATTAACTACAGAAAAAATGAAACGTCATAAAATATACATTTTGTAAGGACTAAATATTATGAATAGAGAGTTTAATGATTTTTTTAATAACTTACAATAATTAGTAGGTTAGATTTATTTAAAAATAAGTAATAATCAGTCAACCCAAATAACCATGTTTAGTTTTTGATTTAATTTAAAAGTTATTGCTTGTAGACGTTTTTAAATCAAAATTATTTCTAATTTTATTTTGTAAACATTTCCTAAACAAAATTTTGATTCGATAATTAATCGAGCTATGGTGTTTAATTAGCGATACCTTCAAATATATTCTTTAAAGAAAAAATTAAGTAAGCAACGTAAATTACCTATTTTCTAAAACGTGCTTAGTGTAATGATTCATTCTACAGTCCTTCTATAAGATAACCCCTGCTGAGACTACCTGCAGTTAGAATTGTAAATGATACCCCTTAAGCCCGCTTAACAATGTGCAAACTTTTGTTTACAGAAATTGTGGTGTCCAAATTTTAAATTTCATGAGTGTACTATAAAACGTCAAAATAAATAGTTTGTGAAAGGAGGGACTTACGTTGTTACTTTAGTTCGTCGAGTGTATAATAGAGTATTATGTAACAAGGGACTAAAGTACTTTGTTAACCCTGAATGCTAATTATCGTCTAAGTGATCAGCACATTTTAGTCCTGTGGTTCATACCATGTTTTATGCGCTCCTGTTCATGTTATAAAAAACTTAAAAAAAAATTAAATCAATAAAAAATAAATTGTTGTAAAAAAGAAATTATAATTTTTTACACTTATTTAAAAAAAACACTTTATAAAAATGTTAATAGTATAAACAATGGTGGAACATCAGTTAATAAAAAATAAATTTTATGAAACGTCAAATTAAATACGTTTAAGTGTATGCAGATACAGTAGTTTATTCTGTATGTTGCTAACAGCATATTTATTTTACTTTAAACCCATTGAGATTTAAAATGTTACATTAATCTTCAAATGGAGGGACTTAAGTTGATAGTTTAGTCCATTGTGTGCATAAAGGTTTATTATAGTCACATAAATGTTACATAAATATCAAAAGCACTTAAGGCCTCAGTGTTTTAATTTTGAAGGAGAAGAACACCAGTGTCGTTTTAACAATTTTCTGACACCAAAACCAGAAGACTACTGTAATATACTGGAAAAAGAACTCGCCTGCAAATCATACAACACCATTCTAATTAATATTTGAAATCAAAGAGCGAACCACAAAAGACGCACAAAAAAAATTCAAAACTGAAACCGACTGCGATGAAAGAAAGCGTCACGAAATCAAATGGTTTTTACGATTGACGTTGAAGAGAAAGTTTTAAGGCAAGGAATAAAATTATACGATACATACGATGAGGAAACAATTGACGAAGCTCTCAAGTAACATGAGAATAGAGTATAATATAAAAATGAGGAGGACAAAGAAAGAGCGAATTTCTTGGCTAAAAGAAGTCAAGAGCAATTGTTAGAATAATTCTGTCGGATGTTACAACAGAGAAGTAAAAATTTAGTGCGCCGTCATACTTGCTGCAGAAGATCCTCAGCACTCGTTTGTTCTTCAACTCGGCTCTATGGGGTTCGTTTCAAAATTTCGAATTTATGGTTGATTATGTTCCTAGTATTGTTTGTACTATTCTGTCACAATGACATAAGAATTCCTTAAGTACAGATATGATTTGTTTTATCAATCGAACTTTGTCTAAATACCGTAACATAATATAAAACACGTAATTTTGAAACAATGAGCAAATTTGGATTATATATTCACTTGATGTCATACTTAAAAGCAACGTATATTGTTGAAACATAAAAGTTGATAAATTGGAAGCACGAGACGCTAAACAAGTGCTTAAAAGTTCACAAGTCCTCTAAGCTAACGTAACTTTCATGAGAAGTTGTGTATAAAATGTTTACCTGAAACCCTATAGAATTAACACGTTTAGAAAATATTTATAATCATAATAACTGCCTAACTTTATAGAAGTGTGACACCAATAAAGAAACTAAAATGTTTGGTACAAAATATAAAATAATTATTACAACTTATTTTCAGTATTAAGTTGATAGAAAAAATTAGAAATAAAGAAAAAAATAACAATTAAAGTGCACACTTTCAATACACAATGTTTATAAATAAAACAAAGGCAATAAAGAAAGAAGTTTATAGTTTGAGTTTGTAAACAAAATTTCCAAAAAAAGATTTTAGAAATTTTACTTTAAAATGGGTAAAGTACAAGTCAAACGTTGTAGAGTTTTTCTGTATCTCAAAAATGAGGAAAAAAAAAGATGGATTATATAAAAAATGAAAATATCAAACAAGTTTTTGAAATTTGTTGGAGAAGGGAAAGAAATTAATTGATTGCAGGTGATTATCCATAACAAAATGTACATTTTAAGTTAAGTTTATAAGTTTATATTTAAAAATACAAAAATTTCAATAAAAACGTGAAAAATAGAAAAAAAAGACAAATAAACGTCCTTCGGACGCATATCCAGTACAATGGCGTCAAAGCTAATTTAATTTGTTTTTATTTACAGAAACGGCGTTCGTACGGAATTTGACTTGTTTATTTGAGCAGACATTGATACGCCACTGATTTCTCTTAAAATAAAGTTATTCCTAAAATCTCCAATCACTTCTAAACAAATTTGATCCCTTGATTTGTTTCAATCCGATGCACGGTTATCGCTTAAATAATAAGAACCGTTTCTCTGCATAATCATTAACAATATCCTTAATATGACAATATCAACCCAAAAAATAGAAATACCATATACCGGTTTAAAACAAATCAAAGGATCAAATTTGCTTAGAAATGACTAGAAATAATGAGTGATTCTCGGCGTTTGTTTGCTATTGTACAACCTCTTGCGAACTTAAGCAGGCGGTTCGAGATTGTTATTTTTAGCAACACATGGTTGGCTATAACCATTGAATAATCCACTTATGTAACTACCAACACGTCTGTCAAAAAAGTTGTCATCAATATTGTTTTTGGGGTAAAACTCGATTTTTCTAAATGTAACAATATTGGTACTGTGGTACCATTTATTAATAGTACGAATAAAGGAATTATTCATATTTAATTATTTTTTAGGTTTTATCCTTAATTGGATGTAAGAAAATAATTATTACAATTTAATTTTCACCGACGTTTCGGAGGCTTTATTTCAGCTTTCTTCATCAGCTTTAATAGAGAGGTGTAATAAGTTTGTCATAATTTTCACTGTATGAACTAGATTGTTTGTTTATTAAAATTTTATATTTATATCTCTATAACCGTTTTTAAGTTTTAAAAATTTTTACTATAAACAATACAGTTTGTAAAGTGAAAATTATGACGAACTTATTACAACTCTCAATTAAAGCCTGAAGAAAGAAGCGCTAATAAAGCCTCCGAAACGTCACTGAAAATTAAGGTGTAATAATTATTTTCTTGCATCCAATCTCCAATTAAGGATACAACCTAAAAATAATTAAAAATTTAGGAGAAATAAAATTCTTCATATGTAATATTAAAATGTGTGATAAATGCAATCAAAATTATAACTCAACGAAAACACAATTTTATTCTAATTAAACGATAAAAAATTAATAGTTGCTTTAAAACATAAAAATTGTACACAAATCGTTACATTGTTTAAAATGTTGTTTATTAGGATCAATTGACTTTAAAGCCGCCATATTAACTTCTTAATATTTAATTAAAACAAAACCTTATTCATTTTAAGTAAAATGTGTGTCTTGCGACATCTCGTGTAAACATTGACACGTATAAATAGTATAAACTAAGAAAAATGCCAACAGTTAACTGTAACGGCATGTGTGTGTTAGCAACGTGTGTTACATGCATTAAAGCTATCGCTTAGATAGCGCTTTGCACTTTAACACACACATGCCGTTACAGTTACCTGTTAGCATTTTTTCTTAGCTTATTCATTTTCTTATTTTATTTTAGCTGAATAAACCCTTTACTAACGTAACGGTACTAATAAATGGCGCCACAGTACCAATAGAGGTTCATTTAAAGAATTTGCGTTTTTCCGCAAAAACCATTTTGATAAACTTTATTGGCTTAGAAATTACGTAATTTACCATCAAGATATTGACATTTGAAATGTCGCATTGAATTTAGCGAACTAATTCACATTCAATAACATATAAAGTGTTGAATTTAAAAATCAAATGTTATTGTCACTTTTGGCGAAATCAAAAGTAAAAAAAAATGTATGACAAAAAGTGCCGATTATTTTCAGTACAAGATATCCCTAATTTTAATCAATTATCTTTAAAAATAAAATAAATGGGGAGTGTATCATGGTCTTGTTACATACGATATTTATGCGAATAAATAAACAAAAAATAAATGAATGAAATGAAGTAAATGATAATTTTAATTATTATTTACGACAAGTAAGTGGTGCGACATCTAGTGCAGCAACTTTGCTCTAAAATTCCACGACCGAATAATAAATCATCAAAGATCCGTCGACAAATATGGTTGTCGAGTGGTTCTTGATGTATATTTACAATTGTATTATTTCTTGCGGATTTAGAGCAGACGATGTCAGATGGTCAATTTCAACAACCAACGTACCTGATATTAATAATCAAAAAATTAACTTCTCAAAAACTGCTTACACATCTATCGGCAAGTTTTTGATAATTATTATTATTAGTTTTATTATCAATAACTTTGCATACCAATACCAACAAATTTTAAAGATTTTTTGTACTTTTGGGAGCATAAAAAAACATCGATATAATTCATAAGCAATGAGCGTTTTCTCATTCAGATCAGTACAGATTCTTTGGCGGTTGCAAACTTGGTAATTAATAAAATTTCCCGTCGTGTCAGTACTTCAGTCAGTACCGTCTTAAAAAAGTTCGTAATTGGGATTATCGATCTAATCAGCCACGAGAACGGTTCGCATCTGATATGGTTTTAACCTAGTTGTAACGCCCCTGTAAATGTATATATTATTTTCGCTCAAACCTTGTTGCCTCGTATGTTACCCCACTGGAATAGTTAGTAATTCTGCAGTTATATTAAAATTGGCGCAATTTTGTTATGACATCGTATGATGCTTCGTTGTTGAAGCGAGTCATACTTCTATTAAGTTGAAACCTTTTTCCAGCATCATCGGCTGTGTAAAAGGGTGAGTTTTAATGAATCGATTTGCAATCGTTAATTATCAACGTTTTAGTTTTCATCCTTCGTTTAGATTTGGTTTGGAATGTAACATTCTCGTAAATGTTGTATATTGTAGGTTATGATGCCTCCGCTCATAAGTAATTGATTCTTGGATCGTTAAGGTCTAAATAACTCGGCAATACGGTGTACTGGAAGCCTAAGGGGGCCATTGGTCTATTAACATATAGAAATTCGTATCAAAATTTTGTTGGTTCAAATGAAGATCACACCGCTTGATTATATTATTTGGAATCCGAAGTATCCTTAGAGGAAATTCAAGAACTTTGGGAAAATTTGTATTTTGTTGGTTCAAGTTGGAGGTCATCCGTTGCTCCTGTCGTTCATTTGACACTTGATGCTTTGATGGAAATCGGAGATTGGGAAATTGGTGAGACTAAAAATTTATGATTGACATAGAGTAAGTTAAGATTAAGTTTTTATTCGTGAACATCTTCGGATTAAACTTGCTTTTTCTAATTATTTCTAATAGTAGTAAGTGCTTAAAGAAACTTGTGAAAATTTGTGAAGAATTTTGTAGAAAAGTGTAGGAGCCGTTTCATCTCGTCCTGTATGGTCAGAATTTTGAAGCCTTGAATTAAGACACAATCCGATAATAGTGTGATAAATTAAGGTGTGTTTTTGTATATTGATAGAAAACAGTTCTATTAAAATTCAACTCGTAAGTTGAGTTTGGTGACATTGAAAACATTTTGTGTAACATCCTTAAGTCAATTAAACGTTACGTGAATGCTCTAAGACGTTTTGGCGCCGCCGTTTTGGCACACAGATGTCTTGATGCCAGGAAATTTTGGCGCAGGGATATCTTGGCGCCGACCAATTTATATAATGCTCAATGCCAGATTATTAGCCAAAATCTAGTATAACATTTTGACAAATTTTGTAAAATTTCAAGAAACGTTCTTTAACAATTAAAAAAATTCAACACTCTGTATATTAAAAACAAGGCATTTTTAGACACATTTGTATATAGACTTTTCGACATAATTTCACGTCAGGTACTCGCACTAGAAGTTATGACATCAAATTTAAAGACACCCTGTATTTATATTACAATTTATTCATGAATGAAATAAATATATTCGAAACTGTTAATTTATTACACATTTATTATTTCATGAAATAATGGTCTTTCTTGAAAATTTCACTCGAAATTGTATTGTTGGCGTACACTTAAACTTCTAGAAATGTGAAAATCATTTAGAATTATTTAATTCTTGTTCATAGATTGACGTTGATACCATCTAAAGAAACTATAATTAGAACTATGGTTATCGTAGCAAAAGCGTCTAGTTGCCTGGTAGTGTTCACGTCATAATTAGCAAATTCAATAACAACTTTTGTTATAAAAAATCGTTGTGATTTCAAATTGAAACAAAAATATTTCGCCAATTTCACAATATGTTATTAAAAATTAAAAATATTTTATCTATATTTGGAAACTCATTTAAGTTTTCTACAACTTTTTAGTTTGTCGACAAATTTGTTACATCCTGTATACAGGCATTACTAGGTATATACTATTAGGGGCGTCACGTGTTAACGACACGAGCGCGGTAGACTTTGTCTTTCCGCCTGCAGTTGACGTTTACTGTAAGCGTTCCTTAAAAAGTCGAAAATGGCCTACAAATATAATACAAAACAGTGCAATTTTCATATTACCTATTGCGACTTGTTAGGCCGTGAGTATATTTGAATTTAAGAGGTACTCTTCGTAAACCTTTCTAGTACATTTTTCGTCCAGATTTTTGTGCTAGACCGTTTCATTTTAATGCTAACATATGGGGGATGAATTTATAATAATAATAATCGTTTTATTCGGCAAAGTTCAGCAAAAATGCTGTTTTTTACACTTAACCTTAAGAAATAAACAACAAAATAAACAAAGAAATACATGAAAGATACTAATATCTAATATAAGTGAATAAGTTTATAAATAAATAAAATTTATTGAACTTGTAAACCGAATGAATAAATAAATAAATAAACAAATAAGAAATAAAAATAAAAATAAATAAAAGCATTGTATCCAACCAAAAAAATATATTAAATAATAAAGCAATAAATGCAGCTTCATATACAAATATGTCTCAAAATAATATAAAAGAGAAATATAATATTTAACCATGCCCATGTTGTTTTTGAATAAGATAGTCAAAAAAGGAAGACTTAAAAGAAGCAAACCGATCTAACAAAAAATAGGTTTTTATTGAATAATTGTTTATTAGACCATAGTAATCTTAAGGTAGCATAAGTCTTTTTTAATACAGTTGAAACATATTCTTCATATTTTAGTTCACTATCTATCGTAATTCCAAGAATTTTAACTTTATTACTTCGCGGTAAGAAAGAACTGTTAATCTTTACAAGCTCTATAGATGACAAAGTAGCGACAGATTTTTTAGAACCAACTAGCATATACACTGATTTACTAGAATTTAATTGTAAAGAATGTAGAACAGCAAAATTGGCAAACTTATTAACGTCAGAATTGAGTTTTTGTACTTCCACTTTGTGGTAACTAGGATCAAAAGAAATATATATTTGGGTGTCATCAGCATATAGATGATAGGAACAATAATTTAGTTGTTTACCGAAATTCGAAGTGTAAATAGAGAACAGCATGGGTCCAAGAATAGACCCTTGGGGGACACTGGACACAATAGGTAACGGATTGGAGTATGACTTGTTTAGACTAACACACTGTGAGCGATCTTTCAGATAAGAAGTAAATTTTTGTGGTGGTGCTAACCAGTCAATGTATTTCCAAAACAATGGCTTAATCATATAGTTAGAGAACTATCGTAACATTGTGTCGTAAATTAATTTTACCACGTGCCCGATACAAGATTATCAGTGAGGACGGTCACTTGTAATTGTTTAATAATTCGTGTTACAAACAATAACACTCAGTATTTGTCACGAATATAACGCAACTTGTAATTAGTTAAAGGTCATATAAAAAGCGCGGAATTATTTGACTATTGGGTTATCAATATCATGCAACGCTGGTACCTAGATTAACGTACTGTGTACAAGGTCAGACAATTTATCTATGCCTTGTTCTGAACATTTATAATTATTACGTATGTGCCTTATTGTAGAAATCATTAAGCAAAGTAAATAACTTTTTTCTTTGCAAGTTAAGAATTTACCATCTTAGGGTGGCTTTATAATAAGAATTCCTTACTTATAGTAGAGTGTATATTAAGATAAGGTGGCGCTTTCTTTTGATCGGCAAACAGTTTTCAAATATCCATTAAACCGCACGACGTCCGCCGCAAATATTTAAGTTAACCAAGTAAACTCTTTTCTTTGATATTGTATTACTAAAATATCTTTGTTTATTGTTATACTCAATTAATTTATACTTCGGTCGGCCACGTTGGTTCTTAACTGTCACAAACTTTTCAGTTTAAAAAATAATAAAACTACGATAAGATTAAGAATAACAAAATTTAAAAAAAAAAAACCTTTATTTGAATAATGTTTAATGTAAAAAGAGTTTATGTGCATTTTGTAGCATCTTCATTTATACTAAAGATTTATGAATCAGTAGACAATGATTACAACTTAGTTTTAATGCAAAATTATTTTTCATTGTTTTAATTCGCTTATTATGTTTTCAATAAAAGCCCAATAATTTGTTTACCTACCCGTTTCACTTCAAGCTGAGTTGTATATTGAATATTATTGATTCTGCTCAAAAACTTTTACAAAAAAAATTGGTAAACATTTTCTCAAAAGATTTGACCTTGACAACATGAGAGCTCAGATACGAGTCAATAACCCAGAAAAATTCTAAAATTACATAAATGTAAATGAATAAATGCGAAAAAATGGAAGTGGTAGAAAAATGTGGGGTTTTCATATAAAAAAAATTCATGTGAGTAACCCTTGCTTAGTTAGCGCCCCTTAATGATTGCTTAAAAAACGGGTTTTAAGTTTTTTCTTAAATACAAGAAAAGTTACAAAATTTAAAACGAGCATACATTTCTTGCTATCGACAAAGCATTAAATGAATACTTTTGTGGTATTCTTGTATAGTTCAAAACAAAAGCCACCCCTAAAATTGTTTTTTTAACTTTTTTACTGTTTTATATTTAATTTTGATATTTTATATTCTTATTTACCTTCTATAATGTTTACACACTTAATTAATATTATTACATGTGAATACTACGGTGGTAAAGGTTGACATGTTTAGGTATTAGTGGTTTTCCTAAACCTTGAAGTCCTACAAAAAGAGAGACACGAGACCTTATTTGTTTAAAAAAAAACAAGCTATCTGAAATGAATTTTTAAATAATGAAGTATGAAACAAAAAAAAATTTCAGAAAAAAACAAATTTTAAGGGTAGCTTTTTGCCCCTCTTGGAAGTATACGAGAGTACTACAACAATATTCATTTATTGCTTTTTGGTAACAAAAATGTACGGTTATTGTAAATTTTGTAACATTTTTGTTTTCAAGAAAAAATTAAAACCTGTTTTTGTGCCATCATATATTTTTTTTATATGAAACACCCACATTATTTTTTGACAAAGAATCACCACTTACATTTTTTTGCACTTTATTTAGACCCTGTATAATAAGGTCAATTTTAATAATAACCTAAATGTAGCTAAATTAAACTTAGAAACGTTATCATTTTTTTTTTATATTTATGTTATTTATAAAAGCAAACATGTCTGTAACGTTTCTTGAAATATGTAAAACTATTTAATTCGGTAGATTATACAAAACTAATTAATCTTACAAATTGTCAAATCAATTCGTTTACTGCTTTTGATTGAATGCGGTTGTAGTAACGTTTTTCGGTTTGTGTGACTGCGTACATTCGGTGGTGATTAATGAGAAAAGAAATTAATCGAGCGAATTTCACAGTTACACAAAAATTTCAAGAATAGATCGTACTATGTATATATGTATGAAATATTATTAATTGCTTGCTATAGGTCTAATACTCAAAATGTTATAATTTTTTGGCAATCCGTTCTAAATGTAAATAATGAGCTCGTTGGAAATGTTCCAATAACAGTTGGCTTAAGAAAGATGTGATGCCTTCGATAATTTAATTTTTAATGTAATGACTCGAATACAGTGTGTCCTAATGCTTACTTTATTCGCCACATTACTGTAATATTCTTTATCTAAATGGTTGATAAATTCTTGAAATTTTGCCAAATAAAATATGGTTACTTGAAAATAATATAAAGAATGTGTAGTATAAGAAAATAGTGCTTGTGTACCTAGGCATATATATGTGCAAAAACTAATCAAAATTACTTATACCCTTATATTAGGGTATTTGGAATATTTAGTTTCTTCTAAATTTTAAGCACGATATTTAAAAATTCATCTGAGTAAACTTGAAACTAAACTTCGCAAACAAAATGAAAATACCCAAAAGAATTTGAGCTAAATTGGTTTTGTAGAGTATAATCCGTTAAAAAGACATTGGCGCCAGATTACTCACAATAAACATAATCTACTTTTTAAAAGTTATATCAGCTCGCATCAGCAAAAAAATGTAATTCGTCCTTATTTCACATCACAGTTCTTTGACTACGTAAAATTCAATTTTGTACTTCAACGCACTGACGAACAAAAGCTTTTCTACAAATACCACGATTCCTTTTCTAGTACGAAAAAGTGGGACGTTATATAATAGTTTTTAAACACTGGAATTTTATTAACTTGTGTTAAACAGTAATTAGGTTAATCCAATCTTGTTGATGTTCAGTGTTTAATTCTCCATTAAACTCTTAATAAGTTTCTTTTCTTAGAGAAGTGGTACATCTCGATTCTTTGTATGCTCGTTTTTCCAATAATTGATATTTTTTTTTTATCTTTTTGCTGTTAAAGTCTACTTTTATTTAGAGTTAATGACTAATTCGATTTCGTAACTAAATTGTTTGTATTTGACATAGTAATAAAGATTTCAGTTTCACGATTGCTTTTATTTTCGTCTAATTACTCTACCTAAAAAAAATAAAATAAATGTTTCTGGTAGAAATCAATTGAAAAACTTAATTTTTTTGTTACAGAATACAACACAATATATATATATATATCGCGGACATTTATTTCAATATGATTTAATTCAAACCACAAGAACTCAATTCATTCTATTGCATGTGCTATAAAAGAAATAGTTTCGTGACTTAAACAACAAACTGTTTTAAAAAGAATGTTCCATTTATAAAAATACAATAACAAAAGTGTTGTAATGTAATTTAAGGCTGAACTCAAATTAACTGAAGAGTGCAATATGTCTTAACGGGTAATAAGTGTTTTGTGGTTGTAATTAATTTTGCGTTTCTACATGCTGCCTTTGGAAAATTAAAATGTTAATTGTTACGGTTTACAATACACATTCTGGCAAAATTCCAACGCTTCCATTTGACAAATTGATGTAAGAAATACCAATTGTATGTAGCGCACAAGAACGCAAAAATTACTTGCCTTGAGTGCTGTTGAATGAAACTTAGTTGTGGGTTATAAATGTTGTAGCGTAGGTACGCTATAGATTTTTAAACTATTAGTAAGTATTAAAATTACTAATTAAATTTAAGCAACAATTTTGAGGCAAACTGTGTACCCTTATGTTTGGCTTTAAATATCTCGAAAAGTAACGATTTTATCGTTACGAAGAAAGAGTATCTTTTGTTTAAATAAAATATTGGAAAAACTAAAATTGAGCGCCAGATGCGTAGATTTTGATTAGGGTTAAAACAATTTTAGACCAGGAACCCTTAATAAAATTTAGTAACGTGTTCCGTGACTACACTTCCTGCTAAGTTTGACAAAGATACGTCAAATAGTGTTAAAGTTCTGGGTACAAACAATTTCTAAATTTTCAAATAAAACACCCTGTAACTCGAGTAAGAAGCCACATTTTATCTAAATGAGTTGGGTTAAATATTAATAATTTGAGCTCGGAGCTCTACAGTTAAAATATTTCCAATTTGTTTAAGATACATCCTACATACAGGGTATCCAAACGAAAACTTGACCCCTTTATAATGTGAAAACTATAAAGTATTTTGAAATTCGCCAAGACACGTCGAATTTTGTTCTTGAGGGGAGCCTTTTGGACAGTCAAGCCAGCTCGATATGTTCATCCCCCTAATGCCTAGCCACCCCAACTTTAAAATTTCAAACGAGACTACCCCACTTGTGGCATATCATTTTAAAGTCCTATTCATTAAAAATACAATGACACTTTGTTTTCAGAAATCGGTTGAGATTTGACTGAATTATTGGTACAAACGAATAGTTGACAAACCAACTTACGCGTAGTAATTTCTACGGGAATACTCGCCACACTCGATTTGTATCGACTACACACGACCACATTTACGTATTTTTGTTGATTTGTCTATCAGTTCACAATAAAATCAAAAAGAGGACAAAAAGCTGAAGCAAATAATAGTCAGATTTATTTGATGAATAAAACGAAAAGTTGACAAACCCAAATACTCGCCACTAAACAGTTTTTTATCGGCTACACACGTCTACATTACTTACATATTATTATTGAAATGTCAGTTTACAAAAAAAGTCAGAAATGAAAGAAAAAAGCTGAAGCAAATAATAGTCAGATTTATTTGATGAATTGCTCAAAATGACCCCCGTTAGCTTGCAAACATAATACAATCTGTTTTCAAATTTTCGTGCTGTAGCTTTAGCACACTCATTATTTCGATAATAAATTGCAACAATTTTTACTCTTTCCGCGACTAAATAAACCATTTTTAAAACACGTTAAAACTTTCAAGATCATGCTGAAATTAACGATTTTTTAGTCACAAGCAAAAAACGGCGACTTTTTTGTGACAGTGTTTTGTTATTCAGAGAAGATCTGATTTTCTATAGAATTATTATAAACAAAAAAACAATTAGTATCTGACTTATTATTTGCTTCAGCTTTTTGTCCACTTTCTGATTTTTATTGTGAACTGATAGACACATCAACAAAAATAGGTAAATGTGGTCGTGTGTAGTCGATAAAAAACTTATGAGTGGCGAGTATTCCCGTAGATTATTAACTATTCGTTTGTACCAATAATTCAGTCAAATCTCAACCGATTTCTAAAAACGAAGTGTCATTGTATTTGCAATGAAAAGGGCTTTAAAATGATATGCCACAAGTGGGGTAGTCTCGTTTGAAATTTTAAATTTGGGGTTGCTAGGCATTAAGGGGATGAACATATCGAGTTGGCTTGACTGTCAAAAAGGCTCCCATTAAGAACAAAAATCAACGTGTCTCGGCGAATTTTGAAATATTTTTAGTTTTCACGTTATAGGGGTGTCAAGTTTTCGTTGGGATACCCTGTATATAGTGGTACTAAAAAAGATGTTTTTATGGTTATAAATATTTATGTAAAAATATTGCTACAATTATACAGGGTATTTTTTAATCCTTAACGAACTTGTGTCAAGTTGTGTAGCTTTATTATTAAGCGTTTAAGAATTTTGGCGCGTTTGATCTTTGCGAAACAACTGCAGGTATGTTCAAAAAATGTTTTCTGACCTAAATTTATCTACATAACTCTTGCGCTTTATATTTGATCTATGTGATTTAAAAGATCGTTTGAAAATTAGTATCATATGTTTGTGCCTTTTAGTTTCCTGTTAGATTTATCGTCGATTACTGGTACGCAAGGTGAATGTTTGTATTTAAGTCAATAAAGTGCAGAACGGTTATTACTAAATTTCACATTTATATTTAAATGTTTCTACAATAACTAGTATCGGGTAGCTTTCTACACGCATTTGTTGTGTATTCTATTTGTTTCGTTCCGAATTATTTATATTATGTTTAATTTTAAACCGTAGTAACTATTTTTTTAAATGTGTTATTGTTGCCATAACAAGTTTGTTGATTTTTTAATTTAGAAAAAGTTTTGTAACGTTTTGATTGAATGTCAGAATAAATTAATATATTTCTTGACTTGAGAGTGTATCTTTCCAACAAATATTGTTAAAAAATAAATGTACTATTCGGAGGATGTCAACTTTGTTCTAGTTTAGTTACATTGATTAGGTAAACTGTTGATCCCAATATGATGCATGCATTACACATGTAGGTGTTGGTTCTGAACTGTATGATCGCTCGAGAAGTTGAGAGTATTGCTTTTTGAGAGCACTATCAGTAGCGGGGGTACCTGTTCCTACTTTGGAAAAGGAAAGTGCAAGCCGCGGCTGGACGCAAGTTGTTTATTCTTGCATTGGGTGATAAGGAAAAAGGAAGTTAAATCAGAAAGGATCAGAGTTGCTATTCCTGCATTAGAGACAATACAAGAAATATATTAGACTTATTCAAGGTATTTTAATTTTCCTTTGATTTATTCTTAAAATTATTTGGCATTAGTGAATGTCACATTTGACTTTTTTTAAATTTGTTATTCTTTCATACTTACTTTGCAGTGCGCTAATAATTAGTATTAATTTGTGCTTTTAATTATATTTAAATTTGCGTTTATATGTTTTATCCACCTGAGGAGAGGTGTTATAGTCTTGTTGGAATGGGTGGTGGGCTCATTATGTTATGAGACTCTAGTCAATCCCATTCCATCTTGATTTAACTCATCACAGTTTTACGCAAGGTATTATTATTATTATTGTGCTTACTTTAAAAATTGTTAAAGTTTGCGTAGCCATTTGGTCTCATTCCGTGAAATTAGTTTTTGACAATTTTTCATTTAAGTTATGCGTCTTTTAGTTTTCTAACCGTGGACGTAACACTATTTGTATTTTGTGTCTATGACTGGTCTCTACAGTTTAACGGTTTGTTTTTGTGTCTAAAGTTCCTAGTTACTCTAGAATGTTTACTACGCATTTTGCTACTACTTAATTACTATCGAATACACCCACGATTCATCTTCGACTGGTACGGATGCGGACCAGGTTTCTGCCACTGCCGTTTAAATTATTATTTTGATAACAAACCGTAACAATTTTAAATTCAAATGTAACTCCTTAGATATACTCTTAAAACATTGCAATTTCCAAAATATATATCAAAACTCCACCATATAAACAACATCTGTCTACAATTGGAAAAGTCAGTGTATACTAGTGGTTTAAAGAAAAAATAGAACCATCACTGTGTTTGCTATTTTTATCTAATAAATACGAAAAGGGTCGATTGGAACAATTGACGTAAATTGACATGAAGATCTATATTCAGCGAAAAAGCGTATAATGTACAGAACCAGTAAGAAGTCTGTCTACGTTTCCGGAAAATGATTTAGAACTATCAACAATTCATGCTGTTCTGAAGCATTAAAATTGATGTGGATTTTTTTGACTACTTGACTACGTAACTCAAAAAAATAGAATTTGGAATAGTCGGTGCACCTCAGTTTATTAAAGTTCATGCACTAATAAAAGACATTTTTTACAAAAAGTTTACAATTATCTTCGAAACTGTAAAACAGGAAATTATATCGAAATAATAAAAAGCAATAAAAATTTAGTAGTTCCATAACCACATTGATCATTTTCCAGAAAATCATCTAATTGCTATAAAGAAACTACTGTTGTCTAGACTCGGGTTTAAAAGTCGTTCCTAAAGTAGTCAATTTCTTTAGAAGTCCTTCCATCTGGATGTAGAGTAGAATAAGAAGACCTCTGAAGAAGCTGACCATTCGCGTTGGCGAAGCGTTAGGAAGAAATTCTAATCAAATATGGCCTTTACACCAGAATAGTTCAAAACCAGGCCGCAAAAGCCTTAACCAATTTGAAAGAGGGGATAAATTCGATCAGGACAATAAAACTACATATATAAAATTGATATCAAGAGACATAGAGTAGTCACATGAAAGCTAATTACGGTTAGAGTCTTTAGTAATAAGGTAAAGATTGTTACGGTTTTATTTTATGAATATCAAACGTGTGTCAAGAGCAATATGTTACAGTTACAGGTATGTCGCGATTCGTATGTTACGACGAAAGGCGTATTTGGTGCGCATTTTGCTAATTTTCGATTGGTTGAAAATAAAAATTGAGTTAGATTTCTAGACGAAAAGCGGACATCTTCTTTTTCTACGTTTTTGCTGCACGGGTAGTGTTTTAGGGTTCATCTTAAATTGGAATTTACACAAATCATTCATGTGTGTTACAAGATTTCCAATAACAATTGGTTAAGTTTATATCCGCCTAAATCTACCGTAAGACATATTCTTTTCTGTCTCTCTTTGTACCAATTTTAACTGTCACGTGGAATTCTTTTTAGCACGTTTCGTGACCTTATGATTTCGCTGCGTGTTATATCTTGATAACTCCTGGGGGTGCGGGAGTGGCTGATTAAGACCTTCCTTGTCGATTAAATACTACACCACTGTTTCGCATTAGATAGTTGCAAGCAACCGGTGGTTACCAAGTCTAGCAGGGATTGGTTATGCTTCATAACTTCAACGAGGGAGCCTAACACCTTCCGTTTCTCTTTGCACACCTTCCCTAAGAAGAATGCTGAGGTTACCTAACTTCCCAAACTGTCGATATTGTTGCTAGCAGAGAACTCTTACTCTCGTGACTTTGTTCATCAAATTACAGCTAAGTTTTATTATTTAAGTAACTTATTTATTGTTAATGCGTGTAGAGCTCGTGTACATACAACATGAAACGGCTTTGATCTTTAGTTCTTAAGTAAAACCTTATTCGGTGGTACACTCCACAACCGAAAGTTTATAATCAGTTCAATACGGGCTTTTGCGCTTCACTTAGAGCGGTTGACGCTGGAGGTACTTACCCCATTCAATTTAGTTTAAGTCACACTCATTGCATGTTCGACCAGATAAATCGCCGTGTGTAAGTGATATACGTACACTGAGTATTCCCATCAGACAATCCTCAATTGGAACATTAACACTACGTTTGATGTGACTAAAGCTAAACTGTGAATCCGGTACATTATTTGTATAAATTACTTATTATTAAGCGAAGCTACTGCTAACGTACGTGAATACATCCGACAGTATCTCTTTTTGTCTCATTCACCTATTACTATAGGAATTTTTAAATTCTCTGTCTTCCCTGTATAACTAATTGTTGTGTTATGTTTGTTTGATCTAGTGTATTACGCTTAAGTAAAACCTCTTAATCTCCTGTTGGTCGGTTTTATTTCTTTCTTTTACCCAGCAGGTAGCGCCTTGTTAGACAGCAGTTTAATTTCTAGGACACGCCACTCTCCAACAAAACCGGGAAGCTGCTGCTCTACCTAAATAATCTAGAGCCGTCGCTTATTAGTAAACCTCAACCGGTACAAGATAAAAAACAAAAAATATCTCTAAAATTTTTTAACGAGTGATATTTGAAAAGGCAAGATTCAAGTGGTTAAATAGCAAAAACAAGCCTTTTAACATAAATTAAATATTAAGGGCACAATTGTGTCCTTTCAAACCCCGTTGTATTATCCGGTTTATTTATTTTGCAATTAATTTGTTTAATTTTAAAGTTTTTGACTATCTCAAATTATCTGCATGTTATCGTATTACAATCTGCTAATCCGCTTTTCTTCTTCAGTTTAACTTGTTAGGTTGTATGAGTTTAGATTAAAACATTTTAAATACATTTTATATTTGTTTTTTTAATTAATATAGTTATATATTTGTTTTATTCTTAAAGGGTAACTTTCTATAGATGGCACTTTATAAGAAGTCTGTCTGACTTAATATCGAATTTCTTTTCTAAAGCCTTTGGTTTAAGTTAGTAGATGTGGTCCGGTTTTAGGTGTCGTTTTCAGTACTGGATTCGTTAATCTCTTATAATATGATCATTGTTTTTATGATGTGTTTTATTTCAACATCTGCTACTCCATTAAAATGTGACTAAAGCCATTTGGTAATTTGTTGTAAACGTCCTAATTTCTTCTTTCAGATCCTTCCTAGAGGGTTGCATTGTGAATCCTTTTGATATCTTGTCGACCTAAGTAATGCTTAACCTTAGGTAAAACCCACCACGAGTATATTAGGTATGTATACCGTGTGTTTTGTAAAATCTGAAATTTGAAAAGTCTGATTTATATGTATTAAAGTATTTTTAAGATATTTTCAGTATCATTATAATACATTACAATGTGTACTAGAAAACGTTTTAATTTTTTAAATTCAACCAAACATATCAAAAATATTTCAAAAATATATCGAGTAGTAAAACTTACTTTTAAAAAATATGTATGAGTTGCGTTGTCGATGTGCGGCGTGGATCAGTTCTATAAGAACATTACCGTTAAATTATCGCAATTATGTACGTGTGTTCAAGTCCCAGTCCAATTCCATTTTAGTTGTATTATTATTTTAAACAGCGTTTAATTTTTATTTATTTATCCACAATCACCATATTATAGAGCTATTATTATGCCTTATGAAACGTATTATAACACCTATAAAACACTAGTGTTTTGTAATATATAAAATTCAAGAAAAATTTGCAGAAAATTTAGTAATTATTTATTAACATTAATATTAACATTAGGATTTAGCGTCTAAAAGTTTTAAGAAAGAAGCAATCTGTGAGGGGATTCTGGAAATAGTATTAATTCCCACAGGTTGCACGGTGCATTTGGAATTTATATATCGCAAAAAAAATCTTCCCTGCGAAATAGTACTTTTAGGACGTAGGCGTATGTATTTCTTGCATATCTCCATAACATTAACAGAGAATCCTTCGTCTAATACAGTGAAACTTCTTGACATATTGGTCTTTGTTTCTGGGATCTTTATATCTTTCACATGTTCAATATTTAAGTTTACCAGTTCATTGCATCGTAAACCTCCACAAACACCCATTATGACAGCAACCTAGAAATATTTAAAATAATTAAGATACAAATACAAAAGAAAATAAAATTGCGGTTGTACCTTCATCATTAAGTACTTTTCATCAGATGCTGTGTTCAAAAATTGTTCGATGTGTCCCCTCTCAAGCACTTTTGCCTTCTTTGCCTTGTAGTTTTTTGATTGGCTCTTGAGATAAGCAATTAATTTGTCGTATTTTAATATGTCAATATTTCTATGCACATTCAAAGTTGCTCTTAACATTGAATATTTCGTCCACATCGACGAGGAAGCAAACTTGCTTCTTACATTTAAAAAATAAGCCAACAGGACGTCCTCGTTTATGATGTTTGCACCTCTTTTCTCTCTCCATTCATTAAAGGTAGCAAATTCTTTTATGTATGCATCTTTAGATTTGGCCGGCAACAGTTGCAGGGTTACTTCTTCAGCTTCTGCTTTAATTTCTACCGGCAAAGAATCACTTTCTGACATTTTTCAAAACGACGCACACAAACGATTTCTAATTTTTTCACAAATATTGTTTTAATAAACAAGCATCCTAGCAACTAATAATGCAAAGCCGCCCAAAGTTTCACTAAATTTTCTAATATTTGCTATTACATTGAAATTTTAGAACTGTCAGATTACTTATTTTCAATTAAATTGGTTTGATTGTGGATAAAATCTTGTATTGCATTCGTATTTTAGTGGCATATTATCCCCTTCGTTCTCGCGATTAAAAATTCTTGCGTGGATAATCTGCCTACTAAAACACATATACAATAAATAGCTATTATATGGTACATTTATAATATTGTATTGTGATGTAAGTGTTATGTATGGTGCCCCGGAAGATCAGCATAAACATAAAATCGGTGAAGAGACATAATTAAAAGTTTTAATTTTTTACTTGAACTGGCAAATGAATTTGTTAAAATATTATTCACATTATAAGAGATATAGTTATTATTTAACTAATTGTTTAATAACAAATTCACAGTCAGTTCAATTAAAAAATTGAAACTTCTAATTGTATTTCTTCATCAATCTAAATTAAAGGTTATTGATTTAAAATAATAAAACAATTTAAAAAAAAAAGAAACTGGACTGGGATTTGAACCCACCTACGTAATCGCGATAACTTAGCGGTAATGCTCTTAAACAACCGATCTACGCACATCGACAGCGCAACACATAAAATAAGCTTTTTACTAGGCGATATATTTTTTGGAATATTTGTGATATGTTTGGTTAAATTTTAAAAATTATTAGCAAACGTAGTTTTGTACACATTGTAATGTGTGCTGATACTGGAAATATCCTAAAAACACTTTAGGGACACATAAAACCGACTTTTGAAAATCCCCATGTTAAACAGAATGCTTCAGATTTTCCGGTATACATCATCAGGGAGGATTCCATGCTTGTTAAAATTTTCTTAATTTCATTTTAGGGAAGACACGTTCTAAAGCGTTTCTTCTTTATCACTCTCAGCTAAAATAATATTTCCGTATTTATTTTAGTAAGTTTTATGCGTTTAGGTCACACGGTTTAAGCTTATACTACAAACTTCTAGATGTAATCATCTTAAAAGAAGCAAGTTTGTCGATAATTAATTTAAATTGGTGGTTGTAAGGAGTTTATTGATCGACAAAGGCTCACTTTTTATGTGTTAGCAAAGGCATCCATGTGTTTGACCACTTGTGTTTAAAGTATGGATTTTATGAATTTATGAAAAAGTTTAAAGGATTCTATTCTTAATGTTTAGGACATTATCTGTTTTTCCAGCATCCTAGTGATGTGATTTATTCCATATCAAAATTTAAAACTTATAAACTAAGTCTGTGTGCAATTTTAAGTTTGAAATCCAAAGATTACATACCTACTCTAGACTGAAAAATGTATGCTGATTTTAATATATACGTGGTGTTGTCAAACTTATGCAAAAAATTCAGGAAGTGATCCTCATCAATAATTAGGAGGGTTTTTTCTATAAAATTTTTGCCTAAACTCAGCCACTGCTGGTTTTTTCTTTAAATGTTAATGGGTCAAGATAAAAACGATAAAAATTTCTTCCAGGGTTGTAGGGGGCTAATATTAACAACTGTTTATTAATGTTTTTATTAAAACGTTTTTGTGCGTTAGAATTTTAAAATTTAAAAACATGCATTCATTTGCTACACCATTTAAAACCTTTTTTATATCTTTAGTTTTTTCTCTAAAGTTGATAGTATTAAACTAAAGAAATAAAATGCACTGAAATGTTATGTATTTTGTTTTTAGTTTCTCCAATGACATTCGTTAGGGACTTTCCTGAACATTTTTAGGCAAAAATGAGACGCCAATAGTTTGTCTTGTTTTTCGTCCGAAATGTAATTCAGCAGGAGTGAGTATAGGAAAAAAAATTTATATATTTCATTCTAGTTAATAAAATTAAAAATCATTAGTAAGAATCGGGAATTTGACACCTTGTGTGTATTGGAAGAAATGAGCTCTGGAATAAAATAAAAAAATCTTTTCAAACGATATCGTTTTGGATCTGAAAGATTTTTTCAAGTGCAGACTTAATTAATAAATATTCCACAGAAATTGGTTAAGTCTTTCTTTAATTTGACCATTTCCACCTATATTTTTTACAAATTTCCATATGCCTCAACAAAATTAAATGACATCCAAAACCCACATTTTTAAAGAATGAATGTTCTCACCACTGAGTTAACACGAAGACTTTTTGTGAGACTAAGACCTTTGAGTTTAGGTTATAACAACATCGTATTTTGTCATTAGTTGATATCAAAATGATAAACGTAATGGCGAATTTATGAAGTGTTGACCCTGACGATAACAAGCGAAACATTGACGTCAGTTTTTACACCAAAATAATTCCAACTCTTTAATAAAAAAGTAATCGAATCGACTAAAAAGTAAGTTGACCTTACCAAAACTAATTAAAAAAACAAAACTACCCTTAAAAAGCGAAAAAAATCACGCGTCCCAAAATACGAAACATCATATGAAATTAATGAGGGTCGAAAGAAGTTTTTGTCGAGTTGCAGCTGCAGTGTACATAAATATTATTTCGTAATGTGCAAAGTAACTCAACACCAACTTTAACTTTGAAATATTCAAACATGGAGGAGCCAGACAATAGCATTCGTTATTAACAACATCAAACGACTTTCTCGAGAATTTTTCTCTTCTTTCGGTGTGTTAATTAAAATAGTTCGTACTCAAAATTTTCTTTGTTTAAAATAAATTAGGTATCTCTTCACTCATTACCAGATTGTTTGTTGGAATAATTGGTAAATTAGTAAAAAAAGGGTGAAATTGCTTTCGAAAGTTTGTTCGAACTTTAATCACACAGCTTTTATTGTTTTATAATCACATCGCGCGCCAGAATTTAATTAATCCTTCGCATTTTAAGAACAAATCATTATGTTTTGGCGTAAGTATGTAACCCCTACAAGAAGGTATTTACGTACGTAGTAATCTTTAGTTAACTCGATAAAACGCTGACAAATAGGGATGCTGTGGTTCCCTACTTCCGTATCGATTTTCACAACGGATAGAAGGGTTTTTGGGTAAAATGTAAATTTTTATATTTTTGTTGAAAAAGTTTTGTAATTAAATAAATTTATTGTGGTAAACTTTTAGAATTGGGTCAACAAATATATTTTATTTGTGACAGCTGGAATGCAAAAAAAATTGGAAATGCATGTTTTTAATATAGTGTGGCAGAGGGAAACGAATACCAATAAGAGTAGTAGACTTGTTGATAAAGAATAAATAAACTGTTTAGTAAACATTGCCCAAATTGTCAATATTGTTGCAACGCACTTAGCACTTACCCAGATGTAGTCACCGTTCAAAATAATCAGCAAAGTCATGAAGAAGAAAAATAACTTACCTGAAACAAAAAAGTACATTAATACGTATACGGAAAATTGCAATAATTTAATACAACTTTAAATTAAATTTTCTCGTGCACAATGTGAATATGAAATAAGTAGCAGTCCATTGTCGTTAAACCGAAGTAATTTATGTGTTTTTAATGTGCAGAGAAATATGGTTACTAGAGGTATGATTATATAAGTTAATGTCATCATAATAAACACTAACATAATGCAATACATTTTTATAATACGTTTGAGAATGTTACAATTACCTACTCTTAACTTCTGTGACTCAAACTCAAAGGTTGTTGCCTCCAACTTCATTAAAATGAATTACGAAAACATATGTTAATTGGTTTCTACTCTACACGGTTTACAAATGTGTTTAAAAATGATCGTTGATTATAGGCAAAAAAGCAAGTTCCATAAAATTAAACACAAAAGTACAAACAAAGACACTTGGCACACTCATACTTAAGCATGAAGTCATATTAAAATTAACGCAATATTTACATCAAAAGCAAAATTTGTATCTTTTAAAACAAAAATCAAATATTGGACAAAGAAAAATCAAAGGTTTAACGGAAACAACAAAGTAAATCTCAAAGGCAATCGCTGTCAACAGATAATCTCGGTATTGCAAAATGCATTTTCTAGAAAGTATTGTGAGTGATGTTGTTTGTAGAGCTTCTGTAAATGTACGTAAAATAAAATTTCTGTTGTTTGAGAAAAGATTTAAAAAAACAATCTAAAGGTTTAGTGTTATCTGCAATTGTTTATTTATTGTATTATATGTTATGTTATTATAATAATAAAAAAAACAAAACTTACTAGTTCTTATTAAAAACTACAGCTATCCAACCAAGTTAATATAAAAATTTACGATTATTTAATAGTCAAAAACTTTTTAGGCTGTGTTCAGTTTTTCTATTTAAACCTTTTAACTATTTATTTTTCGATACGTTTTACAATTATTTAACATTAATGCAAGTTTTCTCACGAAAATCGGTATATGGGTTTAAAATGTATTCACTTTTTTGTTATGTATCTTAAAAAATATCTTTGAATTCGCTGTTTTACTAAGTCGGTTAATAATTTTTGTTGTTGCTTACTAGCTGATTTTACGACATGTTCACTAAAGTTTTGAAAAAAGTAAAAGTATAGGTTTATAAAAAACGAAGATAAAAATATATAAGTTAAAAAAAAGATATTTTAATTTTACACGAGTAATTTTACGAGTGGTACTTTTTGAGATACCGATTTTTAACACTTTCTTTGTTCAATATCGGCCTTTAGATATTCTAATTATTTGAAATAGGTAACTCCTATTTTATTCACACTTAGGACTGTACCACCCCTTATTGCCTAGTTTTTTAAAGTCGGTTAAACAGGGTATAAGAAAAAGAATCGTTGATTTTTGATCGACATGTATAACAAAAGTTTTAGTAAATTTTACTCTACATCAATCTGGAAGAAAATATACAAAGCGTTCTATTTGATTTTATCAAATTATTTATCATTTTTGATTACAAAGTTTGACTTTGTGTGTATTTTTTACTTACAATTGAACGAACATGAAAGATTATTTAAGATAAAATCTGTCTTCCCTCTCTTTCCATACGTATTATTGTCCTGTTGCTAAATTCGTTGGTTACGTTTTTCAAAAACCTTGGGGGTATTTCAAAACCGATAATCCTGATGGTGTCTTCTAAATGATCGATGTTGCGGAAGGGTCACCGATGGTAAACTTTATAATTTAAGTATCCCCATAAAAAGAAATTTAGGGGCGTTATTTCCGGAAATCTTGCTGGCCATAAGTATTGCGAATATCTGCCAATCCATTTGCCACTAAACAAATGGTCCGGATAATTTCTTACATTAATAGTACTGTGAATTGAAGCGCCGTCTTGTTTAAACCATAACACTGACCTTTCCTCCAACGACATGTCGTCAATTACTTCAGTAATTTCATTCATAAGGAAGTTCAAATATCTTTTCTGAATTTAAATTTTGCCGCAAAAATGGGCTTCGACTCTAAATGGAATTTGTTTAGCAAAATAGCGATTTTCTTCTATTTTTCCTTGTATCCAAGCACAAAATTCAAATCTATGTATTTGTGTATGGCTATTTCATCAAGCAAAACGTCTTCCTCATGTTCATCAATTATCCATTTTGTATGTGGCCTTTTGAAAACATTTTCAACTGTGCCGGTTATTTCAAATTTTTGAAAAATACGTCCAGCTGCTAATTAGGAAACAAACTTTTGGGGATATCTTTGATTAAAAATATCAGCTGTGTCCCTATTTGTTCTATTCTCCCCATGAATTAAAATAATTTCAATTTTGTCTTCTTTAGTAAGCATTTTTTAAACGAATAACATTAGCACAACAATTAGATTTTAATGTTGACATTTTATTTATTTATTTTATTCTTATGGTACATTTTAAATATTGTATCAGGTGAGTATTCCTCCAAGATTATAAATTTTGTGTACAGTTTGCTCTTTTCGAGCCCTTCTAGGTGGAGGTGAATGAAATAACAACTCAATATGTTGTCAACGCCGACGTTTCGCCCCCCTATGGTAGGGCTTTATCAAGGCTCATAACAATAAAAAGTTGATAGTCTCAATACCATCAATTGATGGAACGTCACACACGGATTAAAAAAACAACAAAAAACAGTCATACATATATATATATATATATATATATATATAAGTTGTGGCTAAAAACGATATTTAATTAAAAGACAAACAAACAAACCCAACTTGATACAAACGACAAATAACGAACGCATAGGGGGCGAAACGTCGGCGCTGACAACATATTGAGTTGTTATTTCATTCACCTCCACCTAGAAGGACTCGAAAAGAGCAAACTGTACACAAAATTAAATATTGTATTGTGATGTAAGTGTTATGTATGGTGGCCCAGAAGATCAGTATAAACCTGTATAGTGTGGTGACAAAACCGTGTGCAATGTTGACATTAATAAATCATTATTCACTTTTAATGCTTTTAAAGTAAATTTTAACAGAAATTTTCAGTTCTAGTTATGTGATCTAAATGTAATTTAAAGAAACAACTGATTTGTTAATATTTACGTCCATTATAGTCCATTATTAAATTGTTTGGGTTCATAATTAATGAAAATAGTCCAAGATTGTAATGTTACTTTTCGTAAAAAATGCTTCTTTAGCAAGAAGTTAATTAATTAGAAAATAAATGCAACATTTATGTATTTTTTCATTGAAATATATTAATTTAACTTAACTGTAAACAAAAAATACCCAAAAAACGTAATCGTCGTTACGTATTTTTGTAAAAATGATAAAAAACTAAAACATTAAAATTTTCTTGCCAAATATCATATTTAGGTCTGGTCTTTTCACCTCCAGTTAACTTTATCAGTCGGTTAACTACTATGGAAACACAGTTTTGAGCCAATCAAATCATTGGATAGTCGCGTTTCCAAGGTGATTAACGGACAGATAAAATTAACTGGAGGTGAAAAGACCAGACCTTAGAATCTTAATAAAATTACAAATAACTTTTTCTTATGGATTTTTTTCATATTTTGATAAATAATGGCATTTCCAGCCGTTGTAAATTTCAAAAGACATTTCGTCGGTGTCATACTTGGGACATGAAAGATCTCGTAGTTTTGTTCATTTTGTGGATATTAATCATACTAAAACCAATACCAAAATCTGTTTTCCAATAATCATACAAATAAAAAGTTTCCCACATGGTGCAGATTTTATAGCGGGCAATGTATATAACAAATTGTCATATTTTTTGTTTTAAAGCCAGTCAACGTTTTTCCCTGCGTTATAAACGGTTTAGAATAAATATTGGATTGTCGTTTAAAAAGTTTTTTTAAATTATACGAACGTTTTCGAATAACTAGGTTTTGAAGTTCTTGCCTACAACACTTCGGGGTTTCACCAAGATGGAGAACGTTCAAAATAAATACAATTGCAAAAAAGAATCATCCAAAACTACTCAACCGATTTTGATGGTTGATGGCTTATTTTTTTCAGGAGGTCAAGGCGGTGAACTTAGGCTATTTACATGTTGACATGACTTTTGACCTCTGAGCTGGTGAACTCAAATCTTTAAAATTAAAGAACATATAGACACATTCCAACGCTCTTATCTCACTCCGACTTATTCTAGGCCCATTCTCTGGTCTGAATGGGCGTGGTTCACTAGTTAGTGATAAAAGTTATTAACAGAACTATCTTACAGAACCATTTGGCAGCAGTACAACGATCTCAGGAAAGATTTCTTGTTAGAGGCGATTTCCTTTTAGAAGCAAAACAAAAATATCGTAGACATTAGTAAACTGGCCAGTTTAGAATTAGAACAAGGTGACTTATATAGTAACTCTGTAGCAATTATTAGTGACATTAAAGAACGATTAGCAAAACTAGTAATTTAAGGCGAAGATGCAATTACTCGTAGAGGTTACAATTTTGGAATGCTTTTAAATCTATTTATGACGATGACTCCATAAGAGCAACAGTCAAATTCTAATACAAGAGCAATTGTATGTTGAATAGTTCGGCAGCGCAGGAATTAGTAAAAAGTTATCCGTTGACAGAAAGTAATTACCCTTGTGTGGTAGTAAGCCTTCAGGAGCGTTTTGGACGTGAAGAGATGTTAGTTGAAGTGTATGTTAGAGATCAAATTAGTCTCATTTTAGAAAATGCACAAAGCAAATTAGGTGATAATTTTTTTCGTTGAATAGTAAATTGTCAGCAAAGTTAAGAGCCCTTGGATCCCTAGGAGTTACTACAGACAAATGTGCTGCTGTTCTTTATCCGATGGTCGAATCGGCTTTTTCGGAAGAAATTTGTTGCTTGGGAGAGGCAACGACACCAAAATACTCTGTAATAAGTGAAGAAAATTTGGAAAAGTTAAAGGAATTTCTAAAGCATGAAGTTGAAAGTACAGAACGCATTCGACTTGCACGTCAATCCTTTTATTCTATTAGAAATTTAAAGTCGATGTTTACAACAAAGATGCAACTAGCTGCTGCATCTAGTCTCGTCGCAATTGCAGTAAAGCCAGTTGGTACCTGTGTATTCTGTGACAAAAAGCATTTTAGTGAAAAGTGTTGTAAAGTTCTTTCTATGTCTGTAGATGAAAGAAGAAAATTGGCGCAAGAAAAACGTCGTTGTTTTGCTCGTTTAAAGCTGGTCACGGACTAAAAAGATGTAGAGAACGGGTAAAATGTGTTTCATGGTGAAAGCGTCATCCTGCAATCGTATTTCAGCAGATTGATTTAGTGTGTGACAAAGAAAAAGAAAACGAACAAAAGCAATCACAAAAATCTGTTGAACTTTAATCAGTTGCAATCTACCAATATAGTGTTTCAAACTGTTTTAGTGAAGATTAACAATTGAAAACAAAATAAGTTGTACACCTGTTATTTGGTGGAATTAAATCAAAGCCTCGGAAACACTATTGTTATAAAATTCATATATCAATTTCGAATTCTTATGCAATTTAGAAGTTCAAGATTCTACATATATCTGCGGTAATCGATCCAAACTCTCTCAAGGAAAATGGATTAAAGAGAAAGGTATCATTATACATTAAGTTAACCACTACTCAAAGGAAATTAAGATATTGATAGGGGTCGATGTTTATGGAAAGTTATTGACTGGTTACTTTCAGGTCCTGTTGCATTACAGATAAAATTTGGATGAAGTCCTGGAAGAAAATTACATCGTATACATACATTAATTGACAATCTATGGCGTTTTTGTCATACAATGTTAAACATGTATCCATTCAAGATCTTTGGCATTTGAATTTAGTTGGAATTACAGACCGAATGAAAGATACGGCAAAACAAGAGTTAGCAAAAGCAGGAATGTGTCATTTTCAAAAAACTGTGTCTAGAAACAAAGGTGAAAGGTACGTAGTGCATTTATTATGGATAAAAGGGCATTTACCTCTTCCAGATTACAAATGCATAACAGAAAAAAAAATTATTTAGTATAAAAGCCAAATTAGAAAAACAAAGTGTTATTGAATCTTATCATACTGTCTTTGCTACATGGTTATAGATGGGAATCATCAAACTTGTAAAAGATGGAAATGGGCATTACATTAATCATCGTGGTATTTTAAAACAAAAGAAAATCTTTCTCTAAATGATTGTTTAGAAATTGGACCAAGGTTTGAAGTAATGTCTACCATTGTATTTCGTTTTCGTTTGGGATTAGTTGGTGTATCAGCTGACATTGAAAAGGCATTTTAATAAATTGAAATAGTTGATACTGACCGAGATAGCCTGCGTTTTTTATGGATTCACATTTACAAAAAGTTCAAGATTATCGTCATTGAAGAGTAGCGTTCGGAGTAAAATCGAGTCCATTTGTGTTAACAGCGGTAATAAACCATTTGTTAGAACATTGTAAACGAGACAAACAAATAGCTGCTATTTTAAAGAATTCATTTTACGTAGTCAACGTGTTAACTCTGTATCTTCAATTGAAGAAGCTTTCATATTTCAAGAAAAATCAATGAAATTATTAGCTCATGCAAAAATAAATTTAAGATATTGGGAAATTGGACCATCACCTGTAGAAAAAGTAGTAACAGTTCTTGGATTATCTTGGAATTTTAAAAGTGATACTCTGCAATGTGATATTAGGAGAATTCAAATTGGTTTTTCTTGCCCTTACTATATACTACTTCAACAGAGTCACAAAATAAAAGGTGGTTGGGATACTGAACTACCAAAATATCTATCCAAAGAATTTAATAAGTGATGTCTTCAACTTCATGAAGTACAGATAGTGTGTAGTCGTATATCCAAACATGGAAATCTGGTTGTTGCACGTATTTACCGACGCATCAGCAGGCAGCAACGATCAGACCAATTATGACGTATACGACTAAGTTTTCTAAACAAAACAGCTGCAATCTGAAATGAAGATACTCCAAAGAATTTCTGGTAAAACACAAATAAATAGAACAAAATGTCTTAAGAGTGACAGATTATAGAATAGCAAAAAAACCAATTCATATCGATACAGTAATAAGTTCGACATAACATAACATAACAGAAGAATGAAGAAGAAAAAGAAGAAGAAAACAAGTATTTTTTTTATCAAAATGAATTTTCTATAAATGCGGAAACAGAGACAATAATAAAGTAAAACATTTTGAACGAGAACGGCAATATGTGATAAAAGCAATGACTACATTACTAGAATGCAATAAGGTAGTTCTACGAAGGAAATAAGTAGAAGTAGATACGATGATGAAACTGTCATAGAAACAGCGAGAAGAAGGCAGAAAAATGACATAGATCAAATAAATAGCAACTGCACAATAACGAAAAAAATAAATTTCCGCCAAAGTACAACAAAAAATAGTCTATGATTAAACAGGAAAAAAGAATAAGTTTCATGGTTTTGATTGTTAATAGTTTTAAATGGAAAGTAGGTACCCTTATTATACAAGATAAACAAAATCTGATATCGGCGACCAGGGTTCTTTTTAGAGATAAACTTACATTTAAAGACAAAATTTGATACGTATAACCATTATCATTAAATATAGGGAAAAAAAGAAAACTCTGAGTTTTCAAAAATTTTTAACAACACTCTTATTTATAAAGGTAACTTTTTTTTGACACTTTTGTAATTAGAATCCGTTGCTCATATCATACAGGGTGGGGCACTACCAACGAATTATTCTATAGCATTAAAACGACAAATAATGTTAGAAATTTTAAGACATACATATGTCAAAATTATTCAAAACCATATTTTAAAAATATTTTGGATTATACAGGGTGCTCTAGAAACACGTACTATATCAAAGTTGGGTTATTTTTCAGAAAAAATAAACAGAACTATACTTATGACTAGTATTCCGGGCTCTAAGAGTTAGTCGAGTTAAGCACACCTGTCACAATATACTGATGTTTAACAACAGCAACCATTATTTGGTACATCAAAAATCGATCATACTGTAACTATCGACAAACTTTAACCTGTTAACTAAGAATGTAATACAAATCGCTCTAATAGTAGGAGTTGCATATACATTAAATATGTTCATTTTACTGATATCTCACAGGTAACTTAAATTCCAATAAATTACAAATTGTTAAAAAAGCAAATTTTAAAATATCTCAGAAACTATTAGAGTTAGGGGTTGGTAAACCTAATACCAATTAAAAGGTAACTAATTCCTTATTCCAACAGGCTACAAAAATACAGGGTGTTCCATTTAAGTTAGGCAATTACTTAAGTTTTAAGTCGTTAGCGTTATGCAGTAGTATTTAAAACACTCTGTACATCATAACATAAAAGTAAATATTGCAAAAGAAATGTTAAAGGTTTTTAGTAAAGTGATATAGAACAAAATTGCTTGTTTCTTTATCTTGAAATTATTGTATTTTTTTGGAGGGTCTGCAAATCAGGTAAATTCGATTTATCTCAGAAACGGATGTAAGTTGGTATACGGTCATGTTAAAGAACATAGGGTCAGAAGATTGCAGCAGAATTAGAACTGCATACTTTAGTTGAGTCCTATTGGTTTTAATCATTCTCCAAATTTTCAAATGAATATTATATGAAAGTTGTCTGGTTCTAACTGAATTATATGCTATCAATAGTTCAGTTACTCATCGTTTACAGGGCAAAACAAAAATATGACGTTTTTTTAATGTAACACCCTGTATATTATTACATTTTTGATAATATTTTTTTTCTGATTTCAAAAATATATCATATACTAAGTGTCATAGAAAGAAGAACACCCAGTAATAATGAATATTTTGTAAATTTTTTTGGGAATATATTTGTTTATATTAAGATAAAAACGATCAGTTTTTCAGCCATATTGCCCTAGCGGTTGTTTTGTTAACCTCATTCAAAAACACTTACGATTAAGTAGCCCTAAAACAATGAATTAAGCATTTGTAAGTACAGTTGTCATTTAAGCGATTTAAATTGCATTTCAAAGAGCTTCTTTAATTTAATCACAATGCCTCCAGTGCGAAATCTCCATAATTTTCGGCAATTAAGCGAGTTTGATGGGGGTAGAATTGTGGGATTGCGTGAGGCTGGTTTGTCTATGAGAGATATAGCCGCTAGAACGCAACGGAGTTTAAACACTGTGGCAGTCTGTGTTCGGGCATGGAACTAAGAGAGCCGTACACGAAGAGCGAAAGGTACAGGACGTCGTCGAAGAACCACAGAATGCGAAGATCGCCATCTTAGACTATTGGCTTTACGGGACAGCTTCTCTTCTACACGGGCGATTGCGGACCAGTGGTTTGAAGAACATGGAAGACCGATTGGGATGCGAACCGTTTATAGACGGATAAGAACCTTTGGGCTCTTTTCATACCGTACCCTTTTTGTGCTACCACTGACTCCAGAGCATCGACGTTATCGTCTAGCGTGGTGTAGAGAACGGGCAAATTGGGACCAAAAATGGAATTCAATTATCTTTAGTGATGAATCCAGATTCTGTTTGGGTATGCATGACGGTCGTGCAAGGGTGAGAAAACGGAGCGGTGAAAGACAAGATCCCCAATTTTCTGTGAATAGGCATGTGCACCACACAGTTGGAGTTATGGCTATTGGAAGTAGGTCACCTTTGGTCTTCATTAGAGGTAACATGACCGCTGCGCGCTACATCCAGGAGGTCGTAGACCCCCATATTGTACCTTATGTTCAGACCATCCCCAACAGCACATTCCAACAAAACAACGCACGACCTCATGTTGCTAGGGTTTCTTTGGCTCATTTTGAGGCCAATCAAATTGCTTTGTTACCTTGGCCACCAAGATCCCGATCTTTCGCTTATCGAGCACCCTGCACAAACTCTAGCGGCTTTGCAGCATCGGTTACAGATAGCATACCTCAATAAGAAATCAATCACCTCATTAAAAGTATGCCCAGAAGTTAACAGTTTAATTTTTATCAAATTGTGATTGTTGACTAATCTAGTTCGTATACACTAGTATACCAAAAATTGTCCAAATAAATTCATTATTACTGGGTGTTCTTCTTTCTATGTCACTTAGTATATATGGTTTAGTGTAGTTTAATTGAGTATTAATTGTTTTAAATACGTATAGTATGAATTGCATCTATGTGAATAAAAACAATATTAATAGTGAGCTGTCTTTTATAAACTGACAATAAACTAATAGTTATTTAACAAACGACTGTATTAATAAGGAGATTCAAAATCGAGATATTTTAATGTTTAATGTTTGAGATTGTTAATCGCCGTTTAACTCACCAGTTAGTTACACAATTTTCCGCAGACCGTACTTTCTAATTTTAATAAAATTATATTTTAATAATAATTCTAGAAGAGATATGCTATTCTAAACAAAAGCACGTTTTGTAAATACACCACAATCTTTGCAATAAATAACATAACATTACTTCGTATTTTCTATTTTTTTGTGAGCTTTGCTTTTGGTAATTTTTTATCTTTTTGTCTTTTTGTATGGATATTTGGGATTAGTATTTTAATATTAAGCCACTAAGTTGATGAAGAATTGAAATATTCAATTCAGAATGTTGCTTCGAAATACACTACTTAAATCACAGCAAAATAAGGTGTATTACATTTTTTTATGGGAACGACTTTCCACATTATGCCAAAGAAACAAATAAATAAATAAACCGAACAAGGACATTCATTTATATTCTTACCGTGTTTACGCGGTTCACCTACTTACTGAAACTAATTATCCTGTAGAGTTCAAAACTGACAAGGGTTTTGCAATTTGTAACACTTTTATCGGGACATATTACCATAAGATTCCCAATCGAAGAGGCTTATAATGTGTAATTGCCGACACTTAGCCGGCCGAGGCCAAGAAAAGGGGCGTTTCTGACCGCTTTTGAGTGATACAAAATCAGTGATTATGGACGAAAAAGATGTGTTCATGCCTCCGGTCATTATTGACAGTTTTGTAGGATTCAAAATTGGCCAGGAAGATCAAATTCCCGGCCTAGACCTTACAAAAGTGACATTTGGTAAATTTCCCCAGAGAGCTGGGTGCACCATTATTACTTAATTTTCTAAATGTCAACAAAACGGCCACAAAAGAAAAAAAGATTCAATGCTTAAGAAACAAATAAACGTTGATTTTTATGGAATCCTCACCCAGATGTAACCGTAACGTTAATGTAAGTACCAATTAATACTTTTACATAAACCTCAACTAATGTGATTACTTTTTAGGTTATGTGTGGTGGGTTGTGAAGCAATTAGTTTTGAATATTTTTCAATGTTGATGTCTTTAATATTCAGAGTTGATTTTAACATTGAAAATATGGACCAAAGAGTTGTTTTTTGTTTTTTTTTTGATTTCTCATCAAAATATGCAAGAAGGACATACTCGTTGTAAATGTTAGTGGTACTATTACTATCGCACAATTTCTTAAATTCTTCATACGCTTTCCAGTACCGAGTTACAAATTTTGCTGGTAATAAGTTATTAATCATTGCTTGGGTACCAACCAGAAAAAAATAAGTGCTTAGAAATAAATCTTGAACGAAATAATAATTTTGTAAATATTTTGAGATTTGTCGGCATAAAAAAATGTGTAGATTACACCTCCAGAAAAAATTTTGCAAGTCTCGTGTTGCTCCGCCTCGACTAAACGCCTCGGCTACGCAATATCACTCACACTCGCAAAATATCATTTTCTGGACTAGTTATCGAAATAACTATTCCAGGAATCGGAATGTTTATCGGGCCATTATTTTTCTTTGATTTTTGTCTTTCAGCCCTACTTGAAGAATAACTTTGGGTAAACTATATTGAAGAACTGCGTGAGAAATAGTTGGTAAAATTGATAAAATGAACATTCTTAAATGTTATTAAACGTTATCATCCGAATGCTGCGTACATTATAAAAATGTCTTGTTGTGTGAACAAATTCAGTATTTATTACAACTGTAGATTAATGTCAATTTGTTATTATTAAAATTTACTTTGCTACCAATTACAACATATATTTTCAAGTTGTAGTTTATTGACGGGTATTGATAAAAGGGTAACTTGATTTACTGAATTGTATGTTTAATTGCCTAAATATGTACTAAAATTGTTCATTAATAGAAAATCTTTTATTAATACACGGACGACGGAAAAAAATTATTTTTATTTTGCTTTGTAAGTTAGTAGTGACGGAGTTTTTACCATGCACAATACACTATATTGATATGATATTAATAATCATGTAACATTACACAAAGAAGGTTGGAAAAATTTGGGTTGAACGATTGGTGATGCACTAAAAGGTAAAAGACTTCACTACTGTATTTATGGGGGACACTAAATTTTAGAAGATAGTTAAAAGGCATTCTTTTTGGACTCATGTAGAGAAATTTTTAGATAATCTTCTATTGCAGCAGCGTCAAAACAAGAATATAATATTTCAAGAAGATGGCGCTCATGCCCAGAATTCTCAAGCGGTAACAGATTTTTCATCTCTAAATTTTTCTAACGATGGATTGGAAACTTCAGCGCTGATTCGTTAGGAGGATCGGTCAATCCCCAGATCTTACTACTTTACATTGTTTTTCTTTGGGGTTTTTTCAAGGTTATTTTTATAAGTAAAAATCAAGGAAGATTGGTGAATTATGTCAAAACATCGATTTTAATTTACGTCAAGTAACACCAGTATATATTTTATACGCTATATATGCAACAAGACGGCGGTACCAATTCTGTATTAAAAAATTTTCGAAAACCCAAAATCTTCATTTTTGCCTCATAACTTGGTTAAAGGTTAGATGTATAAAATTTTGTTTTTGCATCTGAGATTAACTCTAATAAAAGCCCTGAAAACCGACATCAAATTTTCTCTATCATGTATAATAAAAGTCATTTAAAAACCTTCGAAAAACTATTAAGAAATAAGTTAGCACTCAAAACGGTTTGTTAGCCATCATTAGATAATGAAAAAACCAAATAGTCAAACATAAAACCCTGGTAATTAGGGCATATAACAAGGACTCATACTTCTTTGAGAAATTTATCTGACATTTGTCAAATAGCTCTGAAAGAAGGTATAACAATATTTTCCAATCAGTACATTTAAAACTACCAGATAAGTGCGTCACATCTTTTATAGAACCACCCGTATTAAGTACAATTATTGCATATCTTATATTTATTTATATAGTAATACCTTTATTTAAAAAAAACGTTTTCATTTAATTTTAAACTATAACTTGGTATCTTAATTATAATTATGTAATAAATTCTTGTCAAAAACTAAATATATACGTTGACAATAAGAATTGCCTTAGTTTTTATTTTCACTTTTTATATTAACTACAGAAAAAATGAAACGTCATAAAATATACATTTTGTAAGGACTAAATATTATGAATAGAGAGTTTAATGATTTTTTTTTAATAACTTACAATAATTAGTAGGTTAGATTTATTTAAAAATAAGTAATAATCAGTCAACCCAAATAACCATGTTTAGTTTTTGATTTAATTTAAAAGTTATTGCTTGTAGACGTTTTTTAAATCAAAATTATTTCTAATTTTATTTTGTAAACATTTCCTAAACAAAATTTTGATTCGATAATTAATCGAGCTATGGTGTTTAATTAGCGATACCTTCAAATATATTCTTTAAAGAAAAAATTAAGTAAGCAACGTAAATTACCTATTTTCTAAAACGTGCTTAGTGTAATGATTCATTCTACAGTCCTTCTATAAGATAACCCCTGCTGAGACTACCTGCTGTTAGAATTGTAAATGATACCCTTAAGCCCGCTTCACAATGTGCAAACTTTTGTTTACAGAAATTGTGGTGTCCAAGTTTTATATTTCATGAGTGTACCTGCTCCGAAAATTTCAAATACAAAAAAATGTGAAGAATTTAGACTTATCACTGTGTAACCAATTTATGAACAAATAATAGAGCTTACAGTTAAAAATCAGTTGCAAGACTATTTGGAAAAAAACAATTGAATCAGTAAAAATCAATCAGGTTTTCAAAGCAAACATTCGTGTAAAACTGCAATAAAGTTTGTTCTTACAAAGTGGAAAAGTGAACTTGACTTAAATAAAAGTGTAGTTGCGGTGTTTTTAAATTATAAAAGAGCGTTTGAAACGACTAACAGAAAAATGCTGTTAGAAAAACTGGAAAAATATTGTATCCGTGGTATTGAACACAAATGGTTTTAAAATTACCTTACATCGCGCATTCAGATAACATCGTATGAAGGTGGTGAGTCTTCCAAAATTCCAAATAACTTGGGAGTGCCCCAAGGGTCAGTTTTAGGTCCTGTCTTGTTTTTAATATAGGTACATGAATGACTTTGAATTAAATCTAAAATTCAGTAATATTAATTTATTTGCGGATGATACATTAGTGTCCAGCGGAAATGAAAATGTAAACTTAGCAATTAGCAACTTAAATTCGGACTTTAAAGTTATTACTGCGTGGCTGCAAGTGAATAAAATGAAATTAAATACAACTAAGACTAAATATATTGTGTTATCGAATAATAATATTAAGTTGACCACACATTTTTTGAGCTTAAATAATTGGACTCTCCTGTTGCCACTTTTAATTTACTGTATATCTCTGATATTCTTTACTGCATATTTCTTGTCAATTATATTAATGCATTTTGTTATAACCGCTCTGTAATAAAGTTGTAATATCTTGTAAACCAAGCCTCAAATCAAAATTTTACAAGAGGAAAAAAACTTAGGTAAATAAATGCTGTATCAACAAAAAAATATTATGATACTATGGGCGTGGGTAGAAAAAAGTTTGGGGGGTCAATATGAACTTACCGCCCCCCTGCCGTTTGTGTTTGAACTATTTTTACTAAAATTATACAGAAAGAGTGTCAACTTAAAAGAAACATCTGTACCAAATTGCAAATAAATATCTGTAGAAGCACGGGAGTTATTAATAAAAATCAATTTTTCAAATTTTTGAAAACGACACTCCCAAATTAAAAGTGGCAATATATGCAATATATTGTTTATTTATGACTAATGTATTAGTTTTTATTAACTAAATAAAGATTGTAATTATTAACTTTAGAAATAAGGGCCCACCCTATATTGAGATTTCCCCGAACTTTTTTGAGTTTAAAGAAAAGCAGATACTTTTATCAAGAATAACATTTTCTGAGAAATCAATAATAAAAATTGTATCGATATGAGTCGACGATGTTTTAAAAGACACTCTGTATGTAGACGTATTATGAAACAAGCATTGTATTTATTGTATACCCATTTTGGTGGTTCTTATTTTGCGATTATAAATAAAACTGAATTGCAAGAACTGGAATTTCTTAAATTACGTGTATAAACAAGTTATAAATAAAACATTAAAAATAATGTTTTATGAACAAATTATTCAAACAGAAAATTTATAATTTTTAAGTAAATGTAAAACAAACTGAAGTCGAACGTTACCAATAATTGCGGTAAACACACGTTTATTTCAAATTAATTCGATAATAAACGTAATAACCTTAATATTGAAAATATTAATCTTTATTACAAATTGCTATCACATCCCTACCAGTTGGTAAATCCTCGCTTCCATGTCGCATTCAACTATAAATCAATTTTTGTGCCCATATACACAGGAGGTTTAACCGACGACAATGACAAAACCGATTAACAAAAGGTTTTGTTGAAAATGATTGGTCGAGTGCAAATTTAACTACAATAAAGTAAATAAAAAACGAAGTAAATATAAAATATTATTTTGCGTCTTATATAATTTAGACATCAAAATTAGATGGAGAAAATAAATCTTTGCTAGAATTCAAAAAAAAACGAAAATAGGGGTTGAATTTTCTTGACGCAGTGGCATAATAATTCATCTAATTAAAAGTATGTCATTACACCTGGCATGTGAAAATTACCTCTTTTCCGATAACATCTGCAAATATTCTAATTCCTTCTTTAAATCTAAATATAAATTTCAAAATTAAAGAACTATCAATCATGTCGTATAATAAACTGTCAAATTTGACTAATGAAAAATTGTGCAATATGGTGTTTGTAGTTTTTTTGTCACTTGAACTCGATAAGTGTCTTAAATGATGGATTTGGTGAATTTCATAAAAGTTGAGCAGCTGTAAATATCTTCAGTACACATATTAACACTTATACAGTTTTTCTTCTTAAAACGTTTATTTAAATTTGTATTAATCAACAACGGCTTTACGTAATTGCTTGAAATGCATTAATTAAGAATTGAATTAAGATTAGGTGTAATCTGATGATTAAAAGAGAGCCCACAAACAATGTACATACAAGTTGTTCAAATTTTTTGTTTTAATTGCTCGAAACTAATTTCCCCAGATGACAACAATTTGTTATTGTTAAAACAAAAACATATTCCGGAATTGGACTGTGTCGAAATGGTAACCGTAGTTGCCAACGTTTCGTCACCTATCTTTATTTTTATAAGGGGCTTTATCAGAGCAAAAAATTTGAAACAAACAAACGAGAGTTTGAGATGGTAATCAACTTGTCAACCGACCCAGATTGTAGACAGAGTAATTAGGAACATACCGCCGTATTATATAAAAGAAAAACACAAAATAGAAAAAATAGTACAGGAGGCGGGGTTAACGATAGGAATCCACAAACGTGAAAGTTTGAAAGCGCGGTCGAGATTGAAGTTGTTGGGATGCTTTATAGTCACCCTAATTTTGGTATTAAACTAGGAAGAACATTTGGCAATTAAAGCAAAATTATGAAAACTTTCTTGCGAGCAGTATCGAAATGATGTTCAGCCACGTCAGACTTGGAACCTAACACAATAATGATGTTTTGAAATATGTGTACTGATAAAGTAACCTGTTTCAGCTATGTACACTAAATCACATGAACAAGAAACACGATATACACCTTGAGAAGAAAGATTGGAAAAAAATATCCTTAGGGGAAGGTAAAACTTGTAAGATTTTGTTAAAAGATTTCTTTTAAACCTTAAGGGCGAAAATAGAAAAGATGTTTAATGACGTTTTAGATCATTTGTTTGCTATAACCATTTGTAACAATACTATTACTTAGATAACGCAGCTCCAAATTTAGATTGTCGGGTTGACATATAGAAAATGCTCGAAATACTAGAGATTTTGGGTATGATAATGATGGAAAGAAGCATAATACTATATTTTCTTGGAATTTGCAGTTGAATGTTGAATTGATAAAATCATATTTACTCAATAAAAGAATAAGAGTAAAAGTTAATGAGTCAGCCTCAGAAATATGTGATGTTCATTTTGCCTTTCTAATTGACGAGCAACTCTGTACATACAAATTTTTTTATTGAGATAAAGTATTTGTATTTGTATTTGTATTTGTACGTAAGTACCTGTCAGTATGAGTGAGTTTGCAATACACCGAATGACTTAATTCATCGTTGGTTTTCGGGTGACAGTTCATGAAGGTATAGAAGACAATGATTCTTTCAATTTCCATAGTGAACTTAGTGTCAGCATGTTTTTTTTATTAATATGATCAAGAAACGTAACTGAAGAAGGGCGACCATGAGGCCATTCGACAAATGTATCGTCAAGATACCTAAACCATACTTTCAGTTTTAACTGCAAAGTTTCCAAGACAATAGATTCAAAAGCTTCTATAAAAATGTTGGGGTCAACAGGAGATAAAGGGGATCTCATAGCAGCACCCAAAATATATTCGTAAAAGTTATTGCGCAATTGAATATAAGAGGACAAAAAACAGTTAAGTATTATATTAAGATAATACTTGTTCGGTAATTTTTGAGAGAAACTTTTTTGATGTAACATCAAAAACTAACAAGGAGGTCTTCATGATTTACCTTATCTAAACGTTGAATAAGATGATAAGAGTTTAAAATGTGTAAAAATATTTTACCTACAAATTCCTTAAAGATTTCTGATAGAAATGTAGAAAATTTGTAAGTGGCGATTGAATTGTTCTAACAATGGGCCGAAGAGGTAAACCTTGTTTGTGAAATTTATGTAGACCATATAGAAAAGGACGTTTAGAACTGAAAGGTAGAAGCCATCGCTGAGTTTTGAGAGATAGATTGGATGATTTTGTAATTTGAATCACTTTGCGTTCATTCCTAGGAGTGAGGTCACATAGTAAACACAAGAATCTTCTGATAACATGGAATTAAACTTATCTTCATAAATGGCTCTACCCAGGATAACTATAGAGTTGCCTTTATCAGCTGCAAAAATAGTGATGTCAAGGTCCTGTCGAAGATCTTTTAAACTGTTTTCTTCTTGACTTGGAAATGTTAGTTTTGGGAATTTTACATGATAGCAGAATTTTGTAGTATTAATCCGAATCGGATAAGTAATATGACGAGAAAAAGTTCAAGAATTCTACAGCACAAATGATTTCGTCTGAGAAATATGATAAGGTGCGTTAGTAAAATTTATGCCTTTGGAAATAACATATTGTTGTTTGAAGCTGAGTTTGTGTTTAGATAACTTGATAACAATTTTTTGACGTAAATTAGTTGAACATTGGAAGGTCTGAGTGACTTACAATTACTAGCAACCTAGTAGCAAACAAATTATCCAAAATCTTTGAGATTTGTTTACATAGTTCCATATCACCTTCAATAGCTAACACAAACAACATGGTCTTCTCAAAGGCAGTTCAACTATTACTAATCTTACTGGTTTCTTTTATTATGTAGCAAATATTCTACATCGACTTCTCTAAAGCATTTGATACTATCGAAAGTTACTATTGTTTGGATTGCATAGTAGGCTTATTAAATTTTTTTTATGATATTTGTCTGGTAGATCCATGTATGTGGAATTCTGGGGTCATAAATCATCAGTCTTTTGGCCTAAATCTGGCGTTCCACAAGGATCTAATCTGGGATCATTGTTATTTAACGTAATCACAAACGACATAGTGTCAATAATAGACGTTGAATGTCTTCTATTTGCTTACATTGTCTGATCATATAAGCAATATATAATCTTTGTACCTAAAAACGTTAAATTTTATTACACGAAATACACTTGATTTTGTCAGAAATGAGGCATTTATAACTCTTTTTAATGCCCTGGTGCAATCTAAATCGGAATATGCTTCACTAACATGAAAACCTTATAACACTTATCACAAGGTAATGTTAGAAGCTGTGCAGCGACGCTTTCTAAAGACTAAATATATGTATAAAGTTATCGGAATTACCCCACTAAAGGTTACCCACATGATCTTTATTTTTCTTTGCCTTTATAGATTCACTGACTTGTAATACGTCAAAACGTACGTCAATTTTCTTTAGATTTTTTTCGTGTGTGTTTTTTAGAGGTTTTTGGTGCAAATATAAAATATGGAACGTGATCAGTACCTTACAGTACTCCATGGTCAACAACAAAAACATGTTGTTCCTGAGAATCACTACTTTGGTTTCCGGAATTAAACGTCAAAACGTACGGCAATTTTCTTTAGAGTTTTTTTTTGTGTGTGTTTTTTAAGGGTTTTTGGTGCAAATATAAAGTATGGAAGGAGATCAGTACCTTACAGTACTCCATGGTCAACAAGAAAAACATGTTGTTCCTGAGAATCACCATTTTGGTTTCCGGACCTGGTCATCAAGACCCTCCCGGATAATTAGAAAAAATGTACAACACAATTTCACAAAACACAATCACATTACACACTTAATTAATATTATTACATGTGAATACTATGGTGGGTAAGGGTTGGCATGTTTAGGTTTTAGTGGTTTTCCTAAACCTTGAAGTAAATGCTTTGCCAAGACGAACCAATCCACAATTGCACACGGTTTCGTCACCACACTGTACAGGTTTAGACTGATCTTCTGGGGCACCATACATAACACTTACATCACAATACAATATATAAAATGTACCATACGATTAAATAAATAATAAAATACTGGTTGTTCATCTTTTTAAGCTAATTAATAATTTTGTGGATGATTGCAATACATTGTCTGCTCTGAACTTGAATGTTCCACGAACTCAACCAACTTTTTACCTTAATATCATGTACCACTCACTTGTTCATGAGATGCGTCGAATCTATAATTACCCTATAAAATAGCACTAGCGCAGACATTTTCCATCAGTCATTAAAACATTTTATCAGTTCCATTCGACCACATCTGTATTAAATATCAAATTACGCATTTTATCATAACTCTGTAATTTGTAAAAAAAAAATTCTTTTTTTTAATATTTTTGACAAATCTATACTTGTTTAGTTAAATTTATTTAGTACACTTTCCATTTATTTTTATTCTTTATTATATTATATATTTGTACTTTAGTCAATAAACTTGTTTGTATTGAAATGTACTGTCCCTCTCACAAAATAGTTTACACGGTTGAGTGGGACAAATAAATAAATAATAAATAAACGTCATTCTCATTCTCGTTCTCAAAGTTTAAAAAAGATTACTGGTACTCTTTCAAAACAATTCCAATCTTTCTACATTACGTCAGGATGTGACAGTTAAAACACGATTCCAAGTCTGCGTGGCCCATCATCATTGCAATTCTAATCACAGGATAAATTTTGATTATTCCGTTTTGATTGCTAAATCCGTTCTAACGGACGAAACCCTCTCGTTTAACAATTAACTGGCCATTAGTTTATAGGACAAGGTAGGTATGAGTAAAAATATAACATAACAACAAAGTAGTGTAAAAAATTGTTTTATTTTTTGGAAAGTAATTTCTTTCAGTTTTCTGAAAGTTTAAGGAACGGTATGAAAAGAGACTTTAAAAAGACCTGGAAGGTTTTCCACTGTTGCGGAAAATAATCTTAAAGATAATGTAGCAAATGAGATGAACACATCGAAAAAGATTTTTACTAAAAGACTCTATACAGCGTACAGCGACAAAATAGTTTTTGTAACTTGTTGTAACTGTTGCAAAAGTTCATTTTTTAGTTAATTTTCAAAATTTAAAAAAACTGATGTTTTGGATAAAGAGAAAATTAATTCAATGCACTGTTATTTTAAATAAAATCACTACGTTTGAGTCACTTACTCTATAAATGTACTTCAACTTCAAAATTTGATTCAAATATTAAACTATAAAACATTTTTTTAAACTATAAAATACTATATAGTGACATTTTCGTGAATCAAATGGCCCACTTTTCGTAACTAGTACGAAAAGTAATTTTTTTCGCTATTTGTAAGATTCTTTTGACTTTTGTTTTGAAAATGGTAACCATGGTAACATCGGTCACATTTGATTAGATATTCATTTCAAAATAGATTTTTTTTTTGGAAAAAATATTGTATCTAACACGTAATGAAACATGATATTTTGTACCTCATGCGTTCATTACATAAGTACCTAGCTATTATCCACAATCTAAATACAATATATATTAGTTACTGTTAAAGTTTTTTACGGATAATTAGTATTAAAAAGTACACTAATGAATTGATTTTTTTTTATTTTACGGGAGAGTCTTGATGGCCAGGTCCCGAAACTAAAGTGGTGATTCTCGGAAACAACACGATTTGCTTCTTAATCATGGAGTACTAAAGTACTGATCACCTTTCATATTTTTATTTGTATTAAAAACACTCACAAAAGAACCCTAACGACCATTGACGTAATAGGGGTTAAGTTAAAAAATACGCAATTAATATTTTTTTACTAAGTATAGAATTTGATTTTAAGTGCAGTATAATGTAAGTGGTTGAAGATTAAATAAAAGTAAGAGCACAGTGTTTTTGATTTTGATACTACGTGTAATTCTGGTAGAGTACTGCTTAACTTTATTTTCATACTACTAATAAACCTGTAAGAGGAAATAGAAAGTGACGACTCGAGATTTTTTTTGGAAAAAATGGAAAATTTTCTTAGCTACTTAGAAAGAATGAAAATCATATCAATCTTTTTCTCAAATTAATACCATTCAAAACAAGAAACGGAACGTGGTGAGCGTATCTCCGAATTCTTAATCTAACATAAAAATTGTTTAAACAAAAGGTGGGCATAATTAAATTACAAAAATCTTTTATTTGAAAAAAGTGCATACATGTAATAATTTTCAAAATATTTTGCGGTTTCAAAAGTGAAAAAGTAGCATTATCTATTAATCGGATTTATTCTGTGTCGTTAATAATGTGAGTCTTTCATATAAAAAAATTTATATGAGCAACCCAAGCTTAGTTGCAGCTCCTTAAAGTTGGCGCAAAAAACTTTTTAAATTTTTTAAAACGAAGGTAAACCCTAACCTTCATCATTCGATGAACTTCATTAAACATTTTTTCTCAAAATGGTTGATTCTTCCAAAAAAATAAAAGAGACCTTATTTGTTTAGAAAGAATCATGCTATCTGAAATAAGCTTTTTAAAAATAAAATATGAAACAGGAAAAAAGTTAAAAAAATCTCATCATTTAACCTTTGGATTAGGTATGTAGACAAACGGGTTGTTTGCTTATTTTTTATATTTAAAAACTTAACAGAGATTAGTCTATCAGAAACAGAACTTTGTTTTCATTACCTTGTAAAAGTGAAGAATCCGGTTTCTCCGTTTGTAGGCATTTCAGTTAGACAAAACTATTATAAATATTTAACAACTATTGCAAGAAAAATAAGTATATTATATTATGTTTGTTTTTTTTCAAATTGTTTTATATACATTAAAAACGGTAACTAAGTTTCAACATCATACTAATTTGTGTTTTCTAGTTATTTACGAAAAACGTTTTTTAAAAATGTATATTACTAAAGTGACGTTACCTCATTTGATCCGATTCTGATTAGAACCATTACTTTACTCGAATCGATCATTTCTTATAAAATAGAGCGATTTCGGGCACCCTGTATAATGGATATGCAAAAATAATAAGTATTCATTGCTTAATCTTAACAATTAAAATATATTCAATTTAAAGAAGTACTCTTCAGCAAAGTAACCACCAAGAATTCAGATAAAAATTATAAATTTAAAAAACGAGAGGATTGTGGCTTACAATGAACTAAGTTAAAGTGCAAATAAGAATATAAAGTTTGAGATTTGTAACTTTAAATTGCCAGCATTTACGCTAATGTAACAGATTTTAGTAATTTTACGTATTCATATAAAGTGCTGGAGTTTTAATTCTAATAAATTTCGGCATTACTTTTTGTATTATTATAAAACTGGCGGAGTTAATCCGTTACAAACTTTAATCTTTATTTAATAACGTGTAATATGAAACACTTGGTGTACCTATGTACTAACATGGAGGAAAAAATGTTGCGCAAACCCTATAGTCATTAGTCATTACATAAAAAAATGCTGTTTACTTATAAATGTTATGCATAAAAATTTGGTCAAACATACACATTTTGTAAGTAAAAGTAATGTTATCATTTTTCATGATAGAGAATTTTGAAATTATTGTTAATAGTTAACAAAATTATTTTAAACATTTTTTGTTTTATTCATTTTTGTAATAAACACTGTTTTAAAAAGAAATCTGCATCTTAAACATACAAGCATCAATCTACAAATCTACCCTCAAAGATTACTATTTTAAAAAGTGAAAAAATAAAAATTACAGACATATGCCAATTACGTTCACTATAGTTTAAAGTTCGTTTTACAAAAATCCAATTCACTCGGGCATTGCACATATCACAACCACTAGTCAAAATGCACTGATTAATATTTCGTTCTACAAAGATTATTTCGAAGATGACCCTGGGTCAACTAGCATTATCAGGCCATTAACATTTTTAAGGTAGATAAACAACATGTGGATGTTTGTACAATAATTAAAAATATAGAACTGATGACGCTATTACTTGAATTAATAGAAACAATAATCAATATTTTTTACAGAAAAAAATAAAGTCCAAAATTTTAAACATTTTTTTTATAAAACCAGTTATTAGGTATTAGTTAACATTTTACGGAAAGCGCAGTTTTTAATTTGACTTATATTTCAAAGTTGAAGGAAAACGCTCAGGGTTATTTTATCAACGTTCAGTGCAGATTTTTGTGTAATCACTTTTTAAATCGAAACACTTTTTGTTTGTGATATCTGATATTTGATTAAATTCTGCTATAGCAGCTGAAACATTTATGAATTTGCTCATTTTAACGTTTCCATTAAATTGTTAACAACAACATTAAGGCGGGGCTTTACCCGTGCAAAATTGAGCACTGAAGCGGTTTGGTACTAGAAATAATTTTTTTTAATTTAATCAATACAAATATACCCTTTGAAGTACGACTAAAGTCTGTATACTATTGGCGCGGAGTAATAAATCATAATTGCTTGAAATAATTCTTTATTTTCTTGTGAAAGCGGTACTTCTACGGTTAAGTAAAAACCAATAAATTCTAACCAAAATACGATCATTGTGCCGCTCTTGCAGCATATCGACCCATCTAAGGTCTGAGAACAATAGTTTAATCTGTGTAAACACGTTGCCATCAGCCCAGGTACTGACAAAACGAGAATCATAGCCGTAGATGTGGGTATTATACCAAGATACAAAAATAATGGTATATAATACGTAAGAAGTAAAATTTGTAATGTGATCTACTATACAAATAAAATAAATAACTAATAAATATCTATTTATATCTTATTAAACGGTGGAATATTGCTGAATTAAATTATTTACTATAAAAAATAGATTCCACAAAGTAAGGATTGAAACAATAAAAGAAACCACATAATAATTCATATCAAGGTAGATTTTACTATTATAATATATTTACCTACTAAAAATATGATTTTCCAAACATATCAGGTACCTACGCCACTGCAATATGGGAGATCTGATAATTCTGACAGGTTTATTACTCCGCGCCAATAGTACACTGAGTATAGAACTAAGACAGATCTATAATTTTCACCTCTAGAACGTCTTAAAAATGGTCAATCGCGGTGTAATTTCAGACTCAATTATGTAAATATTAAAGGTCTTATGATGATAATTCGACCGTCCAAGCAAAGATGAATTCATTAGCTACAAGCTTCTTGCTTCATATTTGTATTTATTTATTGTTTTTGCTTGTTATTTTGTATAGTACGAAATGCTTGTCGGCGAAAAGTTGCCGAAAGAAATGTATTTGTATTCGCTTGCAGTAGTCATTTCTGACGATACATGTAAAGATTCACGCCTTGTCTTGTGGATGCGACGTGTTGAGAGATAAACTTTTTTTACTATGTTTTTTCACTATTAAAATCCGAAGTCATGCGGAAATAACCGAAAGAGTACGTTCATTTTTTGCTTGGCGTTTTTCTCAGGCTACGGACTAGGAAAGAGCCATACAGCTTTATCGTAGCCTTTAGCGAGTGAAGCCCCGTCTTAAGTGCAAAATTTGGAGTGTCCCAAAACCTGCGCTACAAGAGAAAAAGCGGTCTTGCCATGAAAACGCAAAAAATGACACTAAAAACATTATGATTTAATTTAAAAACTCAGAGAGTTTGAAGTTTCAAGCATTCGTCAGTTCAGTCTTGCACTCCGCAGAGTGAACACCTACCTGAGTAATCAGAATCAGATCCTACTTGCAATCAAAATTTTAATTGTGTTTATTAAAACAAGTTCAACACCGGCAATAATGTCCGCTTCGGCAGAATTATTGTATAAAGTTTGTGCGTCTATGATGCCAAACAAACTTGCCTCTGCAATCGAAGAGTTGAAGAAGTTATTGAAAAGAACTCTCAATGACAACAAAAATAACAGTTTTCCCGCAGGTACTTCCAGAGAAAACCGCCCTCGCTACCACCGATGCCACACCGACCGACGACAACGCCAAAGACGCTAATGAAGAATTCCAACCCGCTACAAAAAGAAAAGGACCAGAACACCTCCAACAACAACGAATCTGAAAACAATCTTAGTTAACGTCTAACTCAACCAAAACTCCCTCTCCTAAATAACTTTAGCAATCAACCACCTTTCTCAAAATCCACCTCTAGAAACTACCCAAACCTACGACCTCCCACCCTAAAATCTGCCTTAACCTGATAACAAGCCCACCACCAATTAACGTATCCCGGCCATTGTGCTTTGGGACAAATCCCCATAGCCAACCACCGCACACTGTGGGGAATTCCCAGGAAAGCGGCATTAATTCCTTGAACAAGCTATAAAAGTAAAATTTGTCTAATTAGATAATAAATTCGTATCTTTAAAAAAACGTAAGGTTACAACTCCAAATACACCCCAACAAAAGGAATGGTAGAACGCCAAAACAAACCCTTTTTTAATTCTACCAGATGCAATCCGACCTAAACAACTCATTTTGGACAAACCTTTCATTATCGACACTACTCTAATTAAGGGCACATTTCAAACTAGTCCAAAACCAGGCATTTCGGTAGAATCTTCTTCCGAATCTAGGCCTATTGTATTTGGATTTTGGAGGATCGTAAAGTCTAGGTCCAGTAGATACGTAAAATTTTTAAAAGAAATTCATGAAGGTTGTAAAAAAACATAACAAACCAGTAGAAGAAATAGACAGCGAGCCAGAAGAACTTGCTGACGTTATAATATCCGACCACGTTCATGAAACAAGAAAAGGTCTTTGGAGACCCCGAATTATTTGTTCACGTCAACCTGGTCCTCCAAAGAAAGAATATGACACTGTTGTTATTAACCAAACATCTTCTAATATCGAAATGATTTCATAAAATACCATAGATAATAAGAACGACTACAACCATCACGAAAGTGAAGATTTCAATGTCTTTTCGAGTATGTGCAGTAATGAAATATTATTAACGCAAGCTATTTCTAGCTACTATCCGAACGATTGGTTTGACGCTATTTACCATAACATGAAATCCCTGATTAAACACGAAACCTGGAAGGTAGTCAACAAGTGAGAAAATTCAAGAGTAATAGGTTCCAGAATCATATTACGTAACAAACTCAATGCGGACGATGCAATCCTGCGCAGAAAAGCTTGATAAGTCACAAGGTTCTGGTTTAGATTTCAAAGACACATTTGCTTCCGTAGCAAGAATGCAATCGTTTAGACTACTAGCTGCTGTATCAGTTAAATTCAATTTAAAAATGCATCAAGTGGATGTGACTATTGCATACTTGAACAACAAAATAGATGCACTTTTTCTCGAAAAGATGTTGCAACGGATGGCAATCGAAGAACATGGTTCTAAAATTTCTGCGACGGCAAATAAAAGGTTTGTACAAATCAAGGAAAGGGAAATAATAGTTTGTCTATTGAACCGAGCAATTTTCGGTTTAAAGTAGGCAGGACGTTAATGGTACAATAAATACGACTTTATCTCAAAAATTTAGATCAAAGACCTGTGACTTGCAAAATACAGCTAGAGAATTGAAGCCCAGCTACAAATAAATTGTATTTAATTTTCCAGAGTGGTTACATACAAGAAATTCTGAACAAGTTTGATATGTCAAATTGCAAACCTAATCAGACGCACCTGACACTTGGATCTAAATTCACGAAAGCAAATTAGTATAATACCGAGGTGGAAATTCCTACAGACAATTAGCGGAAGCGCTGATATATTTAGCTATGGGAACACGTTCCGACATTGCCAATCCAATTTAATGATTCTCATGACGACACGCACTGAGTAGGTTATTGCGAAATCTAAAGTAAACTTTATACCATGGTCTCTGATATATGAAAGAAAGCGATAGCATGAAAGGTTATATCGATGAGGACTGGGCTAACTCCGTGGACGATTAAAAATCGTACACTGGTGCAGCAGTCTCATGGATTTCAAAAAAGCAACGGTTTCGCCGATGCTACAAAAAAACTATAGATCCAAGTCTAAATGAATAAAAAATCAGAAACATTAGTTTATCAAAACTTAAATATAATAATAATATAATAAGTTTATTAACTTCAAAAGACAAGTTGTCTATGGTGGAAATTGTACAGGATTAAATATTACTTATTAATTGATGGATATAAATCATTGATTATATATACTTTAGATTGCTCATTCCATTGGATATTAAATTCTGGTAAGTTTTTAATTAAAAGCAATGAATTTCTTGACTAGTAAAGCAAAAATTTTGTAAATATATGAAAAACGGGGAATTTTGTTTTTTAACAATTTACAAAAAAACCGTAAATTTATTGAATAAATACTTTCCTCCCCGCGTACCAAAAACCGTTTACCCCCGATCACACGAAAACAACTTAAATTGATTAAAATAAATTTAAGTGAAACAAAAAGACATCACTAGGGGAGTTAATAATATTAGCTATTTATAAGTTATTCTTTCTTGAAGATCTGTTTCTCCCAATTAACGTCGTATTTTTTTTTTGAAAATATTTATAGTTTGAACCCTATTAATTCTCGAGAAGAAACAAAATTTATTGGTATTTCTAACATTCTAAAGCAAAAAATTTTGAATTTATGGAAAAAATCATTAATTTCCACAGTACCACCATCATTAAAGTGCATCGTAAATAATATTTAAAGTTTTGAGGTGTACAAAATACACACAGTGAGAACTATAATCCAAATGTATTTGACGTTAGTTCTTATAATTGTAAGATAATTAAACAATGTGTTTTTAAAAACTTCTAGGAAAGAGAACTGATTACTTCCAAAAACATAAAGAAAACATATTGGAATGGTTACGAAAAAAGTATTAAGAGTTGATTTGTCAAGAAGTTTTAATGCACACTATTGTGTTCTTTTTTATTATGATTATTTTTATTTATTTATTCGTATGGTGCATTATACAAATATTGTACTGTAATGTAAGTATTATGTATGGTGCCCCAGAAAATTAGTATAATGGAAGACAATAATTTTCTTCAATTTCTGTAGTAAATTTAGTTTCAGCATGTTTTTTTAAATGAGCAAGAAATGTAAGTAAAGAAGGGCGATCATGAGGCCATAAGACAAATGTATCGTGAAGATACCTAAAGCACACTTTCGGTTTCAACTACAAAGTTTCCAAGGCAATAAAAATGTTGGAGATAAAGGGGATCTCATAGCAGCACCCAAAACATATTCGTAAAAGTGATTGCGGAATTGAATATAAGAGGACAAAAGATTTATGTATTTATTCGTGGTACATTATACAAATATTGTATTGTGATGTACGTGTTATGTATGGTGCCCCAGAAGATCAGTATAAACCTGTATAGTGTGGTGACGAAACCGTGTGCAATAGTGGATTGGTTCGTCTTGGCAAAGCATTTACTTCAAGGTTTAGAAAAACCACTAAAACCTAAACATGCCAACCCTCACCTACCCTAGTATTCACATGTAATAATATTAATTAAGTGTGTAAACATTATAGAAGGTAAATAAGAACATAAAATAAAACAGCAGAAAAAAATAGTACGTTAAAGAAATACCAAAACAAAATAATGGAAAAACAGATAATCAAGACAAGAATACAAAATATTGCTAAACTTCAGATGTCCTTCAGATTTGTAAGGCTTAATATTGCTTCATCCGTTAATGTTATGATTATTGTAATGTTCAGCTGTTTTGATCGGTTATCGCATGTTCAATTTCAGATGCAATAAAATCTTACGTATTCGTAACATTCAAACATAAAATAAATTTGAAATAATTTATTAATGTTCGAAAATTGCTTTGAAAAATTAATATCCGTGTTAATACTTTGTTCCTGTGTATTTCTATCTACGTAAATTAAAATGTATCGACAAAAAATTGCGTAGATTTATTTAAATATGATGCTGTATTGTTAATATCATTAAAAAAATTCCTGCTGCTCTTCTCTATAGAATTTTAATTGAAATCACGACTTACGCTTATTAAGCAATTACAGGCAATCTTTACTTCAAAGGAACAAAATTTATTTACTGCAATTTATAATTAGGTCCCGTATTTAGTTAATTTTAACATGATTTTTTTCCAAATTAAAATATTTTAAATTTGCAAATTTATTTTACTAAATGAAAATTTGCATTTCAAGTTTGAACAAATTTTTATGAAATAATCAAGTAAGTAATTTGTTTTAGTTAATACTATTTTACATTATAAGGCAGGTAAAATGTTTTTTACTGGCGAACAGAGGATATAACTGACGCAACGTGTCAAAGTAAAAACCAGTTACTTTAGTCCAGTCACTCTGCTACTTTTTCAGAGACTGTTCGCCTATCTGCAAAATAATAGTGCAAATCGCATCGGAATAATAATGAAAGAATGGAAAAAACAATTTTGTCCAAAATTAGACCCGTTTCAAAAGTTATTAACAATTTGTTAAAAATGTACCGCGGATTTTATTGTTTATTTCTCTGTATCTTTTTTTGTGTAGGTTTTAACGAAAAAAAAACATAAGAATTTTTTTAATGTCACTCAGTTTTATTATCTATTGGTGGACGACTTCAATAATAACAAGTGCAATTAAAGTTGACCAAAAACTAAACAAAATGAGATGTGTATAAATTATTTACGCTTTAAGCAATTCAATATTAGTTATTTATTATTACTAGTTTCAACTCAAAAATTATTATGAGTCATCGTCAGAATTAAAAAATATTTTTCTACAAACTTTAAATATGACATTTGGTTTACATGGAAATTTAGAAAAACATAAATTGGTTTGTAATAAAAGGTTTTTTAAAAAAATATAAACTAGGTATGTAAAATGAGATGTGTCCTGTTTCAAAATAATTATTAGTTTTGTTATAATATTTTTTTAAAAATGGAGAATGAATAGATATAAAACTGGGAGAGGTTAGAAAAATTCAATAAAAAATTTTTTTTGTAGTTTTTCACTGCATTTCGTAAATTCACAAAGTTTTACAATTTTAAAATATACTATTTTGTAGAAAATTTATCGTTAAATAAAAAAGTCTCTAAAAATTACAGAAAAAAAAACGTTCAGAGGAAATAAACAATAAAATCCGCTGTAAATTTTTAATAACTTTTGAAGCGGCGTCTACTTTTAGACAAAACTAATTTTCCCATTCCTACATTATTATTCCGAAGCGATTTGTACAATTTTTTTTTTGATGTAGGCGAACAGTCTCCAAATTTCTTATTTTTCAGCCATGGTTACTAGACTACCGGTGGTGCCTTCTAATACTTTATTTGGTACTCAAATTGTGAACATATATAATTAGTTAATTCATCTACCTTTCGGTGTACGATATAAATATTACATTGCATATTCTTATTTTACATTTAAATTTACAGTTCTTTTCCATTCTATTATTCACAAAAATAATTTTTAGTGCATGGAATAATCTATTTGCCTTCTTTATTCTGTTGTTGATATTTGCTTTTCCTGGGTTCCTTTCTGGTACAATACTTCACCTAAATATTGCAAGTACTTTACTTATTCAATTCTGTCTCCTTCAATCTTAATTTTCATGTTTACTTTTTGTTCTCCGACCTTTGATTTACTTTCATTAATTTTCATTCTATTCTCTTTCTTTTAAATTTATGTGTAAATCTTTTTACTTTCCGCAATCAAAACGACGTCATTCGCGTATATTCCCTCGATGTCCAATTGTCATATTTTCACACTCTTCTAACATTTTTTTAATTATTTTGTAAATAAAGATTATAAATAGCAGTGAACTTTAGCTTCCCCGCTTGCCTTAATCCCATAATTGTGTTAAATTGTTTTGATATTTCAATGTTTCTTACAACTGTGCTTTAGCCATTCTTATAAATTGTTTGAATCATTTTTATAAGTTTCGTGCTTTCCTTTAACAACATCCACACTGTGCCTCTGGGCATCCTGTCAAACGTGCTCTCTTGTCGTTTTCAATTTTTTCTTCGTTTCGGAGATCATTTAGTAATCTTTCAAAGATTTCTTTTCCTTCATTCCATTATTTTTATTTCTTCTATTATAATTTCTGCTTTTTCCTTTTATTATTTTTTGAATTTAATTGTCTTTCTCTGTTCTAAAGGTTTTCAATGCTCTATAGAATAGATTTTGATTTCATCTTGAGTCTTTTTCCATTTTTTCTCAAAAAATCTTCCATTGGTTTTCTTTCGCATTTTTAATCAATTGTTTAGCTGTTTCTCGCTCTTGCTTATATTTTTTGTATTTTTCTCCAGTCTTGTCGGATAAGTAACTTTTCCATGCTTCTTTCTTTTTCTTAATTTGTATTTTCATTTCCTCTGTCTAGCATGATGTGTGTCTCTTATTGTTTTTCTTTCTTGCTTTTCAGCATATCTCTTCCTCTGTGTTTATTACTATGTTCTTAAAGTATATGCAAACCGCTTTCAACACTCCTTTCGTTTTCGCATCTTTCCAGTTCCTTGCTTATAGTTTCTTCTGTATTATCTACTACTTCACTGTTTCTGAATTTGTAATATGTAATTGATTCACACTGTACCATTTCATTATTTCCTGTATTTCTCTACGTTTTCTTCTTTTAATGTATATTTTCTCTGATTTTAGCCACCACCAGATAATGATTATTTATCAATTTCCGATCCTCTTTTCACTTATCGAATCTAATATCGTCCCTATGTTTCTTCTTTCTCTTAATATATAGTTAGTTAAAGATCTTTCATTCCTACTTATCCTTGCTCTTCTAAATTTTTATATTTCTTTATGTGCGAATAATGTATTTGTTGTTATTAAACGATTTACATGCAGAAATCTAGCATTCTTCTTCCATTACTATTTCTATTTACTTTTCCATACTTTTCTAATATCTCTTTGGATTTCCAAAATTTGTGTTTATTTTTTTTTGTCGCCTTCATTTGGTCCGTATAATACCACCACCGTCTACCTAATCTTTGTTATTGTCTCTAACAGTTCGACTGCCAATCTACGCTCATTGTACGCTTTCCTATCTTTAATTTGATTTTCTAAATTTTTCTTGATTATACATCCTACTCTAGCTGATGCTCTAGGTGATTTTTCTACTCCACAATAAATTATTGTATTGTTATTCTTTAATTTTTTTATTCCTTTTCCCTTTTTCTTCGTTTCGGTTTTTCCAAAGAACGTGCCAGAAAAAATAAAGAAAAGCCATAAACGTAACTACAAGTTTACTGCCAGCAAAGTTTTCAGCAAGATATAAACAAAAATATTAAGAATTTAAAAATTGCCAGAACAATAATAACGTAAGTATCAGAAACATTTAGAACCAATTTTTTGTGTTTTAATGTTCATCTTAAAAATGTACCTGGAGATTAAAAAAGTTCTCAGGTTTGTTTCCTATTACAGAGGTTATTAAAAAGATATATTAACTTGACAGTTGTACATTTCATAAAGTAAGTAATAGCATCTTTTCATTCTTGCCCCATGATAATAGCTTGTTCGTAAGTTTGAAAGTTGCTAGGAGAAGAATCACATACGAATAACATCGGTGCCACAGTCTTCAAAATGCTTTGGCATTTGTATGTTCCTCCTTCTTGTTTTACTGTTTTTTATTAACTCTTGCTCAAAACACTCGTTTTATTGTACCTTATCACTTTATCTTCTTTTTGCCTATTAATTTTTTTTGCAATTTCATCTTTCACGTCGGGTACTTCTAACACTATCGATTATTATTTTTATTTGATTCTTTTTTATCAAACCCAACTATTTTCTTATTTTTTAAATTCCACAATCAATAGCCATTGTTTGTATAACCATCATTTGCATCAAAGTTACCGCCTTGTTGACTTATGAGAATATGCACATACGCAACTGACCCAAAAACTTAAATATTATCAAGGTTAGGACTTTGCTCATACTAAACTTCTGCAGGTAAAGCTGAGATTTCAGTTCTGGTAATAATACACACCTACAGTGGTTCCATTATGTTGCTGTGTATTCAATATTTATTTTTTGTTTCTTTAGAAAAGTTTTTAAACCCTCTAGAAACATATTTTTTTGCCATTATCACATCTTAACCTTTCCATTTTCCTTTAAATTTGGCTTCAATCATAACTTGTACTTTCTAAGCTTTGAAAACATGTCACATTTATTTTTAAGAGATAAGTTATGATAGAATGTGGGTAGTGCAATAAATGTAACAATATACTTTCCGTTCTATCATAGGTTTCAGGAAGCATGGAACCACATTCATCTAATGAAACTACTTCCAATACTCTTTTTTGCCGTTCTCTCTTCTATATTATAAATTCTAACTTTCCTCTTTTCAAAAATAATTTTCAAACCATTATTCTCCATATTTTTAACCGATAAAAGATTTTGTGAAAGATGAAAGACACGTTTTCTATCCAAATACTTTTTCCATTTATTTTTAATTTAAGACAACCCATTCTTCTAGCTACTACTAACTTACCTTGTGAACTACTTTTATATTAAAATTAACTTCTTTAACATTTCTTAACCAACAACTAGTTGCCGTGTTCAGTAGGTGTTGTGTAGCACCACTGTTTACTCTGAGAGTAATGGTATTCTTTTTATTCTTGTACAGCTATCTTTTTTATTTGCGACAAAACAACATTTTCTTCTTTTGCTGTATTACAATTACCCCTTTGGACATTCACATTTTGTTTTGTTCTTTTTTACTACAGTTGTAACGCTTAAGTGGAAAAATTTACTGATTTTCACTGACCTGTCGAACTTCTGCCATTAACTTGTTTTTGACAAAATCAAGTGTCACACTTGACATACCTTTACAGAACACTATATCAATATCTGGGGTGCGTTCAGAAATTACTCGGTATGCATGTATAAATTATAGTGTGTGCATAATGAGTGCGCACACTTCACATCCTAGTTTCGATTTGGATAACTATGTGCAGTAAATGAATTGACATTGTAGAAATTTTAATTTAACCTAATTCTAGAACACAGTTTTGGTATTTTGTAGGGTGTAATGATACGAATGGACCCTATAAGATTATTTCTTCAAAAACTTTCTATTTTTGTGGCTCAATGCGAAGATATACTAGAAAGTGATAGTCACAGCCGTTGTGCGTACTTCATCGTTCAGCATTTATGTTGATAAGTATCAACGAATTTATGCGCTCACCAACCGTTTGGCAGACACTACGTAAAGTGCACACTCTCACCTGTTATGTAATACCTGAACACACCCCTGCAGTTACAACTTGATAGCTTTCAGACATTGCAGACAAGTACACTGTGTTATAACTTCTGTGTCAACAATTTTTCCACCATTGTTTTTTATTTCTGATACAGTTTCTTCAAATTCAAAAAAATTAGTTTTCTGAAAGTTAATATTTCTTAACGTACGTTGTAATTGTACTTGAGTAGCTAATCCTTACTTTTGCAACTTTAACGAAGTTTTTCCCTATACCATTTCGAGCACATTATCTGATAACATTTGCACAATCAAATTGATCCAATTCACCTGCCTTATCATAGTAGGAAAATCATTTTCTAAAACGTCCAACACTCTATGATTTTCTAAAATTACTTTTACTCTAAATTCTCAATTAGAAAACGATTTGACATTAACAATTTGATTATAACCTATCATTTTCATTACTTTCGGTTATCAATTTTTCAAATTTGTGTAGATAAAATCTTTTTAGTCTTCGTTACCCAAACTACTACTGGGCCCATAACCTGTAGATTTCTTTGTAGTGTAGTTGAGTGTAAGTAAATTGTAATTCTTTATCTTTCATTGAAAAATACAAGAAAAACACAACAGTTAATAGTTAAACTACGTAAAATTAACTAAAAACGTTACTATTTTTTCCAAATTTCTCTACTAACTTGTCACAGTTAAATAAATTTAAATTTCGATTACAAAAAAATTGTCAATAATTTGTCGTAAACGTCATAAGCTGATTGGGGTAACGGAAGAAGTTTTGTTGGTCTACGTAAATCAACTAACGCTCAAAAGTTGCATGGAAATGAAATAAAATGCCTCAGTTCGCAGATTTGTTTTCCTTAAAAAAATTATAGCGTTTTTTAAACGAAAAAACTGAGGATTATATGCTAAAAAGGGCTAAGATATTAAGTAAAGAAGAGCTAGAACACTTTCTTTTTGACGCTTCTATTGACCAGTGGTTGGTTGCAAAATTTATAACAATATTTGGGATTTTTGATGTTGTCGATGTGACGAAATTCTCTCCTTAAACATGAATGATTTTGAAGATATGAGAAAATTCGTTATTGTGACATTGAGGCAAATAAAAAATTTAACAACAAGAAGATTCACAGTAACCGATGTTGGCTGCAGCTTAAAGTCGTGCATGTTATACTAAAATATGTAAATTTTCGGCCTCCTAAAACTGAAAGCCTAAGATTTTTTTGACATACCGACATGGAAAATGCTAGTCAGCACACTATTGCAAAATATTTAGGTCTCTCTTTTCGCAGAACTGACCACTAACTAGGGTTTCGGATTCGAGAGGAGATATTTTAGCACTAAAGAGTGTAGGAGGATAATAGAGTACCAAAATTGCGATGAGTTATGTCGATGATTCGGTCAATAAAAAAAATGAAATGTCTAACAAATTATTTCTTAGTGAAAATAATACAAATGTTTTGCTATCCTCGAATCAACTGATGGTTCATCATCATCATCAGTATTAACTCTTTCATCATCCAAAATCTGTGTTTCTGGAAATAACAGTTGTACCATCATTTTCTACATATACGTATGACGATAAGACAAAAGTTTTCTAAAGTGCATAATGCTACTAATTTGTAAAACGTTAAAAAAATTAACAAATAATAGCTATTTATTGTATATGTGTTTTAGTAGGCAGAATATCCACGCAAGAATTTTTAATTATCTTAAGGGGATAATATGCCACTAAAACACGAATGCAATACAAGATTTTATCCACAATCAAACCAATTTAATTGAAAATAAGTAATCTGACAGTTCTAAAATTTCAATGTAATAACAAATATTAGAAAATTTAGTGAAACTTTGGGCGGCTTTGCATTATTAGTTGCTAGAATGCTTGTTTATTAAAACAATATTTGTGAAAAAATTAGAATTCGTTTGTGTGCGTCGTTTTGAAAAATGTCAGAAAGTGATTCTTTGCCGGTAGAAATTAAAGCAAAGCTGAAGAAGTAACCCTGCAACTGTTGCCGGCCAAATCTAAAGATGCATACATAAAAGAATTTGCTACCTTTAATGAATGGAGAGAGAAAAGAGGTGCAAACATCATAAACGAGGACGTCCTGTTGGCTTATTTTTTTAAATGTAAGAAGCAAGTTTGCCTCCTCGTCGATGTGGACGAAATATTCAATGTTAAGAGCAACTTTGAATGTGCATAGAAATATTGACATATCAAAATACGGCAAATTAATTGCTTATCTCAAGAGCCAATCAAAAACTACAAGGCAAAGAAGGCAAAAGTGCTTGAGAGGGGACACATCGAACAATGTTTAAAAACAGCATCTGATGAAAAGTAATTAATGATGAAGGTACAACCAATTTTCTTTTCGTTTGTATTGGTATCTTAATTATTTTAAATATTTCTAGGTTGCTGTCATAATGGGTGTTTGTGGAGGTTTACGATGCAATGAACTGGTAAACTTAAATATTGAACATGTGAAAGATAAAGGATCTTTTATCTACGTGTCCATCCCAGAAACAAAGACCAATATGTCAAGCAGTATCACTGTATTAGACGAAGGATTCTCTGTTAATTTTATGGAGATATGCAAGAAATACATACGCCTACGTCCTAAAAGTACTATTTCGCAGGGAAGATTTTTTTTGCGATATATAAATTCAAAATGCACCGTGCAATCTGTGGGAATTAACACTATTTCCAGAATCCCCTCACAGATTGCTTCTTTCTTAAAACTTCTAGATGCCAAAGCCTACACGGGGCATAGTATGCGCCGTTCTTCGGCGACTCTGTTGGCTAATGCTGGTGGTGATATCCTCACTCTTAAGAGGCACGGAGCGTGGAGGTCATCTAGTGTTGGTTAGGGGTATATAGAAGAAAGCGAGTCAAATAAAATCGATAGAAGAATTCAAGGAAAATCCAGCGCCATGCAAGAGATCTCCGCGATGCAGTCTTCCTCAAACGTGGTTTGTGTAAATTTTTCAAAACTACTCACACAAACGATTTCTAATTTTTTCACAAATATTGTTTTAATAAACAAGCATTCTAGCAACTAATAATGCAAAGCCGCCCAAAGTTTCACTAAATTTTCTAATATTTGCTATTACATTGAAATTTTAGAACTGTCAGATTACTTATTTTCAATTAAATTGGTTTGATTGTGGATAAAATCTTAGAGTTGCATTCGTGTTTTTAGTGGCATATAATCCCTTTAAGAGGTTTAAACGCTCGAACTTCGTTCTCGCGATTAAAAATTCTTGCGTGGATAATCTGCCTACTAAAACACATATACAATAAATAGCTATTATTAGTTCCTTGTTTTTAAAGTATATTTGGAAACATGTATTGAATTAATGTAATATTATACATAGTATGTTTTCTTTCCGTTGCTTTATAATCGTTTGTTAAATTTAGCTGTTACATAAACATCACAAAAACGGATAATCGAGGTCAAACTGTACTTTGGTATTAAACAGTCGGTCAATGAATATCTGTTTAGTTAATCGGATTTTGGTAGCGAAACTTGATACGTTTGCGATAAATTTGGTACAATGGCAAAATAATAGAAAATGTTAATAAATAAAAATTTGAAAACCAAAAATTGCACCAAAATGTAAGAAGCAGTTATTAAACTGAAATTGGTCCTTATTGATTCGAAACGTGCAAAACTTACGTAATGCAGCACATTGTATAACACTGGGAAGAAGTTTAAATAATGAATAAATTCAACAAGACGTACTTTATAAAGTTAAATTCAACAAACTACGTATTATCATTGATTATAAGTATTATTCAGATTAGGTATAAAAATCTCGTTTTAGGTTATTTTTTTCATAATATCTCTACTACTTACAACTCACTTGATATTTTTATGTTAATGTTGTTTAAAGATATCAAGTAACGTAATACTTAAAGTAATTTAGAAATTTCCATACTGTACACCGTAGGTATAACATTTCCTTTAAAACTAAAACAAGAAGATAATTTAAAACTTATTTAGTTATTTAAGCTTATTTTTCTGATTAAATTCAATGTTGTTTTGTCTTGAACGTACATTAAACTTAATTATACTTGAATTTATAGACATTTGTTTGACGTTGGAGCTTTTTACAAATATCTGAAAAGTTTACAATGGGTTTATTGCGGAGTAGTTTTGTAAAACATTGTGGCGCATGCTATGAGATACCGGAAGATGGAATGTCTTCATGCATTGGCGCGATACATTTAATCGCTTAATAAATTTCTACATAGGAAATGCAGTTACAATCAATAAACCGAATCTTCAAAATTGCACCTCGTGTATTTCAGTACACATAGATAAGTTCAATACGAAACCTAATTTATTTGACATGCGACGAATTACGGTTGAGATCACAAAAGATGTACTAGTTTTAGAAATCAATTTTCAGTTGTAAATTGAAAAATTCCTTCCACTGTTCTATTAAAATCGATATGGTACATTCAACACTATAAATTTAAATAAAAATTTATCAGGGATTGAAGTTGTGAGTGATGACTTAGGTTCCAAAAATATTTAAAAACTTTACTCGTATTAAACTACTAGAATGGTAAAAAATTTTGACTTTAGAAAAGCGCTCTTTTGATGCAAATTTTAACAAAAATATAGTTTGGTATAGGTAAGAAATGATTATTTTTGAGTAACCCACGTACATACACACAGACAAACATACAATTTCGTAAAATCAAGTTTTTTCGTTTCCTGAAATCGAAAAACTAAAAATTTCGTCGCTAACTAAATTTTATTTTTTTACACAAATTGACTTCGTACATACGTACGCTGTGAACAAAAATAAAATGATAAATTTTAAGTGGGTTGCACTTTTCACATTTGTTCAGAGTATTATTGAAAGTGAATACAAATGCATTGAACTATTATAGCTTGCTTAAAGTTTCACTGAAAACTTTTATCCCTAGATACTTGTGGATATGATTTATTATTTCCTGTTTGGTGTTGATCGAGCATCGTTTAAGAAAGTCGGTTAAACAAAAAAACTTATAGTTTGAGTTATGTTTATAAAAACTTGACGATATTGGCGGTTGGTTAGCAACTATATTAATCTAAATATTAAAACTATTCTTATTGCTTATATTAGCTCTCTAGACCAGTGCAGATAGCATACTGTATAGCATCTAAAAGTAGAAATTCCAACAAATAATTTTCTCACCTGAAAAAAGAGTTGAGATTTTTCAGTTGAATTTGCCGGTAATTTTTCGGTTTTACTTAATATAAAGCGAAAGTTATCAATCCTGACTAAAATTATTAATAAATGTTTTATTTGTGCAACGGGCAGCATACTTAGAAATTAATAATCTATTTTACTAACAACAATATGCTTATAGAACAGAAAATTCTACAACAGGTGACTTTTAAGGTTTGTTAATCAATGTTTCAAAGCGCTTAATAATGAAGAATATTTATTTGCTCTAACCCTAGGTTTAAGTAAAGCGTTTGTTTGTATTTCTCCAATATTACTGATAAATTATATACTTACAATGTTAAACCAATAGACTATAGATTGTTAACATCTGACCTCACAAACAGACAACATTGTGTTCAAATAGTTGCTAAACAATTTAGTTTTGAGTATAATAATGTTGAAGTTCAACAGGAATGTATATTGGGACCTCTATTATTTTCATTTTTATTAATGATTTTCCTCAAATTATAAGTAATATAATTTTTCTAGTGAATTAAGGTTTTTGGCATGATTCTAAGCATTTATGGATCATCACGGTGATATTCTTTCAAACAAACTAAATAAATTTAAACTATAAGTTTTGCGACATCTAGTGTCAATTCGTGTTAGCGATAACGTACGCAAATGGTTCGCATTAAGCAAACTTTGTCGACGTGTATGTAAAAGCAGTTACATAAGTCGATCCTTCGATAATTATAGCCAACATAAGTGTTAGCAAAAATAAAAATCTCGAATCGCCTGCTGTAAGTTTGCAAGAGGTGGTACAATAGCAAACAAATACTGAGAATCACTCGACAGCTGTTTTGTCTTTTTGGGACTCTTAAGTAGTGAGAGAACTTCAGTTTAAGTTTACTATTGTACAAATGCGTGCTGTCAACTACTTGCTTACACTAATGTTGACTTATGTAACTGCTTTTACATACCTGTCGACGTATTATGCATATTTTCATTGTTACTTACAAATGGCATTAGACATAGAATATTTGCGCTTCAACGAAAAATTTTAAAAATAATTTGTAAGGTTGACTATGCGGAAGATTGCAAACCACTCTTTTGAGAAACTAAAAATTCTTACATTTCCATCATTGTACATATATAATTTTCTACTTTATCTAAAAGAAAATTAACAACATTTTACAACAATTTTTGAAAGTGTTGTGCAAAGAAATGCATATTATTCCATATATTTCTTAAATGTTCGTAAAAATTGTGCTTGATAGATGTATGCAAATACCATCTTGTTATACTACACTTTTTCTCAAACACTGTTTACTTTTGTAAGTTTAATTTCCTAAACTTTACATAAAAGGTGATTGGTGTCAGGCAACCTGTTGAAATCAATACAATTAGATGAACGAATTTCACAATAATAGATGTTCCCGGATTACAATGCAAAAAGAGATGGGGGATGAAAGACATTAACTGTAACCGAAAGTTAGCAGCGACAATATTGATAAGTAAAGAAAAAGTTGTTGTCCTGTGCTGTGTTTAGTTAGTGAAAAATTCAACCATTTTGTTAATATTTACAATAAAGATTAAAGATTGTATTTAGAATATCGATAAATCGATTTATAATTTTTAGTGTTTTTAATACTATTTCCTTACTTGTTAGAAAATACACCAATTTTTTTGACAAACATTAATATTTAAATTTTAACGTTTTCCGAATTCTGATAGAGAATAGTGCACTCTGTAACGAGTTTTGAATGCAATATACAGTGTGTCCAAGGATGAACAGCATGGGAATCTTGAAACCGTGAGAGATACTGAGTCGGTTAAATTTGGAAAAATTGCCCACTTGAGGGGTCAACATTTTGCTGTTAAAAAACTTGCTGAGTTTGGGTTACTTCCGGAGATATTCGAAAAAAACCGAAATTGTGCCATTTCGTTTTCATTATATTCTAAAGTTACTCAAATAGTTATCAAAACACTGAATGCACTTTTGTCATTGCCACTCTTCTGCTCTATAAGACGGCGTTCACAAACCTTTACTACAACGTTTCGTTTCGAAGAAACAATTACCAACTTTATTTTTTCTTATAGCACTCCACAAAAGTACACTCCGTATAAGAAAGCATCTTTCATTACAAATTCAACAATATGGTTATTTGTGATCTTATTGAGAAAAAAATAACGTTTTAGTAAATTTCTAATCTTTTTGGTCTAGTGTGCGCTGATTGAAACCATGGCAGCGAAAAAATGAAGTCTATTGTTAGTTCTGACAGAATCGATTCGATTGACATAGTAGTATCAGTCTTTCAGTATAGGTCATATTTTACAATGGAGCACGTAAATTTCAAATAATTTTGATGTAGTGTACGTTAAAATAATTGCGGCAAACAGAAAATGTTGCTGCGCTCGAATGTTTTTGGCGGGACAGTACGGGTTGCTTGAATGAACCGTATTCTTTTAGATTGGACACCAAACGCCTAAATATGGACTTTTCTGGTTGCCTCCGTTCCGAGTACTTCGCGTACTATCAAATACAACTGTTCGGCTTCTATAGAATTTTTCCGCCATGTAATGTAGGAGGACAGCATATTAAATTTCTCTTCATTTGAAAATATTACTTGCTCAATTGTAAAATATGACCTACACTAAAAAACGTTGCTAAACAGTTACTACTTTGTCATTCAAATATAGTCTTTAGAATTAACAATGAAAGAAATGAAGTCGATTGTTATTTCAACTTCATTTTTTCGTTGCCATGGTTTCATTCACCGCATAGTAAACCAAAAAATTAGAAATTTACGAAAACGTTATTTTTTCGCAATAAAATCACAAATAACACAAAAAATGTTTTCTTATACTGAGTGTACTTTTTTTGAGAGCCATAAGAAAAAATAAAGTTGATGATGCTTTCTTTGAAACAAAACGTTGTAGTGAAAATTCGTGAACACTATTTTGTAGAACAAAAAGAGTGGCAATGACAAAGTGCATTTAGTTTTTTTGGAAACTTTTTGAATAAATAACTTCAGAATATAATGAAAACGAAATGGCACAATTTCGGTTTTTTTCGAATATCTCTAAAAGTAAAACTAACTCAGCGAGTTTCTCAACAGCAAAATGTCAATTCGAGTAGGGAACTTTTACCAAATTTAACCGACTCGGTATCTCTCACGGTTTCCGAGATCCTCATGCTATTCATCTTTATCTTGGACACACTGTATTCATCTCAAGTGGAAATCTTAAAACACGAGCAGAGGGCAAGTGTAATAATTCCACTAGTGCGGAATAGACATATTACAAATATGTAGATGTGGTTAAATATTTTGAAAATAAAAACATACAGGCTGTCCCACATAAAGATGAACAGCATGGGGATCTCGGAAACGGTAATTGTTACAAAATCGCTTAAATTAGAAAAAAATTGCGCAATTTAAAGCAAATTAATAAACTGTTTTTATACCGGCTAAATTCCGAATGGTTACGAAGATATGCGGAAATAACCGAATTTGGTGGTTATGGTTTTTTGCAAATAACGCTTATACGGTTACAGTTAGACAAATGAAAGTTTTACGTTATTAAGACACTTTTTTGAGAACTTCATAGCAGTGTTACCAGTTTTTTTGTTAAGTCCTGACTTTTCGAGATAAATTGTTAAACTTTTGATTTTCTTATGAGTGCAATATCCAATATGTACATTTTTTAAATCGTCATGAAATTCTCTTTTCAACCATGTATAGCATTTGGTATTTTTCTTAGAAACTCCATGAGTTATCGCCGTTAAGACATTTTTTTATAAGTAGGCCATGATTTTGACTTATAGTAACGGCAGACAATAAATAAACAAATGCTATAGAAACGTCAAAAATATTGTAATTAATATTATAATTAATAAATTATAACGAATGTTTAAATAAATCACCATTATTTTCCAAGCATAATATGCTCGTTTCACCGTTGCATCTAAACCTCTGTTTAACATTTCTGGGATAATCGTGTGAATGCCTCTCTCACACATATTTGTAATTGTTCTTCATTTTCAAAACTTTTAGTGTACACTTTGTTTTTTATGTAACCCCAGAGGAAAAAATCCAATGGAGTTATATCCGGAGACCGCGCTGGCTACAAAATGTCATTGCAAGTCCCAATGCATCTTCCTGGGAACTGTCCAGTAAGATAATCTTCGCATTATGTGCCGGAGCTCCATCTTGCTGAAACCAACAGTCACGAATTTCCAGCAATAGTAAATTATCAAATTCATTTTTAAAATTATGCTGCAGTATGTTGATATACCGGTTTGAAGTGAGAGAGGTGTGATAGAAAACTGGTCCGAAAATTCTATTTCCAAATATTCCACACCACATATTAAACCCAAAACGATGTTGGTGTCTTGATGATTTTTTTAATCGTGGGTGACCAATAATGAGAATTGTGCCGGTTAAAAATTCCATTGTTGGTCACCATGCTTTCATCCGTCCAAATTATTTTAGATGGAAAATTTATATGTTCCTCACATTTTCTCGTATACCACTCGCAAAATGTCCTACGTCTAACTTCATCACCTTGTACAAGACCATGACAAACTTTATATTTATACGGACGAAAATTGTTCTTTGTTAAAACACGATGGGCCGTTGACTTAACAACACCAGTATTTATTTCAATCTGCCTACATGATGTTTCTGGGGTTACTATAATTGATTGTAAAACAGCATATTGGACATGTTCTGTGGGCTTCTTTTGGCGAGTATTTCCAGGTTGTTTAAACGAACCATAATCCTTTAAATTAGACACGAGCCTTCTAAATATGGATTTACCTGGTTGCTTCCATTCTGGGAATTGGTTTAGATATATACGTTCAGCGTCTACACAATTTCCGTGACATAATATGTAACACGACAACATATCAAATTTTACTTCATTGGAAAAGGAATTTTGAGCCATAATTATACACACTTTAAACAAACTTAAACTTTTACAACGTAAAAATATTTTTGACGTTTCTATAGCATTTGTTTATTTATTGTCTGCCGTTACTATAAGTCAAAATCATGGCCTACTACTGAAAAAATGTCTTAATCTCAATAACTCATGGAGTTTCTGAGAGTAATACCAAATGTTATACATGGCTGAAAAGGAAATTTCATGACGATTTCAAAAATGTACATATTCGATATTGCACTCATAAGAAAATCAAAAGTTTAACAATTTATCTCGAAAAGTAAGGACCTAACAAAAAAACTGGCAACACTGCTATGAAGTTCTTAAAAAAGTGTCTTAATAACGTAAAATTTTCATTCGTTTAACTGTAACCATATAAGCGTTATTTGCAAAAAACCATAACCACCCAATTCGGTTTTTCCGGATATCTTCGTAACCATTCGGAAGTTAGCCGGTATAAAAACAGTTTATTAATTTGCTTGAAATTGCGCAACTTATTTCTAATTTAAGCGATTTTGTATCTATTACCGTTTCCGAGATCCCCATGCTGTTCATCCTTATGTGGGACAGTCTGTATATGTCATATGCAATGCAATTTACAATTAATATCAATTCCAGATATTTAATTTTAAAAGTGCTAATTAGCTAGTATAAGTATTTAAGACTTCATTTTTAAAATACCTAGTATTACAGCAACAACTGAGGAAACAAATTTTGGGAACCCATAGTAGTACTACAGTTAAATTAATATATCTACTTTAAATGTTAGTGAGCTGATCTCATTATTTTTTAACAAATAATAAGGTAAACATTTCCGGAAAACTTTTCATGTATCAATGTAATTGTTTTATTCTATGTAATCCTGTCCAGGGGCTACAACTTCACTTCCATAAAATTTTATTTATAATGTTAAATGAATTAGTAGTAGTTTTGTTTGATTTTTATTTTTAAGTTTTTTATCATTTTTTTTAAATATTCTGTTTAATTAATATTTAATTAACAAAAAGTAATAAATCAGATTTTGTGAATGCACCTCTCGACAACAGTTTAATCACAAAAACACAAATTTGATAAAATTAAAAAAAATGTAATCAAAACACAATATTAAAATAATTGCTTTATTAGTTATTAAATAGTATGATCTAGTAGTTGTTCAGTTAAATTGTTAATAGTATATTGAAATACAAAAAAACGAAACGTTTTTGTCTTTAAACTATGCAAAGTTGCTATTAGTTTTTAATAATGACAACAATACACAAAAATGATTTACTATAAGTAAATATTTTTGTTCTTATAAAACTTGTTTGTTCCATTCTATAGTGGGAAGGTTTTCTTAGTTGGATGGTCGTTAATAATAAATATAATTTTGTTTAATTGATTTATTAGTGAATCCGGTATATGTTATTGCATGCTGTTAAAAATGAACAACAACAAAAGTTCATCTTTTATCTAATATTTCAACATACCTAAAATTTAAGAAGAATAATCAAACATTTGGAAAAACATAGTAAACCACTAAACATACCTTGAGTATTTTTTAAAAAGGGGCTAACCTACAACCCCATTTTTTCTTCAATTAGTCTTTTTGTCGATTCCGTCCCTGAATGAATAGAAGGTTATTATACATTTAAACACAAATGATTTTTTCAGATAAACCGCTCTCTTTAAATTAATTACTTATTACATATACAATAACATTTTAGACTCAAATATTGTTTCTTTTCGACAAACTGATTATTAACAATTCAACTATACAACTACTAAGGCATTGAACATAATATTCAATGACGAAGAAGCAATTCATAATTTTTTTTAATTTGATTCATGTTCACAATAAAAAAATCAATAATTTCAGAAAATTTGAATGATCACTTTCTTTTTATAGCAAACTTAATGTAGAAAAATTGTAAAAAAACCTAAAATATTAAACATTTAAAATACAATATAACGAAAGTGAAGTTTTAGGCTCTAGATAGGATTACATACAAGAAAAAAATTATGTCAATGGATGAAAGTTTACCTGAACTGTTACTTGCTTCTTTGTTTCCACTACCATAGTATCCCCTTTTGTTTTCTCTCATACGTTTACATTTAGTACCTCGACACCGGTTAGTTCACAGTCATATGTACGAAATCAAAGCTAAAAATGAGCGTTTAAGCTATTCTGACGGTTTTTCCAAAAATTGTCATTCTAAAATTACTACAATAAATCTTATATAATTTTTTAATTATATGGCTGCAACAAAAAAAAAGTATTTTTTAATTGATTTGATTCACTATTGTAAGAACTGACAGGTTACAGTTCCACACGAAATAAAATTATTTTAAATTAAATTTACGTTTGTGTTACGTGTATATTCTAATAAACATGAGTTATAGGAAAGTTTAAAAATTAAATTGTATCAATTATAGCATGTGTTATTAAATATCGTGAATGAAATGATTTGTGAGAATATTGCCACCAACAGCCATAAGAATATTTTCACAGGGCGTATCTTATCATTCTGTAAATGAATATAGAAAATAGAAAATCTAATTATTCTGCATGGGTACATAATACTGCACACAAGAAAACCAAGTATGATCAAACTTCTAGAAAATATCAATTATTAAAGCAAATAAAAATCATACTCGCTTATTCAAATACTAAAATGTTAATTTAAAAGCGATTTTTCAGCAGACAATTTAATGCAAATATTAAATATTCCAAATACAGAAAATTGACAAAATGTTATTCAACGTCAAACAGTTATTTACCAATTCGATGGTTACATTAATTTATAATTTTACGGAAGCGCAAGATGTGATTTTAACTTATTATTGCACAAAAGGTTTGTATTTTGTCGAGTAAATTTAGGTTAATTAATGAAAATATGTTGTCTAGCAATTAGACGACACTTTTTCCAGTCAAATTGCGAAAAAAGCAGATTAGAATTGAAACAACACAAACTTACTCGCTAAAATACAAACCTGAGTGTAATTTGGCAGGACAATTTAATGATTTATAATTATTTTTATTATTATTTTATTATATATTTTTTTGGATAAATATAAATATTAAATTAAGTAAACTATCAGATTGACAATTTTAAATACCAATGGAGACCGCGATAATTGATTAAAAATAATAAATGAAAAAACCACTAGTGCATTTGTCGCTATAAAAGTTGCAAAGTAATTACAATTACATTGCGGCATATGCGATTTTTTATACATTAAATTATCATTTATAATACCCCGAGTGTGTCGATGGTTTCAATCAACATACGAGAGGTATTCGGTAAGAAAATTGCATGAGATGATACTTTTAAAAAAACTTAATAAGATTGAAGCACAAAGAGACATTTAATAAATTAAACTTATAAAATTTATTTATTAAATTTAGGGTTAGTTTTGTTGTCAAGAAAATCCCGCTGATTAATTTTAGTTGAGTAAATTGCGAAAAAAAATTCTGTTTTTTTTGTTGCTATGATAATCATTAAATATTAAATTTTCATTGGTTCTTCCACAATGTCATTCAATTTTCATTTAAAATTAATGTATGTAGATAGATAAATACTTCCATAAAATAACAAATATAGTTTGGTTGGAATTTTACTGCACTTAACCTCAAACCGGTGTTACTATAGCCTTCTTCACCAATAAACAATATGTCGTCAGTTATCAAAAATATGAGCTCTGAGGTATCGTCTAGGCTCAGGTCTAAAAGACGTCGTTGATTTGATTTTCTTTGTTCAGAGCTCTTTCCATGTCCGATGTTGAAGCAGACTGATAATTTCTGCTTTGAAGATTTTATTTGTACTGGTTCAAAGAAGGGAGGTTTGCATTACGCGGACCAAATGCGGATCTTCGTGAGATGCAGTCCGGCATTCTGTTAAAGTTTTGTTGATGTTTATGGATCTTGAAGACCTCTATAACCAATCTAGTAGAATAATCATTAATCGTGACTTATAGCTCTCGAAGAATATCTTGTTAAGCGCGTGCTTGGCTACCGACAACTTCTCGGTGTATTCCAGACGACAGTTTGGTCTATTTTCTTTAAGGTTAGTTTTTATCAATGTCTAACTTCTTGTCTCAAGAACAAGGTATGGGGTTGCCGTCTCAATCACATCATAATGGGTATCGTTAATTCACATCCGCATTAAGCAACTCGCGGAATGCGGAAAGAGAACTCAGCAAAACAAACGCAATTACCAAATACTGTCACCACGGGAAGCATTCAAACGACCTTCTTTACAAAGCTTCAACTTAAATATCACATATAAAACAAAGCGGGTACAATAAGCAAGTTCAGTCCGAGACAGAGTACAGTCACAAGTTACAAACCCACTGCAGTTCGACAGTGTATACCAAATCGGCAGTCGTTGACCAACGACATTGCAAGACAGCGTCAAATCAATCAGCAATTCGGACGGCATGCAATACGAACGCCAGCATTTCTGCAAACGTTGCATCTCGTACGCTACGAGAGCATTTGACGACCTACGCAACATTCATTCATTCATGCAAATATTTCATCGCACTTACTGTAAATGGAATGTAAATAAACGCAATTAAACATCTAAACCGACTCTCCGAGTTCTTTCTCTGGTTAAACCGGTGTCTAGTACAGACCCTAGACACCACAAAGATGTACGGCAAACTCCGGTTAAATAGAGAGGGCCTCTTTTGTTTTTTATTAATTTGATTGTCTGCTTAATTTTGTTGGTTGTTTTAAGATATTTTTGATATCGCTATTCTTTAGAATTCTCTGATGGTTTCGCCAGGGTCTTGATGATGCCGTATAATTTCTACACATTCATTCTATATTTGTTTGATGAAATTTTATCTGGAAAAGGGTTGGAATGACAAAGAGTAATTCAATGCCAGTTACACTAAGTCTTCAAAAGTTGAATGTTATGAAGTAGAGTTAAACATTTGCAAATTGATTAGCTTCCAAAAAACTTTGCAATAATTGCAAAAATATAAAAACATACATTATTTAACTTCAATTTTAAGATTTATTATATTATACAGAGGGTCCCGATAAGGGTACAAAGCGGATATATTTCAAAAATGGTAAATATTAGAGATTGGAGAAAAAAATCCTTATAAATAAGATAAGCAATTTTTTAAAAGAAATTTCTTGTTGAACGAGTTTTTCCGAGGTAACGTAAACTTTATGTTCTTTCATAGCAGTTACGCTCCCTAGACGTCAATTTACGAACTTCAAAATAATTTCCAGTTATTCCTCTCGCCCATTTTTGAGACTCCGTATCCCTACCGAGATACCCTGTATATTATTTTAAAATTATTCGTTATTTTTTCCGTTAGAAACAAGAAAAATACTTATGGTAAGTTATTGAAATGTGTTTTAGAAGTCTTAAAATTGATAGTTGAACTAATAAATTTAATTAATATAAATTGCAGAACAAGCAAATTTAAAACATATTCAACAAGAATATAAACTTATTGATGAAATAGCGTAATCACAATAAAGTTTGGAGTTTCACGAAGAGCAATTTATTTGGATCAAACTTTAATATTAGTAACCCAAACAACTGTAGTTTCAATATTACACTAACTGAAGATACTTTGTAAGTTTAATAAATGGTTTCTAGTGTACAATTATAAATTTTCTATTGTTTCAAACACGATTACCATATTTTTACAATATTGAAATATACATTTTCTGACAGCCGAAACATGTATGCAATACATAAAAGCATTTTCACACTAAGGGAAATAATAAAATTAGATCGAAGAGTAAAAACGTATTTCAGAATTCTCCAGTGTTACATCTATTTCATAATAATAAAATGTACAGGGTTCGTCAGTGAAGAGGGAAAATTTAAAAGTCTTGTATCTACATAAGTTTTTATTTTAACCTAAATGTTTTTACGGTTTTCTGTTTAGTTAAACTCGCCATTTTATTTTTTAAAAATAACATTTGATAACTGAAGTGGGTTTTCAGCGCTCCAATATCGACTATCTGTTATGTCAGTTCGAACTCTCTTAATGTTTTCTAGCGTTCTAACACTTTTTGCTGATTCTTTATGTTTTAAATTTAATGTGGACTCAGTTTCTTCAAACTTTGCTGCCCATAACTTAATTGCATGAATAGACGGTACCCGCCCATGACGTGGAATATTAAACCGATTGCGATATAACCTTCTCACGGTTGTCGCGAGTCACCATTTTTACAATTTAACACAGAAAGCACAATGAACACCTAACCACTGTTCCACGTTCATTAAATGCCGTTACATGAATGATAATTTATCATTAAATTCAGCAGCCTCATCTAAACGTCAAATAAATAATAAAACTATTAAATTTTCTACTATACTATACTATACTTTTTCAAATTGTACGTCAGCTTTTTTGCAGACGTTTTGCAGACGTTTCTAAGATATGGTTTAGTTACAAAAGCCAAAAAAGCCGACCTTTTTATCCAGACCCAAACGTTCAGGCCCATACAATTTTCATTGCAATGTCCATTGGCAATTGTATTGTCAGCTTTTTTGTAAATTGCCGTTTCTCGATGAAATATTATCGAATTTAAAAAAACTGACGTTTTGGTTGAAGCGGTTTAAAGTTAAAAGGATAATAAATCCGAATAATGTCATAATTTGATTCTTTTTTAATACTCTGCCTCTCAAGTCCCAATTTGATAAAAAAAAGAGAAATTGTTGGGATTATTGGTACACAACGTAAACCAACGTCAAATTCAGAATTGATTTTCTGGAAAACGGAAAATTGTTATTTTTACAGAGGCTAGAAAGCTGTATTAGAAACAGGCACCTAATGTTTTAATTATTCAAAAAAGTACTTTTTAAAGACATATCGCCTTTTGCAGAACTCTCGATAATTATTTTTTTTCTGAACTCTTGAGAAATGTTCAATTATTTTCTACTGAATTATCGATAAATACTGTTTTTTTCAATTTCTTGAAAGCTGTTTAGTCAATTTATTATTGCAAATATAAATTTCTACGTTCAGGCTACACCGCACATTCACCAACTTTCTCTTGAAAACTCTCGGTTCCAATAAAACTGCGCGGATTCATGTATAATATTACAACTTTTTAATTTTTCGGAAAATTTTCCAGAAACCACGTTTTTCAAAATTTGCCGGTGTGTGTAAAAATGACTTAACAATTCTTTAATCCTGAGATTATTACTTGCTAGTTGCGACTGTTGCAATCGAATTTTTATAATTAAAAAATTACTACTTTAGTATTTTCCAGACGATTTTCCGGTCAATCATCCTATAAATATTCGCGCATCTAAACAGTTTACCCAAAATAAAAAATTATTGATTTTTTAGTCTTGAAAATTTCTGCTCACAAGTTTGAAAAATCAAAAAACGGATGTTCTGTGATGCGGAAATCCCTAGAAATTTCCTTATCAATCGTCAACCTATGCGAAAAAATCAAAAAATTTTTACTCCTGAAAATTACTGAGAAAACTTAGAGTTGAGAAAATCCAAGAGAAGCATTCATTATATTATTAATGAAAAAATAACAACTTTCCGATTTTTAGGAAAATTAATTCTGAATTTGATGTTGGTTTACGTTGTGTACCAATAATCCCAACAATTTCTTTTTTTTTTAATTGAATTGGGACTTGAGAAACAGATTATTAAAAAAGTATCGAATTATGACATTTTCCGGATTTATTTTTCTTTTAACTTTTCACCGCTTTAACCAAAACGTCAGCTTTTTGAAATTCGATGATATTTCATCAAGAAAAAGCAATTTATAAAAAAGCTGACGATACAATTGCCAATTTACATTGCAATGAGAATTGTATGGGCTTGAAAACGTTAACTTTTTTGGTTTTGGAAACTAAACCACACTTTAGAAACCTATCTGTAAAAAAACTGACGTACAATTTGAAAAAACATATTGCATCCAATATTGTATGGGCGGTGAACTTTTTGGGCCTCCTAAGCTCTAAAAAGCTGACATACAAGTTCCGACACATTATGTGTCACGGGCCCACGAACTATATAACTCAGAAAAAGTAAATGCATTTAAACCTATTGTGCATGTAACGTAGAAATTTAATGTTGCGAATATGTATTCAATTATCATTTAAATAAAGAAATTTAAAATTCAAAATTGTGTGAATACATGGAGGCTCTCATATTTGCCGCATTTGTTGTGTTTACCGACTTTAGAGTGCCGCTTCCGGAATAACTTTTAAAATGGTATAACCTTCAAAATTTGATATATTTAATTTAGTTATTAATTGCATATTTAAATTTTTTTTTCGATTATACAAGGTGTTCAAAAAAGTCGTGGCTCATCGAACGTGTTAAGAAAATAAAATACGTCAATGTATTGTACAGGGTATTTTAACCCGCGATCGCTGACGTTGCTCCAAATTACGTGATCGCTGACGTGTGAGAATTTTTCTCACATCAAGATTTTGGCTTAAATTTAGGTATCTTATATTTTCTTGCTTAATAATTATACTTTTTTGTATGTAGTGGTAATTCTATATTTATCTTGCACTTTAGTTTGAACTTCTTCAGCTAATATTTCGTCCCATAAAGATTGAAGATGTCGTTGCTCCTTTTCATAAGACATGTTACAGATAAGGGCAGCTCGAAACGTAAACAAACTAACACAATGACGTTATAAGTGAGTTTAGTATAAATGTCCGATGGTAATAAAATAAAAGATTATATGTAAACACTACACTAACACGATAAACTACAAAATATTAAAAGTTTTTTCACATACAATTAGTACTTACATAAACACTTACACTAATAGAAACATGAAACAAGCAAATAAAATATACAATAATGTTAAACACAAATAAAAAGGCCTTTCCAGCTCAAAAATCAAGTCACAGTTTAACATCGACACGAGCACTGACGTGTTAGATTTTGTCTCGTTTTAAGCGCGTACGAATATAAAAGCCTATTGTTTGTGGTACTAACGGTATTTAAGAAAACTAAGGCTAAGGGTATTCGGGGAGATGTTTGACAAGGCATAACTGAGGCCCCGTGGACAAAAATGCAACGAAAAAAAAATAGTATTCAAAAATGTAACAATGTGAGATATTATCTCATAGCGTCAGCGATCGCGGTTAAGAAACATAGCTAATTATTAGTAAAAACGAAACCTACTTAACGTTCTGTTAGAAAGTAATTTTAAAAAAATTTAATATGTGTATCTATTAACATGTCATTTCCATGTCTATCAACTGTCTATAGCATTAAATACTTTTATTATCGGAAATTTTATTAATACAGGGCAAACCAAGCAATTTTTCAGAATGTTTACATAAATTACCTTATATATTATTTTAGAAATTGTTGGTTCAATTAATTAGCTTTTAAACGATATAGTATATACAGGGTGGGGCACTACCAACGAATTATTCTATAGCATTAAAACGACAAATAATGTTAGAAATTTTAAAGCATACATATGTCAAAATTATTTTTGAAACCACATTTAAAAATATTTTGAATTGTACAGGGTGCTCTAGAAACACGTACCATATCAAAGTTGGGTTATTTTAAATAGATCACCCTGTATTTTTTTCTAGTTTTAAATTGTACGATAAAAAATAATGTATGTTTTTTAACATAGTCTCTTTACTTACTTACTTCCGTTTCTGAGAAAAATCATTTTTACCTGATTTGCAGACCCTCCAAAAAAATGCAATAGCTTCAAGATAAATAAGAACAAACAACTTTAACTTACACACCTTACTAAGAGCTTTCAACATCTCTTTTGCAATATTTACTATTATGTTATGATATACAGGGTGTTTTTAATACTACAGCATAACATTAACGACTTAAAACTTAAATAACTTGCTTAACTTAAATGGAACACCCTACATGTCTGTAGTCTGTTGGAATTAGAAACTAGTTACCTTTTAATCGGTATTAGGGTTACCAACCCCTAACTCTGATAGTTTTCTAGATATTTTAAAATTTGCTAGTTTAACAATTTGCAATTTACTGGAGTTTAAGTTACCTGTGAGATATTAGTAAAATGAACATTATCTAGCAAACATTTTTAATGTTTAAGGCAATCCAGCTTTAAATATTAACCTTAAAAATTTCTTTTCAGATCAAAATAACAGAAATGTGCTTATGACTTATGCCGGGTTCTAAGAGTCAGTCAAATCACGCCCACCTGTCACAAACAACAGCAACCGTTATTAGTTTCAGCAAAAGTCGATAACAGTGTAAACATTGGTAACTTTGTTAAAAAAATTCTAAAAATAATGGTTTTCGGAGTTATCGTACTACTATTAGAGCGATTACATTCTCAGTTAACAGGTTAAAGTTTGTTGATGTTTACAGTATGATTGATTTTTGATGTACCAAATAACGGTTGCTGTTGTTAAACATCAGTAAATTGTGACCGGTGTGCGTAATTCGACTGACTCTTAGAGCCCGGGATACTAGTCATAAGCACATTTCTGTTTGTTTTTTCTTAAAAAAATAAATATTTTTAAGGTAAATATTTAAAACTGAACGTTGCAAGATAATTTCCATATTGCGGATATTTTACAGGTAACTTATACTCCAGTACCTACATCGTAAATTGTTAAACTATCAAATTTTATAATATCTCGAAAACTATCAGAGTTAGGAGTTGGTAACCCTAATACCGATTAAAAGGTAATTAGTTTCTGATTCTAACAGACTACAGAAATGTAGGGTGTTCCATTTAAGTTAAGCAAGTTATTTAAGTTTTAAGTCGTTAGTGTTATGCAGTACTATTAAAAACACCCTGTACATTATAACATAATAGTAAATATTGCAAAACAGATGTTGAAGACTTTTAGTAAGGTGGTGTAAACCAAAGTTGCTTGTTCTTATTTATCTGGAAGTTATTGCAATTTTTTGAAGGGTTTGCAAATCAGGTAAAATCAATTTATCTCAGAAGCGGAAATAAGTTGGTATAGGGACATGTAAAAGATACTACACTATTTTTTAAGGACAATTCAAAAATAGAAAAAATACAGGGTAATCTATTTAAAATAACCCAACTTTGATACGGTACGTGTTTCTAGAGCACCCTGTACAATCCAAAATATTTTTAAAATGTGGTTTCAAATAATCTGGACATATGTATGCTTTAATATTTTTAACATTAATTGTCGTTTTAATGCTATAGAATAATTTGTTGGTAGAGCCCACCCAATATGTAAAGTATAAGTTAATGGAAACGGTAAATATTTTATGAAAACCAAAAAAAATTGGTTTTAACAAACTGTTCTTAAGAATGCCGCCCTCACTTCAAAAAAATACATTAAATCTGCTATTAGCGGTGGAACAAAAAGAACTTTTTCTGCCGCTCTGAGCGGACATAAAGTAAGTTACTAAGCAACAAATAAGTTTCAAATGAAACAGTGTTAAACAATATACATTTTAACAAATTTACAGCAATTTTTTTTTCTTCTGTTTATACTTTTTTATGACTCCTCTGTAGTTACTTAAAAACCCGTTTTTATTAAGTATCCCGTTTACTTGTAATAAAACAATATACTATTATGTAACGATTTATGAGGCGACCGGTAACTCTTTCAGTATTTTGTTCCGCAATTAATTGGAGATTTTAAGTTTAGTACAAATGCTTAATAAAAAATATTAGAAACAAGAATATGTATGTAGATGACACTGACAAATTGTAGAAATTTTGATACACAGATTAAAATAATTTTATAATGACCGTTATCAGAGTGGCAATAACAAAAATAAAATATTGTGGGTAATTGTTTAATTTAATTTATTACTGAAAAGATGCTACATGTTAAACGTTTACATATATTGTTGATTAGATATTTGCATACCTAATTCTGCTAACAGAATTTGAAAATTATGTCTTGCATCGTCGTATCTCTCGCTTAAAACGTCCGCTCATTAGTATTAGTAAGGCAGTGTGGGCATCTAAATGCATAAATTTAATATGTATTTGCATGTAGTAATTCTAATATGTTTGTTTAATTGGAATAATTTGTGTATATTAAGTGAAGAGTATCTAATTAGACTCAGCACATAATAAATTTGTAATAAACAAATGTTAGTAATGCAATGACAATTGTATACTTGGTGACAAAAATATTTTTTCTTTTATGATTAATATAAAATAATGATAACGTATGTAGTGAGGCTATTTAATACATCATTCCATTATCATTAAATAATTGTTAAATAAACGTAAAGGAAACATTCACGTAACAACCAGAACATGTATATACAATAAAATTATAAAATTAAGTAGCTATATTAGTTTTTAAAGTGGTCGCTCGTTCAGTCATAAAATGAGTTAACAAATGTTAACAAATTAATAAAATAGATGCTAAACTCGTTTGACCATGACTATATAAAATCAATTCAATTAATATTTGAGAGTATAGTATATAAAATTGGGATCTGAAGAATTAATATAAATAATTTCAAGTTTGATTAAGAATTGTTTGTTTGTCACGGGTGACTTTCGGGAATCGGACGATTTTGAAAGTGCTAACAAAAAGTTGACAAGATAATAAAAATTTATTTATTTATTTATACCAGGTAGTAAATACTTACAAATCTCATCCGATGCCAGAATGAAGCTTACACAATACTATTTACTATGAGTATCAAGTATAGAAGATAATTTTGTCCGTCGCGTTGAATGCAGTTTCCGAGAGCTATCATGTACACTATATTATACAGAATAATTTAATGGTAAACGACAACTTAGAATAATTTGTTTAGAAAAGGTTCGTTTAACAGAAACTAAATCTGATACAATTTCAGATATTGCATTAATGTACTTCAAGAAGAAGATGAGTTTCTTGTTACGGTACTTGTGTGTTTCTAAACTAGTTGTCAACCATGAAATGTGATTTTTGGAAAACATAACTAAATGAGAATATGAAACCATTGCCATATGCCGGCCAACCCATCAAAAGACAAATCACAATTTAAACAGAAGAGTTGCTGGAAGAATTTGAGAAGTCCTATCATGAAACTAATCGCTGATAGACTAAAACAAACGCACTCCGCTTATGGAAATAACTGACATAATTACGGAACAGCTAATTAACCACAGCCCACAAGTCTTAAGCATGCATAACAATAAAACTTACAGATTACCAAAATAGAGTTTAAGAAGTTTAAAGGTGATCAGAAATAATGCTTACTTTCTTGGCACAACTCATTAAAGTTCATGAAGATCTTAATCTCTCAAACGCCGTCAAGTTTCAGTATCTAGTTAAAAATGAATAATAGTTATCGAGAGTCTGCAGTCCGCACTAAAGAAACAATTTTGTCGGTACAAGTATATTTGCAAACTACTAAAAATTGTTCGGAATATTGCAAATAAAAGAGAAATGGAGCATCTTACAAGCATCTACGAAAATTGAAAACTAAATTAAGTGTACTGGAACCATTTAGCGTTTACTAGAAGAATACTATGACATTTAAGCTCTCATTCAACAAAATATGAAAATCCAGGAAATCCAAATACATGACGTATCCATTGCGAAGAAGAGAAAGAGCCCAGACCAACTAAAAATGGTATTCTAAAGTTTTAGGTATAGCAAAAGCTTTTGTACACGGAATATATTAACAACACTCACTCTTTCGGTCAAACTTCAAACCTCTGGAAAGGAAAGAATTGCTCGGGTCGTTTTCGACAGCGGCTTAGTAAAGAGTAGTGTGGTTGAAGAAATGCAAATTGTCTAATCTGGTAAAGAAATGATTTAACAAGTGCAAATTGAATTAGAACTGTTAAGCCCAAGAAGTACAATAATTTATTAGTTTCTCTGGATAGCAAGAAATCAATCCTGTTAATTACGATAACATTTGTGAGAATATAGAAATATTTGCAGAGATGTAGTGGCTAAAAAAGCTAAAAAAAATGTGAATTAATAGTATTGGTGGCGACTCAGCAAAAATTGAAATTCTAGTAGGAAGGGACAACTACTTAAACTTATGGCTTTAGGATGTACAAATATACTGTCAATAAAAGACCCACAAATTACAAATCAGAAAAAGAGTAGGATACGCTTCGTGACGTTTCACTGACATGGAAAAAGTTTAATATGGTTGCAGAGTACCGATTTAAAAATGCTGTTGACATACTGAAAAAGGTGATTATTAAAGATTATCAATCTGTTTTGACGGATAGTTGGAAGATGGATTAATTGAAGAAAAACAAGATCAAAAAGAAACGGCAAAACAACTTACAAACTCCTGTTTACGCTGCTTCCTACAAAATCAATAGATTTTCATCTCTTAACGATATTTGGACAACGGTGAACATCTACTAGAACTCATCAATTTATTACCTTTCCGTTTTCAGACATTTGCTAAATAACAACAATCATGGATGAGAACTTTGTAAACGTCAGAATATAGAAAAAGTTTTTAAGGATTCTCTAGACTAGAATAAAAAAGAGGATTCAATTTCATGGTTGATTCATGTCGTTTTTGAAAACTATCGTGGTGAACGTTTTCTAAACAAAATAATCGTTAGTTACTTGAAAAAACTGTGTTTCTCTGAGTTAATAATCTCGTAATGATCAATAAATGTTGCGAAGAAGAATTTATCGCAGAAAAGTTAGCGAAATCACGTCGAGAGAATAGAAAGCAACATTATTCCAAAGGGTTGTCAATAACTTCAACAACGCCGTTGCATATTGTTTTAGTGAATTTATATATATAATAATTTAAACAATTTTTTAACTACTATTTGATTCATTAATATTATTATTCAATATTACTCACAATTACATAAATTGGATGTATTATTAAGGTTTTTCAGTAGTTTAATGAATTATTTGAAAAATTTATCTATTTAGGTTCGAATTATCCAATGGAAACTGTGGGAGACAAACGAAGAAAAATGTTTTTCTTTCTAGAAAGAAATTAATATGTTTTCAAACTAGTAATCATTTATATAATAATAAAGCATTGGTTAGACTTTCCGCTGATCATTTAAATTATATTTAGAAAAAAATGTGCGCATTATCTCAACCTCGATTAACATCTGTACAAAAACTTAAAGAACGTCAAAAATTTTAAATAAAAATAATGAATTTGTGAAAGATACCCTTTATATTATACTAGAGATTAAGCTAAAAAAAGCAGGTAATGAATGTTTTTTTGTTATTTTTATTATCAATAGTACAAGCAAATATTGACGAAATTAATGTTATAATTTTGATTTTTATTTAAAATATTCTTAGACAATATTCTGAGTTTTCACAAAATCTTTGTTTGAATTATTATTGTTGTTTGTTATTTATCTATTATATTTGTTATATTGATTTATATTAATACAGTTTTTAAATATAGTGTATGTGTATATTTCCGACTTTTTGATTGACAATTTATAATTCTGGGCATTTTCTGAATTTCGATTTTCCAAAATTTTTATAAAATTATTAAAAACAAGCTACTTTGTAAATTTATTGTCAATAAATTCTTTTAAATAAATAAAACGTTTATGAAGTACAAAATAACAACCCTAATATTTTTGAAAATTAAACTTTTTACCATTTTGGAAAACCGCTTAAAGAATTTTAAAACTGCACCAACCCCTTATAGACCTACGTAGCCCGTATTTTATTAGAACACACAATATACAACAATTTCAGATTTTGTTCAATTCTTCACAAAATTCTATTTAAACTACAAACAGAATATTTTTATCAATATGATACTCCCGTAACTTTAAAATAAAACTCCTATAAATTCATAATACAAATAAAAATAATTTGACTCTTTTGATTATATTCGAATTAAATTTAAAAAATGTTTTACTACTAAAAAGATTCTTATAAAAACATCAGGGCGTCAACATTCAACTATATGGGAACCCGATTACACTATTTTTCGACTTTCAAAAGTGCAATAACGCATTACGAAAAACTTTATCCTTCGTAAACTAAATTTGCAGTTCTTGATTCGAGTCTCAATAGAAAAGCTTTAAAAATTCAGGCGTTATTTTATTGGCAGAACCCTAGAGATTTAAATGATTGTGAAAAGATAAAGTAAGATTGTATTTGGACAAAAGATAAAATCTTATTCGTTTATTCCCGATAGTCTTGAAAATTTAAATTTATGAATAGTGAAATTTAAAAGTTTTCACGACGACGACAATTGTCGCAAATTATTAAAAATTAACTTGTTCTTGTCAAGGGTATACAATTAAAAAAATATGAACATTTTATCCTTGTCAAACGCTTTATTATTTTATTACTCCTTCGAGCTTATAAAACAAAACAATAATTTTGAAAAATGTATTACAATTTCTCCATTTACACAATGAGAATCCTTTTGCACGATCTCTGAATGTAAACGTGGAGTTATTAATACTAAAGGATTTATTAATGATGGTTTCATTCTTTAAAATTACACCGTTAATCGTGTCGGCATTTATTTAATAAAGTAACTGTAGAAATTAATATTACTTAACGAATTAAACTGAATTTTTATAGTCAATATTTTTGTTTCTTGTGTGCACTTTGACGTTTAATATAGTTTTTATTTAAAAGTATGTATTTTCAAAATTATAACAAACAAACATAATTTAGATGTTTAGGTTCATTTATTAAATTTCATTTGAAAATAAGTTCTGTTTTAATTTAAGAATAGTGATGCACGGTGGTTCGGATTTCAATTAAATATACGGGAATAGATACGCAGTAGGTTAAATAAGAAAAAAGTTTTGTACTTTGAAGGCAACTAAAATGACATAAATAAATTCAAAATTTTGCAATTGGTTTCGGAAGTACAAGAAAAAGGGATTTATCGAAAATCTTTCTTTTTTTAATAAAGCTCTTATTATGCAAAAATTTGAAAAACTTTATTTATGATTTTTATTGTATTTTACGATTGTTATATAGATAGATTGTCATGTTTAGAATTAATATTTGACGTTTCGTCTCTCTAAAGCTGCTAATATTTTAATTTTTTTGCCTTTTTATTGTATAGTTATGCAGCCCTTGCTTTTTAGAAAATCACTGATATGTCGCGCACTTGATCAATGCCTGAAAATGTTCATCAGCTTTACTAAGCTTTAGGGGAGTTATAAGAAGCCATTATATCACAACCATATAAACAAATAAAATCTACTTATTTAATGCTTTAGATAAAAGTGGAGGAATATGGATTAAAATTGTTTTGGAAGCTACTAATTTAAATAGTATCGAAAAAATTTAATGCCTTAATAAGAAAATTTAAAGTACGCATTCAAATATTATTAGCAATAAAATATATTATAAAACTGTTAAAAATGTTGCCCGTTATTGTTAAATAAATATTTGTATTTTTTGCAATGTTGCATTGGTCGCCATTTCGTGAGTAATCTTCAAACGCTTCAATTAGTCTGTAGTGATCATACGTTTGGTGACGTTTTTATGATATAAAAATTATCTTGACGTCACCCATCCTTACTTTATTTCCCACCATAATTCCCCCGCTTTTAATCACCTCTAAAATTGCAGATAAGAATTGGTATAAATTCGACTTTTTTCTGCAGTTTGACTAACTTAGAGATTTCTCTAAGGTCTCTAAAATTCTGAAGTATTCCGACCTGTTTAAATACCGACCGACCGCCCGAACTTGATTTTCCCTGGATATCCTGCTCAAATACTATTGACTCCCGCCTGAACTTAAGCTGAAACCGATACTTGATTATCCTCCTATATCCTTTTCTTATTACGTACAAGTAAACCGCCGCAATTCAATTTGTCGCGTACGAAAGTGCGAACTTCTTTTCGTGTTACGTCCACAGCATCAAAGAGCACAGTATTTCAATGTACCGAGTTCGGAAGCCAATAACGTAACCCTTCATCTAATTCGCTCTGTCTGACTTCAACTGATTTGCGTTCGGCCGTTGTTTAGACGCTTTCTTTCATACTACATTCTGACGCCCAGTCGTAACCCCAAGCACTATATACCTGGTTAGATAGCCGTCCCAGAGATGCCTTCAACGCTTCACAGCGTATGCTGACGTCGTTACAGAACCGTCCGCTCAAGCAGGACGTCTAGTTCTACGCTAAAAATAACCGGCGATATAGAACCGTCTGCAAACCAGCAGAACGCATATAAAGTGTCGTACAAACCTTTGGGGGAATTAATCCGTAAAAACCAGGTCCACCTGCAAGGTTATTCATACACAGGGGCTATCAATGGACTTGCAAACCCGCATAGGAGCAGCCCCGGAGTTATAACCAGTGCATATCTAGAAAGCAAGTGCAGAATATCGCTTAGTTATAACGAACCTGAACCTTTTCCAGTTGATAAAGTACGGCCTACCATTTAAATGTGTCTTGGTGTGCAACCACCAAGGGTAGGTAATAAAAGTAGTTCACTCTTTTATTTTCAAAGATAATTCAACCGCCGGATTATTATCACTTGTTGCACGAGTTGACGTATTCCTGGCTGTGTTTCTATTATCGCCACCATGAGACGATAGGCTTACTACGGTTTGTAAGAGAACTACTCCGCTGCATTTGCATGAGACATTTACTCATTTATTTGTATTATATAATTAATTAATCGGATATATAATTATTTTGTTAATTACATTGAGTTGTATAAAGATAATATACGTCTTAAAAATTCGACTCGGTTTACATCTTCGCTGTGGTTACCTGAGGCAAAATAAAAGTTTTAGATCTTGTACTTGTGAAAGTCTTAAGAAATTAACGTTCTCCGAAGTCGCGGTTTTACAAGTCTTTGGCAAAATTCATTTATTATGTTTGGGTGATCTTTTTATACACTTTTTACCATGCCCTATTCAAAATAAATAACCTACTGTATTAAGGCACGGTGGTTGTAGATCCCGTCTTATAGGTTCATTTGTACCAATCTGATTTTGACGAAATAACAAATTAAGATACTGTCGAAGCCTTTTTCCACTATGGAAATTACAGCCATCTTGCACGTGGTATTGCATTCTTATTCGAATTTTCAAGACCTGAAGTTTTGCAAAAACCGAACTTCTGGTTTAACTTGTTTTGTCAAATGTGGATTGGTAGTGCATAAAAATGTTTATTTTTCATGAATCACTGTTTGCGAAAGTTGGCTCATCTGTTCATAAAATTGTGTTGTGTATTGAAGGATTGTTTCGTAATTTTCTACAATCATTACCAAGGAATGTAAGTATTTTTACTAATTTACAATCATGACATTTATGTTTTTTTAAGTATTTTTCACAGTCGTAGGGCACACTCCGAGTTTTTTAAACTAAATCAAACGTTATTATGGAATAAAAAACAGAAGTGGGTATTAAAAAAGTAAAGCACTAAACAAAGGAAACGTCATATTTGATGTGCAAGAGAACCGCAAAGTATATCAAAGATAAAACACAATAAGAAATTCTAATGATTATTTTCAAAATTTTGCATATAGTAAAAGCACTTCCAAGAAAAACAGATTGGAATTGAAAACTTTAAATTTGTTTATGTCATTTAATTCGTGTTCAAAATATTCTTTTATCCCATTTAATCCACTTAGTATGTAATAGGTTTAACAAAACCAAAACCATACACTTAATTTAAATCTAGATCACCCTGTATACTAATACTTTTTAATAATAATTTAATATTATTACAGTATGAAACTTAATCTTATGTAGTTTACAACTGCAACCAAATACTGACAGTTTTCAACCGAAATTTAAATTTGAATTGTTTCCTAAACACAGCCACATCAAACTTTATTAACATAAACTACAAATCAATGTCTATAGTTTTGCTTATGCATTGCTTATTTTCAACGAACTTCGTTCGTTTATGAAATCGATTTGTCGTCCGTGCGTCCGTGTGTGCGTCCGTCCGAGGCCTTTCTAATGGTCGGACATCATTGTGTGATACATCAATCGATTCAGCTTGGTGTCCAAAGCTTAAGTTTTGATGTGCATTACAATCGGGCAACGGGGACGCCGAGCCCCCGCGATATTCCGTCAAAAAATTAAAATTTCAAATACGTCCAAAATCAATGTGTGGCATATATTTAGACTCCTCTGGCATAGCTGAGTTGAAATATCCTATCCCCCATAAAATCGGGCCGACAGATACCCGATGCCCTCAGGAAATTAAGTTTATTTCAAAAATCCAAATATGTCCAAAATCAATGTGTGGCACATATTTGGATAATAGAAAGTTAGCAATGACGGTCTATTGGCGCTAATTATAACTTTGCCATTCTTTCCATATTTGGATAATACGAAGTTCGTTGCGACAATGCCTTGCATTTTCAACTTGTTTTTTACTGAATCTAGTGCTTATTTTCGGTTTTTACCATTAAAATAATAGATTTAGTAAACCACACTGGACCTTTTTGAGGTTTGTAGAAATGTCCCTGTAGTGCCACATATGCATCTAATAGCTTATATAGCACTTAATAAAATATTGAACATTCTTTATTGGGATTCTTATATGCATGCAGGTATGACCAACCATTTGTTGATAATGCAACGTATAACCAGGCAAGTCAGCTTAAACAGGAATGTATTTATATAGATCAGTAGTAAGAAGGTAGCGAGGTTTAGATACATTAAGGGCTATGCTAATTTCAAGACACAGATGATGAACATCTTCAGTTATTAAAGGAAATGGGTGCTTATTTACATAAGTTACACAATGGTATTTATTCATTTACTTCAGGAATATTAAAATCACATACTATTTTTGATGAAGAAAAATTCAAAGTTTATTCCAGAAAGTTAAATAATATGTATTTATTTGCTTTTTTATATTACAAATGATTCGATTTACACCTTAACCCCTCTTTACATAATCAAAAACAAAAATAAAATTAAAACCAACTTTTTTTTCCTTCTTTTTTACTCTCCTTTCACTTTCCTTCTTCTTTTGCAGTATCTGCTCCATCCACTTCTGTTCCTTCCTCTGACAATATCACCCTTCTTTCTCTCATCTCTTCTCATAATTCAGAGCACCTCAAACTCTTGTGTTCCACATTTCCCACTCCCTCCCCACATAGCCTACACATTCTTCTACTGTCCTCCCACCAGTACTTGTTTCTCACTCTTTCGTTCCCACATCTAAATCTTGCTATCATCTTTTTTCTTTTCAACTTCCTGTCTTCCTTTAAATATTTGGGCATCCCTTCTGTCATAATTTCCATATATTTAGTGTTGTATCTTCCCTCCCTTATTTTTGTCATTCTTTCTTGTTTTTGAATATCTTTATATCCCTTTCTACCATTTCCTTTTCTATATTCCAACCCTGCCGGCTTCTTCTCTCTACTTCCTCAGTCGCATACCCCACTCTTTCATAATACGACTTCCTGTCTTTTTGACTGCATGTAAATGTGATAGAGACTTATTTTTTTGTACTGAATCCAGTGCTTATTTTCTGTTTTTACCCTTAAAATAATAGATTTAGTAAACCACACTAGACCTTTTTGAGGTTTGTAGAAATGTCCCTGTAGTGCCACATATGAATCTAATAGCTTATACAGCACTTAATAAAATATTGAACATTCTTTATTGGGATTCTTATATGCATGCAGGTATGACCAAACCATTTGTTGATAATGCAACGTATAAACCAGGCAAGTCAGCTTAAGCAGGAATGTATTTATATAGATCAGCAGTAAGAAGTCAGCGAGGTTTAGACACATTAAGGGCTATGCTAATTTCAAGACACAGATGATGAACATCTTCAGTTATTAAAGGAAAAGGGTGTTTATTTACATTTATATCTAAATTAGCAATAGATAAGATAAGATCCAAAATTCTCATGTTAATATTTAATACCTTATTGTGTTGATTTAAAACATAAAAAGCGAAAAAACTATTATTAAATAAATTTGTTAAGTTACACAATGGTATTTATTCATTTACTTCAGGAATATTAAAATCACACACTATTCTTGATGAAGAAAAATCCAAAGTTTATTCCAGAAAGTTAAATAATATGTATTTATTTGCTTTTTATATTACAAATAATTCGTATTTACACCTTAACCCCTCTTTACATAATAAAAACAAAAAATAAAAATTAAAACCAACTTTTTTTTTCCTTCTTTTTACTCTCCTTTCACTTTCCTTCTTCTTTTGCAGTATCTGCTCCATCCACTTCGTTCCTTCCTCTGACAATATCACCCTTCTTTCTCTCATCTCTTCTCTCAATTCAGAGCACCCTCAAACTCTGTGTTCCACATTTTCCCACTCCCTCCCACATAGTCTACACATTCTACTGCCCTCCCACCAGTACTTGTTTTCCACTCTTCGTTCCCACATCTAAATCTTGCTATCATCTTTTTTCTTTCAACTCCTGTCTTCCTTTAAATATTTGGGCATCCCTTCTGTCATAATTTCCATATATTTAGTGTTGTATCTTCCCTTATTTTTGTCATTCTTTCTTGTTTTTTGAATATCCTTATCCCTTTCTACCATTTCCTTTTCTATATTATTTCACCCCTGCCGTCTTCTTCTCTCTACTTCCTCAGTCGCATACCCCACTGTTTCATAATACGACTTCCTGCCGTCTTGTCCATATTTTATATTCCTTTCTTTCACCTCCTTCTAACTTTCTTGTAGTATTTGTATTCTTTCTTTCTCCCATTTCTTCCTCGTATCTTATCGCCGTTTTCCTGCTTGTATTCTTATCTTCTCAATCTTGCACTCATTTTCCACAATATACCCCGGTGTTTCCCTGTTCAATTCTAATACCCATCTCAATATTTTTCTTGTATTTTTCTAGCTTACTCCATTCTTTCCACCCCCATAATTCTGCTCCGTACATCATTACACTCTTTATCAGCCTATCAAATATCCACCTTCTTTTTTCTATATATTTCCCAAATACCCTTTCACCTAACCCCCGCACCTGCCCTAGTATTTCTTCTCCTTTTCTCGCCAGCCCGTTTATATGTGCCTCATCCTTATTGTTATACATCAGCGTGTATCCCAAATATTTTATTTCCTTCACACTGTATTAAATAATAATTAATAGTGTTGCCCCAGGAGGTATGAATATAACAATTAAAATAATTTGTTGATTATCAAACATAAGTGACATTATTTGACATTAATGCAGTTATAAAACGTTTTCGTATATAAAATAATGTCTATTAAGCTAGTAGTACTAACTGGGCAGAATCAATTAAAACCTATTACATTATTTAGTACCTATTTTGTACTAATTTGTACCACCAATCAAAATTTTGTACCACGTGCCGTTATTACCACTTTAAAAAATAGAAAAAAAAATGTAAAAAAAGGTAGAAACTAAAAGGACTGAATTTTTACTAATACAAATATTTAATAGCAGATTTTGTACCACCCCTCCTCATTATACGGCATAAGAGTAAAGTTCACGTTTCCACAAACAGAATCAATCCGTATTGGTACGTTCGCATCTCTTTAATTTGTACCAAATATCAAATATTTAATAACGGAGTTTATATTCGTCCCAAATTTGCAATAGCGCCCCAGCTTAATATAAAGGCACAAGAGCAAAGTATGTTTTCAAGGACATAATCAATTGGTATTTGAATTTACTGACTCTTACAAACGCGAATGTACCAGTACGGATTGATTATGCTTGTGGAAACGTGAAATTTGCTCTTATACCTTAGTATGCGCGGGTAGTTTTTCAAAAAAGTGCATGAGATACAAAATCTGTTATTCAATACTTGAAAGGTACAAATTAAAGAGATGCAAATGTACCGGTACAGATTCATTCTGCTTGTGAAAACGTTTACTCTTGTGCCTATAGTATGCGGGGGTAGTTTTTCAAAGAAGGGCATGAGGTACAAAATCTGTTAGTTAACATCTGAAGTACCTAAATTGCTGTTAAATTATAAGTTTTGCGACACCTAGTGTCGACTCGTGTTACCGATGACGTACGCAAATGGTTCACATTAAGCAACTTTGTCGACAGGTATGTAAATTACTATGCAAATAATGTAAAGATATCGATTGCTTCTGCTGGTAAAAATGGGTAATTTACTATAGATGATAGCATATTCAATTAGGGGTTGTTCCAAAAAGTTTGGTTGAACATATACATTTTTTTTTTCAATTCAATTTTTTAAATTTTTTTAGGTTTTTTTGTATTTTTTAACGTGGTCCTGCTAGATTAATATTAAGCTAACTAGCAGTGCCACGTTTTTCTATAACGGCACGCGGTACAAATATTTAATTGGTGGTTCAAATTAGTACAAAATAGGTACTAAATAATGTAATAGGTTTTAATTGATTCTGTCCTGTTGGCACTGTTAGCTTAATAGACGTTATTCATAGACGAAAACGTTTTCTGACTGCATTAATGTCAAATAATGTCACTTATGTTTGATAATTAACAAATTACTTTAATTGTTATATTCATACCTCCTGAAGCAACACTAGAAGTACATTTAGCAAGATTTAAGTTTCTAGTATAAACTTTGGATTTCTCTTCATCAATAATAGTGTGTGATTTTAATATTCTCGAAGTAAATGAATGAATGCCAGGGTGTAACTTAACAAATTTGTTTAATAATAGTTTTTCGCGTTTTATGATTTAAATCAGCACAATAACGTATTGAATATTAACATGAGGATTCTGGATCTTATCACATCTATTGCTAATTAGGATATAAATGTAGTTAACCACGTATTTCTTTTAGTAACTGAAGATGTTCATCATCCGTGTCTTGAAATTAGCATAGCCCTTCATTTCTATTACGGAACGTGGTACAAAATTTTGATTAAAGGTAACGAATTACTACAAAATAAGTACTAAATAATGTAATAGGTTTAAATTGATTCTACCTAGTTGGTGCTGCTAGCTCAATAGACGTTATGAAATAACCAGTAGCAACAAAACAATGACAATGAAAAGAACAATTACGACAACTTTTATCGCGTCGGCATGACGTACTCAACCACGTGTACATAGAATAGAATAGAGTAAGTATTTTCTATTTTGTTGTAAATAAAATTTCATCTGAATATTCACTGAAAAATCCATACTTTTTATAGGACAAAAAACCATTTCTTTCATTTATTAGAAAAAGAATTTAAACTGTTTTGTCTTGTTATTTCTATTGGTAAGTTATTAAACATTTTCGCAACTAAGAAAACATAGAATTTTTGAAAAAAAGATAAAATTTGGTCTTGGTACCTTATATATTTCTTTGTTTCTAAGTATATTAACATATTTATTTGTATTTTTTGGTAAGTCACCACTCATAATATAAAAGAGTTTTAGAAATTTGAATACAAACAAATGTTTCAGAGGAAGAATTCAAGATGGTTTCCTTTTACGTTTCTTCCTCAATAGCATCAAAAAACATTTTGAAATATATAAATCGGTTTTAGACCGAAGTCATAATTTCCTATTTAAACAGATAGACAATAAAGTAACCTACTATATACCAGAAAAAAATTTAAATAGCTAGATTTTAGATTTCAAATTAATTACATGATTTTTCCAATTTAATTCTTGATCCAATATTATTCCTAGATATTTTATTGTATATGTCACACAATACCGTAGACTCTATGTTACAATTTGCACACTTGTAGACTATAGCCTCATTTAAATTATTTTCCGTTCTTTGGCTAAAGTTTATGTAAATTCCTACAAAGTACATGAAATTTTATATTGGCTAAAATATTAAAAAATGGCATTTCAATGTACGTTTGTTAATGTGTTTAGAACGTAACATTTACAATTTTATTTACAACTAAATGTTAATTATAGTTAATTATTGTGTGTCGTTAGTGAGGTGTTTATTCAAAATTTTACATTTTATTTTTATATCATAACCGTTTTAAAATATTACTATGAACAATTGTGTTCGTATAAATAAGAAAATTATGACGAAATTATTACACCTCAATTAAAGCCTGAGGAAGAAAGCATTAATAAAGCTCCGAAACGTTGCTGAAGATTGAATGATAATAATTTAATTTATTTCCTACACCCACTCTCCAATTAAGAATATAACCTTTAATAAAATGAATATTTACGTACTGTACGTTGTAGTTGTCATGGTCATTTTGTGTTATTTTGCTGCATTTACTTGATTTTATATTGTTTCCGTTTTGAAACCAGTTTTTTTAAGAACTATTAATTTTATTAATCACTGTGATTAAGTAACTTTCTTGAATCTAATCATATGCGAACATAAAAAAATTATTTACAGTTAGGTATAAAATGGTTTGTTTGCCGAACTTTCCTATGGAACAACTCCCATGGAACTATACCTACGCGAATTTGAATCAAGAATTGCTATTGTCATTGGTTCATAAAACATTTTTAAATATTGATCATCACATCCTGAATAAGATATGTTAGTGGTTATGTAAATTCGCAAAACTATTAAACCTGGTTCACAGATAGCAACAAAAAAAACTGTTTATAAACAACTGTTGGTATTTGTCAATGTCAATGTCAAAATATCATTTAGATCGGCCTTATAGTTTTTAAACCGTAGCCTGTTAAAGTTCCCAAGTCGCTGTACGAGATGAAATTAAGTCCGGGACAATACCGCACAATTATTTTTTATAACTTTCAACGAAGCCTCACCCAGCAAGATTGCGTCGCAGAACTTGTTGCTGTTTTTGGCGAAGAAGCACCATCAAAGACAACCATTTATCGCTGGTATGCAGAGTTTGAGCGAGGACGCTCTAACCTCAGTGACGAACCGCGTGAAGGGCGACCAAAAACCGCCGTCACTCAAGAAAACGTGGATGCTGTTCGCAACATGGTTCTGGAAGATCGTCATGTGACATTCGTGAGATTCAGGCATCATTGGTCATCTCAAGGACTTCAGTTCAAAAGATCTTACACGAAGAAGTAGGTGTTAAAAAATTGGTTTCCCGGTGGATACCGCATCTCCTCACAGAAGAACAGCTAGAGTCAATTGGTGTCGAAAAACTCTACAACGATTCAACTCAGGAGCATTAAAACACGTTGACGACATCGTAAGCGGTAATGAATCATGGATCTATAGCTATGAGCCTGAATCGAAACGCCAATCTGCAGTATGGGTCTTCCAAAGTGAACTGAAACCGACAAAAGTTGTTCGCTCTTGCAGCGTTGCCAAGAAAATGGTTGCATCGTTTGTTGCCAAATCAGGGTATGTAGCAACGATTGCTCTTGAAAATCAAAGAACAGTTAATGCTCAATGGTATACGACCATTTGCTTGCCTGAAGTGATCGCCGAGCTTCGGAAAGATAACCCAAATCGACGCATTATGCACCGCTCAAGCCACAAAGTCGTTTTTGAAACAGCAAAATGTCGAAGTTCTTGATAATCCTCCATACAGCCTGGACCTAAGCCCCAATGATTTATTTACATTCCCAAGAATCAAGAATATGCTACGAGGAAAGCGGTTCCAGACGTCTGAAGAAGTGATTTTGACTACACCTACTTCGGAATAGAATAAATGCTATAACGACTGGTTCCATCGAATGCAAAAGTGCATTGACTATCCCGGAGAGTACTTTGAAAAACAATAAAAATAATGCGTTATTGTACTTCTTACACTTTTCTTCATTCCCGACACTTAAAAGGCAACCCTCGTATCCACTATTATTATTTTGTAACAAGTTTACATCCGATAAATGGGTACCAGTTTCTAGATGCCAGGTTATAGGATAACAATATTATAACAAGTGAAGATTATCGTAATGTAATGTTAGGACAGTTTTTTTAACAAGTTCATGATGGTTAATTAAAGAAAGGCACCAGATTGTGTTAACATAAGTACACGTACACTTCATAAAATCTTTATTAGTGCACCACAAGATCATGAACAGAAACCTTGGTAGTTTAAGGCAGTAAGAAGAGATATCCCAAAATGAAAATATATCAGCCATATGCATAGACATATTTAGTATACAAATAGTTGCCACTTTGCCATTACTATGGTAATTGCAATGCATAGTCGGTATTTAGAAGATACTTTCCTTAATAGCAAAAAAAGTACTGCCAATAGTACAATTTTCTGACTACTTTCACGTTAGTAGCGTTTAATAGGTGTTTTGCCAACGGTGGTGGATTTCAATATACTAATGGGTGATCAATCAAGAGGTATTTTTTTTATAATGCAAAATAACTCAAAAAAATCGAATAAATTGTGAAATCTATATTACCAATCTAAAGAATTATTCTTGACATTTACTTTTTAAAGATTATTCCTTGGCCGTAACTGCGCCGTAGCTCGACCATGCAAATGTTCCAATTGTCGATTACTCGTTCAAACATAATCGTCGGTACCTCGCAAATAACACGGGTAATGTTGGCCTCCAATGCTTCAATCGTAGTTGGCTTATCCACAAACACCTTAGACTTTAAGTAACCCCAAAGGAAAAAATCCAACGGTGTGATATCGCAAGATCTCAAAAGTATATATGGATCATACAAGTCTGTTTCATAAATATGATGATGACCATTTCAAGAAAAAATATCTTATATGAAAGGAGACTGATCCGTATTTGATGTTATCGATTAGGGATCAGGGAGATATTCTGGTCGTCCCGGGAGACCTGTGTCTGCCCAAAATTCAGTTTTTAGCCACTAATATATGCAAAGGAGCATATAAAAGTATGAGGTATTATTTCTTTGATGACAAAAACATATTCCCATGAATCAGTTTATATTTTATATATTCAGATATTTTTTTCGTTGCCTGCATTTTTATGGGGATCTATCATTCATTCGAGGGATTTATCTCATGAAACCTTTACCTTCTATACAGTCATATTATATACCACCGGGCAACTTCTCTTGGTTTATTTGAAATTGCAAACTTTTTTATTTTTAATCGTTTGGATAGAATTTTTTTATATTTAAAATTAGGGCTAGGAATATTTTCTTAGATCCCTCAGTTTTGTGACCGATACTATTTGATTTTCTGCAAGATCATAAACTTTTCTGTATTCAAAATAAAATATATGCTGTCAACTTAATTGATTTTATAAAAAATCAAAATACCAAAGTCATTTATCAAATTCTTTACAAAATTGGCGATGTTGTCAGATGAATTCTTACACCATTTTTCTCTTTACTAGTACGCGTTAGTAGCCACTAAACTAGACACTATGCATTACTTGAGATAGCGGTTAGAAAGTAACTACTAATTACTAGGCTTAAAATAACTACTTCCTGAACGACTATGCATACGGCTTTACGCCTTTTTTCTGTGATTATTTTAATATTAAGTTTTTTTCATTAACAACTAATCTAATTTTGTGTTTCAATACTTTTTCCGTTCTAGTTTAAACAGAATATGGAAAATTACATGAGATACACACTACTAGGAAGAACATTATCTTAAAGCCAGAGTTCCATAATGTAGAAACAGAACTACCAGTAGTACGTGTCACAGGACTTTACTTACAAAACGTCAGAGAAAAAAACTGATCGGAGAAAGTTTTTCTGCAGCTGTAGTAGATAGTCAATTGTAAAGGTTGATTGTATTAATACTGAATTAGAGAAAAAATCTGACGTGCATCTGTCTTTCTACATATGACCTTTGACGTCACAACCATTAAATATAAATAAGTTCAATTTCAAGAAGCTGTTTCGGTGCAAATAATAAAGTTTTAACTTTCTAACGCCACTTATAAGCTATATTATACGAAATTAGAATACGATAACGTACAAATTTAATAAATTTAAAACAATGGAAAACGCCCAATTGGCATACTAGCCAAGTAAGCATTTTCACCTTGCACTTTGTGAAAAAACGTGCCACTTGGCAGAGTTTTTCCTTAGATGCCAAAGAACGATTAGAGACCCGGTGGCATCCCGTAGGTCCTACAGGGTGCTGGTTTTGATATTACTCTCTTAGAAGGATCGCGAAGTGCGTAATCGTCTACAAAAACAGTTTGCCAAACACATTTTGAGATCGGAATTGGTTCGGATGGTTATATTAACGCATAAAATAAATGCACAAATCTTCGAAACCAAGCGTACTGCATCCTGGGCTTCTCAAAGTTTCAAAAGTGATCTACGAAATGTCGCTTCCAAAAAGTTTCCTTCGTTGCATAACGTACACACCAGGTGGAAACCAGGTGGAAAGTGGTGATATGTTCTCTGCAGAGACCGATCCTCGTCTCCTACAAGCTCCATCTTCTATAAAGCACACGATATCTCCGTTGTTTATAGGCTGATTTAGCTCAAATTTTATACACAATCGTCTCAGTACTCTCAGCGCATTTTGCAATCCCAGTCTCCGGGAAAACCAAGAAGTGCTACTACGTCGTATACCAAACTCACCCCAACCGTTAGCTTTTGAAGTCGATTTGAAATTGTTCAGCGTATGGATTAGAATTAATTGACCTTATTTTTGCAGCCATTAACTTGCTCTCCTGTTATTTTTTCTATGGATATTATTCCATCGTTTTTTATGTGTTATTTTATCCAGTAAGTAAATCTGTCATTTTCGGTCGGATCAATTAGTACCAAATCATTTGCAAACAGCAGTATATTCAGAGAGTAGTTTGTATTAATGTTTGTTAAGTCTGGTGCTACATCTATGCATTTTCGTATTATTTCGTCAATGTATATATTAAATAATGCAGATAAAAATGGACACACTTGTCTCAGACCTCTAATTGTGGTTTCATATGTATTTTCATCGGGTATTTTAAAAAGTTATTTTTTTACTGTTAGTTTTTGTGGCATGGTAATCCTTTGTTTTCAAGTACGTCCCATAATTCTTTTCTGTTAAGGTACTCAAACACCTTTGTTAGATCTTCAAAAGCATAATGTGTCTCCCGGTTTCTTCAATAATTATTGTTGTAGCATGAATACATTATATTGTTGTCTTTTTCTTCCTAAATCGTTTTGTTTCTTAATCAATACTGTTTACGTTATAGCATTGTACTCTATTAGTTGTAATGTTTACATATATCTTGATTGTACGTTAAGTAGACCTACGCTTCTGTAATTATATTTATGTTGTATGAATGTAAGCTTTTGCGGCTGTTGTCACTAAGATTATTATCTTCCGGGTTAAGTCGTGTTCGTCCTTCCTTCCTACGTTCTCTGCTTGACGTTTCGCTAACCATGCTGTTAGCTTCTTCAGAAGTTACTCTAAAGACTGATGTTGTTGTCTTCTGCTCCTCGTTATATACCTATGTTCCGTTACAGTTGGTTGATGTCGATCAGTGACGGGTGGTTGGTTTTCGATGGTTGGTTGATCTTCTGTTTGGTATCGACTAATTTTGTGGCGACATTTGTTTTTTTTGTTTTTGTGAAGAGTTAGTTTCCACGTGTTGCTTAATCAGTAACCATCTTCTCGATTAAAGTTGTTTTTATTTTTCATAATTTCTAAAGATTTTCTGATTATCCTTGGATAGTAGTTGTTAGTCCTTGATAGAACTTTAGCTTCCTCGAAGTTGATGATATGTTTTCCTTTTTCGTGTAGATGTTCTGCGATTGCTGATTTATCTACCGCTCTGGACTTGGCGTCTGGGTGATTTTTTTAATCTACATTTTATGTTGCGCCCGGTTTGACCAATGTAGACCTTTCCACATGAACAATCAATTTGGTAGACCCTTTTGTTGAGAGTTTCGGCAGGTTATCTTTATTAGAAGGTAATAGTTGCTGGATTTTTCTAACCGTTCCAAACCTGACACCGATATTCTTCTTCTCCAATGATTTTCTTAATTTGTCAGTTACTCCAGCAATTAATGGCAAACGAGCGTAGGTGGTGACCTGTTCCTTCTCTTTTTCGGATTTCCTACGACAGGCGGCTCTTATTTCTTTTCTGGTATAGCCGTTCTTCATTAGGGCTTGTTGGACGTGTCGAAGTTCTTCTGCTTTGTGAACCTCGTCAGGAATCTTGTCAGCTCTATGCAATAAAGTTTTGATTAGAGACCGCTTCTGCTGTGGATGATGGTGTGATGTGGCATGGAGGTATCGGTCGGTGTGTGTCTTTTTACAATGTACACTATGAGCCAACTTGTTGTTATCCCCTCGTTTCACTAGAACATCCAGGAAGGGAAGCTCCTTATTCTCTTCTGTCTCCATGGTAAACTTGATCCTTTCGTGCTGAGTGTTGAGGTGGTTAAGAAATACAGTAAGTGCTTCTTTCCCATGAGGCCATATGACAAAGGTATCGTCCACGTATCTGAACCAGCATTTCGGTTTGAATTGAATGGCTTCTTGCTCGAATGCTTCCATAAAGATATTCGCAATAACCGGTGATAATGGTGATCCCATGGCTGCACCTGATTTTTGTTCGTAGAAATCTCCGTTCCATAGAAAGTAAGTTGTATTCAGACATATTCTTGCTAGCTCTGGTATGTCTTCTCTTAACCCATAGGTTGTGCACAGTTGTTTTATGATGTTATGTGTATCGTCGACTGGTACGTTAGTGAATAGCGATTCTACATCAAAACTAACTAGTATATCGTCATCAGTAAGTTGACGAATTGTTCGGAGTTGTAAAATCGGTGAAGAACACCAAACGAGGACGTCCCGTTTATGATGTTTGCACCTCTATTCTCTCTCCATTCATTAAAGGTAGCAAGTTCTTTTATGTATGCATCTTTAGATTTGGCCGGCAAGAGTTGCAGGGTTACTTCTTCAGCTTCTGCTTTAATTTCTACCGGCAAAGAATCACTTTCTGACATTTTTCAAAACGACGCACACAAACGATTTCTAATTTTTTCACAAATATTGTTTTAATAAACAAGCATCCTAGCAACTAATAATGCAAAGCCGGCCAAAGTTTAACTAAATTTTCTAATATTTGCTATTACATTGAAATTTTAGAACTGTCAGATTACTTATTTTCAATTAAATTGGTTTGATTGTGGATAAAATCTTGTATTGCATTCGTGTTTTAGTGGCATATTATCCCTTAAGAAAATTAAACGCTCGAACTTCGTTCTCGCGATTAAAAAATTCTTGCGTAGATAATCTGCCTACTAAAACACATATACAATAAATAGCTATTTTAGTTATAAATCCACATTAATCAAGCATTTTTATGCTAAATATCCACAAAGTAAAAGTAGTTAATTAAAACAGTACCTTTGCTAATGTATGATAAAATACAACATACACGTACACACAATAAACGAAAATTATGTTAAAAGAAACAATTTTGTGCTAAAACAAAGGTATTTTTTTTTAATTATGTTCGAAACTTTCCACGATGTTTATAATACACATTTTTATAAACGCAATTTTAACTTTTAATGGATTACTTTTAAAAAATGTTCCGTAATATTTTTTTTGACACTTACTAAAACTAGGGCTTAATGTTTCAAGTTAACGTTGAAAATATAATTTTTAAAAAGATGATACATTTTTTTAATCATAAATTTACTTTAATCTTTGATACATAATTTATAAAAGTTAGGTATTTTAAAAAGTAATATAATTTCTTTGTAACTAACTTTTGCAAAAGGTCCTAATTTTTTTAATTAATTTGACGTAATTTGTATCAATATACACTTAGCCCTAAACAAAATGTATTCAATTTAATACTAGTTATGCATTAAAATGTTTTTGTATTAATTTATCTTCATTTATTGTTGGTAATTAAATTTAGCCAAATTTGTTTTGTTGTTAAAATCTTATTAGATATTGTCGAATTAATTAAAGAAGCACAATGCGCAGCATTTAATTCAGTAGTTCAATTTGAAAGCTTGTTGTTTTTTTTTTTGAAAATAAAGTACAAACTTGCTTGCTTATTTAAAATCTAATCTGAAGATGTACCGTCTTTACAATAATACAACATTCTGTAATTGGCTATCGCAACTAATCCTTTATTGATTTTACTCTGTTCGTGTGTATTGTATCCGGAAAATTAAAATTTAATTCTTCATTAAAAGTCAACCTGATTTTTATCATTAAAAATATATATATTTTTAGAGTTAACATTGATTAAATATATTAAATTAATGAGATTTTTACACAATTTTTTTTTAAATTAAACAAATTTAGTTAATCGTTTTTTTTTTGTAATGAACGTAAATAAGTTTTGATATTCATATTCATTAGATGAAATGAAATAATTTACATTCGGTGTTATTTTTGTGATTTTTTGTACATATATTTAAATATAAATTAGCTATTTAACTTTTTATTCAAATTAATATTTATATTTATTGAAAATACCACATAATTTTTGGACGGAAGATGTCAAAACCGATTACAATAATAAAAATAATATATATTAAATGTATTGGATTTAACATTTGTTAATTTATATTTAAATGTTAGAAATAGTTTCAATGTTTTATTTTGTAAATGTACTTGTATAGATATGTATTATCCATTATGTAACATATTGTGTTTTCTCAAAACTTGTACAAACGTATCTTTGCAATGAAGTTTAACTAGTTTTGTAGCATATGGATTAGCATTATTGGGTAAATATTTGCTATCAATAACTGCATGCACATATACACTACTTAATAAATAAAATACAGAAATTATGTATTAGTTAATAAAACTTTCGATCGTTGATTTTGGTTTGAACTCTGATTCTTGTTTTTCAAACAATAGATGAAATGGATTTATACAAAATAGCAGTACAGGTAAATCAAATCACATACAAATATTACCTCTCTTTAATTTTTGTTGCTCACTCTAAAAAACGCGTACAAATGTTGTTTGATTCTCTCATTACTCTAAATTCTTATCAAACCAAAGGTTTTGTATTCTTATAATTGCGTAATAAAGAACAATAAAAACGGACATGTTAAATTCAATAATCAATTGTAATAAAACACTTTTTGTTTTACTTTCAAATAGACTAGTACTTCATGTAATCCTTATTATTAAATACCATAAGCTGGTAATGCTTTTTTAAAATATTTGATTTACTTTTACTTTTAAAGTTATAGATTATTCGTATATGATGTGCCTTCCGGTAGGGAATATAATCGATAGCACGTAATTGTACAATAGTACACTTACACTCGAGTTCTTTCACTCCTGAAGAGTCCTAAAAAACGAAACAGCTGTCGAGCAATTCTCGGTGTTTGTTTGCTATTGTACAACCTCTTGCGAACTTACAGCAGGCGATTCGAGATTGTCATCTTTGCCAACGCATAGTTGGCTATAATAATTGAAGGGTTGACTATGTAATTGTTAACACATCTGTCCACAAAGTAGCCTTTAATGCAAATGCATTTTCGTACGTGTTGCGTTACACGAGTCGACACCTAGGTGTCGCAACACTTATCGAGATTACCTCACACGCTTAATTATGAATATAAAATATTGCTGTGAGGCCACGAAGTGCTTAGTAGCACATGTGAAAATAAATATATCATTCATTTTAGTCCCTAATAGTAGTAAAGATTAAAGCCGCAGGCAGAGAGGATAAAATCCCTTCACACATTCGCCATACTAAAATTTACTTTTGAAATTTTAATTATTATTTTTATGTTGAGTGTTTTGTTGATTGCTATATGTAGGTAGTTGACAATAAAAATCGTATAAATTTACATTATACTTATTTCAAGTATTCCTTGACACATAACTTATCAATTAATGTGCTGGTTTTAGTTTAGACATAGATAAATTTGTTTATGTTACGGTAACTAAGTTTAAGATTTTTACATATTGTAGTATCATTATTATTATTTGACCTAAGTTATAATTTATTATTAAAACACCAATACATAAATGGATCCATCACTAAATAATTTTATTAAAAAAAGTATTTATGAATCGGATTTTGTGTATACTGTGAAATATACCATTCCTTATTAATTATGTGTTAAACATATCAAAAGCCAAAATGTAATATTTGTAGAAATCTGTCATCAAATTGATGCATCATATTGTGAAAAGTGGCCAAATGAGGTGATGAAATAAAAGATTTTCTTTCAACTATCCCATAAAGCAATCTTTCTTTGGTTACGCGTTATTAAAACGTTGTCGGAGTTTAAGTAAATTTTATAGGTTATAATTAAAAAAAAACACTTTTGGATGTTTTCTTAAATAATTCCTTTTACTTATCATTTTCTTTTCTCATAAATATAACATATAAAGAAAGTATTTGTGCATTTTTAGTTAATTACAGTGTACATATGAGTACTTAGAAGGTAAACAACACAAATTAATTGTGACAGATTCAGGCGCTCATAAACATCCGGCAACACTGTGTCAACATTTAACACAAGAAAAACTTGGCAACTTTCATTACATTATTTATTTATTTATTCATATGCTACATTATACAAATATTGTATTGTGATGTAAATGTTATGTATGGTGCCCCAGAAGATGAGTATAAACCTGCATAGTGTGGTGACGAAACCGTGTGCTCCGTTGTTGTTTTTAATATTTATCAATGATATTCGAGAAGTAATTAAACATAGTAAACTACTATTATTTGCTGATGATGTAAAAATTTTTAAAACCGTTAAATCAATAGATGATTGTCTTCTACTTCAAGAAGATTTAAATAGTTTTCATAGTTGGTGTATATCAAATTCCATGGACCTAAATTTCAGTAAATGCCTAAAAATCTCTTTTTATCATATAAATAATCCCATTAAATTTACTTATAAAATCAATGATAAACATATACAAAGCACAGACACAATCACTGACTTAGGAGTAATATTCACTCATAATTTAAAATTTAATACGCATGTGAATAATATTCGAAATAAAGCTATTAAAGCATTAGGCTTCATTTTTAGATGCTCAATAAATTTTTCAAATCCAAACACAATAAAATTGTTATATATCTCATTGGTACGTTCACACTTAGAATATTGTACCCTAGTTTGGTCACCTTATCATTCAACCCTTATCACCAAAATTGAAAAAGTGCAGCATAGGTTTTTAAGACTTTTTTCTTTCAAAGCTAAATTACAAACTTCAACTTACTTTCAAATCCTCTCTTATCTTGATTTTAACACTTTACATTCTCGAAGAATACTTCATGATAACGTATTTTTGCATAAACTAGTTAATGGTATTTTAGATTGTCCGATTCTTTTACAATTAGTTAAATTCAACATTCTATCTAAAAATCTACGTAATACAAATCAGTTCTCGTTAAATATTAGTAGAACAAACTATCTTAAACATTCTCCACTTCAAAGAGTAATGAAAAATGCGAATACATTTGTTGATACTAACTTTTTTGGCAATGAGTTTAACTTTAAAAAAGACATGAAGAAATATTTATGTAAAATTGATGTTGATTTTATAAGAACCACTATTAATCAGTAAAATGTTTTTTTTTTCTTTTTTCTTTTATAAACATACTTTTTATTTAAAATTGTACACATTCATTCATTTATACATATCTGTTTTTGTTTTTTTTTTGGGATATTTCCTGTAAATAAAAATTATTATTATTATTATTATAATAGTGGATTGGTTCGTCTTGGCAAAGCATTTGCTTCAAGGTTTAGGAAAATCACTAAAACCTACACATGCCAAATTATTATAACATTATTAATTGTCAAATAATAAATACATACAAACAAAAAATTTTAAGGGTTAGATTAGTATAAATTTTTACGTCATACGTGCAACCAATGTAAGATTGCCATTACTAGAAACACCTTTCATACTTGTAGGCTGTTACAAGAACTATTCAATCAACTTCTTATCTCGTACAAAATTTAGTATGAGGAACATTTCATTAAAGAACTGCTCAAATAGCAATTACTTGAAAAAAATTCAATTTTTTGGTGTCAAATTAAAGTTCGAAAAGTAGTCACTAAATTCCGCAAAAAAACCTAATTTAGAACCAGGAAAAGAAGAGTGAAACTACATTCGATTTTAATAGTAAGCAATAAAGTCAGAAACTGTCGACAATACCGGAAAAGTGTATAATCTCAAATTGTTCCAAATCACATCACAAATTCTTATATAAAGGGGATGGGATTGGAGATAATAGTCCTCCTTTCAATGTAAAACAAACAACCATACACAAACATACAAGATTTACGTCAAATCAGTGTATTGTTAGTACTATCAAAAGTGTTAGAAAAATAAATTGTTAGCTTCTGCGTAACTTACACTTCAACCAAATTTTACCTGATTTCGAATTCGGCTTTAGATCTAGACCCATTTGTAATACTGCTTAAAATAACTAATGATAAATTTTTAATAATACTGCTAACTATTTGGAGAAATTTATTACTTGGCAGAGAAGTACCGCAGGGGTCCATATAGAAAACATTTACATCATCTCTGTCATTAGAGCTGCATGATTTGAAATGCCGCTATTATGCAGATTTGTTTATTTTTTTTGGAACCTAATACTTAAACCCATGCGTACTATTAGGTGCTTATTTAAAACGCATTTTTATTTTTTTAAGTACGTGGATTGTTATTAACCCTGGTAAAATTGCAGCAATTTTATTTAGGAAAAAGAATTCCTGGTTGAGAGCTACTAACACTATCCAAATTAAATTTTCTGATCAAATTATTCCATTAAAAAAATCAGTCAAAAGTCCACTTTAATACCTTACTTAACGCATCTTATCAATTACTGCCTTGAAAAACGTATTTTTCCAATTAAATGGAAAAAAGCACTAATAATACCAATAGTTAAAAAAAATCCATGTCAATATAATAACCTCAGACTTTTGAGCATTTTATCGGTTTCAATATTAGAAAAGATTATACCTAAGTAAATTATGCATCACTTAAAAACTAATAACATCCTACTTGCCATGCAATCAGGCTTTAGAGATAAATTTAGCTGTACAACTGCTTTAACTTTAGTTATGGATGACATTATACGCGCTACAGACATGAATGAGTTAATTATCTTAATTCTATTACATTTCTTTGATAGATTGTATGATTTGCTTCTCTAATACAATTGGTCTGTAGATCATTCTTTTGAAATAAATTCTTTAAAATCGTTTTTAATGTTGTTTGGTAGAGAAAAAATAAAAAATTAATGTCAAATAAAATTTATGTTAAGTTAAACGGTATTTCACCTACGCCAACCGAGTCAACTAGTAATTTAGGGCTAACAATCGATTCTAATCTTAAGTTTAAACAACATCTGAACTCTTTATTCTCTACATCCTATGATAAAATTAAAACATTATATTCTAATACAAAGCTTTTAAGTGTAGGGATGAAACAAAAACAGTAGTCAAAAGTACCTACATGATCTTAGTAATTATTCTCAAGCAATAGGACTTAAGTAAAGTAAAACAAACTAACTTGTAGAAGAAGGACTAGAGAATTTAATTCGGCAAAATGATGAGACACATCAACAATATTAAAACAATAATAAACACAACAATTCATAGATTATCGCAGCCAATAAGTCAATCACACGTTAATATTAATTATAAAATAAGAATAGGCGCCAGGAATCAATGTATACGTCAAACAAAAAACTAACTTTCGAGGATTTGAAATACGTAACCTTTTTATTAATAAGTTAATTTGCATACTATGCATCTAGAAAATGTTTGAATTGGTACAAACAAAAGAAAACAAAGCATTAGACTACTACAGGGATCTTTGAGTTTACAAATGGTAAAGACTATGCTTAACTGGCATTATAAATGTAATTCAAAATTGTAATAACGTTTTGCACATACACAAAAGACGCTTTGTAATTTAAAAACTGTTTTACCGTTCAATTAAATAAAAGAAAAATACTTAAACTAAAATTAGTATATCGGTCGTGGCTTCAATCTAACGGTTGTTCTGAGATACATCATACGAATAGATTGGTAACATTGGTAATAGGAGGTATTGACAGCATCCTTGAAACTTTTTTTTAAATTTTTTAGATATACGTCGAAGAAGTCATCCAAAAAAGTATAGATGTTGATGCAAAAATTGTAGCGAAGACACAACTCACGATTCAGGAAAGTTTAAATTCCAAAATTTTGCAAACATGGCCACATGTAGATTTTTTGTATTAGCCCATAACTTACGTCATTTCTCAAACGTTCAAGAAATAATAGACCTCCAAATATTGATTTTTATCATAAATATCGTTTGTCAGCGCAGAAGAACATACCTGGAGGAGCACCTTTAAAACGTTTGTTCAACGTCAATTTCTACATGATAAAACAGTGAAAAATAGTGATTGTCAAAAATTTAAGATTCATGTAGGAAGTACGTTTAGTTGCCTACTGCAAGGAACGCAGAGTACCACAAAACCAAAACAAACTGGGACTCCAAATAAAAAATTTAATAAAAGAATTTTCATGAAATCTAATTGTAGTTTTTATGAGTTACAACTTAGTATTAACACCCTGTATACTATAGAGCCGTTTTTACACAGTGATCTACTAATTAAAAAATAATGAAACCGTAATAAATTGACTATTAAATTACTTTTTGTAATTTGTAGTTTTAATCGGCATACACTTTTCTACGATGAAAAACAGTTGCTGTGTTTAAAGAAATTCTCTTAATTGTTTTAGAAAAGCCAAAAATAAAATTAAAGTTAAATATTAGCAGATTTTTAACGCAATTAATAATATAATTCCATTTACTACATTATCCTCTTATCTTTCACGTTCAAAAGTATATTTTATGACAGTAACGTTCTTACATACTAAAACTTCCATAAAATATATAACTAATAGTCTATTCTTGTAGAGGTTATTGAAAATTAAAATCAATAAATTTTACACTCAACTAAAACGATTTATCTAGTGAAACGAAACATACTTATACACAAATAGGAAGTACAAAAGTATTTTAATTTTATTCGGGAGATAAAGGATCAAAGGGATGTTTGAATTCTTAAGATTTCTCATTTTCCCCTACATGATGTTGGTTATTTAAAAATAATTTTATAAAAGCAAATTGCGAAAATGCGTATCACTTTTTTTTTTTAATACGAACCAAGAAATCTCATGTTACGGAAATAACAAAAAAAAAACATAATATAAACTATATTACTTAGTTTTAAAGAGAATTTGTTTATTGCTGAAATTTATTGATAGCGTTAATTCGGGTGAGTGCAACAAACTGAAAAGTTTTCAAACTGTGGCAGTCTTTTGAATGCCATTGTTCTATTCAAAGAGTTGTTATTATTGTTGAAAGTTCCCTTGTATAACATCCACAAAATGTTTGTTACAATTTTAATAAGTTACAACCTTAAAATGTATGGTTTTACAAAATAGGTTGAAGACGTTTATGTAAAAGACATAATTGTACAAATGTAATAAATACTCTACTTAGGTTAATTGAAAGAAACAAACGCAACATGTAGTACACCTTGATACAGCAACATAGATCACGATTGAGGGTAGATAACGTCAAACTTTAAGCGTTTATAAACAGTTCATACATTATTGAAACAGGTACAACATGCATTAAGGAAAATACTTATCTGATAAGTCAATTGTACGAATATTTCCTGTTTAACTTTTATGTGTTTATAAATTTTATTAATTCTTTTAGTCCTGTGTGTTATTTTATCGGATCAGTTAATTTTAGAATTTTTTTTGTTCATTTTATTTTGTTTGCAACACGTTTTTTGCAGCAATTCTTTTGTAATAAATATGAAAAGCTTTTTGAAGCCCATCGAAATCAAGTCATATGAAGGGCTTCAAAATATTATCGAAATTTAGACTCAGAACAAGAAACTGATAGGGATGAGTATTATGCAGCAAGGACAATTTTTTTAGCAATCACCGTCAGTCGGAAATCATTTTTTAAACGTTTCATCATGTCATAATTAAAATTTAAAACTTAATTCTTGTTTGAAACATAACAAGTCAAAAAACCTTACAAAACAAAAGTTCATTTAATTAATATAAGTTTTCCAATATTTTTTGAAAGTAGACACGTTCAAAATGTACATTTAACAAATTTTATTAGAATAGAATTGTAACTGTAATTTACGGCACAGGTTCGGTGTTATTTCTTTTTAGAATTATGCACAGAATTTTCTACATTTGAAACCGTTAAGGAAAATGCATATTAAAAAACTTGTCCTCATAGTAACCGAAACAATAAATACTGAATATTACCATTAAAAGAGTAAACATATATTTAGTAATACAGTGTGTCTACTTAAGACGACGACAACATATGAAAAACTTTATTATTTATAATTTTACGAAAAAAAGTTGTTTTTTATACAAAGTTCTTCATGTTCTAAAATCTAATGAAAGTTTTAGAGTCGTATCAAAAAATATTAATTTTACTCAAGAATAAAGCACCTTTATATTTGACAGTATCAAAATTTGTTTTAGAAAAAAGTTTGTCAGAACTAGAAACTACGTTTAAAAATTACACCCAATTAAGTAAATAAAAATATGTTGTATTTGTGTTGACGGATGTAGAACTATTTATATACAATAACTTTTTTTCGAGAAAACACACTGTATGTAACGATTAATTCGATGCAAATTTGATATTCTAATACAATAGGTTTTAACTACAAAATGTCCTAGTAACTAGAACAGAATGCCAATTCTAAATGGTTTCGGTAAAACTAAACTAAACTAAACTGTTATAAACATATAGTTGTTGTACTAGAAAGTTTAATAATACCTGACCCAAAACGAAGAGACGTAAATGCTCTAGAATAGTACAAGTTTATAATTCTCGTAATGTATGCTTTGTACAAAAATGGCGCAAGTTGCAATATCTTACTCAATTCTCTCCTGAGAATTTTGAATTTGCAGTACTTGCATTTATTAAAATTGTTCACAATAAAAACCAAATTTACATAATGTATAATCGATGAATATTTTTTAAGTTCATTTTCTTTTCTAAAGCTAAGGAAACTGCATAATAAAATTTTATTATGGTATTGAATAATTTCAATTTTGAATTGTAAATGGTATTGGACTAAAAACAGTGGCTTGTACCAATACGTCGTCAAGCTTCTTTCAATAAACCAAATTCAAATGTTTATACCCAATTATGTTTAGCTGCTACGTATTTTCAATACCAACACGGTAATCAATTAATTTAATACATTTATAAACCATTGTTGAGTGTATAGGCCGGACATATACAAACAGTATTCGAGTGTAAATGCAATTTAATAACATAATTTTTTTAAAGTTTTGTAATAATTACAACTATAAATTTAAACACCAACAATTTGTAAAGGAATTTTAATTACTTTTTTTGCCAACATTGCAAATGATGTTTCAATTGCTTGTCTTTTCGTATCGTACGTTATTGTATTAAGGTGTTTAAATCATTGTTGTTTTTGGCAATACTCCACAATATTTTATTAATTAATTAGCGTGGTTTCATTTTAAAATGTTCGTTTCAAGTTTATGGCTTTTTCATACATTCTTAGTTGAGAAGAGTATGCATTAAAGTCGATTTAGACTATCAGATTTGGCATTTCATTTTGGATTTGACTTATATTAAATCACATTTTTTTCCGTTTACACCATTTGATTTGACAATTTGTTTTAACCGTTTGATTTCGCACTTAATTTTGTATCTGATCTTTCAGGATAGGAGAGATCGGGGTTAAAGCATGTGCATTAGATTTCGGTGTGTATTGTATGTTGAGAACCTTTATAGCCCAGTCATTTTACGAAAAAATGGGACCCATAAATTTTTTTTAATCGATTTATTTTGGTGTTTTAAACAAAATGTCAAAAATCAAGAACGAGATCAGTGTCGTGTCATTAATTATTCAAGGTCGAAGGTCATAAAAAACGGTTTTTTGAGAATATCTTGCATTTTATGGCTCTGAAACTAATTTAGATAATTATGAAAATTACAGATAATTAAATTTTCTATAAAAATTATATCTTCCATTTTTACGTGCAAAGAATATTTAAACCGCAAATGCGCACCGAAGTTTCCAGACAGAGCGTATACCTCATTTCGTATAGTGCAGAAAATAAGGTCTTAAAAACATGCCTATAAAAAAAATTTTGTAATAATGAACTGATTTTGACGTAATAGGACTCATTTTTTCGTAAAAATATGTAAATAAAAAATACCTTTTGTTTTTTGTGTTTACGTTGTTTACATAGCAAAATTTGCTGGTAAGTGCTAATTTTAATCAATTTTGACCGTGTAAAAAACTTCATCCATATATCTTATCACTAAAAATTATATATAAAATATTTGATGGTTAAATTAATTTTAATTATTAATTAATTAATAAATTATGGGCAAATTCATGAACATTTAAAAAATTTCGAGTTTGTATTCGTTTTTGAGTAATCTTAACACGCTAAATTCTATTATTTAGTCCATATTATTAAAAAATGGGTTAATTTGTTAGTTTATTGATTAACAATTTAATTAACAAATTGTGAAATGGACTAAAAAACGATTTTGGACTCGATTTCGGATAATATTAATTATCTAAACCATATTTTTGTGTAAATTAAGCCCAAAAATTGTTAATTATCAAATTAATTAACAAATTAATAGATTAATAAACTAAAAAAATCAATATTGGATTCCATTTCAAGTTTTATTTAGCACGTCAAATCAATTTTACCATGCGTTTTTTTGTAAAAATTATTCATTTTTAATCAACACAAATTGTCAAACTAGCAAAATTAATAAATTAATTAATTAACAATTAATTTTAAAATGTTCGTAAATTTTCCCATAATTAATTAATTAATTAATAAATAAATTAACAAATTAATTTAACCAGTGATAAGATATATGGAAAAAGTTTTTATCCGGTCAAAATTGATTAAAATTAGCACTTACCAGCAAATTTTGCTATCTAAACAATGTAAACAAGTTTTCACAAAAAAGAAAAGGCCTTTTTAATCTACAAATTTTTACGAAAAAATGAGCCTTATTACGTCAAAATCCGTTCATTATAACAACAATTTTTTTTATTTAATACCGTTTTTACTGCACCATATCCAATGCATAGAATATGCGCTTGTTGTATGTAATAATAATTAATTTGCTAATCAATATACAGGATCTGAGGAGTTTTTCTGGGATATTCCTAGTAATATACTTTCGTTTTTTATTATTTTACATTTTTTTTAGCAGACTGGGTTTCTCTTAAACAATATTCCAATTTCCAAATATTAGTTAATGTAACATATGTACTACGAGGATGTATTGATATCTAGTTAGCCTAGACCAGTTCCTTGCATAATCAAAATATTGCGTTACCATAGCAACGAACAATAACTTATTAGAAGTGTCAGTGTAAAGTTTGACGTCAAAAAAGTAAACCAGAGTCACGCAATAAATTAAATGAAAAAAGATGTCCACCGAAATTGTGAAAATCGAAAAATTGGAGTATCGAGCCATCATCAAGTACCTGTATTTAAAAAGGTTAAGAGGTAAGCAGATTTACGAAGATATGCTTAATACCCTTGGTGGTCAATGTCCTTCGTATGCGACCGTCAAAAATTGGAATGCAAGCTTCAAAAGAGGTAAATTTTCCATTGAAGATGATGACCAATTGGGAAGGCCAGTTTCTGTGTTAGTCCCCGAAAATATCGATGCAGTTCATTACATGGTTTTATCAGACCGTCAAATTGGGCTAAAACGGATATCTGAAGCACTGAATATTTCATACGAACGCGTTCATCATATGATTCACGTCAATTTAGACATGAGAAAAATTGCTGCAAAATGGATCCCCAAATGTTTGAATGTTGACCAAAAGCGTGCAAAGGTAGAAGCATCGCGTTCGAGCTGTGCTCGATTTGAAAACGATGTAGACTTCTTAAACCGAATTGTTACTATAGATGAGACTTGGGTACATTTCTACGATCCAGAAACAAAGCAACAATCGATGGAATGGCGACACTCTGGTTCTCCAAGACCTAAGAAGTTTCGTGTCCAAAATCTGCTGGAAAAGTTCTTGCTTCAGTTTTTTGGATTGCCATGGAGTAATCATGATTGATTTTTGGATAAGGGTAGAACAATAACTGGAGATTACTATTCGACATTACTGACCACTCTACGGGAAAATATTAAAGGGAATAGACGCGGAAAGCTATCCAAAGGTGTTTTGTTTTTGCAGGACAACGCCCCTGCACACAAATCTCATGTTGCCATGCAAAAATTCGTGATTTAGGGTTTGAATTACTAGAACACCCCCCTTATTCACCCGGTTTGGCTCCGTCCGACTATCACCTCTTTCCTCAACTGAAAAAAGTTTAAAAGGTCGTACATTTTCTTCCAACAAGGAGGTAATAGAAGCTGTAGAGGTCTGGTTTGCAGAGCAAGAAGAAACATTTTTTGAAAGGTCTAGAGACGTTGCAGGTTTGCTGTAATAAATGTATCCAATTAAGAGGAGAATATGTTGAGTAATAAAATATTTTGACATTGAAATTTTGTTTGGTTCTATAGTAGGCTAAGAATTTGTCAATATATCCTCGTATATATACTATAATGAATATGTATATTTATTTTATTTTGTATATTGATTAGCAAATGAAATATTATTACATACAACAAGCGCATATTGTATGAATTGGCTATATGAAATGAGGTATTAATATGCCCTATATACCGTTGTAGGCAAAAATGGAAATATCATTTTATAAAAAATTAATTATCTTTCTTTTTCATAATTCGCGAAAATCTGTTTTTTATGACCTTTGACCTTGAATAATTAATGACACGACATTGATCTTGTTCTCGATTTTTGACATTTTGCTTAAATCGATTAAAAAAATTGACGGATCTAATTTTTTCGTACTGAAGCCCTATTTTTGTCCAACCATTAGTAGTGTGAATTTTTATTTTAATTTTTACTTAACGATTTAACTTAATTATTATTATTAAAAACACCAAACAATATTGTTGAAGCGCAAAATTTCTAAATCCCATTAGATCTTCACTGAAAACCAAACATGCTCTCCTGACATTGCTCCTTTGATTCTTCGGAGTAACCACTTTCGTGACTAAAGAGTTCTTCTTTTCTTACTGCCTTTTTATTGTATTTTTCATGCAATTAACATAACCACACAGTGTAAACGGTAAAATATATTCCATCCCATTTTTTATTTGATGTAAATCAAAAGAAAAAATAAACGGTATATCAAATACAAAAATCAGATAGTGTAAAGCGGCTTTTAGACTTTATTTCATGTTGGAATTAACATTTTAATTATTAAAAATTCAATTAATTGTATTTCAGTCTCAGTCTCAATAATTTTTTTGTTTGCATCCTTACAGTTAATTCATTCCATAAACCTAAACATAATTAAGGTGACAATGATTGGTTACTAAAACTAAAGGCTTGGATGTTTAAGCAAAATTATGGTTAGAAAATATACACAGAATTAATGTATAATTAATTTTGAATTCATCGAGAGTGCATTTACTGGATATCGTATATCAAACAAATTATTTTAACGATTATTTTAAATTAGTGGAGTAATTGAAAAAAATTTAAATCTAGTAACCAATGTTAGTGATTATTATTATTGTTATTATTATTAATTTTCAGTAGAAAATGCGTTTTCTAACGGTATACAAGGTGGCCCATTAGTGCGGGATCGGAATCTCAGGTCTAAACTAATAAAGATAAAGGTGTGAAAATTTATATTTAAAAGTTTTCCATAGTGCTCTTTGTAACAAAAATACTTTGAACATAGTATCACTTTCGGTTATACCGGTAATAACTATTAAGTCCGTTACTTTAAATGAAACACCCTATATATTTTTATACCTGAACTTTTGCTTCCTAAGCATTAAAGTTATGTAAAATTAAAAGAGGTTTGAAATTAAAGGTATAAGCGTTATTCGATTGCTTATTGCAAAAATCAATCTTCATTTAAGTTTCATATCTTAGGTGGTGTAATAGTTTCAAACTTTATAACTAATTTGTATCATAGTATGAAATAATAATGCATTTATCAGATCCTGCTCATTTTGTGGTATTCAAGTGTTTTTTTAAACATTTTCAAATATCGCTTTTTCTCAAAATTTTTAAATAGAACATTCTATAATATAAGTTATTAGACAAAAAGAGCATAAAATAAACTACGAGGGTAAATTAAATATGAACCGGACTTTTTTGTTTAGTGCCCTCTAGGTAATTCGAGTGGCGTGATGTCTCAATATATGTTAGGTAGGGATGTCAAGAAGAGGGGTGTTCGTCGATTTGGCGAGGTGAAGTCTATGCACTGTTAGTAGCATCATGTCTGAGCTAGAGGTGCATACGTCTGTTGCGCAACGTTTTATTATCAAATTTTTGGCACGGAAAGGCGTAAGACTGTCTAAAATTTTGCGTCGACTATCTGCACAGTTTGGCAATAAAACACTTTCAAGAACCGAAGTGTACGACTGGCACAAAAAGTTTTCAGATGGCCGAGAGACAGTGGAAAACGAGACTCATGCACGCCGTCCGAGGACAAGCATCAATGAGACAAATATCCATGCAATTCGTAAGCTGATTGAAGGTGACCGCCATCTTACAGTATTGGCAATTGCTGAACACGTTGGAATATCATATGAGAGTGCTCAATCAACCATTTCAAATAAGTTGGGTTACCGAAAAGTGTGTGCAAGATGGGTTCCTCGCCTTCTGAGGGATGATCAGAAAGCAAACCGTTTTGCCGTATTGGAAAGGCTGTTAACAAGATATCGAGCAGAGGGGTTGAGTTTTTGAGACATATTGTCACCTGTGATGAGACATGGGTGCATCATTATACCCCGGAGTCCAAACGTGCAAGCATGGAGTGGCGAAAACCTGGAGAGGCAATACCGCAGAAAGCCAAGACCCGTCTTTCTGCAGGGAAAATTCTTGCAACAGTTTTGGGATTCGAAAGGCGTACTGCTGATCGATTTTCTGTACGAACGCCGTATAATTAATGCCGAGTATTACTGCCAACTACTTCAACAAGAGAAACTTGCCTATCGGCAAAAGAGGCGAGATATGCCTATCCAAAATGTGATTCTATTGCATGACAACGCTCGGCTACGCACAGCTGCATTGACTCAAGGAAAATTGAACAAAATGCATTGGGAAACCCTCGAACACCCGTCTTACAGTCTTGATTTGTCGCCATGTGACTATCACATGTTTGGGCCACTTAAAGAAGAACTGGGAGGTCACTAGTTTGAGGACAACAAAGGTGTACAAACGTATGTACGCAATTAGTTATCAACACGACCAGTTTCATTCTTTGAGACAGGGATTAAAAAACTTCCGATTCGGTGGAAAAAATGTGTAACTAAGAGAGGAGACTATGTAGAAAAATAATATGCATTAAAGTTTGTATTGATTGTACCAATAAAATTTTTAAAACAAAAGTCCAGTTTATATTTGATTCACCCTCGTATTATATGATATAAATATGTATGCAGTTATTTTAAAACAATTTAGAGAAAATCAAGTTTTAATCCATGAAATGAATAATTGAAATTGAATTAACATTATGGCAAGCTTTGGAAAACAATTGCCCTATTTTTCTACAAAAATACGGAACCATAAACCGACACTATTCTGATCAGAATCCTCACATATTTGCAATAACAAAAAGTCAAAACAAGTGGCCCGTTAGCGGAGAAAAATAATAGGCTATTAGCCGTTTTTTAAACAATCATTTAAATGGTGAAGATTGTTTAGATTTTGTAAATAATAGTTTAATCAAATTTTTGGAAAATGTTCCTGCTGGCATTGCACGAAATATGTGGCTACAGCAGGAGGGTACTCCTCCACATTCTGCTAGAAATGGTTAAATCAAAATTTCCAAAAACGTCGGATAGAGTTTCTAACACGGTTTGATATTTTTTTATAGAGTTACGTAAAGGATTACGTTTATCCCGACACGCCGACTTCAAAAGAAGATAAGAAACAAAAATCAGAAATGTTTTTGTATTTGTCACCCCTGACATTCTTTACAGAGTAAATAGTTCTTTTGAGTGGCAAATACAAAAATGGTAAAATGAGGTGGTTAAGCATTTGCTGCAATAGTTTTCCGTATTTCTAAACTAAATTATTTTTTAGGTTAACTTAATTGTATCTTTTCTTAAAATTGTAAATTTCGGTTTTTTTATTTTAATAAATTCTTTTTAATTTGTTTTTGAATAAACTCTTAATGTCCGTTATCTGTCTATCTACCATTTTTATTTGTTTAAGTATGAGGTTTAGATTTTTACTATTAGAACAATAAAATTTTGAATGAACACCTTTCTTTATAAAAGTTTGCAAAGTTTTTTGAAATATGTAAGCTAACAATTGTTTTTCAAAACTAATCCCAATTTCAATAATTTACTTCATGGAATAAAATTTGTTTTTCTCTAAGTTGTTTTAAAATAAATAAATATATATTTATATCAAACAATAGCTTATTTTATACTCGTCTTGACTACTAAATTAGATATAGGGTGTTCAATTTAAAATTTAAAAAAAAAGTGATATTTGAAAATATTTAAAAATTGAAAATTATAAAATGAACATGACTTGATAAATGCAATTATTAGTTCATAGTATGGTAGAATTAGTTATAAGGTTTCAAACTTTTAGCTATTACACAACACGTAAGATATGCAATTTCAAAAAGATTGATTTTGACAATAAACAATCGAATAACGCTTAAACCGTTAGTTTGAACCCTTACAACCATATATAATTGTAATGCTTAGGAAGCGAGAAATCCGAAAGTGTAAAAATATATAGCGTGTTTTATTTAAAATAACGGACTTAATAATCATTTCCGGTATAACCAAAAGTGATACTATGTTCAAAGTATTTTTGGTACAAAGAGCACTAAGGAAAACCTTTAAATATAAATTTTTAAATCATTATCTTTATTAGTTTAGGTGTGAGATTCCGATCTCGCACTAATGGGCCACCCTGCATATGACATCTTCATTTACGTGAGTAATAGCTGAAATATTTGTCACTTTATTAAAATTTTTTGATTTTCATTTTTTTTTTGAGGCATTTTGCTAAGTAACTTGGAATCTGTTATACAGTGTGTCCACAGATGGGTATCCTATAGATGAAAAATTTTAAAATTTTAGTTTTATCGAAAGATGTCATTCTTGATAAAAAGTTTTTCAAAGAATTAAAATCAAAAATTATCAATACAAAGTAATCATGTAAGAAAAAACTAACAGGAAACAAAACGACAATTTCAAAATTATTTTCTGAATTTGATAGTTACTTGGTACATCGTAAACGTCACTCACTAGATTAATACATTATTTTCAAACTTTTTCATAAACTGACTATAAAATGAGACAGATTTTGAAAAATTCGAATTTTTATTTCATTTTATGGAGTTTCAGAAAAAACAAAACGTTGGCCAAGAATGACATTTTTTGCTAAAACTAAAATTTAAAAATTCTTCTTCTATGGATGGGGTTGACACAGTGTATGTAGCTGAAAACGTATCATATACAAAACAAAAACAGAACAGAATTGTTCCAGTTGCTAGCTAAGAAAATGGTAATAATTCAGTATCCTACAAAACTTGTTGTTTGCACGTATGATAACCGAGTCAACAACAATGAATGTTTCAAGCATTTTTCCCATCCCACAGAAAGAAGCAGTTGACCCCTACTTTCCATGTTAAACATGCCGTAAAAAGTAGACATACTCGTATCCTTATACAAACTGTGGACTCAGATATAGTGGTTATTTCGAATACCAGATGATAATAAATTATGAATTGAGTATGGTTGTGGAATAATAGAAAATTGGTGCCACACTCTCACCGGTTGAATGTTTTTCATTCTGTTGCTGATTGCGACACAGTCTCCCTATTATGTGGCATTGCCAAGAAGACTGTTGGAAGGTCAGGGTGTCATTTCGTGAAGTTGATTGTTTATGGCATTGACCTTGTACATGTACGTTCGATATTGATAATGAATATCAAGGTCTGTTGCAGCGTTTTGTTATTCTATTTTTTAATCAAATATCAAATCTATTCAACATCAATGAATGCAGAGAAGTATTGTTTACAAAAAACAAACCGGTAATCAAAGATATTCCTTCTGCAGCTGTATAGACAACAATTTCAGAAGTTATATAGAGAAATTGTAGAATCGTAGCTACAGGGTCAGAGAATTTTGCGTTCCGGGCTCATTAGACTAGTCTACCTATATACACTCTGATTCCAAAAAGGTACATTGGTTGCCATACGTGAAATATTTTGGTATAATTTTCAACTAATTAGATCGAAAACATTTTCAAATTCAAATCTAATGTCGAATGTTGAAATAAATAACATTTTTGTACCGTTACTAACCTAAAAACTGAATTGATGAAGGATAGAAATTTGACAATTGACCATGCTCACCAACCAATCACTGTTATCAACCCATCACATTTGTTTAAGTCATTACAGTCATTTCACGATATAAAAATTTAAGTTTACCTACAGTTATTATTTACGTTTTAGTACGTGTTCTTAGTGTACTATTCGGGACTGTTATCTTTTAATTTTAAAGGAGACCGCTGGGTCATCAACCATTCGTAAAATATTGTACTCTAATTAATCATCCTTATAATTTATTTTGCAATAAATTTAACATGTAAATCGCAGTTTTATCACAAGATCTTTAAGTTTGGTTTCCTTAAACACCTGATTGACTTTAACAATTGCATTTTGCCATATTTATTCGTCAGTGACAAGTTTATACATATCTAAGATAATGCAAGATGCAACTCTAAATTTGCTTAGCGAGTTAGTTCACTTAAATACACCGCAAGAAGTTAAAAAGAGTGTAACAGTAGTAAAATAGAATAAAACAAACCTAACATCAACCTCTCTAGATCAAGCCCTATATGCGGTTTTCTGAAATTATTGATTTGTGTATTGTATCAGAAGTGCAAAACTGTGTCTCGTACAGAAAAAATCGTATTGTATAATAAATTTGGTGCCACTAATTAGATCGTAATGTATTACCTTCTCTATGTTAATCTTATGATTAATAGTGACTAGTACACTTTAATTAACGCAAAAATTAACCCCAATCTCATTTTAGATGCGTAAATTCGAATACGTATTAGCGGCGTTGGTTGCGAGGTTATCCCGTTTTTTAAACAATTATTTATTTATCGGCAGAAATGTGACTAAAACTTTTAACTACTGTCGGTGTAACTTTATCCAGAAGTGTGCTTAACAAAACAAAAATCACCACAATTTCATCAAAATATTCAATTCTGATACCAATTATTTGACATTAATCTAAAAACCAAAAATAAGAACATAACACATTATAGAGTACATGTGCACATACATTTTAACTTAATTTTATGATTTTAAAAACACCTTTACATATTTTTGTGAAATTATCTCTATCACTACATTATAAAATAATAACAATTACATTACGATTAAATAAATTATAAATATTTGTAAACGTAACAACATAAAAACTACTGTATAATTTATTTTTAAAAATAAATCTCAGTAGCGAGTCCAATTAGTAAACCACACATTGCAAAAATAATTTTCAAAGCAAAACTTTATTTTAAATTTATCTCTTGACGACTGTTAGATTAAATTAAGTATATTATTATGTTTTATACAGAATAAAACTTTTCTCTAAATCTTACAGACAAGAGACAGAATTTTACTTAATTTATCTTGGGATTTTGTCAGCAAAATAGAACAGGATTAGAATGAAGAGAAGAGTATTTTTGAAAGATTATTTCTATCAACATTTTCAGATTTTCTGGTTAATTGGATACACAACAAAATAACATATAGATCTAAAGGTAGAGGAACAGTATGTTTATTGCACAATGATTTTAGTATTTAACGTCACAAATAAAATTAATTAATTAATTTTTAAAAGCTCAAACGTTATTAATTAATAAATTAATTTCGAATTAATTCTAATATTATTAAGTGTATTTTAACTTTATGATGTTTACGAAAAAAATAGATATTAGAAAAAAGAAAATATTGTTAAATGTTTAATTGCAAAAATAACAGATAATATGACACTTAAGAACGAAACGGAATAAACAAAATACATGTCTGTGGGATGATATTAATTAGCAAAGTATTTATTGACATAATTAGGTTTAACAAGAGTCCGTTTTTATTTACATTTAAAATTAGAGGAAGTGTATGAAAATACACACAAGGGAAATCAATGTGGTTTGTTCGCATGCTTCAATACGAAACATTTAAAATTTATACAAACAATATAACAGAAATTGTGTAAAAGATGTATTACTATGTGACCATGTGATCGTATTCCGACTAAATATTTTAACAAAGAAATACCAATTTAAATCACAACCATATGTAGATAATTAAAAATTGTTATTTACATAATGTGATGCAAAGTAGTTTTAAAAAATGCAACATATTTGTGATAAAAGTGGTGACCTATTTTTCAGCGGGTATGATTTTCATTTCATATTTAAGACCTTGAAATAAAATGCTAAATTTTGATATCAATTCCTTCATTTTTTAAATTTCTCATTATATCACGGTGTGCCTACGTAATGTTCACGTTATTTTGGAATCAAAATTTATAAGCTTACATGAATTATTCATTAGCAATATTTGTTGTTACCAACCATGTTGATTAATAAACTATTTAATTAATATTTTAAAAATAGTTTTATGAAATGGACAGCACATTTCTTTAAATTAATAACAAGTACTCCTGTTACCAAGCTTTTTTTGAACAACCAACAGGTGACAAGTACTATGACAAAAATACAAACTAGGTCTCATATTTAACCGCACCCAAAAGTAAAAATTAATGATAGTTAAGAATTACAGTTTTCTTTCATAAACCACAAATACCACAAATCCATACTAAGTATTAAAGTGAGGAAACCATAACTTGTTATTATAATAATGTCAGTGTTCACTACTATTGGAGTTTAACTAATTAAAAAAAAAACAGAATTAAATATCAAGGTTAGTTCAATAAATGACGACGTCAAACCAAACATTGAGGTAATTGATCAATTTCTACAACAGATAATTCCCAAGAAAACTCGCCTTACCTACAAGTTGCATAGGTGACTTGAATTTCCAAATTTTTCGAAGATGAAATGTCCTAAAAAGATAAAGAAACAACCGGAAAACTTTGACAAAAATAAGAAAGTTAATTATAAAAGAGAACTAAAAGAAAAGTCACGGGTTAGAAGGAGAAGAAAATAGATTCCAAAATTGGGTAGATAAGTCTAAATTTCACATTCTTCTTAAAAATAAAGACTAGATTTTGGATGGAAGTAAATGCCAACACGGCTAAAGTGAGAAAATAAAAGATAAGTTATATTTTTACATTTAGATTGAGGGTACACTATTAGAGTCATTAATCAAACAAAAAGAATAATTCGACCACGGCCAGTAGCAGTATTATACTCAGCAGTTTACAAATTTATTCTCACAGTAAATGCAAAGTAAATCTTTACTTCAGTGGACGTAGAAAGTTTTTTCATCATTAGTTAATCACAAAAGAATTTTGATTTGTTTTCAATATGTCTAGAAGCTACTAAAGGGGTTGAAAGTACCTAACTCATACAAAGAATTATAAAGATTTTGAAAATAGTTTATGATTAAGATTATCATTAAAAATTATAATTAAAATTAAAACTTTCTGTATTCACGCTAAAAAGTGTCAAATGATTTTCTTGGTCTTTAAAATTTTTTTAATTTTTTTGTAACAAGTCCTAAAAGTCAGTTTTTGAGTTTTATGTATCTAGTAGAGACTAGAGAGATTATGCAAAACAAAAACTACTGTTGTTTAGAGCGTCCCCACTTTAATAGGAATGACATCATCAGCCAAAGGGGTGAGTTAATATAACGCTGCTACAATCAAATTTTGTTGATTAAAAAATAGAAACAATACGAATCATAAATTAATTCTTCTTTGTACCACACTTGAAGGCAGAGCTACTAAACCTCAAGTGCAAATTATCATAGAGAAGTAATAATTCCTTGAACTAAATACAAATAGTTTTATTCTGCTCACGTCCTAAGAACTGCTAAGAAAACGCAGTGCTAGAGTATGTCGAGAAAATTACAGAAGTCACGGCACAATTGGTACCTTTGTTCACAAAAAAAAGGATTTTTGATAAAGATAACCAGTCCAGCAGCATCTGCAAATCTGTCTTGAATAATTTGGAAAACATTGTATAAACAAAAAAGTTGAAAGTGTTGGCAACTCTGATTATTTGGTGTTCTTTATCATCTGCCTACTTGGTTCTAAAGTTTGGTAAAAACTAAGGTTATCAAAAAATTGTGATTTGGTACAATTACTTGTGAGAGTTGTTTCTGTCTGAAAAAAAGGAGAAGTGTCATCAGCAAGTGTGCTTGATCAGAAGCATGGAGAAAAACCAACACAGTTAGGTATAACTTTTTTTATTATGTAGGAGTGCAGTTGGACAATCAACAAAATATGGTCATTAAAGAACTTTGGAATCTTAAATCTTAATTTTGAAATGATCAAATATTGATCTGAACTTTTGATGGCACAATTAGAAGAGGAGGAGTTAGTTTTTTTCGCATACCATAATTTTGGTTGTTGTGACTGTCTGCCTAATTTTTAGTAATCGTTAGAACACCCACATTTCAAATGTTTCCGAACATCTGATTAAATTCATCTTTAATATAACCTCAATTCCATAAGACAGAACTGAGTATATTTAAGACTTTAAAATATGATACCATAGTTTCAGATTCAGTGTAAATTGTTTTACGCTCTAAGAAATTTTTTTAGTAATCTAAATTTGGCAATACCGCTAACACAAATCCAAAAATTAAAAAATCTCATTACCTCTTTTCAAGATACTGTTCGAGTCGTAACCTTGTATATCTTGCCATGTATAATACAAGTTGATCAAAAGACTTTGAGAAAATACTTTGACAACTTCATGTGAATAAAAAATACGATGTTTGTTAACAACTAAAAATAATGAAAATTGTTTTGATATATTTATTTGTGAAGTAAATTTGTCCTCACAAAAAAATTGTTTGAAACCCTGAGTAAATTTTTATTCCCTCATTTAAATAACCCTCAAGAAAAAAACTGTCCCTTTGGCAATAAATTCAAATTTCATTCTTTTTAATGCATAAATAATTAATATCCTCGAAAGGATTCATTGAGGTGGATAGGAAAACACTACGTTTTTACTATTAATTAGTCGACATTTTAATTATTGATTGCCATAAATCATTAAGAGTTTTTAAAGTATTTTATAAACTTAATGTTGGAATTTAATTTTAATATTAGATGTGACTCCACTCCCTAATTTCAAAAGCCTTTATAAAGCTCACGGAAGACACCGCAAAACATCGGCTAATTAAAACTAGGTAGTGATTTTTATTTTATTCCCCCACTTGAAGGAATCCTTACGAGGATATTCACTTATAACTAAAAATTTGAGAATTATTAAATTTAACTCAATTTTAAATTTAAAAAAAAGTTTTTTTAAGAAACCAGCCAATATGTTTACCTTTGTATGCATAGCGTAACATTTATAAATTTCCTGCAGACTATTGATTTATCCAAGTGCTTTATTTTTTATTTGAATTTTTTTAATTTTTGTCCTTTTACTTTCTCAATTCGTGTTTCTGTACTGTCGTTTTTAGTTATTAAATTAAAACTTTTTAAAATTTATTTTGAATTAGTTTGTTTGTAAACCTAAATGGCATCAATATTCATTTTGCCGGAAAATAAACTGTGTGTTCTTAAATTTTATTTTATTATTAAATGGGGATAACACACTTTATTTGTGGCCAGCATTTAATCTTCAAGTTCTTCATCTCTCGGATTATTTATGTTACCGGCAATGACGATAATCCGACCAATGACATTATTAGCCAGTCAGTAACAATATTGCCAAGTTGAAAAATTGTTCATGTTAGGACGCCTAGAGTAGAACTAGTTTAAGCTGGCATTCCTCATGACAAAATTAACCATTTGGCCACTGAGGAAGTTGAAAACTTGCTATAGGAAATAGAAGGAGTTTCTAATTTATAATTTAATCATTTACAAATTTTCTGCAAAAATTTTCACTTTCCCGAACAAACTTGAGTTTGAAATTGCAAAATTTATTACATTCTATTGAATTTTTGGCGTAAGAAGCCAGAAAAGTTTGTGGCCAGTTCTATACAGTATGGCAAAAAAGTTAGTAATGCTTGAAAACGACAGAAAACTATTGATAATAAGGAAAAAAGATCGAGAAAATTTTTAGAAAGACAAACTACTAAAATGCTAAAACTATCCAACCAAAAATTCTCCGGGGTTTAAGTTGGAACTACAATTCGTGTACTAAGTTCGTGGTCTTCTCTGTAGTATACTGGCCATTATAATTAGTGTGGAATCAAGTGTCCATACGATTGGTGAGTTTTTATTTTACGTTTTAAACGATAAGTTTACTAGATCTGAGTTTAATCTCTGCATTTTCTTGAATGATTTGAAAGAGAATATTAACCGGCACACTAGAGAGTAAAAAAATACTGACTGTCCCATTTGACTTAAAAAAGTTATTGTTCTTTGAAGATGTCAAAATGGAACAGCAAATATGAAACAATTAGTATTACATTTTTTAATCTATGAACACATCTTCGTCCATTCTCTTTATACAAACCAAAAATTAACCCGATATGAAGTACCAGAAAAAAGTTACAGATATTTCCGTGAACTTTTGCATCTGTGAAAATTTTACTAAAAAAATTAATATTTCGAAATTTATAACTCCTAGATATAGCGAATGTTATACAAAGTGACCCTAAATTTTGACGTAGAATCCGAAAATGTATTCTATTTAAAATAACGAAGTTGATGTCAACTTTCGGTACGACCGGAAGTGTCGGAAGACTGAAAATATTTTAGTTGAGTTGGCCCTATTGGTTTTAGTCATTTTCCAAATTTTCAATTTTTTTTATGTATACTTTTCCATAATGGCGGTTTCCGGTAAAACACCTTGTATTTATTTAAAACATGATGTTATTATTTATTTTAATTAATTTTTATAAAGCAATTTAAAATCTTTGATAAGTATCCGCTTGAAATATTTAAGTAAGACTTATTTCAAATCTTTTGAATATGTTTTACCTAAAATATTTAACAAATATTTTCCTAAGATATTTTTTTAATATATAAAAGTGTTACAGTTAAATATTTGATTAACATTATTTATTAATATTTACATAATATTTTGTGCTGCTTGGGCACTTTTACTATTAATCAATACATATTTGTTTCGAATTTTAATAAAAATGTGGATCCATTTTAGGTGGTATTGTAATTAATAAATCGTAGGAAAAAGAAACTTAAAGTCCTCCAATGGAAAATTGTATTGTTTTTTTTATATTTGATGTTGAATGTGTCTAAGGAAAATAAATTTAAGACTGATTGGTTTGAAAATTATAAAATTATATTTAGTCCATAGGTTGAAAATAGATGAATATTTTTATAAATATGAGCTTTAAAAGTCAAGGGTCTATACTTTTAATTTGACACTAGTTTTATCTTCAAGATAGCAAGATTGAAGTATAATTTGAAAGAACAATTAGATTCGATCATTAGTTCAGTTTATATTGATTTATTACATATAGTTGGTAAGTATTATGTTTCTACTCGAAATAAAAGTAAAAATTGAAAAAAATTAAATTATCTGATCTATTAAATTTTCCTTCATATTAAACATTCTTTTACGTTTACATGTTATTCAACATAATTATTAGTTTTCGTAAGCGTTTTCCTTCATATCGTTTAATTTCGTCAAAGCATTTCCATACGCTTTCGCAAAATGATGCGCTTTACGTGGCTGAACTATAGAAAGTTTAATAAGTAAAACGTTGAAAGTCAAACAAAAAGTTATGAATTGTTGATGTTCGTTAAAAAGTTGATTTTATCGCTACGGATAAAAATACAGTTTACGATCGATGCACGATATTTGCTTACTAAAAGCTCTTACAGATAACTATCTATTTTATCATGAAGCGTAGTTAACGTTTACAAAAATATTCGCTGTTTCCAGCACAAATATACTATTTGGTAATTTTTGTTCAAAAATAGAAAGTTAAATTCAAGTACTTCAACAGAAAAACAAGAAAATTAGATCAAGTTTGTCAACAAACAAATTACTGTCTTTACTTAATACAATATTAATACTAAATAGATTAAGACAAATGATCGTAAACAACGCCGTTTTACTTTTTAATTTTATTTCGATGCCATTATTATTCAAAAAGTGTTTGCTGATTTGGAATAAGGCAAAACATATTTAAATAACATAATATTAATTTGTCATGCATTTCAACTTTTTTGTTATTGTATGATAACGCAAAAATTGTTATCAGCTTAAAATGTCATGTACATTTCTTTTAACTAGAAATAGTTAGATCTTATCTTGTTTGTTTATCGAAAAAAATCTATTATAAATATTTTTCGTTTTAACTTTGTTTAAAGGTCGTAAAATTTAATATTTTCAAATGACTAATTGATGATAAATAGTTAATCAAAATTTTTGTGCATTTTTGTCTAAGATATTTGTAACATTTTAGTGACAATAAAGCTAATGATTAAAATTTTTAAATCCTATAACCTTTGTTATTTCTCATTTAATAGATACCTTCTTTTTACTATACCGTGGGTATCTGGAAAATCTGAAACATTCTGTTTAACATGAGACATTTGAAATGTCTGATTTATATCTCCCAAAGTGTTATGTGTTATGTTAAATAAGTTGTAAATTTTTGCAAGTCAACGAATATCTCAAGTGCCTTACTTAGTCCTATGCTTTTCTACCTTTATGTGTAAGGCTGGTGCAGTTGAATATTGCACTTCTCTCTCCATTGCTTTCTATCATGCATTAGGTTTCGTATTCACTGCCATGTTTCTACTTTTTCCATGTGTTATCAATCCATTTTGATTTTGGTACTTCTTTTTTATTTTTCCCTGGAACTCACGTTTTGAACACTCTTTTTGTTAGTCTGTCGTCCGACATTCTACACACATACCCAAACCAGCTGCTCTTCTATGACTTTTTAGTTAATTTATTCCATTTTTAAGTTTTGTCAAAATGTTTTATTCTTTTTCTGTCCTTCTTAGTTTTATTTTTTATTTTTCTAAGGAACCTTAATTTCATTGCAATAATACTGTTTTTTTGTCGTTCTGTGAGTGCTCACCTTTCACTGCTAGATGTGATTGATGGCCTGACGACTTTTTTTAACAACTTCTGTTTTTTGTCCTTGGGCACTTCTATATATCCTAGAAAGTTATCTTCATCAGATTGAATATTTTTCCTGCTTTTTCTATTTAATAGTGTAATTATTTATCGAAATTTTCATTTTCTTTTATTATGCACCTAGATAATTAAAATATTCTTTTGTTCTATTTCTTTCCCATCAGATTAATTTGATGTGTCTTTTTATTGTTTAAAACTATCATTGTTTTGCCTTTCCAGTGTTTATTTTCTTCAGTTTGTCTTCTAATACTTTGATATTATATTGCAGTTCTCCTTCGTATCTGCTATCAAGGCCATGTTATCAGCAAACTTAAGTTCTGTGAGTTGATTTGTGTCATTTTCCAATATCCCTGTGCTAGTTTCTTCATCTTCTTCTTGATTTACTTTATGGTCTCTCGTCAAGTACAGAGAGAAGAGTAGTGGACTAGATAAAAAATATTTCTTCATAATCAAATTCTTTTTTTTTGGCAAATGGCAATAATTATTCAGAATTTACCATACAAACTGCTTATCAATGGTGTTTATATAATAACATATAAAAATTGTAAGCCGGTCGGCCGTCGGACATAAATGTTTTTCCTTCCAACGTACTAACTCCAATTCGTCGGAAAAGTGAAAAAAGGGTTGTTGAAATTTAATATTTAATATTTAATATTTAATAAAATGTCAACTAAAAAAATATTTACTCGATTTATAATGTCGGACGTTTTCTGTCTTTAACACCTGACCAGTATATTTTAACTTAGAAGTCAGTGACGTCTACCTTTATTCTTTTGTTATTAATGTTGAAACTCCTTATTAATTTATAATCGTGCTAATTATCTCAACACAATATTGTACGTGTGTATTTCAGTCTGTTTGTTCATATACATTAAATGTGATTTATTTTCTACCGTTTTCCGTATTTTTTAACTACAATCTTTTTTTGTGGAGTATATTTAAGTTTTTATTCTTGACCAAATAGGAACTCTTAATGAGTCATTGATAGTACACCAATCCCTTAAACTGCCTTGAAAAAGACAGGCCTGGCCAGTCGAAACGTCGGTACAATTAAGGACAAAGTGTCTTTTTGACTGGAATCTGTTTTACTGACTCCTAAAAGAAGACCCAAGTGTTGGGATGATTAGCACGGTTTATTCTTTGGTTATGTTAACTTTCCCACCGCGTCAGTAGTTATAAGTTTATTTGAACGCCACGTGCTTTAGGTGATCAGTTTTGTTTAATCTAGGCTTACGGCAAACATACCTGAGTAGAGTTGCAGTTAACGACAATATAGATTTTTTCTGAACTCTGATAACGGTAACGAATTGTGAAACGGTAACAAAATTAAGAATGTTGTTTATTTTAAAAACTTGTGGTTATTATCTAAATATTTGCAACTTTATATTTTTAATTTTTTCGATGGTTGTTTTAAAGTGTTTATCGTTGGGAGACAAACTAAAATGTTATAATAAACATGTCAGGTATTTGGTGATCTGATCTGATCTGATTGTAACATTTTTACGATAGATCAATGTTTAATTGCCAATATTTTGATAACTATACATTTTTGAAACAGACAACTTTGCCCTTATATTTAATGCTAAACCAGATAAAATTATAAAATTTTTACAAGTCAATAAATTAAATCACCTACTACTAATAAATCAACCTCAAATAAATAATAAAAAATTTTATATTGAAGAAATTGATTGTAAAGGTCTGCAAACGTTTAAATTAACATTAATTTTCGGTTTAACAGAAAATGTTAACATAACAAAATATTTTAACCAAATTACTCCCATTAAATTAAAAAAACGGGCAAATTTTTAAAATATATTTTTGTGAAATATGTACATACGCAGGACCTTCTTTTCCACCCAATTAACGTTTTTAAGAAGAGAGTTGGCGCTGTTAGCATGTACAGAAAAATTTCCTCAACACGAAAGGTCTACTTCAAACTTGAACTGATCTTACCAACTAGTTCGGTATTTGAGCCGCTCTGTAAATTGAATTTTTCGAGATGGGGGCTACCGGGGCAAATTTACCGTTAATGAATGTCCCTTATAAACATGAATTGAAATTCTCGATCATATTGCAGTATTTTCTATATTTTTTTTTATTTTCGAAAATAGGGCGGTCGAGGGCCCTCGCGCTCTCTGACCAAATTAAGATAAATATAGCTGTATAAAGAATTAAAAGTGTTTTCAGATGATGTACCTGTAGACTCATCATGCCATTTAAGGTTTTTGAAATATTGATATTTCGGGGTAAACTTTGTCTTCCGAAGATGTCCCCTTCCAAACAAAAATTGACCTGTCCGAGCAATTCTCTTATTTTAAAAGTATAAGGGGGCTCCAAAAACAGTCTGTTTCGTTTTTGGTGGTCTACCATATATAGGACGTCTCCGTAAAATCCTTTAGTAATTTTTAGGTGGACGTCCTTTGAATATAGTAATATTCTATGCAGGTATTTCTTGAAAAATATATTTTGGGAAATATTAATAATTCGGCAATTTTCTAAAGTCAATGGAAGTAAATTGGTTAAAATGTATTTAACATGATAACATTATTTCGGGATTTATTGTTAACTTTCTTATTTTAAACGGCACAGTAGACACGTTTTATGTATAATACCAATACCTAGTCTACCCGTATTTGAAAAATTATAAATTGTATATCAATAATGGCGTTTGCAATCCTAAACATACCATATATTTTTTAAACATAAATTTTTATTATTTATTAATTAAATTATTATTATTAAAATTACTCTCAACTTTTATAATTTTACCTATCTTGTTTACTATTACAAATAAGAGCACCGCTGTACAAGATTGTAAATTTAAAAATTTTTAGTTATCGAAATATTGATAATAGAACATTTTTTTGTTGCCTAAATGTTACAATATGACACTATTCTGTGTATGTTATTTGTATGGATATTTGTCAAACACCTCACATATTCGTGTTATCGTTTTATTTTGCTTTTCAGATAATAAACCGTTTAAAAATTGACCTTTGGAAAATATAAAAATTGGCATAAATTTTTGAAATAATTACCTCAATTTTTAATGCTACATAAATAAAAATCATAAAATAAAGGGTTTCTATTAAACAAATATTCCTAACTGTTTTTTAATTTAATTTTGCTACGGTTTCACAGTTAGTTAGCGTTGTTATCAGAAGTAAGAAGAAACACCTGTTATCATTAAATGCACCCCCACTCAGGTATGCTCGTCGAAAGGCTAGAAAATTGATGACGTAGAGAGCGTGGCGTCCAAATAACGAAATAAAGCAATGGGAAAGCAAAAGCTTTTACTTTGGTCTGTTGTTAAAAACAAAAAAACAAGCGACAATCGACACAAAACTAATTATGAATAAAAAAGTGAAATTTATCAAGTAAATACTTTCAGTTATATAAATAAATTATGACTAGAGCGCAAGTTTGATGTGATTGATTTATAAAGCACCGTCTTCAATGATAATCGAATTGTAATGTTATGAAAGCACAATCAACTTTTAAACTTTTAATCCGAACAAAGGTCGCAATTACATTGTTAATAAAAGTCTCAAATGTAATACCAACTGTCGGAATCAAGGAACTCTGCAGCTTCGACAGCGCTAACAAAATTATTGGGCATACATGGCATAAGTATGCTATAGTTTTAAAATGTTAAAAATTGGCGAAATTTCACTTAAAATATTTTTCATACATTTATGTTTTACATTTATTTTTCTCAAATGTCGAAGTGTAACTAAGCAAATGTTTGATTAATATTTAATATTTATATGTCTTGTGCTGTTTTGGATTTTTCATAAACATTTATTGTGCGTAAATATTTTTTTAAATCAAAGATTAGATTAACTAACTACTTCTGCGATAAATAATTATTGATAATTGGTCATAGGATCTTTATTTGACCATAACACTTCTTATCTAGATTAATTAAAAAAATATACATGAAACACTAAATTGTTAAATTTTATTCAAAATATTTCAATAACTATGTTTAGTTATGATCAAGAAAATCAGTAAAGTTTTAGTAGAAAATAACACATTGTTTAGCAAGTCAATATTTAAATAAGCGCTAACATCACAGAAATACACATTAGGAAAGTAAACTTCTAGACTTCAGCTTCAAATTTAAATTTTACAAAGGATGTCATTACTTAAAATAAATAATTAATTTTAGATAGGTAGACAATACATAAACTAATTTATTATTATAATTAAATATATTGATTTATTTAAATCTTATTAAAATAATCATTTTAGCAATGCCGTAATTGGATTACTGTTAAAATCAAACTCGTATCGTTGTCTAAGCACAATTTTAATTTGTACAAACCTTTTCAGTATAAACGACCACTTTAAAATAAACGCAACATCTAACTATGTAGGTAATTGCAAAACACACGTTGTTATCTTTTCGAGGTCTATGATAACCTCCAACTGATTCGGTAACGTTTATACATTTACCAAGTTATATGTGTTTTTGTAACTCACAAACGTGTCTGTATTAAAGCGAAGAGGTCACCTGTAATTGCATTTTGAATTAACCCATTCTTTATACTTACTTAATTTAAATCTAATTACGTACTTCAAAGATAAAATTAGATACAATATTTGTTTGTGCAATCTCCCTAAAATTATATCTGGGAATATTTTAATTATTGTGACTATTTTTGTTAGGTTGGCAATAGATTTTCTTTTATGTTGCGACAAGCGCGACTCAATTGTCAAAACAGATCAACTTCTGGTTATAGCCGAGTTATAGCCTCATATTAAATTTAAGTACCTTTAGAAAAGTAACGTGCACCTTTATTTCAAAGTTGCCACGATAGAAAGAGAGGTGCTAGGACGAAGCTATCACTGTCACGTGACGCGTGAAGAAATAACAAAAACTACATCAATTCAGCATATGAAAAGGTTAAATTCACTGTTAACCTAAAATACATGTCAACTGTCATTGTTAACTTATAAAATATATGACACATCTTGTATATCTTCCACTTACTTTAGTGTCGTCTTTCAGTGCTCTCTTTTAAGCATTCCGGCTTCATTTTTGGGTATAAAGCAAATATAACATTACTCGTCTAGGTACTTATATTTAGTCGGAGGTTTTAGCAATGTTAACCTTGCGAATGCCAACATAACTTTAGTGAAATAGGTTTTAGTAACATATATTTTGTAACTCTCATCATTACCCTAAGTAATAAAAGAATTACAACGCTTTCCTAGACTCATACATTTTTATCGCAAGTTTATGTCTCAAGGGATTCTTAAAACATAGTAAGAAAAACGACCAAACTCCAATTGAGTGAAATCTAATTGCAATCAAAGCATTTGAAAAATGCAAAAACAGCCTATTAAACCTATCTCTATTGGTCCATCCCTGTTTCCACAGCCAGCTATCTCTTACTGTGCCTCAGACATCGATGTTAGTGCATAACTTGAACAGCTGCATAACGATATGTAGAAACCAATTTGTTTCTTTTTACAAAAAGATCTCTGAAATGCAAACAAAATACAGCACATATGACCGTGAGATGTTATCAATTTCCCTCAGTATAAAATATTTTAGATATATGGTTGAGGGCGAACCTTTACTATTTTTGCGGATCACAAGCCATGAGAAAAACCTAAAAAAACCTCACTGATCCAAGCCAGACACCTTCACTACATATTTCAATTTTTAAACGATATACAACATATCGTTGGTAAAAACAATATTGTCGCCGAGGAGCAATCTAGAGCAGACGCAATCGACCAACCAAACATCGTTGAATATCAAGTCCTTGCAGAGGAACAGGCTTCAGATCCTTTACTGCAGAAGCTTCTTGCTAAACTAGATTCCATTTCACTTAAATTTAGCAAACTAATAATACCATACACAAAGCATTCAATCTTTTCCGACACCTCTAGGATCCAATTCGCACATGTATCAGATTCGTGTTACAACAAAAGTAATATTGGAACGCGTAGTTTAATCTTCAATAAAAAAAGACATTACCACCTGGACACGTGCTTGCATTGGTTAGCAAAAATCAGAAGTGCAACTGCACAATCGAACACAACCCGGCACAATAGCTATACCAGATTCTTGTTTCCAAGTAATTCATTTAGATATAATTACTTCATTGCCACCTTGATTGTTCCACACCTAAATTGATCGGCACACAAACTGGCTAGCAGTTTATCCAATTCCCGAGATCCTTGCGGAAACAATTGCACAAACGTTTCACAGAGAATGGATTTTACGTTTTGGCACTCCCACAACAATAATCACACACCAAGGACAACAATTTTACAGCGTTTTGTTTGGTTCATTCACATCCTTATTTGGTATTAAACGCTCCAGAACAACAGCTTATCGTCCATAGTGTAACGTCAAAATAGAACGTTACCATCGAACTCTAAAAACGCCTTAAAAAAAATTCCAGTTTTGTCAACAATTTTATTATATGTGCGCAACACGGTAAATTATTCTCACACCACTCCAGCCGAACTTCTGTACGGAACGTCATTACGACTTCTTGGAGAACTTATCAAACGATCCAATAAAACCAAGCAATTCTTCGATTTTGCAAACAAATTAAAAGAACACATGCGAGACTTGGTACCTTTAGTTGTGTCACACCACAGCAATCTTTGCATCTACATTCCAAAAGATTTGAGCACCTGCTCACATGTTTTCATTCTACAGGACATTGTAAAAAAATCATTGACTGCAGCATATGAAGGTTCCTTTCCCATACAAAATAGAAATGATAATTTCAACAACAACAGGTATAACCACAAAATTTAATAACAAAATTATAGTGAACCGAACTGATACTGATTGACAAACTTAACTCTGACTGATTTTGTTATTGAAGGTTTATTTACTTTGTAAGCAAGGTCGTTAGAAATGCTTTCTGGATTCTCAGCATTTTTTTAATTGCGTTTGTTGTGTTAATTGCATGTTTGGGTTTTGCGTTTCAATTGTTGCAATATGCGGATGTAAGATTGATCGTGTCGATTTGCGATGAGGTTGAGACGGCAACCCCACACAATGTTACAATAAGTTATCATGATTTGAATATCCACACTTTATTGCTCGGAAACATTCTTCCACGCGTACTCTTCGCCCCAAAATACTTTCCTTCCCGCGTACGTTCCTCCTCAAAACACTTTCCTTCCATCTATTTTCTTCCCTGCGTACTTTCTTCCCTTGCTCAATATTACGAAAACAAATAAACGCACAAAAATTTCTTATGATATATTACTTCCGACGTGTTGTTTTAATCAATTTAAGTTGTTATCATGTCCCCCCCCCCCCCCCCCCCCCCCCCCCCCCCCCCCCCCCCCCCCCCCCCCCCCCCCCCCCCCCCCCCCCCCCCCCCCCCCCCCCCCCCCCCCCCCCCCCCCCCCCCCCCCCCCCCCCCCCCCCCCCCCCCCCCCCCCCCCCCCCCCCCCCCCCCCCCCCCCCCCCCCCCCCCCCCCCCCCCCCCCCCCCCCCCCCCCCCCCCCCCCCCCCCCCCCCCCCCCCCCCCCCCCCCCCCCCCCCCCCCCCCCCCCCCCCCCCCCCCCCCCCCCCCCCCCCCCCCCCCACCCCCCCCCCCCCCCCCCCCCCCCCCCCCCCCCCCCCCCCCCCCCCCCCCCCCCCCCCCCCCCCCAACCCCCCCCCCCACCCCCCCCCCCCCCCCCCCCCCCCCCCCCCCCCCCCCCCCCCCCCCCCCCCCCCCCACCCCCCCCCCCCCCCCCCCCCCCCCCCCCCCCCCCCCCCCCCCCCCCCCCCCACCCCCCCCCCCCCCCCCCCCCCCCCCCCCCCCCCCCCCCCCCCCCCCCCCCCCCCCAACCCCCCCCCCCCCCCCCCCCCCCCCCCCCCCCCCCCCCCCCCCCCCCCCCCCCCCACCCCCCCCCCCCCCCCCCCCCACCCCCCCCCCCCCCCCCCCCCCCCCCCCCCCCCCACCCACCCCCCCCCCCCCCCCCCCCCCCCCCCCCCCCCCACCCCCCCCCACCCCCCCCCCCCCCCCCCCCCCCCCCCCCCCCACCCCCCACCCAACCCCCCACCCCAACCCCCCCCCCCCCCCCCCCCCCCCCCCCCCCACCCCCCCCCCCCCCCCCCACCCCAACCCCCCCCCCACCCCCCCCCCCCCCCCCCCCAAAACCCCCCCCCCCCCCCCCCCCAACCCCCCCCACCCCCCCCCCCCCCACCCCCCCCCCCCCCCCCCACACACCCCCCCCCCCCCCAACCCCCCCCCCCCCCCCCCCCCCCCCCCCCCCCCCACCCCCCCCCCCCACCCCCACCCACCCCCAACCCCCCCCCCCAACCCCCCAAAAACCCCCCCCCCCCCCCCCCAACACCCCCCCCCCCCCCCCCCCCACCCCCACCCCCCCCCCCCCCCCCCCCCCCCAACCCCCCCCCCCCCCCCCCCCCCCCCCCCCCCCCCCCACACCCCCACCCCCCCCCACCAACCCCCCCCCCCCCCCCCCCCCCCCCCCCCCCCCCCCCCCCCCCCGATCATTATAAGGGGCGAGTAAAGCTGCGGGGAAGGAAGTAGCGCAAAGGAAAGTGTTTAGGCAATTTTTCTCAAAATTACATTATCTGTTGTCTCAAAGTTGGTCCGTGAGCTTATAGACGTAAAGTAAGTCCTCTAATTATACTATTATATAAATTTAAATCCAAAGAAATGATGTTGACCTTTCCAATTTTAGTATCTAAACCGTGTATTTTTTTTTAAAACGTGAATAACCTAAACTAATGTACTTATTTGTGAAATTGTTTTATTAGATGTACAGAAACGTCAAATGTTTCAGATAAATGTTAGTTGATACGAGCATATAAAGAATTGAAGTTGATTGATTTGCTACCGGCTGTCATGGACACGACGGACAGGTGTCGAAAACCGCTTGCTTGATAAGATTCCACGGTGTGCCTCATAGAACGAAACTATGGTATAAAGTAACACCAGCAGCATAAGTAAAGACTGAAGCGAATTCCATCGGCTAGTTTATGATTTTAGTTATTCATGGAGCAGTCCCCCAGACAGCAATTCTAAAAAGGATACCAAAATGGCGCTTGTATAGATAGGGAAAAACTATGTACTTACTGCGCTCGACAATTTGCAGAATATCAAAGTTTTTATGTAATAAAAGAATGTATCAACATACAAGCAATTAAATAATTCGAGGATTTATGTTCTTTACCTTTTGCAGTAACGAGAAGCATGTGTACCACCGTCGAAGTCAATTGAATAAAGCGGAAATTGTCAGGAAATGTCGATTTCTACGCTATATATCGTAATACAGTAACTGAACGTTCTAAACAACGGATTCTAAGCAAGAGGAAAGGTCGATTTACATTCAATCTCTGGATCGAATCCGTTACGTAACACCAGGCGGAAAATTTGCAAAAGTCCGAAATGTATTAAGCTAGAATTCATAAAAAAATAGATAAATAAAAATCCGCCACAAATTGTTATTTAAATTATTATATTTTTAAAATATTATTCAGATTTAATAGTACGTACGTGTCCTATAATTACTTCTCAATGTATTGCGCAAATTTAATAAAACGGCGCATTGCGACTAAAGCAATTATTATTTCATGAATTCTTTTAACTTAGTATTATTGCAAATATGCTTTATGCATGTACATATTTAATTAAATAGAGAATTTCAGATTACATTCGATTTTATTTTTGCCTTTATTTCGCATTTCTCCAAGTGTGTGAATTTTATTAATTATTTCATTTTAGTGAACTAGATCAAATTCAGTTACCAATAATTTGATGCACTAAAAAATAATTTAAATAGCTGTAAAATTCAGTGTAAAAACAACAAATTTACGTCATCATCACATAATAAGACATAAAAATTTAATTTAGCATTCCATCTTAAACATCGGCGCGTCTGGTTTTGCAGCTAAACGCTATATTATGCAGATTACTGGCAAAAAATAAAACGATTGTTAGTGGAACAGACCGTTTTTACTAAATTAAAAATACCAACACCAGAACGAAATAATTGTTTGTTTTATGATAATTGAAAAATGCGTGACTGTTTTAAAAAAACTAGAAACATTATGAGATGATTTACTTTAATAAACAACTTGATTTTAAATTAAATAATAACATTTTCAGGTACGTTTTTTTTATTTTGTCAAAATGCATTTTGTCTGATTGCAGTTGAACATTAAAACTCAAGACACGTAGACAAGATTCTATTATTCTACAAAACTAAAGAAACATTTTATGTTGGTAGTTTAAAGACGAAACTTTCGTGTATCTTTCAAGAATGAATGAGGATTAAGAGTTCTAACATTTCCACATAGATCAAATCAGACACAACTAATTTCAAATATTTATTAAACGTCAGATTAATTAATTTTCAAATAATAATTTATTTTATTATATCCTACACCATAAATTAAATGATGAACACAAAAATCGATACTTTAATACACAGAATGTTAAACTGCAACACATTAATTTTAAAACTTTATCTTCAATTAATTTATATTGTCAATTTGCGAGAGTTACAACTTGTAACAAAACATTGTAGCTATAATGTTGATAAGCTATAGGTAAAATAAAATTTAGACATACGTATAATCCCACAACAAACCGAAATAGCCCAGTAGATTAAGCACTTAAGCAATTTAGAACTGTGCAACCCCTATAAGAAACCGCTATATCTCTCTAAAATTTATTGTGGAACCGTTTCTAAAGGTAGCTACAAAAGGTAAATAATTTGACAAAGCTTTGCAATTGTTTCTAAGCAAATGAAAAATTTGAAACATAATGTTAAAGAACTTTGAACAGAATAAAAACTAACATACGTTAAGCCTGCAATTCTGTGTATAAACCGTAGCGATCGTAAAATCGTAGCGCAAAAATTTTCAATTTTTGTGTTGCTGTAAGCACTACGATCAAATCATAAGATACGATCTTATGATTTTACAATATTACGATGTGTAAGTACAGAATTGCAGTATAAGTAAAAACAAAAAATAGATATCCAATACCTAGAACATTCATAAACTACACAAATATTTTAAATAAATATTTTTACAACATTTTATGTAGATATTATATAAATATTAGAGGTAAATGTTTGTAAAATATTTTAAGAAGATATGTGAAAAACATTCGCTAAAGTATTTTTTCTGTAGATTTTAAAACTGTATTTATATTTGATGAATATGTATGGTAATTAGTTGATATATTCGAACCTGTGGTGATTCCTTCACTATTTTGTTTAGATGTGTTCTTTTTATATAACTAAGCACCTGTACATATTTATTTTATGCTTCATCTTGTATTTTATTTATTTGTTTATTCGTATTTGTGAACTACTTACATAATATTTCTAGATCATGTTTCTTAAGTATTTGGTCTACTTTGGTAAGTAATTTGTTTAATTTAAACAATTAAATTTTGTTTTTTTTTCAATATTTGAAAAGGAATAGAAAAGAGTCACAATTCTAATAACATTCGCTAAATCAAGTTAAATTGTAACCACCGATCTACTTTGAATGACCCATTTACGTTGTTTAATCATTTGGAATTGAATCAAATTTTTATTCATTACTTGAACTAAAAATATAAGAAAAATTAAAGGTGTAGGAAAAACATATCACAGTAATTAAGATGTATTGTGATTTTATTTAATTTTAAAAAAAACATCAACCAAACCATTACATACATTTAATTCCGTTCAAATAATTAATTCATTTTAATCATACTTTTTAATAATGTAATAATAATGAAAAACATTAAAATTAATTTAAATCAATCAAAAGTAACAGTAGGTAAGAAACAGTAATTAATACTTGTATTTTTATTAAAATTTAAAAAATCAATCAATATCAAATCAATTCTATTCAAATAAATAATTCATTATAATAACAATTTTCAATAATTCAGTCAAACATTAAACTATTTTTTATTTTTTAATTAAGTAAATAACATTAGAGAAATCAATCAATCAATTAATAATAATTAAGATGGTTTATGATGTTAATTTTTATTAATAATATATTAAAACAGAAAATGTTTAATCTGTGTGTTTACTCTAAAGGTTTTACTTCAAACACCGATTACCAATTTTGTTACTTCAAAATGTTGTAGCTTTCATCAACAACAAATTAAAAAAATCACACAATATTAATTAAATTTAATTCAATTCTAATAACTTTGGATTACAACTTTACTTTACCTAAAAATTCAAATAATATCAACAGAAAATAGTTTTATTAAAAACTAGCTCTTTTTATTATAATTTGCAATTTAATCAGATTTTTATTAATTACTTGAATTAAAAACACAAGGAAAATTAAATGTTTGAAAAAAAACAACAGTAATTAAGATAATTATGATTCAATTTTATTTTGATTAAAATTCTAAAAAATCAAGAAATGCCAATTCAAATAATTCATTTTGAATTCTAATAATATTAAATAAATGTTATTCCACTCATATAAATAACTTAAATTAATTACGATATTTAATAATTCAATTAAAAATATATCCAACTTTTTATTCATTAATTAAATTAAAATTATTAAAAAAACAAATAACAGTCGTTTCAGTCGTAATTAAATAATACAAAAACAATAAAAATTAAAAATTTCTGCAACCATTTTAATATTAGTTATCAATATTTAAATTATTTAGTTAATTTTTAAATTTCACATTACTCAATTTATTTTTATTTGCAAATTATTACAATTTATATCGTTATTTAAATACAAAATTAAACAAACAAAAAAAATTAATAAAAAAGTATTTTAATGGGACAATTTATAAGTTCAGTTACCTACGCATAAGTTTAAAAGTTAGGATTATATTTCGTTCTTATAACAATTTACAGATATTTATAAGTATTTTCTATATCGTCATAAAGCTATTTATAGAAAAAACATCACTTTGCAAGTTAAACGGCTGATGCTTAGGCAATCAAAACTAAATTGTCTTATTTCAATATTTTGTTAAATTTATTTATTTTATTTATTTTAAAAACACAATTTTAAAAATTAAATTTAAATAATGATATACAATTATAAGAATAAAGTGGAAATAAAAATAAATTACTTATGTGAAATTTAAAAATTAAGTACTAATTTAAATATTGATAACAAATATTATAAATTGTCGCAAGTATTTTTAATTTTTACCGCTCTTGTATTATTTAATTATGGCACAAACGGCGTGTCATACTATGGGTTATGATTTATTTATATTTGAATTAAAGTGTTATGAAAAGTTAATGTATGTAGGAGAATCAAAACGATCATCTTTGAGAACAGCAACTTTTCTTAATTCACGATGTTCACAACGACCATCTTTGACGTTTTTTCACAACGGCCAACTTTTTCACAACAGTTACTTTTTTGCATTATTCACAACGCTCATAATAACGGCCACCGCAAACGTTTTTCACAACGGCCACAAGGTTTTCAACGACTTTTGTTCATAACGGCCAACTTTTTTTATAACGCCCACAACAAATTTTTTTATTACGGCTATCGTGATCATAACGGTGATCTACAGTTTCAATGGCAATATTAGAAATACATAGTATTAATTAAATTCTGTTTATATATTGCCATTCGTTGCAAACATAAGGATTTACAATACTACATAAACTACGCCAACTCAGAACCAAAAAAATAGAAATTGCTATTGTTAACTAAATAAGTTAAAAAATCACAGCTTAACATTTGATTGTCTATGTGAACAAGATGGTCCTTATTATTAAAAATATCGGTTCTTATGGTGTAAAAAAGCTGTTGATACCCATTTTTGCAACTAAGCGTAGGTGACCGACATGTAGAAGGTGATGTGTTACGATATTTATATGCATGATCCAGAAAAAGATTTCTGTTGTCTCGGTTTCTTCGAGTGCCGATAGATGGCTGCTCATTCTTACACTTCCGTTGGGAGTAGCTACGCCCATTCTCTGTTCCGAGTTCGTGGTTGCTGGATTGTTAATCTATACGCTTCGCCATTTAGCGCGTTCAGGTAATTAATCCGAATTTTTCTTTAACATTCGTACTAATCCTCCAATTATTTTACGTTGTGTCGCTTGTTCTAATAGATCTAAAATTGGATGGGCTTGCTAGATATTTTTACCTTTTTCTTTGGCAATCATAAGTCTTACACAAATCATGTGGAAGTAGAGTATCAAAGATATTTTTTCTTTTGTTTTAGACAAATAGTGGGTTTAAAATTAAAAAGAAATTGTTTTCTTATACTAATCTCTGCACAAACTTTGGCCTTCCGACATTAATTGGCCGTAATCGGGACTCTCTTTTAAGTAGCGACGGGGTTTTCTGACTTCTACACCTGTTTTCATCATTACGGTGGACTAGGTAAACTCCTTAACACGCTACCTATATGGTAAAGGACAGCCGTTCAATATGTCTAGCCTTCGAAGTCAAGGAGCACACATCAGGTACCTCGTTAGTTATTATTTTGTAAAAGAGCCGACTCTTTCGTTGCCAACTTTTTCTTACGTTCTTTTTTTAGACCTAGTATTAAGTGCGACCGCCCGTAATTGTAACTCCTTTATGTTTTACGACGACAAAGCCGCAGTATAATAAACGATTAAATTGAATCTGTGATTACTGGAAATATAATTTATATCAAACGCTACGTTGAATTTGTTTCTTTACTGTTAGATTAAGTGTCTCCAGTTGGTTTTATGGTTCACGCCTTCAGCGGTCACGTAATTGATGTTCGTATAAATAAGAAAATTATGACGAAATTATTACACCTCAATTAAAGCCTGAGGAAGGTAGCATTAATAAAGCTCCAAAACGTTGCTGAAAATTGAATGGTAATAATTGAATTTATTTCCTACACCCACTCTCCAAGTAAGGATATAACCTTTAATATGAAAATTGATATGAAAAAAAATATGGAAAATGAAATAAAAATACACATAACTGTAATTAAAAGATGCCCTATGACTTGACTTAATTGGGCTTTGAATAAAATTAAATAAAAATTAATGAAAACGATGCAATATCAATTCAAATTAATTAATGCAATTTTTAATGACTCAATCAGAAATGTATCTAATTTCTTATTTATTAATTAAACTAAGAACATCTTTAAAATCTATCGTTTAAAAATTTATGAATTTTAACTGTATTTTTACTAATGTTTAAAAAAACAATCAATGTCAAATTAATTCAGTCACATAACTTCAATTAAAAATTCTAATACTATCAAATAAATTAAATTACATTGATATAATCTAATTCTTTTAATTACAATTTTTAATTCAATCAGAAATTTTATTCATTACCCCTCACTCTGATCGGGGATTTTTTTTCAATTGAGTTAAATTTAATAATTCCTACAATTCTACTTACATAGATTCTTTGAGATAAACCCTGGTTTCAATTAGCCGACGTTTCGCCCAAACATATGTGAGCTTTATCAAGGCTTTTAAAATTATGTACCTCAATTAAAGCCTGAGGAAGGTAGCATTAATAAAGCTCCAAAACGTTGCTGAAAATTGAATGGTAATAATTGAATTTATTTCCTACACCCACTCTCTAAGTAAGGATATAACCTTTAATAAAATATTAATATACGAGAAATTAAATTTTAATTGTAATTGATGAACTAATAGCGCCCCATTATTATCATGTGCAATTAACACGAAATTAATACAAATATAAAAATCTTGTACAATAACCTACGATGCTCTCCAACAATTTGAACCACCGGTTATATTTATATTCAAGATTATCTCTCCCTATAATTTTTCTTACAACCTAATTTTGTCTAAATCTAAAGTTAGTAATTGCTTATTTCTTTTTTTTTTGTTTTTGATTTGTTTTCACTGTAACAGGTGATCGTTGTGATTAAAACTGTAGGTGGTTGTTGTGATTACAATGAGCGTAATGAAATAATCTGTGGCCGTGTTTATTAAAAACAATTGGTGTTGTGAACGTGTAGGAAAGTGCTTGTTGTGAAAAACTTGACCGTTGTGAAAGTCGTCGGTATACAATTTTATAATTAGGTAGTCGTTGGCAACATCGGTGACCGATATGTACAAGATGCCCGTTGTGATCACAATAAGCGTAGTGAAAAAAGTTTGTGGTGGCCATTATGAAAAAACTGGGCTTGTGAACATTCAGGAAAGTGGCCGTGGTAAAAAAGTGTCGGTGGCCAATGTAATCAAAATGTCCGTTGTAAAAAAAATCTGTGGTAACCGTTATCAAAGGAAAAGTGAGCAATATAAAAGGTAGTTGTTTTGAATAGTGGCCGTTGCCCTTATGTGAAATCAATTGAATTTAAATAACTAAAATAATATTATTTTTGTTCACATAATATGGAAAATGAAATAAAAATACACATAACTGTAATTAAAAGATGCCCTATGACTTGACTTAATTGGGCTTTGAATAAAATTAAATAAAAATTAATGAAAACGATGCAATATCAATTCAAATTAATTAATGCAATTTTTAATGACTCAATCAGAAATGTACCTAATTTCTTATTTATTAATTAAACTAAGAACATCTTTAAAAATCTATCGTTTAAAAATTTATGAATTTTAACTGTATTTTTACTAATGTTTAAAAAAAACAATCAATGTCAAATTAATTCAGTCACATAACTTCAATTAAAAATTCTAATACTATCAAATAAAATAAATTACATTGATATAATCTAATTCTTTTTAATTACAATTTTTAATTCAATCAGAAATTTTATTCATTACCCCTCACTCTGATCGGGGATTTTTTTTTCAATTGAGTTAAATTTAATAATTCCTACAAATTCTACTTACATAGATTCTTTGAGATAAACCCTGGTTTCAATTAGCCGACGTTTCGCCCAAACATATGTGAGTTTTATCAAGGCTTTTTAAAATTATGTAGTGAAATGTTAAATGTTACCTTTATTCCCTAATTACAAGAATAGATCTGGCAAAACGTCGGCTAATTGAAACCAGTGTAGCGGTTTCAGCTTTCAACCCTCCATCTCAAGGAATTTTTAGGAGGATATTTATCTGTTCCTTATTTCAATCTCTATCTTTTATTACTTGTTGTATAAATTTGTTGTTTTAATCGCATTCTCTGCTTCTTTAATAATATAATAATCTTCCGGAATAAATTGATCTATTAATTCTAGTAAATTTTTGTTGATGTCGCGAACACGGAATAGTATATTTATTGTGTTCATTCAAAACAAATTTATTAACTTTATTATAATGTCTAATATAATAAAATTATTTCCTAAAAATGCTCCCAATAAAGTATTGTTATATTCATTAATTTTTAAAAATTTTATTAACAAAATAGTAAATCATCAGCTTTAATTAAACAAAAATTTTCATCTTGGTTTAAACCTGCGATATTTTCAAAAATATACAATACAATTCTTAATCAAATTAAATTTCAATTAAATTCTTGCCAGGCTAAAGTGTTTAAAACAAAAACATATTTAAACAATATTAAGTTTATTACAAAACAAGTTATTTTTGATTAATTCCTGTATTTCTTTTATCCGTTTTTCGCTAAACAAAGAAATAATTAAATTATAACATCATTATTTGTATCGATTTATTTTTGTTCAGACTCTCATGAATTACATGTTACCGAAGAAATTCGAAACAAAGAAGTAACTAACTAATTAGTTTCTCTATTATTTTAAAATAATAATAAAAAAATATCTGGTTACAATAACTGTCTGTTCATTGGTTTTTAGTTAACTGTTTAATAAACAATTTTACAAAGTATTAGGTATGTGTGGTGTAAATTTTTTGAATAAATTGTTATGAAAAAAAACGATTTTTAAAAATTCTGTATTATAAAGTGCTAAGTTACATTTTAAGGCAAACACTTTAGAATTTTGAATATTTGAATGTCAAAACTCGATTAATTAAATTGTTTACGTGCCATTCCAGCCAATATTGATTTTACACCTTAGGTAAGTAAATAACTTAGTTCACTTTGAAGTACTGCAACAACTGTTCAGGCAAGCAAAATTAAATTATGGTGATATTTCGCTACAGCGCAGCGTATTGCTTGCAACTTTATTTGCATACATTGTTTAGGGTAAATCAATGCACATCAAATACCACGGTATAAAAAGTTTTAAATTGCATAGAATTGGAATAACTAGAACGGTTTCAATTTCAGAATATGCATAAACACTAAACATTTATCCATACTCCGTGCTTTTACAAAAAGAGAGTAATAAATAAACGCATTTAGCAGATAAAGTTTAAAGTTATTAAACATAAAATTTACAAACATTTTGTCATTTTAATAATTAGAGTAAATTAAATTGTTTCAGTTATATCGCAAGCGAAAACGAATAAATTGATATGTAGTAATTAACATAGTTTCATAACGTATGTGTTTACATTTCAATTTAGCTAGCATTTTACTATAACTCAACAATTATTAAAACACTTAATACATAATCCAAACTGTATAAATACGTAATTGAGATGTAAAACAAACATCATCCCATTAAACCACCCTGATATTGTTGAAATATTGGTTACCAGGGTAAGTGAGTTAAATTTAATAATTCCTACAAATTCTACTTACATAGATTCCTTGAGATAAACCCTGGTTTCAATTAGCCGACGTTTCGCCCAAACATATGTGAGCTTTATCAAGGCTTTTTAAAATTATGGAGTGAAATGTTAAAGGTGACTTTTATTCCCTAATTTCAAGAATAGATCTGGCAAAACGTCGACTAATTGAAACCAGTGTAGCGGTTAGCGGTGTAAAACCTCACTAAGTTAGCACTATAAGTGCCATATAAGTTGTAATTGTTCAAAACAATCCGAGAACTAATTATATTCTTAGTGCAAGCACGGATTCCACAAACGTTGTATTACTCTCTTTTGTAAAAAAACGAATGATAGATTGATTTCAATATGTTACGCATCATTTAGTAAAATAGTAATGTAATCAATTTCATTAGGTATTAATATATGCTGATGAATATTTAACAATAAATTGAACTCACAATTTAACGCTACACTAACTACAGGGTTACACTATTTATTTTTTTAACTTTTAAGCATTTGTATGTGTACATCAATTTATTGTGTTTTAGCTGAACAGTTTTATTATTAGATAACCAAATAAATTTTACATCAATATAATGACAATCAAAATAATCAACAAATTTGAATCAATAATTTTTTAAATTTAAGTTAGTATTAGGATGAAAGTCTAAAAAAAAGTTTCGTTTCTAGAGTAAAGTGTTGTACCCTATTTGACACCAAAACCAAGCAGCAGTACTGAACTTTTTAGTTACAAATTGAAAATTCAGTGACAATTTCTAACACATTTTTTCATTTCAATTGCAAAAAACAATTTTTTAAAAATTTTAATTAAATTTACGTTATTAATCATTAACGTCTAAATGTTTGTTTTTATTGAAAATTCAATTCATAGCTAACGTATCGAGTTTTGGAACCTAAAAAAGGTATACTATTCAATTTTGATAAACAATTCGGCTTCGATTTGTTTCTAAAAAAATGTTCAACATAACTGATAACTGTTGTGTCCTCTAGTTTCGACTTATGCTATTGTAACACGTCCGACATTAATTTGCATTAAAACAACTTTGTCGAGAGATGTGTAAGAAGTTACATAAGACGATTTTTTGATTATTATAACAAACTAATCGTAAGTGTTGCCAGAGTTGAAGAATTGATTATGTTATGCTTGCACGTTTGTTGACAAAGTTGCTTTAATGCAAATTAATTTCAAACTTTTAACAATAGCACAAGTCGACACTAGATGTCGCAATCGTAATGATGTGCCAAAGGTAATGAGTCGACAACGTGCATTTGTACAATAGGAGTTTTCTCACTCCTAAAGAGTCCCAAAAGGACGAAACAGCTGTCGAGTGATTTTGGGTATTTGTTTGTTATTGCAAAATCTCGTGCAAATTTAGAGCAGGCGGTACGAGATTGGTATTTTTGCCAACATTTAGTTATAATATTTGAAAAATTCCTTATATAACTGCTTACACATCTGTCGATAAAATTGCTTTTGTTCATCATAACACTATATTCCATTACAAAAGTTGTGTAGATAACAAAATAGAACGAGAAAAACACAAGTGCAACAAGAGTTTTCTTATCAATTATTCATCAAACAAAGAAAGCTCCAAAATGAGGATAACTAAAGAAATAATTATAATTGTATCCTAGTAGTACATTAGGTGTAACTTTATCAACTTTTAATCTATTATTTCAAAAACAAATATTTTTATCCAGAAACCTAATAATCGTATTTGATAATTACAACAATTTCCGTAATTGTAAAAATTTATGTTTGCAATGCAGGTAATAAACAAATAAAATTGTATTCAATACATGAAAAATTTTGTGATTTTTGTTATTCACAAGTAACGAAGTAAAACGTCACAGAAAATGTACTTTACAATAATTTCTAATTCAAATTTTTTGTGCAACACCAAATATAAAGGTCACATAACAATCGTATCTAAACTTGGATTAAAACTAGATGAATATCACGTGATGTATGACGTAAAATCCGTACCATACAAGTTTTTACAAAAGTGAAAAAAAATACTACGAATTTTATAAGAAAATATTTTCTTATGTTGGTACACCTTTCCTGAGTTGCCGGTTCCTTTTGTCAGTGTTTGAGGTTACGTGCGTTTGTTTACCGTCTTCGTTTTGTACATTTAAAACTGTTCTTTTCAGAACAAATATATTATTATTTTGCGAGTGAAGGTGTTTTTGGTAACATGCCCGGAAAGGAGTTAGGAGATCGCGGCTATGAGTTCATAGCTTCCCTGAATGCTTTTTCGAGCAGGAACGAGTTGCAGGTGGTCCGTTTCTACCATTAGGTAATGTCCGGGAGGTATGTTTAAAGAAATAAGTCATTAAATAAAATACTTATAACTTGTTTGTAGCGAGTAGCAGCTGCGTTAAATATTAGTGTTTCTACCGTACATAGAGCAGTCAGAAAAGTTAACGATGGAGTAACTGGTTCACAATCGAACAGGAAAATTTCTCGACCTGTAACTGATGTCGATAATTTCATGAAGGGTGCTATTAGAAATACAATTTATAGAATGTATGAAAACTGTAAGTAAGAAAACTTAAATAATTCATTTATAAATATTGAATTAATAGGTGAACACATAACTGTGAAATTATTGAAACAAAAGCTCATAGCACAGGAACTTTTTAAAGGGTGTGAAACTTCCTTGAACACCATTTTAAAAATATTGGATTCAAATATCAAAAGATAACCCTAGAAGAGGTTTAATGGAACTGCCCGATGTTGTATTAAAACGCATACGATTTTAAAACATTATATACGAATCAAACAAGAAGGCATTTTTGATTTTGTTTATTTAGATGAAACTTGGATCTTCCAAAATGGAACAATTGGTCGTTCTTGGCAAGATGATGATTTAAAAAGTGTCAAAACGACAAAAGTTGATGGAAAAAGGTTAGTTATGCTTAATCTATTTATGATTTTAATTAACTTCTGTGATCACAGGTATATTGTACTTCACGCTGGCAATAGTGAAGGATTCATTCCGGATGCTGATTTAATATTCAGTTCCTCCACAAGAAATCCTGATTACCATGGAGAGATGAACCAACAAAACTTTTTACATTGGTTTGAGCACAAACTATTAAAAATTTAAATAAACCTTCAGCAATTATAATGGATAACGCCCCATATCACAGTACATTAATTAGTAAAGCACCAAACAGCTCGACAACTAAAATGCAAATTCAAGAGTGGCTGAAGGAAAAAATATTCCTTTTGAAATTAATTCTTTAAAGAAAGAATTACTACATATTGTTGACAGGTAAATCAATGTTTTTTCAAAAGTTGCATGTATGAAACTTTTCATTTTTAGAAATAAACCACCAAAGTTTATGCAGCCGATCAACTGGCTGAACAGTATGGCCATAAAGTACTACGCCTTCCTCCTTACCATTGCATATTTAATCCCATTGAACATATATGGGGAATTACAAAACTTATTATAATAAGCACATAGGAAGAGAAGGAAAATCGATTGAAAATTGTATTCATATGTGGCATGAAGCCCTAACGTCTATACCAAAAGATGCATGGGCAAATTCTATACGACACTGTGAAGATTTGATTAAAAAATGGTGGGATAGAGAAGTAGTGTTTGATGAAGGCGATATAGCTCCCATAATTATTAATTTAAATGAGGACAGTAGTGATTCCAATTGATAACACAGCATCTTTGTGAATTTAAAATAAGAGCATAAGTACCACTTACAAGGATTCACAAAAAATTGATTTCTTTCCGTGGAAATGATCAGCTGGCTATCCTGCATTGAATAGAGCACTCTTACATTGTAACGTGTTACATGATAAGTGATTTGTTACAAGGTATCGGTAGTATTGAGTTTATATAATAAAATTATAACGAGTAAGACTTTGTTTTATATTTTAAAGTGTAACTTCTGCTGTTGTTCGAAAGTTCTACTCTGCTACTGGAATTACCATATCCCTAGACTGTTTCTATTCAATAAAAATAAATTTTAAAATTCAATTACATAGTTAGAATTTCATATCCTTCAAACATTAACATAGAAGTGATAGAACATAACCTCATTAAAATCACTTTGACGAATTGGCAACATCGCAGAATATGACTTCATAAATTTCGATGACGTAACTTCCATCTACTTTCAGGATCACTTTAGTTAATTCTGTGTGAACTTCCAACATACAGTGTCTTTAGCTGAGTGCCCATTATAAATATCTGGGGAACCGTGATAGCGAGAAAATCAGAATGTTGTATGCATTCATTTGTGATCAAGATCTATTGTTTTCAAGTATTTTCAAAATAGCTTCACTTCCGGAAGTACCGGAAGTTGATGACAACTTGGTTTTTTTAAATGTAATGACTATGATTTTATTTTTTTTATGATTTCAAGAATTTTAGGTCAACTCTATGTAAAGTACTTCTAACCTAAAATGTCAACTTTCGGTGATAAAGATTGTTTTATGTCAAAATTGCCAAAATCATCTATGTACGAAAAAAATTGTTGCAGTAGAACTAACAAAGATGGAATAGAAAAATTCTGCCAGTGGAAAGTCAAAACATTGCACTTCATCCTTTTCGATCTCAATCTTGATAATTATTTACAGGGTGGTGTAAAAAGTGAATTGAATTAGGTCAATACAAACATGCCAAAAAGTCATTTTATTCAAATGGGACACCCCATATTTAATTACATGTGTTGAAAGGTCATTCTTTTCTGCGTTGAATGATGTAACATTTTTCTATTCTTACAATAGAATTTTTTTGATTTATTTGAATTTGAAATTTGAAAGCTAAAAAAATCATATGTATAGACATTTCATATAACAGCTGTTATCGGTTTCACGAAAGAGCTTTATTCAAGAGTTATATGAATATTTATTAATTAATTTATTTACACGAGTGTTACTCAAAATGTGACATTTTTCGAGATATCGACTTACACATGTTTTGGGTTAATATCGGCCTTCAGATATTTCACGTTTTTTAGGATATTATTTGAATTGGCTAACTCAAAATTGATTCAAATTTATGGCGGTAAGGGCCCTAATTACCCATGGTTATAAAACTGACATCGGTTATACAGGGTATGAGAAAAGAAATGGCAACTTTTGTAATCTAAAATAATATATAACTTGATAAATTCAAATGGAACATCCCGTATTATTTCCCAGATGGATGTAGAATTAATTACTCTATAACTTTGTTATACCTATCTATTTATCAAAACTTAACCGTTGAGAGGTAAAACTCGTTTTTATCAAAAAAATACACATCAACCCTCATCGAAAAATTAAGTAGGAAAAAAAGGTAAAGATCAAAAGTCTACTGCTGTCACGGTTGTGTTTGTAATTGTTTAGTCATAATTTTATTTTATATTTGTACTAAAATAATGAAGAGCTAATTTTCGATAGCATAATTAGTTGGTATGGTTTATTCCATCGCAAAATCAAATGGAAATTGTTTATTGGCAGCTCATAATTATAAAACAGATAATCCGAGACTACAGCGATATCCCAGAGCTGACTATTTTAAAAAGCTGAAAAAGAAATTGGAAAGAACTGCAAATGCCAACTACGAAAAGAATACTAGGAAACATGCCTATATTGAATACGACGTGCAACTTGATATCGTTATAGCGGCAGTTAGAATCCTACCATTAAAGTTTAACAAATAGTAGAAAATGTTGGAGTTTCGAAGACCCCTGTAAATAAGGTGCTACGAAAAAACAAATTCCATTCTTATCACGTACAACATCATCAATACCTCACAAACGCAAAATTTGAATGCCATCTGAACTTTTGTCTGTGGGCAGAATGAAAAATTGTGGTAAATCCCAATTTCTTTTATTCAGTTCTATTCAGTAACCAATCCACAATTACCAGCACTGGCAGACAAAATTTAAGCACTTTCCACTACTACACCGATCATAATCCTAGATTATTCAAAATTGAAAATTTTCAACATTGCATCGAAGTCAACGTATGGGCGGGAATTTGTGGAGAATATGTTGTAGAACCATTTTTTTTAAAGAAACCTAGATTTGCATGGTTATCTGCAGTTTCTGCAATATAACCTACAAATGGTTTCAGCATGATTGCACACCGGCGGTTTGTTTCCATTTATTAAACAAAATTTTTTAAAATTATGCCTTGCTTTATCAAAAATAGAGTTTATAAGAAAAACATAGACAATATTAAGGCTCTAAAGGAGGAAATCCGTAATGCATTTCTATCTGTTTCACCCAATATGCTAATAAATGTCATGTTAAATTTTCGACGACAACTTTAATTATGCATCCAAAATAATAGTCGACATTTTGAACATTTGATGTAGTATTATACAGTATGGATTATATTAGGTGCCCTAGTTTTAATTTATCTTAAATTTGTTAGTATAAAATATTTAAATGTTGTAAGTGATTAGAATGTAATTTGATTTTTGGTAACATCTTATGTAAATGGTCTTTGATGTTATCTGCTATTTTTCGTACTCCAATGGTAGAATTTTCAACTGCGGATTGTCTCTTGAATGTCTCCTTTAGCGCTGACATGTTACTACGGATTCTTGTCGCAATTGACATTTCCAGTTTATTTAGATATTTCTTTTGACTATTTGAAATAATCTGTTAAGCAATTTCGTTATAAATTTTGATTATATATTTTATAATTTGGAGAAGTCAAAAAAAAATGTTTTGATGGAACATATGTTTTTGATAAAAAAAACAAGTTTCACGGCTAACATTTGAGTTTTGGAAGACATCAACAGCAAAGTTGTAGAGAATTTAATTATATATCAATCTGGAAAAAAATATACAGTGTGTTCCATTTGATTTTATAGAAATTATTAGTCATTTTTTTTTCATAACTTGTATAACCAATGTCAATTTTTATACCATGGACAGTTAAGGTCGTTCCCGCTCTAAGTGTGAATTAAATTTGAGTGTGATATTTAAAATAAAAACCTAAAAAACTTGAAATATCTTAAAGCCGATATTGACCTAATACTGTGTTTAAAAATCAATACCTCATAAAGTATCACTTTTTGAGTAAGACTCGTATACATATAGTCATTATAGTTTTTATGTACATTCAAAATTAAAAATATATAGTACTATTTAAAATATCAAAGTGGTCCATGATAGTGGGACACCCTGTATAATTGAAAATATTTTTAAATTGTGGCCATTGAGAAACAAATGGTCAAAACTGATTCTGAAAAAATCTACTCTTTAAAGACAATATCAAACGTCCGCGTACTACACGGACAGGCTGTATTTAATATACAGATACAAACAGAATTATTAAACAAGCAAATACTTAAAATTAAAAAATGGGTTCAACATGTTAATCATAAAATCTAAAATAAATTTTAAAATATGATTAATTAGATATTATAACATTGAGTAATTAGATTTGAATCCAAATTCATACTAAGATACATACATTAAAAATTAAAAAGAAAAATTAATAAAAGATAATTATGACATCTTATGTACTGTTAAAATTAATTAATTAATCATTTGTAACTGGTGTATTTCCAAAAAAACTTAAAGTATCTAAGGTGCAGTTTTTAGTGGTTTTCTGTTTGTTGCCATAATGCACGCAAACGCTGCAATAAAAAATATGTCAAACTAGTGCGTTAAAAATAAGTTGTTAATTAATACTAAAAACAAACTATATAAAATTTTAGAATACCCTAAATCGTCAAAAATAAGAGTGTACTCTTATGGCACGATCACAAATCGATATCTCAACAAATTGTATAAAATTTTTTAGGATTAAGTATACACGAAAATTTCACTTATAAGTTACAGATAGATCATGTATCTTCCTAATTAAAATCAGCAGTCTACGAAATTAATAATCTGAAAAATTTCTTTAGTTAGCATCAATTAAACAATTTTATTACGCATATGTAGAATCTCATCTATCATACGGTATGATATTTTGGGGTAAAACGTCGGAATCTTTAAGTCTGAATAATCAGATCTATGAGTAATGCTAAATTTGATAACCATTGCAGACTATTATTCTTAAACTTAGGGATCCTGACATTATCATCACTCTATATACTTATCATTTGTGCATTTGTATATTCTAATATACATAAATTTGTCAAGAAAAACATTCAATTAAACACGGGTATGCAGACACGCCATAAATTCAATTTTGCTATTCCTTCTAACATTAGTACATTGTTTGAGAAAGGTGCTCATTATATTGGCATAAAACTATACAATAATTTACCCCATGAACTCAAATCCGTAAATGACATTAAGGTCTTTAAATGTAAATTGCGGCAATACCTTATAGACCAAACGTATTACTCAGTTAATCATTATCTTAATGATAAAATCTAGTTACAAATTGTGATCATATTTACAAATATATTTACTATGTTTTCTAATGCTCTGTTTTGTATTAAATTATTGATTTTTATTTTACATCTTATTATGATTAATGTTAAATATTATTTTATGACGAGTGTATTCATGCAAATGACAAAGCACAATAATAAATAATAATAATAATAATAAAATTAAATTTTAATTAAAAAAAATAAGGTAAGTGCAATGACGTTTACTTTTTAAAATATTTAAAACTAGATAGTTTAATTTAGGAGTAAGAAAATGAAGGTTTCCAGATTTTCTCCTAGCATGCTGCTGTCGAAGTAGCTCTAGCACTTTTATTAACAGGAATGTAAACCAGTAGGAAAACTGTTTCTTGATCATCTTTAGTTAACAAAAATTTGCAGGAGATGACCCATACGTACGAAATGTTGACAAAATAGTCGCAAGGCAAAGGAAATTCAAGATAAAAAAACCTTTAATTAAAATAACTACTATTAATTAAACAATGAAATATAAATATGCTTACCCAAAATCGTTTTTGAGCCTTAGGTAATTAATCAGATATAGGGAAGAATAACACTTTAACGTGACGTGAATGTTCGTGTTCGAGTAAGTCGACGTACAGAATTGCTTTCCCTGTTAAAGCGTGCTTGCGCAATAGAAAAATGTGTACGTGTCGCATTTCACGGCACAGTTAAATATAAAAATTTACGTATCGGGTGAATCAAAATTAATATTAGTTTTTCACAACAAAGGTGAACCTAAAATTTATTTAATATAATACGTAATATTTGTATAAGTAGAAAACAAAAGTTACAATGTAATAGTGATTATTTTAAAACATTTAAATACATAATACAGCACCAGAGTTACTTATAAATAATTTACACAGTAATGCTGTAATCGTTAGAAAGTTTGCGTATTTAATAGTTTTACGATTTTAACATTTAAAAAAAACACAGCTTTACTTGTTTTCTTAAACGCGTCCGATAAAATTTATAACGCAATCTAAACGTAATGAAATATTCATTAAACTTTAAACTATCAAAAGTTTAAAAATAATTTTATTGGTATAAAAGTATTTTTCCAATAAAAGTTTTAATTAACTTTAAAGACAAATTATGAGAAAAATTATAAATAAAACTGTGTTATTCGTTTCTTGAATACTTTAATTACGGATATTTAATATTCGTAATATTAACGTGCTAATATATTTATCATTTAAATTTTTGAAATATTAAATAGTACAGTAATCGTCAGTATTGAAAACTAAAAGCTTGTTAATTTCAATTATAAATGTATGAATTTCGGTTTTTGTAATATATTATTTACTTTTGTTTTCATGTGAGATTAAAAATCAATAACTTAAATTATATTATTAGGAAACTATTTGCAAACTTAATTAAAAAACGACATGACAAAATTAATAATGAGGTATTTATAATTAGTTTTACTCCCTATGCAAAAGAACAATAAAGGAGAAGGTTCCGGCTAATGGAAAATTTAAGACCAGTCAAATTAAAATATTTTTGTATCATCGGATACCTCTTTCATTGATTTTTATTTTTGTAATAGTTTTTTATTATTTTTGTGTTTGTATATTTTGATTAAATATTGCATTATCATTGGAAATGATTGCAATTAAAATTTTACATTTTTAGTTTATCGATAATGTGGTTAAAGTTTAATAAAAACTTTAAAATAAATTGTAACAATAAAGAACCGCATTTCTTTGCATTTAATCGCTGCTTAAGAACTTGTATTGCAGTCTCATTATTCAAAATGTGTAATGAATTTACTTGTTTACCTGGAAGATTAAAATGTTTATTGCACGATTATAAATAAGGTTTTTTTTTACCTAGACTGTAACCACATCCTACAATTTGTACCTGAGCATTTACATTTTCACTGATAATGACTGTACATACATTTGTGTAATCAGAAAAGGTAACAGTAGTGTATAGGTACATGTTTAGAAATAACAGATGCATATTTGCGTAGCAGGCGGTTATCCTCAAAATTGTCTAGCCACGGAGAGTTTGTTGTCCCTGAGACTTCTTAGCCCCGATATAATTTAGCTCAGGGATTTCTTGACTCCGTGATAGCTTAGCCCCAACCCCGACGCCCTATTAGCCCCGACACCTAAACCTTTTAAAAACAGATTTTTAATTGCTATTACTACTACCATTTTCACTTATTGAAAATAGGTGATGTTAGGTTGTTCGTGTTCAAAAATTTGTACGATATATTGTACGCCAAACATTTATACTAATTGAAATTCGTACGTTAGGTATTTTGTACGACATACGTATGACCGATAGTATTTTATACGTGATTGGCGATAAACAAAGCTGGTTAGGAGGTTACTGTTATTATCAATTTTTTCTTTAAATAATTATACCTATTTTGATAATTTAAAAACAAATCGAAAATAATAACTTTCACAAAAACAAATAAAAGTTTGTTTTAACTAATTGTAATTTTAACTAAATGGTCTCGGGAAAAACGGACTCTCGGGGGGTAAACGATTTTGAAGCTCAAGCTATACCTACAAGTTAAACCTTTCGTCATTTTTGTTTAACACCACATTTAAGAGAGTATTTTGATAAGGTGGTTCAAAAAAGAGGATGTCCAAGATTAATTTTCCGATATTTTTATATACTTTGACAGATGGTTGAATAACAAATACTTTCCGTAATAAACAAAAAAATGAAAGTTTAATTTAATTAAAAATTATGATGGTTGTTATTTTCTGCATTTAATAATTTTATTTTGTTATTGCTATTAATATTTTGAAAAGATTTAATATATTAAAATACAAGCAATTCAAATTCATCGCCCAAAAAATAAATAGTATTTTAGTCTAGAATGCTTTAATCTGATTTTAATAAGAATAGGTCCAAGATTAATCTTTAATATTTCAAGTTAGACATATTTATATATTTTAGGGAGACGTATCAAATTCAAATATTGTATGATTAATAGAAAATAAATAAAAAATTAATTAAAATAATATTATTGATTGAATTTTAAAATTTGTATTTTACTAACACCGACTGTAATAGTTCACCACCTACTTCAAATAATAAATTTTTACAAACATACAAATAACACTTGCCAACAAGCATTTTGTGATAGTCCGGGATTTAATTTATCAAAAATTAAAAAAGAAATCCTTAGTTGATCTCAAAGGTTTTGCTATCCCCAGTACACATTAAGCTGGGATTAATAAAAAATTGTCAAGGCATTGAATAAAGAAACTGCGGCTTTTCTACACCTTTGATTATTTTTTCAAATGACTCTAAGCTTAAATAAAGCATATTTATTAGGCCGTAAATTTGAAAAATAGTAAAGGATCATAATTTTGAAGAGGAGCTGAATAACAGCTTAATTGTAAATTACTGCAAAATAGGATGTAGGATGTCATCATAATTCGTTTTCTCTATTCTCATTTAAATTTTTTTTAACAAATTTGGGTACATTAGTGACAAACAAGGAGAGAAGTTCCACCATGACATACTAAGAATGGAGAAGCGGTACCAAGGGAGATGGATCCAGTTATGATGGGACATTACTACCAGTTTCTGATAAAATAAGTCAAAACGCATCCATGGCAGAATTATGTTAGAATGTAACAATCTCTTAATATCGTTCGTGTTTTTTAAATAAATTAATTTTTTCCTTGTTAATTTAATAAATTCCTTTTTTAAATGGATAATTTTTACGATGAAATATAAAACTCAAAATCTGTACAAGATGTACAATTTTTCAATACAATATTAGGGTTGTTAATATACCCAAACACACGTGACTGTGGAAACAAACCGGAGACCGTTACACATATTGTAGAGGATTGTAAATTAACGAAGTTTAAAGGAAGGTTTCCAAGCATTCATAATTTAACGGATAAAGCTATACAGCTTACGAATCTGAAGGATATCTAAAGTTCCGCAATATTTTGTATTCTTGTCCTGATTATCTGTTTTTCCATTATTTTGTTTTGCTGTTTCTTTAACCTACTATTTTTCTCGTCATTGTCGTGACTGGCGGTTGGACCGGTCCATTATATGTCGTCATGCAATGGTTGTGCTGTTATATTTTATGTTTTTATTTACCTTCTATAATGTTTACACTTACATATAAATACTAAAGTGGGTAAGAGTTGGCATGTTTAGGTTTTAGTGGTTTTCCTAAACCTTGAAGCAAATGCTTTGCCAAGACGAACCAATCCACTATTGCACACGGTTTCGTCGACACACTATACAGGTTTATACTTATCTTCTGGCGCACCATAAAAAGTACCATTCAAATAAATAACACATCAAATACATTTAAAAAATACTTGAGTAGCGTAATTAATTGTTTGAAAATTTTAATTAACTAAGGAGCAAATACATTTTAATGACTAGCAGCTTGTTCTTATAACTTTCTAATCTAAAAATAAATAAACAGCTACCACTATCATCTCTATAGGAACGCATTCACAAGGTGTGTAAGCTCATTATGGGCAGATCTGAACTTCATAGTAGTGATAGTAATAGTGAACACGTAAAAGGGTTGATGATGTCTAATAGAAATAAAATTATCAGAGATCACTCCCCAGGCTTGTATTTCCGTTATTTTTTGTTTTTATTATTTTTTTAAATTTTCGTAAATGAGACTAAATTCTCTATAACATAAGTAAATACAATTTTTAAATTCTGCACTTGTACAGTGGTAGCGATATTCAACTTTTTTTTCAAATGGCATAATATATTTTTTTTTTAATATTTCAAATAGTATCTTTTATTCTCTTTACAACGAGATAAAAAATATGGGTCTTACATAAGAATTTTTTTAGTAAAATACGATTAATAGGTGACGCTGAGTTTGAAATGGAAATAACTGATTTCTGTCATTTTTATCTAAGAGCTTATAAAACAATGCCTAAAATTAGTTATCAAATTGATTTCCCTAATTTTTTAGTGTTCCGTTTATCATAATAAATATGAATTATACCAATTCCGAAATGTGCAACAGAATGCTAATGTGATTATTATTATTTTTGTGATTATGTTATAATAGAAAATTGTATTTACTTATCTTATAGAGAATTTAATTTCATTTAAGAAAATTTAAGAAAATAATAAAAAATAAAAAATAACTTAAATACAAGCCTGGGAAGTGATCTCTGAGACACCCTGTGTATTATGATAAACGGATCACTAAAAAATTAGAAAAATCAGTTGGATAACTAACTTTACGCATTGTTTTTATATGCTTCTAGATAAAAATGACAAAAATCAGTTATTTCAATGGCAAACCTACCTTCAACTATTAATGGTATTTTTCTAACAAAATTCTTATGTATGACCCATATTTATATATGGTTGTAAAGAGAATAAAAGGTACTATCCAAAACATTAATAGTATATTACGTAACGAGAATTGTAAGATGCATATTACGTACGACTGTGAGAACGACGGGAGTACGTAATTGCTTTACAATTCGAATTATGTACTATACTTTATCTACGACCACCTGAATACCGCTGACAACTTTTTGTAATTAGGATTGCAATATATTATGTTAGTGTGTATAATATAATATTTATTGAAGGGATCACCATTCACTTTATATTTGAGTTTGTCACATACGGGTTCCTTATTTATGTACTCGTATTCAACTTCTCCTTATTTCTTCTCATAAACATTTCCAAAGTCTAAGTAGTTTTATAACATCATTAAAGTTAAACATAGTATTTCCTGTTACCACGTTTTTAAGAATATGAGCTTAAGTATGTATGTATATATGTTTCCTCTAGAATTTACATAACATTATGTAGTAGAATATTGTTTATAATCTTTAGAACGAACCTGTAAGATATAGTCATCCTGATTTTTAATTACTGATCGAACGTATGTAGAAACGCAAAAGACGCAATGATATGTCATTTCATTATTAACTTCCAAAAATGAGATGTTTTCCCTGTATAAAACACAAGAAAATATATTATATAATATTACTACCAATCTTACGTATCTCATTGTAACAGTAAACTTCTAAATGACATTTTCTTTCCCGGATATCCAATATTTTTGTCATCTTTAATAACCACCATTGAGAAGAAAGTTTAAGTGTTGGGTTGAAGTTGCATTTGCAAATGTATTTCTATTCACAATCAATCACCCGACCTTGATTCTAAATAGTAATTGGTTTTCGATGCTCCAGTTGCTTGCACAATTGCGTCCAAAATGTTGCCTATCAGAATGCAATTAAATATAACCAAATAAAACGTTATTACCTAAATTCGTACTTCTAAAAAAATTGCTATTTTGTAGAATAATTAATAAACAAATTTCGTACGTCGCCAAAACAAAGAGGTTATGTACTACTTTACTAGCGTAACTTTAAGGCGCGCGTAGAAGTAATATCTGCTTAATTTTTAAACCGCCCCTTCAATCGTTTTCTAGTTTAAAAATGCGTTTTTGACTGGTATATTGCTGGTATCTTAAAGTTTTGACGTTGATCGCACTTGTAGTTATTTAGTTAGAAAAGTAAAATGCCTAACAGTGCGATTTGTTTACCATAACGCACAGCGTGCGTTTTGATTACATACTTAGCCTACTAATTATGCGTTATTCATCATTTTCTATAGTGGTCGTAGATAAAAAAAATTATATTATGCTATACAAGTGCAGAATTTAAAAATTGTACTTACTTATCTTATAGAGAATTTAATCTCATTAAATTATACACGTCAAATTTTTGTACTTATTGCAAAGTATGTAATTAGCGTTAATAATACTAAATTCGTATGGAAAAATTGATGCCAAATCCAAATTTAAAATTTAAATTAGAACTTAAACTCAAGCAACTAATTCTAACTTAAACATTGTTTTTAATATTTCTTATCTTGTCGAGTATCTAATTTATTAAACGTAGGAAAGAAACTACTTTAACGGTTCATCATACGAATTTTGTACTTTAAACTTTTGCGATTTAAAGATTTATCTCAACAGACAAATGGTTTTAAAGAAACGTGTCAATTCGTATAGCAAACTTAAAGTTTGAAACCGCAAGTACGCTATTTACAAATAAAAACTTGAACAGTTTTTCTCTATAAATCGTAAAATGTGTTTTTAGTAGTTTTCAAAACTTTTAGCAAAGTGCAATCTAAAAATTTTGACATTACAGAAAACGTTTTTCTTTTACGAAGCAATTTTTAAGAAGAATTTATAGTCGCAAAACGTACCTATATTGTGCGTTTAAAATACACGAAGCAACTCATAATGGCGTTTAAGAAATTTCTTGCAATAAATTATTAAGTAATTGCGTCAGTTAAGCTTCTTCTACAGTTAAACAAATCTCGTATACACTTTTAAATTAAGAACAATCGTTTGGATTATAATATCCCTTAAATTCCGGACTGTAAGGATTAAATTTTAACTTACTTCCTTTATTAAAGTAATGCTATATAAATAATTGTTAAATTTTAAATTTTGTGTATATTTTACATATTACTGCTGCTAGAAATCTTTAAAATTAAATTACCTATTTCTAATTATGCCTAGGGTTAACCTATAAACTTTATGTTGTAACTTAAAGTTAGATTAAAGCATGTTGAGGAATATTTAGTTCCTTAAGTAGAGTAATTTAAGTTTTAGTGGAGGAATGTTTAATTATATTTTTGTATTTGAATGTTCAATGCAAATGTTAATGTCAGAAATGTACAATATCCATAAATATTAATGTTGTTAGTTTTAACATTCGAAAACTGAAATAGTAACTTGTTACTGACTTCATGGTTATTACCAATTAAATAATGTTCTTCAAGTAGGTAGGTAATTAAAATTACCAAGTAGTATCCAAAACTTATAAATTAATAGTAGTGTACATTACAAATTAGGTAAAATGGTTTTTAATGGCGAATGGAGAGCTCGACTCGTCACTTACCTCCTTGAGCCAGCAAAAACCTGTTATATTGAACAACATTTTATTTGTTAATAAAATCTAAACAAGCAAATAAAATTTAAAATGATCAAATTCTGTTTCCTTCCAAACTATTTCTCAAAACTCGGCAGCCTTATAAGTACAATTACTATGTTTGTTTTTGTGAAGATTTTTCTCAATTGAATGTGGCAGAAAAATCAAAAGGTAACCATAAACATGGCTTTTAGACTGCTAACAAAGTCTTTAAAGCAAAATATAAACAAGAATATCTTATATTTTTAGTGCCTATCCCAAAGGATGTTAGCGATCAATAAGACTATATACACATTGAAGACTGCAGCTCGGAAAAGCGATGGTAGATTTACCAAACGAGTTTTGGACATTCTTTAGCAAGGGGTTCTTTGTTTTCCGACTTTGTAGAATGAGTTGCAATAACTGGTATTTTTCGCCTCTTATTACATGCCGCCAGGCATTCTAGTTTCCGTTGATTTATATTTTATCAGTTATCAGTTGCAGTGTGCAGTTCATTTTTTTTTTATTTCCACATGGTTACTTTTTCCATACACGACATCTGGAGCATTCGTCTGTATCTCCACATTTCAAAAACACTGATTTTATTGCATAGGTCCTGCGTCAAAGTTTAAGCTTCCACCCCATACAGAAACACAAAAAACACAAACATTTTAGAAATCTTATCCTTATACATAATTTCGTGCTTTTGTTACATAGAAGAGATTTTAAATTATTAAACGCACAACTGGCTTGCTAATTTGACTTCTTACTTTCTCGTTCGGTCATACTTCATGATTTATTATCGTACCCTAATACTTATAGTTAGGTGATAATTTTATTAAGTACCAGTTTTACGTGCGGTCTACCCATGTAGGCCGGTCTTACGTGCGGTTTTTGTGAATCATTTTCCACGCCATATAAACCAAATGACACTGCAGCTGTTCTATCATAACACCTCGAATTTTTCTTAATATATGACATTTTGCATCTAACCACTTTCTCCCGATCCCCTACGTATGTGCTTCTGTTGCTGCATCTAGTTCTGTTGAAGGTTATAGTTTCATAATAATATTTCAAATTCGACAGTTGCCTGTAGGCTGGTCGCTCACCTAATGTATTACGAAACCCGTCTGCATTTCTTAAATTAATGGAATATTAGCATCACTCTTTGATGTCACAAAAAATCTGGTATCGTTTTGTGTGGCCAAACCAAATACCCAAGGACCATCAATTCTTCATCTCTGCATCAAAGTGTTTTGATTCGGCTGATTCATTTCCTTGAAGCATTCGGCCTTATTTATTTCTACGTAGGCCAGCAAATCGAGCTTTGTTGATTTGTACAGGATCGTCGACAGTTCTTCGAAGCTGCCCTCTTTTATTAACTGACATAACCCTTGTGCAAACTTCTCCGCACATATTGAACCCATCCACGATCGCCCTGTGTGAGCACTTTTGAATATATTGCATACACTCAAGTTAGAATGTAATTTATTGTTTATGTCTGATAGTGTAGTCTGTATGTGTGTTCCAATTAATTGGGTGTTTTGACAGCCCTTTCTGGAAAAGTGATCAAAAGTTGCTTTTTTTATTGCGCTTCTTTTTCTTTTCCATAATGCTGCCACAACGACAGCACGAATCGACCTTATCATCTTGTTGCAAAAGATGATGTTGCAGAAATGTGATAGCACTCTTCTCATAGGCCACGACGTTTTGGTGAAAGTCTCTGGCATTCACATTTATTATTTTTAAAAAGATTTTTAAGGCGTGACCCATTAAACTAACATTTCGAAATTGCGTGGATGTGTTGTTTTAGGTATCGTTTCTAATGTCGATTTCATAAGTCTACGGAAATATTTCCAGATTAACATATTGCGTTGAACAGATTCAATTTTGTCTTCCTCTACAAGTTTTATTATTTTTGTGGGAATTTCGTCAAGTCCTACAGCTTTATTGATTTTGCATATTTTATTAGATTTTTGATATCTCTGGAACTATTTCTGTATTTCTTGTACTTGTAATGTCTGTTCTGTTGTCACTATAAACTTCTTCCACGTATTTTTCCATTGAGCTAGTTTATTTTCTACAGTAATAATTATTTTGTCTTCCTTGAGTGTAAGTAATGATTATATTATGATTATTCTTCCGGTTATTGCACAGTTCTTTAATCGTTACTATGATCATATTTCTTTTCTAATTTTTTTTCTCATTTCTTAGTTATCAATTTTTTTTCGCTTTTTTAATTCCCCTAGTTATAGTGTTGTGAATTTCTCGATATTTGTTCGGTTTTAGATTCGAAGCTTTTTTTCATTCATTCATTAATTCAAAGATTTCAGTTGTCATCAATTCTTTCTTTTGTCGTTGTTGTGTTGTTTGTGATTTCAAAATGTCGCTAACTATGTCCTTAACTTTCTGCTTTATTGTTTCCCATGTATGATCCACGTTTTTCTCGACTACTGAATCTTAAAGCATCATCTTTGTCTTCTTGTTAATTCTTACACTTAATTTGTTTTTCATACAAGGTTTTGAAATTTGTCTAATCTTCAATCTATTACTATCTTTGTTCTTAATTAACTTTTTTAGTCGCAAACAGAATGAAGTTATAATCGAAGCTTATATCTGTCCTTGGGAGATTTAACATTCTTTATACTGTTCCTGTATCTTTGGTTTATAAGAATGTAATCTATTTGATTGTTGATACATGGTGTTAGTGATAATAGATTTATATTCTTCACAAAAATTTACTTACTTTATGGTTGCGTTTACCAAATCTAAATTTTCCCATTAATGGTTGTGTCCACCTTAGCTATTAGGCCACCCATTATATCTTTATATTTTATGACCCCGTGTTTTTTATTAAACAATCAATTTTTTCATTGAATCCTTCTATTTATTGTTCTTCTTTTTTCGTTGTTGAAGCATACACCTGTATTATATTACTGCTAATTGGGGTTTCTGCATCTGAACCAGAAGTATTATATCCGATTATACAACAAAGTTGATTATTATTTTGTCAATTTCTTTTGCAACGATTACTCCTACTCCATATTGATGTTTTAGATCTATAGTAATATTTAAAGTCAAGAATGTCAATTCCAAGTGTCTTCATCTCCAATAGAACATTAGCGTGTTTTCCGGCCTTAAAAATGCTTCGAACATTCCAAGGTGCTATCTTTTTGATATTATTTTTACACCATTGTTTTCACGGGGTTTTCGCATGATGATGACCTGGAAGGCCCCGTGGTGTAAGTGACTTTATGCCGACTCTTGGATTATGTTGTCCATGAGTAGTAGAATAATTTCCCTTATAATTCTGAACCATATTGAATATGCTGAAGATACTCCAAGCTTTTTACATCCTTGACTTGATATTCATCCGCCTTTAGGACCAATTTCTCAATCTCAATGACAAAAGAGTCCCCTACCTCTTCGGTCTTCCACCCGAAGCTGTTGACCAGTGGATGGGGGGTCGTATTACCGGCGATTGCTGTTTGGTTGGGGACTGTTTATTCTTCTAAGTTTATTTTCTAGTTGACCAATATATCTAATGGTATTCCACTATCCGACACCTGTGACTACACTAGTAGCCAATAACCCTAGTTGAGAATATAAAGAATTTAAAAACTGGCAGAAAAACAATAGCGTAACTAGTGGAACTATTAAACTTAAGCAGACCAGTTATGCTTCTTTTTAACCTACTGTAATAGTAAATGGATTTCCAACAATGCTGGCAAGCACACAATTGGCAGTGTACCAAAAACAATGCAACGTACTTAGAATTAAAAAAACCTGAATTATACACAAGTCACTCATTTCGCCGATCAGCAGCAACGATGTGGTGGATGCAGGCGGAGATATTTAGACACTAAAACGTGCGGGAGGATAGAATTCTAGTGCAATTGTGGAAGGTTATGTGGATCACAAAATGAAGTAACAAAAAAAACTGTTCCCTGGACGAAACCCAACAGATATAAAAATGTGCAATTGTTAAAAAAGCTACTATTTTTTCTAACTAACTTGTTAAATTCATAAATGGTTTTAAACTTTAAGTAAATGACGTTTACAATTAGTAACAAAGAAAATTATTAGTTGAGACTGTCCGTTTGGTCTAAAACATTTAAATTTTATTTTTTTTTCAATTTTAAAATGAACACCCTGTATATTTTGTTATGAAGCTTCTTCTGTGGTTTTGATTCCACCTTGCACTTAGTGCCACCATTTCTGCCAATAAAGCATGTCCGATATGATACTATGGATCTTTATTTTTAATAAACATTTTAATAAACAAAATGTTTTATTAAGTGATGGACTGTGGTACAAGCTTTTCAAGTTGCACATTGAAAGTTAATGAAGCACACTAAAAAATTTTTTTAATTGGCTTTTAATAAACCAATAAATATATCAGCAATTTATTGAAATTGTTGCATGAATTTTTTTCTTCTTTAAAAACCCAAATAAATAGATACCTTTTTTTTTATTATAGATTGTTAATAATTTAATCATTTTTAAAAACCTTGTTATTAATAATAGTAAAAATAATTTCTGATGTGTCGCAACTTTACAGTTTGAATGTTATTTATGGAGAATATTTATAATACAATAATTGTATTGCTATTAATGACAATACAATAAATCTTAAACACTTACACAAAAAATACATGGTTATACAAAAAATCATTAATTATAGAAAAAAAGCACTAATTGATTGCTGGGTTTAAATTACGGAAATTAATCATTTTACCATTAGTGTAATAATAAGTAATTGTTCGAACCACGTAAGTTTAAAAGTTTCGAACTCATTACAATAAAGTATTCGTTGCGATTAAGTTTTTTTGAGAATAAAAAGGAAAAAGTCGTTTATATGCGATGACCTATTTTATAACAAAGGTGACCGATCGACCAATCAACTTTGATTTGAAGTAAAGATTTACGTTGATTACTTATTGTTAAGTATTAAAATACCAACACACATTTGCGAATTCAGAGATTTACGTTTTTTAGCATTATTACATTTAAAATGTAGTATATATTATAAAAACGAAAAGGTTCTTTTTTATCAAAATAACAAAAACTAATATTTTTAACGTTAATCTAAATTCTTTATCTATTTAAATATTAGAAAATGTAAACCAAAAATGTTGTTTAACATAAATGATTAATTACTAATAAACGTTATTCAAGATTTACACAGTGACCCGTATTACTAAATGTAGAAATTACATGCAACCACAAAATACAAAAAAGTTTAAACTTTACAAATATAAATAAAAACATTGTATAAAAGAAAATCATTTTAATTTCCAAATCAATAAATTCTGGAAAAAGTTACACTTTTTATAAACCTATAAATCTAGTCTTAGCATTTTTTTTATTAAAGATTTCTAATAAATAATTCAGCCTGACACTGATAAATAGTAATAATTTTTGGTATTTGTATGCAGAGTGTAAAAACTAACATTGCACTAAAGTTTGGCTTAAATTGATATAGTTTTATCGAATTTAAACGAATTTACGTATCCATTGACCTCAGTGCGCTCACACGTTATCAAATCTCGCCTTTATTAAATGGTACAGTAGCAAATTTATTGATTCTGCGACGTTTTTATCGTTTTAACAAATTTCATTTTAAAAGTGCTTATCACGTGATGAAAACATTAAATAAAAATTTAAATTGATATTAGTATAGTGATAGAAACATAAAATTCTATTATAGGCCAAGTTGCATCCATGGAACTCGTTGTGGATTTCAATTATAAGAAAATGTGACGCCGTATCGCAATGTTTTCATAAATATTGGTATAAATAATAATTCTTAGAGATAATAAATAATTACTAAAATATCTAAACCTTTCAAAGTTGGTACTTATTTCTTTCGAATTATTATAAAGCAATTATATAGCTCATTCCAACTAAAACGAGTAACCCCAAATAATTCTTTTTAGTATTTTGTTTTGAGGAAAATCCAAAAATGAGGTAATTTTTTTTAGAAAACCAACTTTTAATGTCAAAATTGACTTTCAAAAGAGATGGAGTTACTTTTTCTTTTGATAGTATTTCTATCCTTTTTATGACTATCTAAGTTATTTCAAAATTTGACTGACAATTTTTCAAAAAAACATTATTGTGATTAATCAATAGAACTAATTTTTTTTTCAAAAATTAAATAACCAATTAAATTAAATATTTAAAATGTCTTTCATCAACTTCCATAAATTAGTACAACCCAGCTTCTATAGCTCTTATCACATTTTGAAAAACTTCGGAAAGTCATCCGATGGCAGTATTTCAGTGTTCTATCTCTAACTATGCTGGTTATGATTCATACACTTTATGTTGTAGATATCCCCATAATAAAAATTAAGTCAGGTGACCTAGCTAATTATTCTATTATTCAAAAAGTGGCAAACTGCAGCTACGCGGTGTGGAAGCGCTCCATCTGGTTGAAAAGTAAGTTCATTTTGTAATAAGTTTGGATCTTGTTCTAAATTTTATTGATGGTAGATCCTATTTAATTTTCCAGCATGTTCAAATACATTTTTCTCATTAAACGGCTTAAAAAATGCAGTCCAAACGCTATGTTTCTGGGAATTTTGTGTATGTGTTTCTGTCATGACATGAACCTCTCCATTTGATGAAAATGTACTTGCATCAGAAAAAGAAATATTGTACAATGAACTTTAATTTTGGTGAATACGTTCACTCAAAATCTCATAAAATTCCATACGTCTAACAAAATCATTCGCACTTAATTTATGCAACAATTTAATTTTGTATGAGTAGAATTTGTGATCATAAAGTATTCTAAAAACGTTGGTCAGTGATACTCCAGTTGCTTGCAATAATTTAGTTAGAGGTTATTTTTTGTTTAAATGAGTAAATTTTTTAATATATACAATTTAAAAATACTGTGTTTTATAAGCATGTCACTGTCGTCAGATCATTCTCAAAGTTTTTCAAATGTAAGAAAAGCTGTGAAAGCTCGGTTGTACTATTGTATGGAAATTGATGGAAGCCATTTTAAACATTTAATATAATTTTTGAAAAAAAAATGGGTTTTCTAAAATTGTCAGTCAAATTTGGAAATAACTTGGATAGTCATAAAGAGAATAAAAGACTTTCAAAACAAGGGGTAAACTTCACCCCTTTTACTATTCAAAATTTATGTGATGGGGACTGTTGGGAACAGGGTGTTAACGTTTGAAGGCCAAATTGAACATTAAAGAATGTCTCCCTAAAACCAAAAATTGTCATGTTTTCAGATTTTGCACAAAACAGAATAGTAAATGAATTATTCGGGGTGGCTCGTTTTAGGTGAAATGCACTCAAATAATTGAATATAAAATTTAAAATAAGTGTCTTAATAATAAGTAGTTAATGTACAGAATTACTACTTTAGAATTTAAGATTAAATTTAATTACGGTATTGAGCAAAATTCAAACAATTTTTTTTCGAAGGAACTTTATTGAACCAAATATGTGCCGTTTTGTTCTACTGCCTTTTGCCATCTGTTTGGATTTCACCATTTCGGCGGTTGTAGAAGGTCTTGTTCCAATTACCAGAAAACTTGATTAAGAGATTTTTACAGGCCTCTTTTGGAGCCAATTTTTCACCATTCAAAAAATTTTACAAAGACCTAAACATATGGTTGACGTTGGAATGTCTAGAGGGTGGATGCATCAGAAACTCCCATACAAGTTCTCTTAATTTTTGACGAGTCATCGAAACTGTGTGTGGTATGGCGTTATCCTTATGGAACATAACGCCTTTTTTGTTGATCAAATCCGGTCCTTTTTTAATCGCCTTCTTTATTCTTGTCAGTTGATGACAGTGGAGTAGAAAATCAATCGTTTAGCCAGGTCGCAGCACTTCATGATGCACCTCACTAAACACACAGCTTCATCCATTTTTTACTACAATTTTTTGTTCACATTATTGTCGTATCCATTTTTCATTTCAGGAAATATACGTTTTAGAAATGATTTGAATATGTTTTGCCTATGTCCATAGCAATGTTATAACTGCTTATGTGAAGGTCTTGCTCAATTTTTTTCTTTGAATTCATCTACTTTATCTCTGATTGGTCGACAGACCTCAAAATTTCCAACACGAAATCGAGCAAACTATTTACGGGATAATTTTTTTGATACAATAAACATCACAAACTTTTCCTGCGTCGCATTCTTCCATTTTTTGAAATAAAATAGCAAATTGTATCAAATTTCTTCCTTATTTTCACTAATTTTGAAGCTGCAATAACTTTTGACTGGACGAAAAAATTTCAATTTTTTTTAATTCATTTTTCAAAATGACATATTTCAAATGGCACTTAGTATAACCTCATATGGTTCATTTGATGGAATCTTTTTCGCTTTAATATATGATCTTTCAAAAAAACCATTAATATTAAAGTTTCAATAAAAACTGAAAATGTTATATAGTTTTATATTTTGAACCACAAAATTTCCTATTTTTGGCCATTCAATTATTGATTAAAACACTTCTAGGTATAGCTTAGGTATTCATATATTTCAAGTAGGCGTTTGTTTATATAAGCTAGTACATATTTTCAAAGATGTCTACTATGGTGGAAGTGTCATTTTGTATTAAATAGAATATAGTCTTTTCTGTATTTGCACTCTTAAAAATTTATGTTGCGTACTCTTTAGATGATAGAATATTGAAACTGATAACTACACAGCGTCCCAATTTCAGATGTTCAGCAGGAAACATTTTAATGTCTTACTGTTCAAGTGCGATGTAGCCAATGTCGTTTCCACTTCTACCATTTTCCACCCATTCTTGAAATTTTTCTCTTTCTTGTTCCTTCATTTGCTTCTTAAGTTCTCAAGCCTGCCTCCCTTTTCAGGTTTGTTTTTTTCATTATTTCATGATTTCTTTTTCTTTATGATAATGCACCATTTTATTACATGTAAGATTACTTGGTGTGTATTCTTTGGTTCTTTGAATCTGATTCCTTTTGTTGAGCGTAAAGAAACACATTATGAAACAGTTTTGAACATAGTGTTTTTGGCGGAAAACAAATGTTACGTTTTGTTTGTTTAAAAATCATTACATTCAGGATCATGATCTTCCCTCATCATAAAACTAACTTGACTTTTGCAAGTGAATACTAAAATTTTGCTTTGCTCACTTTTTCTACTATTCCTTTATAGTTTTTGTTCATTGCCTTTGACAGATTCACTAAATAAATAAATAAAATATATTGTATGTAAAACATATTGAATTATCGTTTAAAACAAAAAGGCAAACTAGCCAAAAGTAGTTTTGACGTATCCACTTGTAGCCAGGAGTATGACCCATAAGTGGGACAAGAAATCCACTTTAACGAGATGATTTAAGATAACTTTCTTAACACAAGCCGTACTCATATGCACACCGAACCACTCTCACTGCTATAATGCAATTAAAGTATAGGTTAGATAATGTTTATGGCATGGTCTCCATTTATTCTTGAATGAAATCATATTTTAGCGACTACAAGCTCATTCTTTAACAGACACCATGCTTATTATTCCAGCACTTATAGAAAAGTGGCCATAAACGTGATAGTGGCCATAAGTGGTGCCTCTACCCAAATATTAATTATCTTAAACGGTTTCCCGACTAGTAAATTTGACTACGTTCTTGGTATTACTACTCGACCACCTACGGATTTGAAATTCTTCCTACTTTCTACTTTATGGTAAGGCAAAGTTATAACTAACACAGCCACCTCAACCAATTTGAAAAATCATCAATAGCTCCGTCATTTTTGACTTTAGGATTAAAAATAATAAGACACTTTTTGTTCAGTATTCAATTTTCAATCTATTGAGAATATTGAATACAGGGTGTCTCATTTGAAAAATGGAACAATTTTACATAACTCGCAAACGCGATGTTCAATTTTTATTCTGTTTTCACCATAGTGAATGCTACTAGTTTGCCTATTTAACCAACCTTGTAGCTCTAATAATAACAAAGTTAGCAATAGTGCCGACTTAAGTTTGAAAATCATGTATATCAGAAAAAAAAATCTCATCAACACCAAAGTACAAATAAATCACTACAATTTTAATACACTATTAACAGTAAAAATATGTAAAATAAATACAAAAGTCGTGCATTTTTATTTAAATTGTCTACAAGGAATTGTGATTTTATCAGAAAATATAGTAACAACAATATTATAATTTTATTTCCTTCTGAATATGTTACAACGTTAATTAAAATATTTAATTAAAAGCGTTATTATGTTCCCCTTTATATCTATTATGTAATACGTTAATAATTTATGTTCTCTCATTATTTTAGAAAAAGTCCTTTGTATTTTGGGTTATCAATAAACTAATATTTCCGAACAAAAGGACGATGTATTATAAAATAATAGAGGAGAGTAATAAATAAGCAAACCAAATTTATTTTCCATAACGTTACAATCATTTACTTCTTTTCTTTAATCTTATTTAAAATTCAAGCACAATCCGCAATTTTTTATTATTATTAAATTTAAAACCAATTATCTTATAACTTAAAAAATTAATTTTAAGTAAAAGTAAAAAAAAACTAAATTAATTGCAAAGAAAATTACGATTTTTAAATTTAGAAATATTTGATCGCACCTTGATCTAAAGTTAATTTAAAAAAATGTATTTTTTTTCTTTATTAATTTCTTTTCAGATTATGATGGCGTAAAGTTTTAAAACTAAAATTCCTTATAAAATATTTTGGAAGAACTACAGCTTTTAATATTTTTATGTAAGACATTAGAAGAAGCAAGTTATTTACAATGTTGCGCATTAATTAACATCAATAAATCACGAGTACACGTAAAGCGGTACTTACTACTTTTCAAGTAGATTTATGTTACTAAAAGCAAAATTTCCTACCCTCACTTTTTACTTCCTGTTAAGAACAATTCATAAATCAAAGATAATGTAATTGTAATCGGATTTGTAAAAGCTGGTTTATAATAATTCTTGATTCACTCTTAAGTAAAGCATATCAACTGCAATGCAAATAGTAAAACTAAAACAATTTAAGATGACAATAAAATATTCATGTACATAGGTATGTGTAGTAGAAGTTTTGATTATACCTATAACACACTCGGTGTCGACGTAATCAAGGGGTATCATAATAGTGACGTTCAAACCTATGCTTAGAATGTATTTTTTCCAAAATTTTTTTACAAATAAATAGTATGTTGTTTTATTAAAAGTAAAAGCAATACTTTTATGACAATTTCGCAAGTTTACCGGATGAACGAAGTGAGTCCGGTAATTACAGACGAGCTATAAAAAGTTGCTTTTACTCTTAATAAAACTTGCTATTTTTTCTTCAAACATCGTTTATACACAGAAGAAAGAAAAGTTGTTATACATTTATTATAAGGTACATTGTTAAATATCGCTCAGAGCTGCTTTTAGATCCGTGCAAACAGCAACCAGGTGTGTACAAAAAAAAAGCCTCAAAAATAGTAGGTAAAAGTTTAATACTCGAAAAAATACTTAGTAACTGTTTGAAGCCTAATTAATTGAAATGAAAGTATATTTTAGTTAAAAAAAAATTGTTAATTGGCATTCTATTGGGATACTACGTTCCCACTAAAAATGTATAGCAATAATTAACAATATTTAAAAAAACAACACCTCTTAACAGGAAAAAATTAATTTTCACTTTGTTTGACGAGATCTCCTTATATTTTGAATTGTTTTTGATACAAAGTAATATTGATAATGGCTCTGAAAAATTATTAAAACATATAATGAAAACACCTGCTTTAATTGATTGCCATGTTTATGACTTCATTACGATATGTGATAATTCGGTTAATAGTTTAATTAATTCAAATTTACTAGAAAAAGGTTATCGTAAGCAACTAATTTTATTTAATAACGTGCAATCCCGACAAATGTATTAGAATTGAATACTTTCAACGTCTCCAAAAGTCCAAAAAAAAGAACATGAAAACATTCACACAGATACTAAAACTAACAACTTACAAAGAATATGTGATTAAGTAGAATATGTTATCAAACAAAACCACAAAGTGCTTGATGGTGTTGAGATCCTGTGTGAAACACAGAAAGTTCTTGACAGTTAATCTTTAGAAATACTATTTTCTCAATAAATTCCACATCAATGAGAAAATTCGAAAACCGACATTTTAAATTAGTTAGTTAATTGTTTGTTTATTAATCTAGAGTCGTCATGAAAATGTGTTGAACACAGTATTATTTAAATCTTAATTTCTAGATTAAGTTTAAAATATAATTTTTAATTTCCTTGCTATTTTTTAATTATTTATAAAAAAAATACTATTAGTTTTGCTATGAATGTTTGTTGTTTATAATTTTTACATTTTAAGAATGAGAGTAAATTTTGGTGGTGGTTATCATCGTCTTTTATACAAAGTTAAAATATTAATAGCAAATTATCACTGAACTTTTAACTTTTATTTGAACTTAATAATATCAAGTGTTTATGTTTAAATTACTGAAATAACTTGCACATTTAACTAAATTAAACTAGCACAACTTATTGAACGGTATATGAAGAAGAATGAATTCGTAATCTAAATCATTTTTTTCATAAAAAATCTGTTTTGGTTGCTGAAAACACAAAAGCCATATTTAAAAATACAACTAAAAGAAATATCATTAAAATAAATACCCAAAGACTGGATATTGGGGATAATAGAAAAAGGCTGATTATATCTACAAACAGAACAATTTGATAAAGGCAGAAACAGACTTTAATTCTTTTCTAGTTCAAAACTAACTCGTTAACACCTTTAGTACATTGTTACAATTTTAAATTGTAGCAAATGGCAGAAAACCTAGTTTTATTCCGTTTTGGCAGATAAACCACTGATATCAGCCAAATCCAATAGTTTTCTGTTTGTGTAGGTTACGTGTAAGACCAAACTTTTAAAATCAAAGAAGATTTTCTGACATTTGTCTCCGTTTATGACGTTACTGGAGCAGGATTGGCTACCATATTATTGGAGAATTTGTTAAATTTAGAACTTGAATTAAACAAAATGAGAAGTCAAGGGTACGATGGCGCTGCCATGATGAGTGGGTAATTTAGAAGAATATAGGCTTAAATAAAAAAAAAACTATTGTTGACCCTGTATACACAATGTTTGTGTTTGTCGAATGCGTGCAGAATACCTCTTATAAGAAACTTTATGGGTGTCACCAAAGAAGTCTGTGCATTCCTTCATGTCAGCCAAAAGAACAGAAACGACGTGATGTTTACCTACTATGTCTGCATAAAAGGACGCTTTAAATCTCACAAGGAAACAATTGCACCCTTACAAAATATCCTTCCGCAAATTTGACCAAAACAGATTCCGGTTGATTAGAAGCAACTTTAAGTTTCCACTTAGAAGATTTGTCGCATACAGAGATTGTTTAAAGTGAGATTATGGTGTGAAAAAAAGGGGAGCCAGGAAAATCCTTCAAATCTTCCAAAAATAGCGATTCATTCTCTACAAACGTGTGACAAGACTGTTTTCCCTAACATATTCCTTTTAAAATTATTAGCAGTTTTACCTGTTTCTATCGCAGAGAGAAGACTGAAGACTTATCTTAGAAACAGCACACAAAACATCTGAAAGTAGACTTAACGGGCTTGTGTTAGTTTCTATCTACAAAGACATTATAGTTTCTGAAGATGAATAATAAATTCGGAAGTGTACCAAAAACCGTTAGTTTGTTTATGATCCATTAGGTCTATATAACAAGTAAAGCTGCTTTGAAAACCATGGTTACCATTGTTAGACGGTTTTTTGTTAATTCACTTCACTTAGTCATAATCAACAAGAAAAAAAAAACATTACAGCCTAGAAAAATATTATGGGATGCCAGCCATCACTGACGACTGTTGTGGTTTAACCGACTTAATAAATAGTGCTCTTTATCCATATTCGTGTGATGTCTATCTATATAGAGGGTGAGTCATACTGAACCCTTTTTGATAGGTTAGGTATCATTAGAGACACAAAATTTTTTTTGGTATATGTAAAAACAACGTTGACGACTGTTGTAGTTTAATCGACTTAATAAATGGTGCTCTTTATCCATATTCACGTGTTGTCGTGAATGAGTCAAACTATGTAACCTTTTTTGATAAGTCAGGTATCATTTGAGACAAATCAAACAACTTTTTGCATATACAACCTGTTTCATTAAGCTTGGGTATATCTCGAAAACTATTGGTTATAGAAATTTGGGAAAAAAAATTTTATTACTAAAACGGCTATGAGAAAATCCTGGACATTATTTTTAAGTTTGGAATTTCACTGCAAGGGGGCGCAATTGACAGGGCGAGACATAGAATTTAAGATTTCTCCAAAAATTTTGATATTAAGCTATGATTTCAATTACATCATTAGAAAGCCTAAATTATTCCACATAAGTTTTGTCTGAAGATCATTGGCGTACTGTCCTTAATAAGACAAGGAGAAGCCCCACAATATCTAAAAATATAAATGACTGTGTTTTCTAAATGATTTATCTGATTACAGTTAAAAAATAAAATTCCTAGAGGGAGCAGTGAGCAATAATAACAGTTTTTCAATTTTGCCACGAAAATTGAAATCATACAGTATAATTTTGATGTAATAATCGGAAAGTAGAAAAAAATTAAGTTATTGTCAAAAATGACTTATTTCAAAAATGGTTATTTTCCTATTCAGAATTTCACTATTTCACACAATTAAATTTTGAAAAACCCCACAAATAACTTCTAATAAGGTATAGATGCTGATACTGTTTTAAAAGAGTATATTAAAGAACTAGTTTCATAGAAACATTTTTATATGACGAGTACAGTTTCGAAAACGAGCCATGCAGCGATGAGTTTTGAAAGTACGGGTTGCTAAAATACTTTCTGAAACGAATTCTTTATACTATTTTTTCTATTTTGGGCTTTTCAGATTGATGTTAAAATAAAATTTCGCAAATTTTTAAATTTAGGGAATTTTGAATTATAATTGATAGGGTGGCAATACTTTCATTAAACTTTGGTTTAAATGCTATTTAAGTTTAATTAGTACACTTATCATAAGTTTAATTAAAAAAATAGGTGGAAATAAAAATAAGTAGATAAATAAATCTACTGAACATTAATTACGATTTAAATTAACGGACGCCGAACGTAATGACAGCTTTGATGTTTAATATCAAATCAGTGTTACCACCGTTCAGAATAAAAATTGTTCTGTTTCTATAAAATAACTTGTTTGAGTGCTTTTATAGCTCTGTAAGCAACCCAAAATAAAAAAAAGTTAATTAAAAACGTAATCATGAAACGAAATCTGTAGGTTTCAAGGAGATTAAGAAAGTGGAATAGGAACTGTCAACAGTTTTAATTTTGATACTAAAAAACTTCGTTTTTGATTTTTTTTGTAAGTTTGTATTACTTATTTTCCAAATTTGTGCTAATCCATCAATAATGGCTTACTAATGCCAAAGCGTACGATACGCTCGCCGTCTATTTTCAGTATTTTGAAAATTCTCCTATCGCTATCGTAGCACGTGAATATGCCGTCAGATATCCTGAACGAAGACACTATAACAAGAGGGTATTTCGACAACTAGCAGTACGTTTAAGGCAAACGGGAAGTATACGACCCATTCCAGTCCCTTCCGTCAAGGAATAGCAATAACGTGATGAACATTCTTGCATGCGTGGAAGCAAATCCAAATTTAAGCACAAGGGAAGAAATAAGTCACGTTTCGGTGTTTCAAATTTTAAAAGACTTTAAGGGGGCAAGCGATTGAAATTACTTTAATTCACTATCAACAGATGCCACTTGCATCAATTGATCCTGATTGCAAAGAGGCGGCACATGCATGCAAAAAATGCCGCTTAAATGAGGTGCTGCACTAGTGGAAAGCAATTTTGGTAACATGGAGGTTCATTCAAATAGACGAAAGCCACTTGTTCCAGAATAAATACAACGTTTTGTTTGTATTATGGTTGCAGGCCGAAATAAATAAATACAGTTTGAAAGTAAAAACTACCACGGGATTATCACAAAAACATGAAACAAGATTAATCTCGATTACGCGTTATTATTCTTTATCAGAAAAACATAAATTAAAATTAGTTATTTAGTTGCATAAAACTGAAGTAGCATGAACAATACTGTTATTGTTAACATTGACACCGTATAGGTGAACGTACGTCGCCGAAATTACCTAGTACCACAGAAAAACTAGTACTAAAATTTGTTTTCTAGTAGGTTACTACAAATTTAATTTACTTGAGGTGGCGATTTAACTAGAGAAGTGTAGTTTATTGTTCATTGGTGAAGTGAATATCCATCGTCGCATCCATAATTTGCAATTCGACTAAAAAAATTTGCAATTTAGGGCCATGACAATGTCCGAGAATGATAAGCCTCTTTTACGACATAACACACAGACAAATATTTACATCAGGTTCTAGTGAAAATTGCTTAAGTGTTTCATTACAGTTTTTCGATTCTACTAAAATCAACAAATACAAAACCGGTAATAAAAATAATATAAAGATGATACACGTACCTAAATTGAAGTATATCAATTAGAAAACTAAGGTGCTATTCATGAAATGCTAATCTAAAACAGGGAGAAAATATTATGCTTTCAACCAATGATTTCACGTGGTAAAACGGAAAGTGTTTTTGATATTTGGAGAAAATCATCTAAAAATTACAGGCACAAGCGCTATCTCTTGACAAAATTTGTTACTACGATTTACATTACTCTTATGGGCAATAATAAACGTTCATTAATAACAGTTGCATTTCCTTCTAGAATATTCTCAAAAGCCTTACGTCGCCTAGATAGCAATATCTCAAACATGTTACAAGCATCAACAAATTGAGCCACTGGTTTTGTCTCCATTACAATAAGAAATTTGTCACTCACAACGTCGACTATTTGTTTATTTTTTAAACAAATTGCAAACTTTACCCGCTTAATTATTATTAGTCATGTTAATAAAAGATTGATTTATACTTGGCTTGAATTTGAAGGTAAACCATTTCTAAGTAAAATGTGTGTCTTGCGACATCTCGTGTAAACATTGACACGTATGAATAGTATAAACTAAGAAAAATGCCAACAGTTAACTGTAACACACACATGTCGTTACAGTTAACTGTTGGCATTTTTCTTAGTTTGTAAACCATTCCGTTATACGCGATTTTAACTAACGTTACGTCTTATAGTAAAATAACATGTAAGTTTGCTTCCTTAAACTACATCCCTACCATATGGTTTTGCACCAGGTTCTGTCACAAGCTGTTTATGACAGGCGGCTCGACTATTGCTATTGGTTAAGAAAGATGTGAAACGAAAATCCTCAATTCCTGTCCTTGGTTTTATAACCCGATGAAACCACTTTTTCTAGTTGTGGTAAGGTAAATTTGCACAACATGCATTATTGGTCGCAACCCAATCCGCGTTGGATGCGCGAAGTGGATCACCAAAACAGGTACAGTGGAAACGTTTGCTGTGGTATTTTAAGGAACAGAATTATTGGACCGTTTATTTTTGACGATTATCTTAATGGTGTATCATATTTGAAGTTTTTAAAAAATAACTTGCCTATCCTTTTAGAAGATGTTCCCATTGATTTAAGGTTGTCCATGTGGTATCAACCTGACACTTTTTGCAAAGGATCCGTAATTTTTTAAATGGTAATTATCCGGATCGCTGGATTAAAAGGGGTAGTTTGTTTCCTTGGCCACCCAGATCCCCAGATTTAACTGCGCTAGATTTTTATTTGTGGGGCAAATAAAAAGCATTTTTTTATAAAACGCGGGGCGACATGATTGGGCGAATTGAAAACGTTATAAATTCGATTTCATGAGCTAAAATTGAAACAGCTGTTAACAAATGTCGTCTTTTACATAATTTGGATCGGTCCTAAGCCTAGATAAAGTGTGAAGGGAGGTATGAAATATAACATTATATCAAAACTAATTGCTACTAATCCTTGCTACAAAGCTACAAAACTAGGTAAGTTACCATTTTTTCAAATTAAGGTGTGAAAAATGTAATCTTTTAACAATAACTCTAAAACGGGCGAAGAAAAACATTACAAACAGATCTCTCAAAAAGAATGGCAAAATTGTGGGATGCAAACACTCCTGTGGGTCTTCAACAAAAATGTGTCTTAATAGCTGGATATGAACTCATTTGACGTAGAGAAGACCGGTGAAAATATTTTGTTCATTATTTTTAAGAAAGGAGAACCAACACTGAGGAAACCTTTGGTCGTGTGGAATACAATCCAGTATTTACCAAAACAGCTGCAGACGTTTAAAAAAATTAGTAGACAGCAAATGGTTGACATCCAATTTAGAAAATACAAAAATTTGTCCAGTCAGGTAATTTTTTAAAAATCTTAAAGGTAAATTAATTATTGCATTGTTTATAGAAGGTTTCAATTAATGATTGTTTCATCAAGTTGGCAATTAAATAAACCAAATTAACGATAAACAACGAATAACACAATTACAACTAGGGATAATAATTACAAAGGAACAATGAAATAACTGACAGATGATAACATTAGCATAAATTTATTCAGTATCAGTTTAAACGGCAAATTTGAATTTGGTAAATTTTTCAACACTGACCTGATGAGACAAACAGTTATAGAAACCCTGTATATGAGGTTATTGAAAAAATTAATTGAGAAGAGACCAGAGCATGTTACAAGTAATATATTATTTGTAAAGCAGTATCCAAATTAGCAGGACGAGAATTCTAAAAGATAACAAACGAAATTTAAAAATGGAGGACTACATCAGCTAAAGAGATAGGTCTTAATGTCAAGGAAGCAAAAATTACCAACTACTCGGTTCGAGCAACTGCTGTAACGACATTGGCGAAAAACATTGTGCAAGAAGAACATTTAAGCAAAATAATTGGTCACAGTAATGTACATTCAACTGCTAAATTGAATACATCATAAAAATATTGATGAGGAAAAAAGCAACCGATGTCTCTACTTTGATTGCCAATCAATTCTTTCTTATCATAATTGTCAAAATTATTATAACAACTAGATACGTAAATTGATTAAACAAATAAAAAATTTAACAGAAAAAAGGTAAAAAAATATTGTTATTGAAAATATTTTCCCCACTCCAAACACAATGAATGCTTTATTCTTTCCGGAATTATTTTTCTATCCAGGCTCATAGCGGTAAGCAAAAAATATTTGCGGAATATTCTATGAGAGTATTCTATGTCTTTATGGTGCTATTGACAAATGCAAAGTTCTTATTGGATTCTGAATGCAAAATGCAATTATCACTTATTATAATACGACGAGTGGTCAGAATTTTTGTCAGTCAGATTACGAGTAGCTATTGTAACGACAATCGCCATAAGTGCTTTAGCATGAATGTCAATTGTCCAAAAGCGACAGCTACAAGTCAATCTGACTGACAAAAATTACCAAAAGATTCAGACTACGAGTTGTATTTAGTAAGACAATCTAAAGAATTTCTATTTAATTCGTAGATTGAATGCTAAGAACAAGTAAAAATCAGAAGCAAGTGATTACAAACAAGCAGCTTTTCTTGTCAGTATAATCAGCATTTAATTGGTTTTGACTTATAGCATTATCATTGGTGAGTTATTTATGAGTTGGATTGTCAATTAAAAACTTTAAAACAGAAACTTTTTCGTTAAATCTGAAAAAATTTTGCACAAAACAAAATTAGAAAAATAACAATAGTTATTTGTCCAAGAAGTGAGGAAAGCTTTCCTCATGTGTTAGACACAAAACTTTTTCCACGACATTCCCCAAAAAAACAACCTAATGTAATTAGTAATATTGTAAACGTAACTTATTGTTACAGAATTTCGTCAGATATTCGTACGTAAAAGCAAAAGTTGATAATAGGTAAGTCCCAATAGTCTCGCTACTGTATTCTGTAGTATCGGCGTGGTCTCAATCTGTCATAGAGCAGCCGCGTAATTCGAATCAATAAATGTAGGGTAGCAATTTTTAAGAGTCGAAATATAAGATATTAAATTAAACAAACCTGGTTGAATACTAAATTAATTTGTTTAACTAAGTAGGTACTAGGCGCATATAGTTCTAATAACACATTCCTCGCTAGTGAGGAAAAACCAATTTTCCTCACTATTTGTAGAGAAGAAACGTCTGTTTTCTAAGTATGTCGTGGAAAAATTATTTTATGGGAACACATTAATTTTCTTACCTTGTTTAAATTAAATGCATTGAAAATGAATATACGTCAATCAGAAGCAGAATTGATGAATAAGTTAACGACTTACCGTTTGAATAAATGGAAGTGTGAATTTGGTACTTACCTAAAACAAAGAAAAAATATTAAAGTTGCAGAAATAATGATGTTCATTAATATTAGTATTATTTTGATAATTATTGATTATTCTGTGAAACTGTAAATATTAAGTATAAAACGATTGAAATTCATATAACCTTTACATTGTCAATAAAAATTAAAATATATGTATTAAGATTTAGCTATTTCTTAAATGACGTACTAATATACAGAATGTTAGGTAAACGTCTTAACAAATTTTATATACATAAAATTCGGGAATCAAATTTCTCTGAAATTTTTGAATAAGATTCCGAAATAAACGGTAATAATATCCCCAAAGTTTGAGAACTGCAGTTTTTTGTTTTAGTTTGCAGAGCACCAAAATGTGTAACGCAAATAGTGTCCACTTTGAGCACTTACTTTAATTTTGTAATTTGATTTAAGTCTCTTCCAGTTACTTAAGTGTTTTTAATTTTTTGTATGTTAAAATATTTTTTTAAATAAACTTCAATTATCAAACAAGTAAACTCTATGATTACCATGAAACAATCAAATTGTTACTTTTTGTTTCCAATTTATTTATTTATTTATTGGCATGGTACATTTTAAATATTGTACTATGATGTAAGTGTTATGTATGGTGCCCTATAAGATCAGTATAATGGTGTGACAAAACCGTGTGCAATTGTGGATTGGTTCGTCTTGGAAAAGCATTTGCTTCAAGGTTTAGGAAAAACCACTAAAACCTAAATCCTTACCCACCTTAGTATTCATATGCAATAATATTAATTAAATGTGTAATCATTATGAAAGGTAAATAAGAACATAAAATATAACAACACAGCCATTGAATGACGACATATAATGGATCGGTCAAAGCGCCAGTCACGGCAACGACAAAAAAATAGTAGGTTAAAGAAATAGCAAACAAAATAGTGAAAAACAGATAATCAGAGCAAAGAATACAAAATATTGCTTAACTTCAGATGTACTTCAGATTAGTAAGCCATAATACAGCTTCGTTTTCTTTCTGGATTTTATTCGAGAGCAGTAGGTTTAATAGTTCCACTAATTATACGCATAGTACAATTCAACTGGGCATCAATTTTTTCGTATGATAACTATTCAACCAGACAGGAACACAATATTCTGCTGTAGAATCAACTAATGCCAATGCAACTGTACGAAGTGTCTTTGCATCTGCTCCCCAAGTTGTTTCAGTTGATTTTTAAATGATATTATTTCTTGTTTTCATTTTTTGTTTGACTTTTTCTAAATCATATTTGTAAATTAAAAACGTATCTAAAGTTACTCCCAGATAAACTGGGTTAAAATTATGGTTTACATTTGTATTATTAAATATGACATTGTAAAGAAGGAAGATCAGAAATACAGGGTGGGGCAGTTTATACGCGTCGGTCGATATACGGAATACTATTAAATATTTTGAAAACCTGTTTTATCTGATTTATATAGGACTTTAAAGACAACTTTTTAAAATTATTTTGAGATATACAGAGTGTACATATCAAAGTTGTGTTTTTTTAATGGAACATGCTGTTTTTTATGACGTTTTTGAATTCTACAGTCAAGATAAATTGTTTCTATGTTTCCTAAACCTAAAATCAACTGTTTATGAGATATCTACTTTTTTTCGAAATAATAAGGTAAATTTTAAATTTTGCCCCTGCTTCAGATATTAACATTGTCTACTCAAAATTGTATTAGGCCGTTAACAGAAGGAACAGACAACAAGGCAGATTAACGTGTATTTCGATTAATTATACAAGATAATAAACAGTGGTTTTCAAACTTTAGCATCATAATAAGTCGTATAACTTTTATATTTTAAATAAAACACCATGTATCTAATGGCCTAATCTGACATAAAATTTAATGGTTTTCCAAAAGTATAAGAGTTCTCTATACCTATCTTTGGTAGTTTTTGAGATAAGAATTTTTATTTCGAACATTACGCAGTATTACATGTTCAATTTTTTAATCCTAGTCACATGGTTAAGACTGAAAAAAATGAAATTTAATCTACAATTGGGTTAATATTGTAACAATTGTTAAGGGTGTTTTTTTCAGAGTTAATAAAAATGAAAGTTTACCCTTTGCAAGAAAGATATGACATGTGGTAATTGGAGAATGCCAAGAAAATTGTTTACTGGCTTTTCTAGAATCTACGCTCGAAAATTTTCCGACCGAGATTATCCAGACCGGCGTTGTTTTCAAAGAATGTTACACATTTTCTGCAGAACAGGTGCTGGCATCGGTAGTGAAAAATCCGCTCAGAAGTCAGCACAGCGTCAGTCAGGAATTGGGAATTAGCAAGAAAAGTATTTCCGGAATTATTAGAAAAAACAAATTTTATCACTACCGAATCCAACTTCATGAAGAACTCCATGACGGAGATTCTGTTTTTAAACTAGAATTTTGTTTGTGGGTACTGGAGAGACTTGGGAAAGATCCGCAGTTTTTTGATTACATTCTATTTACAGACAAATCCCATTTTCATAAAAGTGGACTTGTCAACGGACATAATTTTCATTATTATAGTGATACCAACCCGCATATGATATCTCGATCATCAACGCAGATGGTCTGTTAACGTGTGGGGTGATTTTAGGTTTGTATATAATTGGTTCTTACTTTATTGACAGCCCTTTAAATAGACGCAAGTTTAGAAGATTTTTACGGAAAATTTGCCCGAGTTATTAAAAAATCTAACCCTAAATATCCGCCAAAGAATGTGGTTTCAGCTAGACGGGGCACCTGTACATTTTGATGCTGGTGTGCGCTCTTTTTTAAATGCACGGTTCCCAAATAATTGGATAGGAAGAGGAGGTACGCAGAACTGGCCAGCAAGGTCGCCGGATATGACCTATTTAGATTTCTTTCTATGGGGGTACATTCAAAATATTGTTTATGATACCCCACCAACCACTTCAGAAAGTATGAAAGACAAAATTAGAGCCGCATTTCATAGTATAACACGAAATATGTTATCAAATGTTAGGAACTCGTTTAAAAAACGTTTACGATAATTTATTGAAAGCGACAGGCATCATTTTGAGCATTTACTTTAATGTTAATTACTTTCAATATTCATCACATATGCTTGTTGACTTTTTTTAAATTCGAGATCTGTTATAATTGTATTAAATTTTTGGAAAACATGTTTGTTAAATATTATTTCTTAAATTGTTCATTGGCATCACATAAACATGAATTTAGCTACCAAATGCAAGAAAAATGCTAAAATAAGATTTACAAGACCCATCTTCACTAAAATATGTAGTATTATGGCCGGTGTGATTAAAAATTTTAACAACAAAAATTTAAATGTTTATAACTTAAAACTATTAGAGATAGGTGTTTGAATGTATCATTGTTAATTTTATTGATGTTCGTAAGTTTTGGAAATTTGAGAATGTACTGTCCCCGGCAGGAGGAGTGTTGCCATGTTTTGTTTTTGAAAAAAAGCTGTCAGATAGTAACTGTCAATAACAACGTCCTGTATGTGGAGAGAAAATAATAAAATATATATTTTTTGAAGTCTTGGGAATTAATTGTGAGTTGGTTTTTTTCTAATTACTATTCCTATGAACTATTTGGTGCCGAAACCCGAGAACATTATGTGCGTGTTGTTATAATCTCGGACAGATTTACAAATTTCAAAATGATTACATCAGGCTTAGATGAATTGTGTAAAAAACAGTATTCGTTGGGTGGTTTAATCCAACGAACCGTAACAAACTTGATAAAAAAGAGAAAAATCCATCAATCGCTGAGATTGATACAAGAGTCGACAAATGGACTCGTACTGGAAGAATTTTTTTGAACGACATTTCATTATACTGGAAAATGTAGGTGCTGCCCAGCACGCATACACTACAGGCGATTATTTCGCAACCATTGAAGACGCATATCTAAGTGAGAAGACAGAACTAATGCTTTTGCAAGAACAAACAGGAAATGTTTTATTGTTAAACACAAGTGGTTGTCTGTTAATACAGTCAATTGTACAAACTTGAAGGCTCAACTTCCACGTCTAGCCAAGCCAAGCTTTAGTGGGGACCAGCTAAGGTGGGAACCCTTTTGTGACTTATTCAAAAGTCTAGTAGCGGACAATCCCGGTATTTCAAATGTGAACAAACTTCAATATTTAAAACTGTCTTTAGTGGGCGAGGCGGCTTCATTAATTCAGAACATAGAGGTTACTGATACGAATTAGACTGACGCATGGAAATTAGTAGATGACAGATACGATGATAAAGGAAGTCTCCTCTTTTGTCATTTGAACAACATTATCCGAATCAAACCAGCTGTAGACGAGACTGCAGCTGAATTAAAGAGGATTTACGATGCTGTTAAGGATTCCAGAAGGGCTCTGGAAAATCGTCCAGTGGCACATTGGGACGACTGGTTTGTGCATTTGACCATCGTTCCCTTGAACCCGTCCACTAAGAAGGCTTGGGAGATTAGTAGGACGACAACTAATCTTGGCACTTTCAAGAAAGTAGAGGATTTTATGGTGTCACGTATCCGAGCGTTAGAGTCTGTCCCAACGATCCCAGAAGTCAGCGTGAAAACAATTAAGTCAAAGGTTCCTTATAAATACGAGCGTCCTCGTGTTCAAGCGAACATCACGCAAGCTAAGAAGACTTGCTTTTATGCAAGGAAGATCATATCCTGTACAACTGTACAAAGTTCCTTGGTTCAACAATGCCGGAGAGACGAGAAATCATCAGAAAGTTTGAACTGTGTTGTAATTGTTTTGGAAGACATACGGTAAAATCATGCACCAACATGAATAGAAGTAAGACGTGCAACGAAATGCACCACACTTTGCTTCATCAAGAGGAAACTGAATTAAAGGAAATTTCTGCAACCCCTTGTATAACAAAGATGGTGAGTTCGGCTAAGGCTTGGCCGAATGTTTTATTGGCTACTGTGCGTGTTAGTTTAGTTTCATCCAACGGAAAGTCCATTGAAGTAAGGGCTTTACTTGATTGTGGGGCAGAAGCTAACTTTTTGTCTGAATATATTGTACAGCATCTTTCAATACGTCACCGTCCTGCTGGAGTTACAGTAGATGGTATTGGAGGCAGCCGTCCGTCTCAACCAAAACACATTGTACGTGTGGAATTACAATCAGTTTGTAAGGGCTTAGACACATGCTTATCATTGAAAGCACTGGTTTTAAAGAACGTTTTAAGTGCTCGCAAGTCGGTACGTCTACCGTTTGCCCAATGGAATCACTTAGAAAACCTACAGTTAGCAGATCCAGACTATGCTTCTGGCAGAGGGCCAGATATGATTTTGGGAGTTACTGTATATACAGATGTGATAAGATCAGGCTTTGTACAAGGTTCTCCAGGAACTCCAATTGCGCAAGAGACCTCCTTGGGATGGGTCATTCTCGGGCAAGTTGCTGAACCAGCAAGAATATTGGCCATGTTTGAACACGGAATTCAAGCCTGAACAAGAATTGCGTCCTGTTAAGGCAGTCTCTGTCACGATTAGTGAGTTTTGAGGGCTCATCAAGTGTTATTCGTCTTTTTCAAAACTTCAGCGAGTGACAGCGCTGTGTCATCGTTTCGTAAGTAACTTAAAATGTTCCAAGGAAAATCAAACAGTGGATCCTCTGTCCGTTCAAGAACTGAATTGGAGCAGAAATTTCTGGGTACGTTATACTCAGACTCAGTACTTTCCATCCGAACTAGTCAGTCTAACTGATAGTAAAAAGGAGTTGAAGAAGGGACGTCTACGACGACTTAAAGGTTTTGTGGAAGCGGATGGTATGATCCGCCTAGGCGAGCGGCTTCAAAGTTCGAGCATGACTTATGGTGAACGTCATCCGATCGTTTTGCCAGGTGAATATATTCTGGCTCATCTACTGATCCAGCAAGCACACATCAAAACCTTACACGGCGGGGTGCAGTTGACTCTGAGTCATCTTCACCGTTCATACTGGATACTGGGCGCCAGAAACGTTGTCAAACGTTACCTGTTTTAATGTTTTAAGTTTCAAGCAAAACCCGAATCGCCGCTAATGGAACCTTTTCCATCGGTGCGTTGTACAGCGTCAAGTAGACCATTTCTGCATTCCGGGGTCAATTACTGTGGACCCATCGACATGACAATGAGCAAAGGTCGGGGCCGGCGGCCTTTCAAGGGATATATTGCATTGTTTGTGTGCATGACGACCAAGGTCATCCAACTTGAAACTGTGAGTGACCTCACAAATGCAAGTTTTATTGCTGCCTTTCAACGGTTCGTATCGAGACGGGGTCTTGCTCAGTCACTTTACAGTGACAACGCCACAAACTTCCGAGGAGCTGATACCCCATTGGACGGTATGTTCAATGCAGCTCAAACTGAAGAAATGAAGACTTTTCTTGCTAATAATCATGTTAACTGAGTGTTTATTCCTCCGAGAGCTCTCCACTTCGGTGGTCTGTGGGAAGCAGGAGTGAAGAGTATGAAACATCATCTTCGTCGGGTCATAGGAGAAACACTTCTCACCTACGAAGAACTAGCTACGGTTCTGGCGCAGATTGAGGCTTGCCTGAACTCGCGTCCGATTACCCCCATGAGCAGTGAACCGGACGACCCCAACGCATTAACGCCAGGCCACTTCTTAGTGGGACATGCTTTGACGACTGTTCCTGACGCATCGTTATTGAACGTGAAAACCAACTTGCTCATACGTTGGAAGCTCTTAACTCGGATGTACCAGGACTTCTGGAAGAGATGGCGTCGAGGCTATCTACATCAACTTCAGCAGCGTTCGAAGTGGAACAGTAAAAAAGCACCTATGTGCGTGAACGATTTAGTGCTGGTAGTGAAAGACAATGTCCCACCTAGCAAATGGAAATTTGGAAGAATTGTTACGGTTTATCCAGGACTTTATGGAGGTGTTCGAGTTTGCAATATCAAGACGCTCAGTGGTGTCGCCACACGTCTGGTAATAAAATTCGCTCGGTTGCCGAACGTTTCGTCGGAGTGACGAGGCGGACGGAATGTTTGAATGTATCATTGTTAATTTTACTGATGTTCGTAAGTTTTGGAAATTTGAGAATGTGCTGTGCGCGGCAGGAGGAGTGTTGCCATGTTTTGTTGTTTTTCAAAAAAAAAAGGCTGTCAGATAGTAACTGTCAATAACAACGTTATGTATGTGGAGAGAAAATAATGAAATATATATTTTTTGAAGTTTTGGGAATTAATTGTGAGTTGGTTTTTTCCTAATTACTATTCCTATGAACTATTAATTAAACAATAGGTATAAAGATAGATGCTTTTTGGAAGATAATTAAATTTTATGTCAAATTAGACCATCAATCAGATACAGAGTGTGCCATTTAAAATACAAAATTTATCTGACTTAATATGATGCCAAAGGTTTAGGACCACTGATTATTAACTTGTATAATTTACCTAAATATTTCGAAAAAAGTGAATATCTCATAAACAGTTAATTTGCGTTATAGGAAACACAATACCAACTTATCTTGACTGTAGAATTCAAAAATGTCATAAAAAACACTATATTCCGTTTAAAAAAACATAACTTTGATATATACACCATTTATATGCACACTCTCAAAATAATTTAAAAAAGTAGTCTTTAAAGTCCTCTATAAATCAGATAAAACAGGTTTTTAAAATGTTTTCAACAAAAAAAATAGTTTTGAAACAAGGAATATACTCAAAATGTTTTTCTGAAAGATTGTCAGAACATTTTTCTAACACCTTGTATACAGACCCATCTCATTTACGGTATTATTAAATTATAAATATTGTATTTTTCTATATTGTTTAAGATGCATGATTCGTGCACATAGTGCGTCCAATTAAAATAATTTTACTTGATTAAATAAAAACAAACAATAACTAAAAGTATAATACTTCACAAATAATGCCCATGTATTGTATTACATTTTTGAAATTAATAAAAGAATGCAATTCAAAAATTGTAAAAATTTATAACGTGTACCATTTAAAAAAATACCATAGTAAAATTTAGATCTTTATTCAGCTTTTTTAGCTACATATAATTCATTAACATTGAATTCACAAAAAAACAAAAACATCAAAATATCACAATTCAGTTAATAATATATGTTGAAACAATGGCTTTTTAAATTTATCACAGGTTTTAATCTCTGACGGTAGCCTATTAAATTTACTTAGACTTTTATTTGATATTGAGTTGTGCACAAAATTTTTTTTTACCTCGAGCAGCAACAGAATATAATAATAGGGAAGAGGAGTGAGTCAATATATAATGAATAACTCTCTTTTATGCAATTCTAACTTTTATTACAATTTTAATTTTAATACATGGTCATTTTCACCGATGTTATAAGAAAATAAACTGAGATTAATGACGTGTTGATATTTGTTTTTACTACCATTGAATACTAGTATGTTAACGAAAAAACTCTCCTTCAATACATTTTATTTTTATTTCATTATTATATTCAGGCAATAATCTGAATCTAGAATGCATCTAATGCTTTACTTTGGAATTCCCTGTCATTGACAATTCTTATTTTCTTTCTCCATTGTGCATTTTGTGAAAGAGACCCTCGGCCATTGGTCATCTCTATAATTTCTATCTTTTGATAGTTTCCTTCTAAACATTTCTTCAGGTCGTTCCTTTCGCTTTACTTATATCTCCCAGAATGCCATTAACATATATTACGTAACCGTCATCATTCCTTAAGTATTTTTGTGATTGTGCGAATGATTTAATATTTTGCAACACTATCAATACTTGCTCTTAAAATTAGTTAAAAAATGGTGTCTAGTAATAACTATAATAAACAAATGGTTTGCAATAATTGTCTTTAACCATTTCTTACATCTTACAAATCGAATCAATAAAACACTATTATCCAATAATCCTCAAAACAGCTACAAACAAATATGCAAATTTTATGCAAAAGGTAAAATTATGTAAAGATCTATAAGACAAAACCTCATTAATAATTCAATATTATTAACTTAAGACTTTTGCCGTTTACAGTGAAGCTTATCGTGGCACTTTATAATCCATTATCGGCTTTGATGGCAATCAAAAAGGTTTAAGTTAAAAACGCAAAATTGTGTTATTACAAAGTATTTGAATTAATAAATCAATATTACCACTTACTCAACCTTAATACTTTTGAAAATTAACATTTACTGTAAGCAATTTACAGTATATTACTTTTAGATGATGTTTTGTTTTAGTTAAACAGCACTTAACCTTCCATAATGACAAGGAATAAAACAAAAACATTATAATGCTACGAAAAAATCTCTCATATTACTAATACATCAAAGTGATTAATAAATTGAGTTATAAATATTGAATAAATACATTATTCACTTATACTTATGTATTTATACAGCCGTACTTGCTATAGTGGGCCGTATGATAAACTTTCAAACATTTGCATACAACGATTTTCAGACAAGAGAAGTATTGTGCCTAAGTTAAAAAATGTACAACACATTGCGCTTTAATTTAGTTCCAAAGTGTAGGAATGATCTTTCCTACCACGATAGAGGTTATTTAATTTTTAACCGACCAACATAGTATATGAATCAAATATAAAGATTGTAAATTATTTAAGATTCTGCTAAAGATTAAAGAAATTTATGTCATATAACACCACAAGATGGTCATCTTCTATTCATTCCATAACAAACACGGGAATATTCTCGCCCGGTGTTACAGAATCTAGCTATTCTGTAATTAAAAATTAATTACTATTCTAGATTATAAACGTTATTGGACTGTTGCATACAGTACAAAAATGTCTTAAAATGACTGTGAACAAATTCAAGATTGATTACAATTGTAGATTAATGTCGATTTGTTATTATTAAAATTTGCTTTGCTACAAATTACGACAGATTTTTTTATTTATACTTTCATGTTGTAGTTGATTGAAGATAAAACGCCAATATGTATGTATAGTTGCCTATACTAAAATCAATTTTGTTTACATTAATGTAAGTCATAAATGCGCAGTCGATGGAAGAATATTGTTTGTTAAGTTTTGTTTCATAAATTAACATTAAATTTTCTTTGAATATTAAAATCTACTTAATAAGAACTAACCAAACAAAACCTCACTTAATTTTCTTACGTCAAAATTAAAACTGTTAATTATTTAGTTATACACTAAAATTTTTAAAATCCCTAAAACAGTACGGAAAGAGCTTCTATTTCCGTATCATGTACAATACGGAAACAATGCTAGAGAAATTGCGAAATAGAAAAATTTGTCTCTGATAGAGGTATGTGGAATAAACGGTTGAAAAGAAAGTAGAACGCTAATAGTTTTTGTGAAAAATGGTGATTTGAAGAAAAAGGAACTGTTTGAACTGTAGTTGTAGGTTTTCTATAAATGTCAAAATTAATAGAATTATTTGAATCGATACAAATATACGTATCTAGAAAAGAAAGAAAATTGTTTTGAGAAATTTCTAAAGTAAAATTAATTCTGTGATGTAAATTATTTAAGTAATTTAGAAAAACATGAATTTCTGATGTAGAACCTTCGAAAATGCAAAGAATGTCATCAACGTATCTAATCCAGAATAAAATATGTTTATTAAAAATAGAATTTAATTTACTAACTTCCAAAATAATTTCGAAACTTAAGAAACATTTTTAATAAAAATATTTTATTCTGGAATAGATACGTTTATGACATTATTTGCATTTTCAAGGTTCTACATCAGAAATTCATGTTTTTCTAAATGACTTAAATAATTTACATCTTAGCATTAATTTTACTTTAGAAATTTTTCAAACAATTGTCTTCCTTTTCTAGATACGTATATTTGTATCAATTCAAATAATTCTATTAATTTTGACATTTATAGAAAACCTACAATTACAGTTCAAACAATTCCTTTTATCCCTCTATCAGAAACAAATTTTAAAAAAGAATTAGACACAATTTTTATATTGCTCATTTAAACCAATTTCCATTCAAAATTATTTTAAACATTTTTAATAAATTTAATTATAAACATAATATACTACCTCCTCCATTGTCTTCACAACCCTGTTAATAATAGTTTGCCTACATCTTCTTTTGTGTTTTGAAGTTTTCTATTTTTTGCTCTGTACCTTTCCATTCCTTCCTTCATCCAGCTTTTCTTCATACTCCATTTTGCCTTACGTGTTCTTTTTTCTTCCCATTCTCCTTCCTTTAATACTATTTTTAAACGTTTTTTCTCTTCTCTTTCCCCTATTCTTAGTTTTTTGACCCTCTCTAAACTCGTTTTGTTCACTGTCACATAATCAATCAAATACTTCCTCCCTTTCACTTATGTAATACAGTAAATTTCTTTTATAAGTATTACATTAATAGTCCAATGTATACTTTTAAAAGAAACAAGACAATGCATTAGCACTGCCTACCAGATTTTGTCGAAATCAGACATAAGAACAATTCAAATAATAAAATATTTTTTAAGTAAGATTAAAATTGTGCTAACATTTTATACATACAATCAAAAATTGTACGTAATAAATAAATAAAGTAGTACTTTCAACAACTTTGTGTCATAAATATTCTTTAAAACTAAAAGTTAAACTGTTTTAAATGTATTAAACACTTGCAATAGTCATTAGCAAAAGTAAATTAAAACAAAATTTGAAGCTACCTTAAAAATAATAGTATGTTCTGAATAGTTTTTAAGCAAGAAATTGGTCTGTCCTGATATTTTATCAAAAATAAATCCCGCACATTCCTTAAACTACTACCGCCTTAATGCCACAGAACCATTTAAATTTTTTCTTACGTTGTATACATTTTTCAAGAAATAAAGTAGTAATTTTACCAAAGACTTTACTTTAATTAAGCTTATGCCAAAGAATACTAAAATTTCCCAATTTGACACGTCAACGTCAATTGTTTTTGTTTTGGGCTTATTATAGTGGTAGGCTATGTCAATGCATTAACTCGTTTTTTTTTTAATGTATACATAGGACAATCTAATGTAGTGTATACTTATAAAAAAAATTCACTGTATACTCCCTTAGTCCTCCCACCTATACGTTTCCATTTAAAATTGTCCATCTCGTTCAGTCACACTTTCATTTAGTTTTCTTCCTTGTCCATTTACTATCTTATCTTCTTCGCTTACCAGCATATCCACCCTACCCCTGTTCTAGCATTGAAAACCTCTCCTATTATTATCTTTTCTCCTTCTTTTTAGTAAATCTCTTCTGACAAAATTTAATTTAATCTCTTCCAATCTTTCTCTTTCAACCATGTTTCTACTGACCTTACCTTCTGTGTATTCCCAAAACCTTTTTCCTTTATTTTTTATTCCTGTTTCATTCCAAAATAAAAATTAGCTTACTGCCTTTTTTCTTTATTTTCATCTTTACACCCTACTGTTTCTTCTTTTTTCCCTCTCCCACTACTTGTTTTTAATATTTTTAATCACTTTCTAAACTTTTCCTCCCTACCTTTTCATCTTCTCTCTTCTCCATCAACCCACATTTTAATGTATCCTACCTTTACTCTCCTTCCCTTTTTTTCTACTTTTTTTGCTTCTGCCCTTTGTTTGCTTGTATTTATCTTTCCATCCTTGTCAACACTATGAATATTCTAGTTTCCATCAGTTTTCTTTTATTTTTTAATATGTTTATTTTTCTCTGAAATCTTTTACTTTTGTTAGTACTATTCTTTCTGTATCTCTGTCGCTTCCTCTATTTTGTTCTCCATTTCCATGTTATTCTTCAAGATCTTGTCCACATGCTTCTTTATCTTCTCTTTCCCTGCATTCACTTCTAGTCCTTTTATCACTAAATTGTTTCTTTTTTTCATCATAGCCGTTCTCTTTTCTAGACTGCTATTTTTTTCTTCAATTTTTTAAATGTTTCTTCCCATTTCTCGTTCATCTTTACCCTTATTTCAGTATTGTTTATTTCTGTCCCTGTTTTATTAACCTTTTGTTTCTTTTAATATTTCCGTACATAAATCTCTTTTTATTTACTGATTTTTTAGTAAAATACGCTTCGAATACTTATTATTATCACATTAATTTGTTTTTCCGTTGACCGTGCATTTATGACTTACATTAACGGAAGCAAAATTGTTGATTAATGGCCCCTATTAATAAACGATTTTCTATTAATGAACGATTTTAGTATAGGCAACTAAGCATACATGTGTAATACCTAAAGTTGCCATTTTATCTGTCAATCAATTACAATATGAAAATTTAATTAAAAAATAAAGCAAAACAAATTTTAATAATAACAAATCAAGATTAATTTACAGTTGTAATAAATCTTTAATTTGTTCACACAAACTTGGAGACATTTTTATATTGTACACAACATTCCGATGATAACACTTAATAACATTTAAGGGTGTTCAGCTCATCTATTTTACAATCTATTGTTTCACACAGTTCTACAATAGTGTTTACTCATTGTTCAAAAGTTAAATTCTTCAAGCAGGGCCCGATAAACATTTCGACTCCTAAAAATATCTTTTGGGGGCGTAGGAAACCACTTTAAGAAAATATTTATTTATAAACTCTACATGCGCATGTTGTGTGAAATAACATTAAAATGAAATCAAGCTTCATCGTTAACGAATCTTAAGCTGGAACACATGCAGGATAATTAATCCTGTCTCAATAAGTTGGTGGACCACTTGTACACAACAGTGATATGAATGAATATCTTTGTTTGGTATAATGTGATAAGTCATTATCAAAAGTTCGTCTTGTTTACAGGCAACGTACAGATGTATTTTGGCTTGTTGTATCATTTATCAAACATTGTCAACCATTTATGGTTCGGTCTTTGTACGTGCATCATTATTTTGAATAAACACCAATCCGTTCTCACAAAAGAGATTTATACACTTTGTTTTGCTGTGATGAAAACTATTGTATTTTGACGCAACAATTGGTATTCAGTATCTCAATTCTCCACTTAGTGACCTTAATTAAAATACTGTTGTCAAATAGCCATACAAAAGACGAAAAGGAAAAGAATGATCAAACACAAAGCTCACAAAAAAGTAGAAACAATAAAAGTAGATTATGTTACACAATTAAAAAATTGTGGTGAGTTCACAAAACGGTACTTTCTAAAGGTGCGTTCACAATAGCATATCTTTTCTAAAATTATTCAATAATAATTTTATTAAAATTACATAGTACGGTCAAAGGAAAAGTTGTGTAACTAACTCTTTAATTAAACGGCGATTAACAATCTCAAACATTAACGCGCTCGCTTCGCTCACGCGTTAAAATATCTCGATTCTTAATTGCCCTTATTAATACACTCGTTTGTTAAATAACTATTAATTTATCTATCTAACATAATATACTGTGATGTTTTAAGAGGCTAAACTGCCTTTCAATGTGTCCCAAGTTGGTGAAACCATAAAATGCTACATTATTTTGATGATAAGACTGATTGTTTGAAGCTAGCTAATAGAATATTTTTATAATTGTTGTATGAACTTTAATTTATTAATTGCATTTATGCACAAAATTTTTTTTTTATTATCAGATTAACTTACTTGCCTTATTAAAACGATTCTACATAAAAATTTTTAATTTTTCAGGGTTTTAAAAAAATCAATAATATACCAACCTTCAATGAAACTCAAATTAAAGTTAGAAAAAAAATTATGTTGATTTTTTAACTTAAATTATTTTTGACAATGATTAAAAAATAAGCAATTTATAAAAAATAATCAAATTAAATTAACCAACGCGCGCTTCTGTCAAATAAATTGACAGATGTTACGCAGCTATCGTTGAACCCAAATCCAACGCGCAAGACTTAATTTAGTTGGAGCGTAATTGATTATGGTGCAAATTCTAACATTCAACCAAACAAATTACAATTTTTCAAACAACGAAGAAACAAGATAAAACAACAACGCTTTACAAGTACAATACGAATTTCTGATCTTCTAAATTTTTTAGCTGTGAGTGTCATTCCAGGTGAGTTTTATTACAATTCCTTTCTTTCCCGATGCTGTTTATGATTCTTTTAGTTAACCCAATTCTATGTCTTAAAATGTTCTACAATGAAGTTCTGCGGACCGTAAACGTGTTCAAATATTGATGCCCAATTTTTTTCACATTCTTCTTCTGTTTTTCGGTACTCCTATTTATAAGCTAGCCAAAGGGCACTAAGATTTTAAATTTGGAAATAAATAAATAACTTTCCCCACGATCATCAGTGGAATATAGTAATACTGAAATCATTTTTAATAATAGAAAAAAAAAATTCTCACCCTTGATATAGAATATTTAGTATAAAACACTTGTTTTTATGGGTTTTGCATGTATTTTTATTCAATAACAAGTATCAGAATGAATATTCTGTAATTATGCTCAACGAAATAATTAGACAGCCATAATTTTCTCAAATAGATTTAAAACATTGAAATTATCTTTAAAACAACTATAGCCAGACTGAAAATATAACTGTATTGTTATATTGTGTTGGAATTGTACCAAAAAAAATTTTAATTTAACATAGTAAATGCCTATGTCAACTTTTTCTTAGGACACTCTGTATATGTAAATGTAATTAACAATGAATCACACAATCTTTTAAGAAAACATATTTACGAACCTAGATAACCAAATATTTGTATAAAAACTTTTAATTAAAACTTCTTTGTGGGGGATTTTATTTTCGCTTTAATAAAATAGTTAAATCCTCTATTTAAACAAAAACTGCACTTTGAGTTATTCTACACTAATGAACTCTTCACGTTATAATTTCAAATCCTGACCTAGAAAACGTTTAAAATTTGGTGCGAATAATAATTCCGAGCATAAAAAAAATGTAATTATGTTTTAATCTGAGTTAAAACTAACCACTCCTTTTGTTATTAACAAAAATTTTTCCTTTTATGTTACAAAAGCTATTGACAAAGGAATAATAGATTTAGAGAGGCTCGGGTTGCTTTGAAGTGTAAATCGAAACAGTTGATTGATTTCTAGTATTGATGAGCGTAGAATAAACAAAAGACAATTTAGTGAAATTACGTGTAAATTTAAAATTTAGACAGAAAACAACAAATTCACAGGGATTTTGAGATTTGAAAACAAATGTTCTATGAAATTACTCCTCTAGAATATATTGAGTTTATTCATTAATAGGATAATGAAGCAGTTTGCTGCTCGCATTGTCATAATAATGCTGCAGGCGATAGCCGAGTTCAGTAAGACGATGAGAACAGCAAACTGCTTCATTACGCTCAAAATGCATACAAAATATTACGTGGTCTTCAAAATTACAAAGAAAAACGGAATAAAGTTAATCAGTAAGATTCACAAATTATCAAAATTAGTAATTGTTAGAACTGTGGAATTATGCCAACAAGTACCAGACATTCTAAAATAAATTGTTTTTGTGTGTAGAAGTATGTAATTAAGTGTATTTTACCTGAAAATAAAAGAACATGGTTTTACTGGAGAAATTAAAGAACCAAAATTAAGAAAGAAATATGAGAATATGTTTGTATGGAATGGTGTAAAAGTAAGAGGTCTACACAATACATACTTACTTTTTTGAAATGTGCAAAAAGAACAAATCTTTGTCGTTGTGGATTTCCTACACTATGTGAAAATTGATAGTAACAAATAGATATAAGCAAAAATTTTTGAAGCGACAAGGCCATCAAGAAATCAAAAGTATCTTAAAAAGCGACATTAACAAATATACCAAAGACATTATTTAATGATTAAGATAAATTATTCATTTTCGTTATTTTAATGTTTTAATTCATAATAATCCTAGGTTGCTGTAATCATCGGAATCGCCAGAGCTTGTAGATCTCAAGAGTTCTTTAAAAAAAAAGAAGAAGAAAAAAATGTTAAGACAACAAAATTTCTTAGGATTATTTCAAAAGTACTTTGCATTTCAGTCTCCACATACTAAGCCCAATCGTTACTTTGTTTTCTACTAAAATAGAAAGCTCTTCTCGCAACTCATAAATAGAAATACTTTTCAAGAGATTCTATCAAAAGTGGAAGCGTATTTAAAACCTTCCGAACGGTAAAGCTGATCCCTTACATTATTTACGACGAAGTTCGGCTATGTTACTTACAGATTGGGATAAAGATATTATATACTTAAAACCACAGGTTGGTGATCTGGTACAATTGCAGATAAACATACAGGGTGGCCATTTAGTGCGAGGAAGGTGTATATCTCGGAACATGTTGGGGTTAGAAAAAACTTTTGCAATAAAAGTTGTGCAAATCAATGAGCTGCACATTTTCAAATTATTTTTGTTTATACAGGATGTTCCATAAAAGTGCGACATACCAATGCTATGTTTTATTAAATGGAACTACCAATTTTTTATTACAAATTTAGATTCCTTGGAAAATTCTAATGTAATTTTATGCATTATACATACAGTCTAAAATAGAGGGTTTTCGCATTATTTTACTTTTTCCGAAAAAATTAACGAAAAAATTAAATAACTCAGTTATCTTGGAATTTATCCAATTGTGATTTCGAGCTTTAATATGCATTACATGTGCTAACTAAAGCTAGTTCTTCACTTTTGAAACCCTGCTAAGTTTTGAGTAATCAATTATTTAAATTGAACTCCCTAAACTCATGGATAACTTGATTTTTTCAAATGGCACTACCTAATTTTTTTTGTGCCGTTGAACGTAGAATTTCATAAGCATTCTAATGATAAAATTGTAGGTATCTAGCTCTTACGGATTTTGCGGATGTTTGAGTAAGAGTTAGATACCTACAATCTTATCATTATAAAGCTTATGAGATTCCACGTTCAACGGCACATAAAAAGTAGATAGTTCCATTTAAAAAAATCAAGATATTTATAAATTTAGCGACCTCAATTTAAACAACTGATTACTCAAAACCAAGCGAGGCTGGAAAGGTGAACTACCAGCTGTAGTTAGCACATGTATAATGCATAAAGTCACATTAAAATTACCCAAGGAATCCAAATTTATAATAAAAAATGGGTGGTTGCATTTAAAAAAAATTAACTTTGGTATGTCGCTCTTTTATGGAACACCGTGTATAAACGAAAATAATTTTAAAATGTGCAGCTCATTGATTTACACAACTTTTATAGCAAAAGTTTTCTTCTAACCCTAATATTTTCCGAGATATCCACTTTCCTCGCAATAATGGGCTACCCTGTATAAAGTATAGTGTTTAGAACAAGTTGAAGATGCCCAATAGTTTGAATTTTCTGTTTTTACTTTTTTGTCTGTCCTTCACCAAAACCCGTTACTCCTTTAGTTTAATTTGCTTTAGGCCCGCCTCTATACAGTCCCACCACGTTTTCCTTGGTTTGCCCTTCTTATTTCTTCCTTCCGGTTCTTGATTAAAGATTAATTTTGTTAATTATCTCTATTACTAATTCTAGAAATGTGACCGAGTATTCTTAGCCTGTTTCATTGCACCATCACTTTTATGTTGGGTTCTTGCAATAATTTAGCATTTGTTCTTCTTCTCCAGCTTCCCTCTATATATTGACTCTACCGAATATTCTTCTTAATATTCCCCTCTCTCACATTTCTAACTTTTTTTACATTATATAATTTAGTTTTAGATCTTTACGGTTTAACGCTCCCGCACTTGCAAAACCTGCACAAATTCATTTTGTAATGTTTTTGTTAGTTTCAGTGTATACTTTCGCTTCTTATCTGTTACAATTTTCCAGAATTATGTAATTTGTTTTAGTTTCGTCCATTTGTAATGCTAATGCCGAGGTTTGATTTTTTAGATTTTTGAAGAAGTCCTTTAGTTTCTCTTGGGTTCTAGCAATATATTGTTTTTTTTTATTTGCTTGTAGTTTAATGTTGAAAAGCGTTGTTGAGAGTAGACTCAAGTGTGGGTCACCAGTTTTAACTCAATATTACTTACATATTTGTTTAGTTTTTGACCTTTATTAAATCTCCTGTTATCTTTAGCTTCTTCTTTGCTTTCAAAATTTCATTTTATCGGACTTTGTCATATGCATTTTTGAAATCAATAAAAATGTATGTACGTTTATACTTTTTTCTCTACATTTGTCATGTATTTGGTTATCACAAAACTATGGTTTGATACTGATTTACCTTTTTTAAAACCTGCTTGGTATTGTCCTATCATACCTTCTACCTTCAATTGAATTTTTGAAATTTCAATTGTGTCATCTTCAAAAATGTATTGATGGTGTTGTGTGCCAAATAGTACACCTATATGCCCTTTTTAATGGAAGTTAAAAAACAAACTTGTCAGTTCCTTGGTTTAAGGCCACGTTTCCCAATCCAGTGTTGTTGCGAAACGTTGTCTTAAAGCAATAAACTAACAAGTTTTTTTTCTTCACATCTATTAAAAAGAGCCCAGATGTGTACTATCTGGCACACAACACCATTTAATTTTTTTATTTATTAACCCTAGGTTAGTCGCGTACCTTTTGTAGCGCGTTTGATCGCGTGGGTGACATACGTCAACCACTACTGTTTTCGCTCATTGTGACTTTATATTGATCCCAGTACAAAAGTGAAAGAACTCAAAAAGAAATCAAAGAACTGTATTGAACAAGTGTTGAACAATGCTGTTTTTAATAACTAAATATAATTAAATTAAACTAAACTATTAAATGTTTCATTCATTTTTCACAGCATGTTACACACACGTCCATTAGATGATCGCTACATGCCCACCGATTACAACTACTACACCATTTCCTTGTTGTTTTATCGCGTGTTCTACCACAATAAAAGCAGCGACCTCTAGAACCTTAACGTTTTGGAGGTGCCGATTCTTCAGCTTCTTTTCCTAACAATAGATTAGCTCGTCTGCGGATCTCTCTAGGAATCTGTGATATTTGAGATCTTCTTTGGATTTGCGGTTTAATCATTTCCCATGCAGCGTTCTAATAAAATCTGTCCTTTTTATTTTCAAGTTTTGTTCGGATTTGTTGGCGTTATATATGCAAAATGCATTTATCGCCGAAACATTTAGCAAATTGTAAAAGACAACCATTGGCCATCTTCTAGTATTACGTGCAACATTGTTTTTTTGGCATAATTGATCGACCAAATCTACACCGATTTTTGTGTGATTGTAAAAAGTTATTATTTCTGGCTTTCTTTGTGGCCCAGTTTCTACATCTAAAGCATCATCATGATGCATAGATGAAATAACTAGAACAGCCTTTTTCTTCTTAGGACAGTATGATACTAAAGTATAGTTTTCGTGAAAACCAAATAATGAAGAATTCTCTTCTCTATCTTTCTGTGGTAAAAACTCAGCGGGTATTTCCCTTTGTTTTCTTGAGCGTACCAACATATGTCAACTTTTTATTGAGCAGTAATTCTTTGACCAGAGGTATACTACTAAACCAGTTATCTCCAGTGATGTTTCAGTAAGTGCCTTCAACTGGTTCTACCATTCTACTGACGACATCATGGGGACTATTACTAATTTTGTATGGTCCATCTGGCTGCGTGCCTACATATGTTTCCAATTTCATTGTGTATGCTGTTTTAGCATCAACCAAAGCAAACGTTTTTATACCATATTTACTCGGTTTGCTGGGTATATATTGCCGGAAACTACAGCGACCCCTAAAAGCGAGTAATTGTTCATCAATTGTAATATATTCGTATGGACAAAATATTTTTCAAAGTTATTGTTCACAATTTCAAAACATCCCTTATTGCAGCAAATTTATCTATTTCTCTGCGATGTTTTCTGTCTCGGATATTATCGAATCTTACACACCTCAATAAAAACGAAAACGATGTTCGCTCATAGTTATATAACACGACTCCATTCCATTACCTTTAGAATTGTCCCATAACTGATGCAAATTCTTTCGAGAACATCTAAAACTGCCTATGAGGTACAATAAACCAACTAAGGCTCTTATTTCGGTTATATCCGTATATCTGGCATCTCGGTCCCTTGTAAAATTTTTACTAATTTCATCGATAAAAATATTTGTGGAAGTTACGATGACCGACAGAACTGTATTATCAATAAACAGATCAAATGTTTCTATTTCCGATTTACATTTTCGAGCTTGATGTCTGGGTCCAGGCTTATTTTCGACAATGTTATGTAATCGAGTTCTCGCATTTTTAGGTGGTCTAGTTTTTCGCCATTTAGTTTCTTTATCCTTCCCTAAAAATACATTGCGGTACCCTCATCTTTTTGAACACTAGTTTCAACATCACTTCCAGATGCTTCTTGAGAGTCAGATTCATGATTGCTTTCAATTGTTACATTTTCTTCGTCTTCGTCGCTTTCGTCTATATCACATCCCATTTGTTCCTCCTCACTATTCTCTTCGTTGAACCACTGCAGCCATACAGCAGGGTCTTTGCTGTATTCATTTCTTTTCTTTTCTTTGCATCTGACATGATACCTAAACGCTAAATATTATTACTAGCTGATATAAAAGAAAGTTTTGTGTGTTTACCATAAAAGCTATTCCCTTTGGACACGCCCTTATATTTAAATTTTAAATCAGTTAATTATGAATTGCAGATAGAAAATATGCACATAAACACTTCGCTCTTACAAACACATAAAATGAACGTTTACACTAACAATAAAAGTTACAACCTTTTCGAACGTTTGCTACAAAAACAGTAACGCAACTACTCGCGTGGGTGACCGTCGTCAACCACGACACTTTTACGACTGCTACTTGCTTTTGTGCAGTGTGAATCATGTTGTAGCTATGCAGACGCTTACGGTATGATGTAATTAAAAGGTACTAAAACCAAATTAGCTTAAACTTAATACAATAATAATAATTGCCAGTTACAAGTATATGGTTGACACCTGTCCCCCATGCGACCAACCGAGGGTTAAGTGAGCTAGAATTTTATATGGATTTAGGAGGGATATAAGTCTGTGATTTTTTGCACACTGCGCATTACTTTTTTTGTAAATGGGAAAAATTAGTGCTTCATGCCATTCCTAATCCATTTCTTTCTTTTCTCATATTTCTAATATGAGCCTATGGATTCTGTTTAGTACGGCTTAGTCTGAATAGTATTATTATATTATGATTTTTCATCTTTTTGAGCACTTTCATAAAATCTTCAAAGTTTAGGGCTATTACTCTGTTTTCTGTGTTAGGTTCTCTTTCTTCTTGTGTATTAATTTCTGCATTTTGATCCCCACTAGTTTTTTAAAACTTCCTACCCATATTTTTAACATTTCACTTTCCTCTGAATGTAATTTTTCTGTTTCATCACTCAGGAATGTTGATTGTATGTAGCCTTTTTTTCTATTCTTATTTTAATATTTTTTCTCTATACATTGTCTTAATATTCATTATATTCTTTTTTTCGCTTCTCTTTTCTTTGTTCTACACATGCCATTCGTTTTATTCCTTAGCCTCATATATTTTTCTTTTGGTTTTTCTGATTGTATATCTAACATCTGATTTCTTTTCATTTTGCTTTCTTCTACCACTTTCTTGCACTCTTCATCGAATGACTCATTCTTTTTGGTATTAACTTGTTTACATAAGTTTTTGTTTGCGCTTTTTTCAGTAATTTCCATTCTTCTTCTATACTAACACCTTTTTCGTAATTGGTTATTGCGGTTTTGGTATTTTCTACATATTCCTGACTTATTGTTTCACTTTATAACATGTTAACATCTTATTTTTTTACTTTTAAATTAGTGCGAGCCATTATCCGCGCTTCGATCTTACCTTAAAAACGCTTTAAAAACGTAATTTACTTACTACTAGATGTGTATTTGGTTTTGTGTTTTTTGGTTTAAGTTTATGCTTGTAATTTTATAGATTTTCTTTCGTTGTCGCGTCGTACTTTTACCACCATATCTCTTGTTACAGCAAAATCGACTAACAGTTGACCATTTCTACGCGTTGTCTCGTGAAGGTTTTCATTTTGAAACGTCGATATGAATAAGCAATAACACCAGCAACATCCGTTTTTTCGAATGACCACATTGAAGAACCAAACAGCAAGAAAATTACAGAACTTCCTGTGGCTGAAAATTTAACAATGCGGATGATGTCCAATAACATGGAGCTTATCTACGTCGACAGAATCAAATAGTTTCAGAAAAATTGAATTTACCCTCCATTCAAATTACCAATTGTATAATTATTCTCTAAAGTCTGTCCAGAAACGAAGCGAAGTAATAAATCAACATGTTTAACAGATTCCAATGGCGTACCGATGTATTGATACTTTTTCGAACAGAGTTTAGTTTGTTCTTGCTATATTTTATTATACCTTAAATTTTCAAACTCTATAAAATGGTTTCTAACAAACGATGTGTTTTATAATTACAATGATATGTTTAAAATTACTTTCAATAAAACACAATAAAACGCAATCGTAATTTTTTTTGTCAGCAAAACCCATGTACACGCCTATGATCTTTAGTTTAGACCTCAATTATTACTTCGCTTCATTTCTGGAGAGACAGATCGTAAAAATTATACCAATGCTCTAGAGATGCAAAGGTAAAATTATATAATAGGTCTAAATTTGCTTAGCAACACTTAAAAAAATAGGAAATATTTTTTAAAAACAATCAACTCTATATAAAGAATGCTATGGAAAGTTTAGATTTTTGTTGCAATTTCTGCATCTTTACTACTGTCTCAGTGTTACGTGACCAACTAAGTTTTGTAGTTATTGTTAATGTTTGCATATGAAATAAAGTTACTATATTAACACTAAAATGCAAGTTAGTTATAATACGAGTCAATAAATTTTATTACTACCCATTCAATAAATTATCACATATTTATAATTAATAAATTAATTGAGGAAAATTTACGACAAACGAAACCGTATAAATGACTAAAGTGGGCAATGAAAATGTAATAAACATTCTCAATTGTGTAACACGGTGGAAAGCAATTTGAATCGTTTTTGTGTTTCATTATAGTTTCTAAAGCAATTTTATAGATCGGATTGTATAATTTAAATTACAAATCACGGTGCAATGTATTCTTCATAACACTCACAATTACACAGATTTGGTAAAGTTTTATTCGGAAGTACCAGAACCAGAAAGTTTTTAATTTTATTCTTAATTTTTAACGTTAAGAGTTCTTTAAATGCTAGTTATTCAAATTAATAAACGATAGCATGTTAGACGAATAATGAGAACGAAAAAACCGATTCAGCTGAAAACTTGTAACTTTATGCAAATAAATATGTTCTTCTTACTGAAAATAATTTCATAACAGTGTCACTTTCGGTTCTACCGAAAGTTAATACCAACTTTGTTATTTTAAATACAATACATCAATTTTTATTTTATTATTATTATTTTTATTAGTACCAGTACAAGTTTCCAGCTGAATCCATTTTTCGTTCTCATTATTTATCTAACATGCTATTGTCGAGACACACCCTCTATATATTTGCTTATATTTCTTTCTAAATTACAATATATTAAAATATAAATCGTAGTTTACCGGTGACTAGAGTGTTAAAACACCTGCGCAGAAACGCATTTTTAACTAGATAGAGATGCAGTAATGATTAGAAAATGACACAAATATTACTACTTAGTGTCTTCCGATGTTGACTTTACTCTAAATGTGTTATTTTTCGTCAGTCGTCACGACTAATGATGATTTCATACTTTTACGTACAGTTGGTAGTCCAGTTTACAGTCTACCAGCGTTTTTATGCGATTACAATTTTATTCGGTCTATAAAATTTTTTTAAAATTAGTTTTGTTAGAATCAAAAATTGTTAAGATCCAATAAACATTATGAATTTTAATTGTAATTGTTGTAACTGTTATTACTGAACTTTAACAAATTGATAATCGTAGCAGCTATTTTTCAATTTTTTTATGGAAACGTCATATTGTTTTTAATGTTTTAGTTTGTTCATGAAACAAAATTTAGTTAAATTAAAAAATGGTGTTCTTAAAGGTAAAATATTTGCTGAGGTTTTTTTAAAAACGTAGTAACTCTGATATTAAATACTGGAGTAGTAAGTAAGAGTGTTGTAATAGAAAACTGGTCAAAGCAAACCGTGGAATTAAATTAATTTCATTATTTTTACTGTGTACACAAAAGTACGGCCAAATAACGCGTGATGGCGTTCATTAGAAAAATAAAAACGTGATATAAATATAACCTAAAAATTGATAAAAATAAAGGTTTGTATATGCTGACTACATTATTTAAAAAATTACCAAATGTCAAATAACCATAAATCAATTCTAGTCAATTCCATTCCATTTTGCTATTTGAACGTGTTACGCTATCAGAAAGCGGCACTGGATGTCGCAACTTATTAGTAATAAATTATATATTATGCATAAATTTTAAGTGCCCGATAATTGATCTTAGAAATTTACGTTTTAGGATATCTATTCAAATACAATTCTGCAGCATATTTCCTGAGAAGTAGATTGCTACAATATTTTAACAACGTTTATTGACTTTTGGTTTATGGAATACTTGCTTATGGCGCTCTTGTTTTTTTCAAAACCAAACGCGTTTTCATTTGTGTATGAATAAACAAAACATTAGAGGGGGCTTCATGAGCAGCTCCTATACCCAGAACGTACGACGGCAGAGAGTACAGTCTCTAAAATTGGTATTATTGGTATATAACCATTTGAAAAGAACTATATATCAATTACCGTCCAGATGATCGGTGAAAATTATTTTCCCAGACAAAAAAGAAATGGAGTGATCCAAGAACATAGCGCCACGGCTCATAAACCAGTTTCATCTATTACTCTTCGACTGATACATCTTTTTGAGATACAATCTCCAGAGTCCAGTACTTTTATTAGTCTAACCTTATTCGATTAAAAAAGAAGAGAAAAAAATACTTGTCATATGCCAATATTAATACATTAGTATTGGCATATGACAAGTACTTTTCTCAATGTAGATCTGATAGTGATGAAAAATAAGATCGCTTGTAAAATAAGTATTTTTAACAAATTCTTTAACCAACAATATTAACCATTTTTGTGTTAGTTTTATGTATACACATTTAAATGTGTCTTTTGGTGAGATATGAAAACGAGAATAAGACATAAAGTAAATAAATTGCAATAAAATTATTATAAAACTTGTTCCGTTTCTAGCGCGCCTATAATTTTAATACGGCCATATTTGTGACCCATGATAACCTGTAGCCGATTTCAACATTGAGTTATTTTGTTAAGTAACAATAACAAAACGTGACTTTAGAGGCAATTATTTAGACCCAATACCTTAAACTAGTTAAATGGGTACTAATGAAGTTATAATTGGTATATATGAAACTATGTAGTCGGTAATACTTATTGTTGGTATTTGATAGAATTTTGCAGTGGCGGCTACACACACAATACCCCTTTTATTAACGAATACTGGATCGTAATGTAGCTTAGTAACAAATTCGTTAGTATTGCCGAATACACTACTACACAATTACAAAACTTTATGGTAATTTTATAGACTAATATTTACAATTTTCTTACTACATCAAATAATAAAAAAATTTATTTTTGATTGCAAAAATTGGGTAGCTTTACCTAAAATTAACATTTAAAGTTGCAAACTACTTGAAGTATTGTAGTGGCGACTTTATGTGCTAATTGTAACAGCTTTTTCCCGTTTAAAATCTTAACAGAAAGTCAGTATCATAACTCCGCGGTACAAAATAAGACCCTTTACGATTCAACAACGTTGGAAAATATTGCAAACTTACGTCCAAAATGAGTGCTGTGTAGCCCAAACGTACGTTTGTTGAAAAGAAGTTTTGGCCAAAATGAATATGTAAATAAAGCTGTATGTAAGTTTGTGGAAAAAGTTCGTGACAACACTTATGGTCCTCATTCCCGTACGGTGCGCATAGAGGAAAAATGTATCTCAACTGCTCAACATGCTATCCGGCTTTTCTTTACCGAAATTGAAGACATGGGTTTGGACAACCTCTGATCATGTAGGATGCGCGCAATGCCACACATACCATGCCACAATCAATATTTTGCGCTCCAAATTCGTGTTTCAACCGTTTTGGCAATGTCAATTGGCCGCCTCGGAGCTGCGATTTGACCCTGTTGGATTTTTTTTGTAGGGAACTGTAAAAGACCGAGTTATGCTAACAATTCGGAAACGATTCAAGCACTTCAGGCCAATATCATCCGAGCAATCAGTGCGCTACAGTCCGAAACCATCAACAAGGTCTTAAAAATTGGGTGACAAATTGTGCTACTGCGAATGTTTGTTTTTACTAATAAAGCCATAATACAAGGAAAAAAATTAATTTTGTCCATTTTATTGCATTTTAAAAAAGAAATTAAAATAAAAAAATATTAAATCCTCGGTGTACCTATATCAATCATCGAAATACCCTGGCAGGGCTGTAGGACAATATTCGAATTAATATTGCTGCATACACGCAGACGTGTTAGGCAAAATTAACTTCCAATTGTGATTATCCAAATATATTTACGGATCCAATTTCAAAATATCACTTTTCAAACCTACTACAAAGAAAATCTTTCAAATTCTTGTTGCTTTTGCAAAAACATTTAAACACGCAACTACAGAATTTTCCAAATTTTGGATCGTTTCAGATAATTTGGATGACAACAGATAAGATTTTAGCATCAAAAACTACAAAAATTAAAAACTTTAAAACGATACGATACTCTTAATAGCTCCAAAATTATTTAGCCTATAATTGACATGATTTGACCAAGTCTTCACTGTCGATATCTTATCAATACATTTGATGATGATAATCAAACGGTTGGTTTCTTACAGAATTGATTAACTTTATTCAAAATTAGCTGTTGCACGAAAATCTACATTCACGTGGTTAAAAAGAAAACGAATCGAAAACGTTAAAATAGGCGTTTTCTATGCTAAATTCAAATTTTTTTTTCTTTGTCGTGTTGTCATCTTTTAACCACAGATTGTTTTGACCTGTTTTATTTAAATATACCGCATATTAGCATTTCTAATAAATTTTATAATAGTAATATAAATGTTTCGTAGGCTTAATAGGTGTAAAACATTATAAGGAAATTCTACTTTTTCTGTGATTAGTTCGTCCATAAATATATCTCGTTCATTGTTATATTTGTTACATTTAAACAGTAAATGATTAATATCTCCTGTTGATGTGTTATCGCAATCGCATGTTTGGCTTTTTCTTATACCTATTTTGTATAGATGAGCTGGAAACCTTCCATGGTTTAACCTGAACCTAGTAATATATACAGCAAAAAATCTAGAAATGTGTGAACCTGTTAAAATATTATTTTCTGTGGGCAAGGTAGAATTTAACGGTGCGTAGCAGGCTACCCTTACTGCTAGTGATGTAGCTTTTCCACTTTTCTTGCCACTCACGGAGAGCCTAAGTTCTTAAGGTATGATAAAGGTCTGTATAGGGTAAATAATTGTCTAGTATGGCAAGAGATGTCGCTTCCTTAGCCATTATATCAACTGTATTATTATCCTTGATTTCCGCGTGGGCTTTGACCCAAATATAAACAATTTGGCCACCTCTTTGGTTTATTTGGTATTCATACGACATAATATCACAAATTAATTTATTATGTAATTGTTTCAAAGAAAATTTGCTTAACGACATCAATACAGATTTGGAGTTTGATAAAATTTGGGTACTAGTAAAGTAGTTATTTATTTGAATCCATTGCAAAGCTTTTTTAATTGCATACGCTTCAGCTGTATACAGGGTTATTCACGGTATACGACACGGAATATTACAGCCAAACTATTCAATAAAATTAGAAAAATATATCTGGGACGAATAGAGACCTATCGGAAGAATATTTTAAAATTATTTTCGAAATATACAGGTGTTCCAAAATACACAGAACGTATCAAAATTGTGTTTTTTCTTATGGAATGTCCTGTATATTATTACATTTTTAGTTTCTACGAAAAAAATAAATAAGGATTTTATAGAGGTTTACCTTACTTAAACCTAAAGGTTTTTGAGATATTTTGTATTTTATAAAAAAGTCGTTACAATTTTGCCGATTCATATCTCAGCAACTAGTCTCTTTCTCCAAACTAAATTTGCACTAAAGTCTATCAATTGATCAGATTTTATGTGGAACTTGTGAAAAATCCATTATCATATACATGATGTTTACAAAATAAGATTAAATAATGACATGTTTTGAACCGCAATAACTTGATTAATTTAAATGGAACACCCTGTATATTATATCAACAACAAATGTAAAATGTAATTACCTATCAAACAATACTATAGTGTTTTATTGCTAAATGTTCAGGTTGTCATGAAAAATGCAAATTTTCATAATGAAGACTGATTTGTAACAAATTTTAATATTTATCAAGTAAGCTATACAACTTTGACAAGTGAATATTATGTTAAAGTTAATGCAAATATCAAACTCTCCTCATTACCAGTATACTTGGTTGGATATTTACGTGCACTAAATCTCAGTTTAATATTTTTTGTAATTTCTGGGATATCTCAAAAAAACTTCAAATCAATTATTTTCTAAACACCCTATATTTCAATTACGAAGCATTTTTGTATTTTTTTGGATCATGGAATCTTCAGTTTTCGTTTGTCGGTGATTTCAAAATACATATTGTATTGTGTTGGAATGTGTCGGAAAAAAAAAGATTTAGGTTAATTAAATACCAACGTCGACTTTTTCGTGAAACTCGGGGTATGTAAAATGCCAATAATTTAAAAAAAAATAACCAGATAAACATAGTCAATAGTAAGTTTGAATTTTTTCCAAAGTTATACACGTAAACAATATTACACTAACAATAATTTTCTTACTTGAAGTTAATGATTATGAAATACCAGCCCTTTCTGTTAATACAATTACAACAATGCAAAATTATTATTAAATAGTAATTATAAAAACTATTCCGATTTAATTTAAATTTATCTGCAAAGACCTTCACAATAGATATATTAATCCATCTAGAATAAGTTTAAAGTAATATATTCCAAAAAATCGTGTAAATTAAATTCATTAAATTTAATTATACATGTCTGACATTATTTATCCGGGTATACATGGTAAGAAAGTAATACCACAGTATTACTGCAACTCTTGGTATATATAAATATTTAAAATTCATCGTGCATCTGAAACACAATCAAGAATGCAAAGTTTTGGAAATTCATAAATATTTTGTGTACATTATCTTATGCAACGTATCTAAGAAACTATTGGAAACTTGAATACCATGGTAAAATTAAAAAAAGGTTTAACAATTTAACTACCTTGTACGTGGTATTTAACCAATTTAGAAACTTTTTGTAAAATTGTTTAGAGCTTTTCAGTTATTTTCATTCATTATTTTTTTTAAACAATGTCTTTAATTATCTAATTTTTTACAATTTTTATTAATTACAGTTACCGACAGTTACGTATTTGATGTAATTCAAAAGTTTTGTCGTTTGATGTTCATGTTTATTTTTATGATATTTAATTTCATTAGTAAAATGGGTTAAATTAATCACATATCAAAATTTTTAATGTTGAAATACGCATTAGAAAATTAATTTGCAATACATCATTACAAAAAAAATTAATTTTTGCGTGGTTTAATGTTTACATGTTCTATTTTTTTTGGTAATACTAATTCTGTTGTTGTATTTGACAATAAATGTCCGACTGCTACTTCAAAAATTTGTAAGAATGTGGTTTTTCTTGATGGAACATTGGACGTTATGTCAAATCCTGTCAGAATAAAAAACTGAAAATTTGTAATTAAGGGTTTTGGGTATTGATCTACCAAATAAAAATATGTATGACTTTCTGCAATTTTCGGTTATACGTCATCTTCGTTATTTTAAATAGAACATATGTTTGACTTTTGAACTGCTGACTTAGTTTTACATAAGTTTTAATAACAAATTGCTATATATAACTGCAATGGTTTTTAAGATAATAAATATTTTATAAAAAATATTGAGGTTTTACTGTAACTTAGAAACTCTGGTAATTCAGTAATAAATAGTAATTCTTAGATTTTTACCGCAAAATTTTGTTACGCTAAGATAGTTCTATAAGATTTTAATATTTTTATACAAAGCGAAAGAAAATTGACGGTAAATTTGGGAAATTAAAATTGGCAATAACTTTTTTTTTTTTAAATAGCAACCACCTTTTTTTCTCACCCTGTAGAATTCTATAGTCAATTTAGTCAATTTCCTAACAAATCCCTATACTAAAGTTTAACGTTTTCTGAAATTTTTGAAATTTATTGATCATCATCTTAAGTTAAGGTCTACATTTTAGGCACTCTGGCACTTACAGATACATTCTATTTTGATTTCAAATGCATTTGCATGTGTCACTAAACTGAATTGAGCTCTAATGCGATTAATTTCGTAAATTTACTTTACTGTTTTATTATTTCTATATTAATTGCAGTTTAACGTTATTAGTCATCTCATTTAATATAAATCACGTAACGTCATCTTGATTCCAAAATTTTTTTCCGAGTTTTATTAAATATTTTAAACATAAAATGTAATGTTCTAGTCAATTTAATATAATCCCTATTTTGATAATTTTTATTTTGATTACACCAACTCGCCTGTACGTTAATTCCAGAACACTTACGCGTACCAATTAATCAATAGGTGTCACGCTTCAATAAGTCTCAATATAAATGTACTGCTCCACCCACACTTTTTTGTCCAAAAACCTTCAGGTCAAATTGCAAGATTAATACGCTTTAAATATTAGATATGGTAAGATAAAATTTGTAGAAGCTCAGCTCAGTGGTAGCAAATTTTAATTACATTTTAAAAGTTTATTAATGTTGGGAAACTAGTTTTTAATTGAATGTAATAAAAAAAATATTTAATTACATATACAGAAACTAAAAGTATCTACCTACATTTAAAACTAACGGCGAATATTTGCATAAAAATAAATATATAGGTATGAGTTTAAGTAAGATCATATGTTTGAATGAATGAATCCAAAACAAAATTTTAAATTAATTAAAAATTTATATACAACTTGTATACAAGAAAAATCATATTTCGAAAATAAGTCAAACAAACAAAATTAATGAATTAAAAAAAATTTGCTAATTGTTATTAATTTGATATTTCAATTTTAAAGTAAGAAACCTATTAAATCAATTCTGATGACTACACAATTTATATTTGTGGGGTATAGTTGATAGAAATATTATCAAGCTTAAGATTGATGCGTAAATCGTAACAAATATTGAATGCATCGTATTATGCATGTGTATTAATGGTTAAAATACAAAAATAGCGTATAATGAGCTAAATTTATTAGACATCTTTAAATTGTATAGAAATATGAATTAAAAAAAAATAATTAACTTGGAACGATTATGCACAATTTAGTTGAGGAAAAGTGTGGTGCCATTCATCAGTATCAGACACTAGTAAAGAAAAAAAAAGTTCACGACTCTTTAGACAGTATAGTTTCTTTATCGTGCTAAACAGTAGTGGTCATATTTTAATACAAAAATCTTAAAGGATGAGGGATTTTCAAAAAAAATAGAAAGAGCCCATGCCTAAAGAGAATTAACTACGTTTGCGCATTTAACTTTGTTTCATGAGATAAAAGATAAAAGATATTTTTTGAAAAGATGCGTATATTCACTCACTGTTCCTTTATCAATTTTATTTAGTAAATCCTTAAGCACTGGAGTTTTTCCTACGTGCTGGAAATACTTTTATATAAACCCGTTACATAAGAGTGGTACAAGAGAAGACATATCTAATTATAGAGAAATTACGGTTCAGTCAACTATACCTAAGATTCTGGACCAGTTAGTTTCAAAAGGTTTAATGTGCAAATGCAAACGAGTGATATGTGAGGAACAGCATGGATTTCTTAAAGGTAGATCTAGTATCACAAATTTGATGACATTTCAAATATACTTGCTGGAAGCTATGGAAAAGGGTTATCAAGTTGATGCTGTTTATACCGATTTCACAAAAGCCTTTGATCGGGTTAATCATTATGTTCTATTAAAGAAACTAGAAAGTCTAGGATTTAGTTACCTTGTTAATAAATGGTTAAGTAGTTTATTGTGTGAACGTATACAACATGTAAAAATTGGCAATTATTTATCCAAAGCTATGCATGTGACGTCTGGTGTTCCCCAGGGATCCCATTGTGGTTCAATTTTATTTTTGCTCTTTATTAATGATTTAAGTAAAGTTATCAAACATTCTTCTTTTCTAATTTTTGCTGATGATTTCAAACTTTGATCGAGTTCAACTGCAAAATGATCTTAATAACTTATGGGAATGGTGTTGTTCAAATTATCTTGAACTCAATATTAAAAGTGTAGTATTTCGTTTAGGAGAAAAAATAATTGAACCTAAATACTACCTTCATGGTTATGAGCTTCGTTCAGTATGTGAAATAAATGATCTAGGAGTTATATTTGATAATCGATTAACGTTTCTTCCTCATATTAATGATATCACAGCTAAAGCATTTAGGACACTAGGTTTTATTTATCGATTTTCTAAACCTTTTAGTATTGTTACTCTTAAAACTTTGTATATATCGTTGGTTAGAAGTCAACTTAAATATGCTTCTCAGATATAGTGTCCTAAATACAACAGTAATAGTTGCTTGCTCGAGAAGGTCCAAAATAAATTTTCATTAATGATTTCTTTTAAACTCGATATTCCTCGTATAGAGTATAGTCATTCTCAACTGATATCATTAGTCAAATTGTACTCGCTTCATAATCGGAGAATATTTTTAGATTTGTGCTTCGGATACAAATTGATAAATAGGCTAACTGATAGTAGATTCTTACTGTCAAAAATAAATTTTAATTTCTGTTTCTTTAAGCATAGTCGTGTTCCTTCTAGACTGCTATTTAGATCTGACTTTTATTCAAGAAACTATGGTGCTCATAATTGCATATTCTAACAAATTGGCGTTCGACCCTAATTTTGATCTTTTTGCAATTGTTTATTTAGTTTTAAAAGAATTTATTACGTATTAATTTATCTATTTGTTCTAGTGTGTAAGCTACTTATTTCAACCATAATGTTCTTTATCAATTCGTTGAAGAATTTATTTTAGTTTTGGTATTACTCATTTAATTAATTACCTAGTTTAATTTGTGTGTTTGTTATATTATCTTTTATTTTGTATTTGGAAAAGGTGTATACCGTAAATATATAAATAAATAAATAAAAAGTGGCAAAATGTAGGTAACTGAAAATGATCATTTTATGTGCAGCAAATATAAGCTTTTAACGCGACGGATAATCTCCATTGCGGTCTATAATCACGTGTTTAACTGAGTGATTGTTTTTGCAAAACTGTTATGGTTTGCTACGAAAAAATTTCGTTGAAAAAGAGCAAACTCAGCATAGACAGCATTGTATAAAAATCAAGCGAGGAATATTTTGTGCAAAACTTGTTAAAATGGGTTAAAAAATTGATAAAATAAAAACAGCGCTAAAGTGCCATTCCGGGTTTCCAATGATTTGCACAAATGTAGATACACATAATCCTTCAAACTGCTACGTCTGTGTAAACTTCATCTCGGGCATGAACAGAAGAAAAAAACGTAAGAAGGTTATATAGCCGTCATGTCAGCACAAACACCATTGCTCGTACTATGGCAACCGAGCCAACTGTGACCACATCATTCACATATCTTAATTCAACATACGAAACATCTAAAGTTTTAAAATGTATTCTTCCAATCTCATAAGAAATTGTGGATTTAATTGATGCGAAATTGAAAAACGGAACAACTTGTATCTGTATTGAAAGCAGGAAATAATTAAGATGATCTGATACCGCCGCCGCCATGCGTCTCTCCAGATTCTTTGTCGTCGGTTTTGTTAATTTTCTAATTACAATAATATTCTTAGATTAATGCAAGAATGGGCATAATTTATAATCTTTGGAAATAGCACTTATTCATTGATTAATCGAAAAATGGTTTGGAGGTCGTTTCGGTTTATTATACAAACACGATATTGGGTGCAGTTAGATACAATCTAAAGTGATTGCTCTGTTGTGTGGTCTGAAAACGTGTGCTCTCCGTTTGTGCCCACAGACAATATTATATTGTCACTGCTACTCATAAATCTGGGTGACGTTATAAATTTGCTAAGAAGCTAAATTGAGATAGACCAGCATACCAATATTTACGTCAAATATTCCCAAAACTCAGCGAACCAAAGATCAAGAAAAGTTCATATACAGCCTGTCCGTGTAGTACTCGGACCTTTGATATTACTTTTTAAAATTAGATTTATTCAAAATAAGTTTTGACCATTCTTTCAGGTTTCTCAGTAGCTACAATTTAAAAATATAAATAATTTCAATTATACAGAGGGTCCCACTTTCATGAACCACCTGTCAACTTTGACATTTTCAATGATAGCACACATTTTCTTATTTTTTATTCTAAATCTGTGTGAAAAACTATAGGAGATTTTATGCATACAAGTCTTACTATTTTTGAGATATTAATTTTTAAACACTTTTTTGGATCAATATCGGTTTTCAGATATTTCAGATTTTTTAGGTTATTATTTGAAATAACAAACGTAAATTTTGTTTTCGCTTAGAGCGGTAACGACCTTAAATGTCCATAATTTAAAATTTCACATCGATTATATAAGGTGTAAGAAAAAAAATTGTCTAACTTTGTAATGAAAAATGATGAATGACTTGATAAAATGATATTCCAGACCGATGTCGAATCAACTTTGCTATGTCTATAATTTGAGTAGGATCCTGTGTGTAATAATAACTGATTAACACTGTATATATTTTTTTTCTACCGCAACTTGTTTATTTAAAATGTATACATGTATTTTGAGAGCGTGTATTGATGATCGTCTACCGTCTACTAAAACTCAACCGTTAATTGTTAAATTCGTTTTCTTTTCAAAAATACACGTTTTGGCAAAACAACTCAAAATTATAAAATAGATCATCAAAAGTTACAACAGTTGAGCAGAATATTTTAAATAACCGAAATGAATATCTGAATGCTAAATACGAGAAGAACTTCTAGTAAATGTGCCAGCATTCAAAATCTGTTTTTGTCAGATATTTATGTAGTGTTGTACGCGATAAGGATAGAATTTGTTTTTCTTTTTCACATTATTTGTAGGGGTCTTCAAAATTCCAATGTTATTTGCTATTTGACGTACTCCAATGGATTATAAACTTTGACATTTTTTTTATAGCCTGTATAACCGATGTCAAATTCTAAACAATGGACAATTAGTGTCTTTAGCGCCCTAAATGTGAATAAAACTTGATTTTGCTATTTTAAATAATAACCTAAAAAACGTAAAATATCTGAACGCCAATATTGACCCAATTAAATGTTTAAAATTAACATCTTAAAATGTAGAATTTTTTTGAGGGTACATAAAGTACCCATAGTCTTTCACAAAGATTCAAAATAAAAAATATATTTCTTTTTAAAATTTCAAAATTGACAGTTGGTTCATGAAAGTGGGACATCTTTGAAAATATTTTTAAATTGTACCCATTGAGGAACCTAAGATAATGTTAAAATTGATTTTGAAAAAGCTTATAGCAATGATCCGCGTACTATACGGAAGTATTTGATAAATAAATACTTCGAGTTCTTTTTTCTTTGCTAGATATGTTTAATAAATGCGACACACGAAAGCTAATAACAAATACGCAGTTACATGATTGCCTAGACAATACTGAGCTGATCATTTGAGATGCCATTAAGGCAGTTATAAACAATTTGTTGGGTAAATACCGCGTAGAGCATTACTGTATTTTAGTCTCAGACACTCTAGATGTTTTCGAAAAGATGGCTGTTCGTGTCCAAAAAAATTCATTTTCTCCATCTACATCTAGACTGTTATAGAAGACAATTAGCATCGGAATCGGACAAACACGGTAAACACCATAGTCATGGAAATAAGATACAGAGAAAAGAAATTGGATGTTATGCTGAAAAGACGTTTATTGGTTAAAAAATTTAGAAGCCAAAGACAGCGATTGAAGCAATGATAACAACAGCAGTAATGACAAAAACGCAGGTAAAACCAAAAAAAAAGAGATTAAAATAATACGCTGCGTACGGAAACATCACACAGATGCACTCCCTGCGTTATAATGAAAGAGATATAAGAATGATAAAGAGAGAGAGCACTCGGGTGCTGTTTCCAAACGCACCCATAGCGTCAGCTGGTGTAGACCTCCCATATTTGATTGTTTATCATTTGAGCTTTTCAAAATGCTTACCAAAAAGGGTTTCCTTGCCCTACACAAACCCCGAACATGAAGTTTTCCGATACAAACATTTTTCAGTTACCTAAACTAGTGAATTCCTTTTAGGAACGTTTCTGGGGTACAAAAACTTTTCTTTGGAAATTTTCCATCTTTTTCCCTGTCGCACAATCTAATCAATCAAAATTTTGGAAAATAATAGGTTGATTGAATTTGCAGTAGATGCCTCAGACATCTGTTTTGCAAAAGTTGCATAAAATCGTAAAAAAGAAGTTCAGTGACTGTAATACACTATCAAAATTTTGATTGAGTTCATTGACTTTGCGCTATAAGAGGCATTAACACCTAAACTATCTTACTCGTATATTGTGGTTAATGAGTAGTTGGAAATTAAAACTGAATCCAATAAATAATTAAATGACGATAGTTGATATTATTTTGACTTAAAATTTGATTAATGAGAAGAAATTTTGTCACTCTAAGTACCAATAATACCATTTATCGCTTCAGCGATTGTACCAACCAACAATATTTTGTTATGTTAAGTGGTCATATATTATTTCTTTTTTTGTTTAATTTAATGCTATGAGCGCAAAATTAATTAATAAGCCTTGAGATTTTATATTAATTTTTTTTCAGTATTATTACACATAATGACTTTCATTGTAATATGACATGTCGAGTTGTTGATTGTATCAGGCGGTGATTGTATTCGGATGTGATAATATTCACCAATAACAGATTTTGTGTCTATTTTCCTATTCCCCACTCAGCCATTAAAACCCTGTGTATTATTAAAATTAAAGATCGTACCGTAAACTAAAAATAATTCTACAGTATATAATGTATATATGTTTGTGATTTGTGCATGTGTTTAGTGTTATCAATACTAAAATTAATTTTCAACACAATTTTGCAACACAAAATGTAATTTGCACAGTTTAGAAATATCTGTGTAAATAATCATATATGTATAATACATAAATAAATTAGTTTACTAAAAATACAATTAAAAATAAAAACTATAAACTATAAATGATGAGGTGTTATTTAATGAACTTTCATGACACATGTAGATGCTACAAATAAATAAATAAAATGAAAAAAAAAATATCATTATTCTAATTTTAACTATTACTAAACTGTAATTTATTATGCACATTTTAATTATACTTCTACAAACGAAGTTTTGATTTAAAATTACTGGTTGACCTAATTTCTATTCTATGAGAAGTTTGGTACAGCAGCAAATGGCGTTACAATTTAACGACAAACTTACGCTTGAAAGCTCTAACAATAGTATGCATGTATGCCATCTGTATGTGAGCTTAGAAACTACGATGCGTAAGCTCGAATTTATTCACGGTTCGTTTAATTCAATATTTTGCTGCGGAAATAAAAATCTTAAAGTTTCTAACTGCTTTGTTGATAAGTTCACGTATAGAAAACAATTTAATTCTTAACTAAGTTTAAAGGTAGGTACTCCATCAGTAAATGGTAAATAACTTGAAGAATTCTAAAATGTAAATAATGTTATTTTGTATTTTATGGAAAAACTATGCACAAGTACATCTATTTGATAAAAACAAAAGATGTGATTGGTATGATAAACATGTATTCTCTGTAAAGTACAGTGCAAATCGATATTCTTATGTAGTTACCGCATTCGTGACGATACTAAACAAAGCATCCAAATAAATGATGTACATGTAAATTGTTGTTTGTTTTATTCATAACGGAAAAATCATTCTAACGTGTGCCATAAACATTATTTTACAAATTTTAAAATAAAAACTGCTTCAAAATATATAGAAATGGTGTACTTTTATTTTTACTGTATCCAACTGCTTTAGTAAGCTTTAAGAAAGTCCACTGTAATTAAGGTGTAGTAATCATGAGAGGTCTCCCGAGATTCATACATAAATGGTGAATTGAAGTATACAGGGTGCACTACTTGAACTTCAACGTACACTACTCCATTTATTCTTCAAATTAGAGAAGAATTTTCCTTATACTTTTTTTCAAATTAACGTTTTACATAACATAAAATTATCCCTGCACAGCTCCAGTTTATCTGTGCAGGGGCGTACTAATTTTTTTTAAATATCATATGAATATGTTTAATTATTTTGTAAATATTTTTTTCCACGACATACTTAGAAACCGGACGTTTCTTCTCAACAAATAGTGAGGAAAATTCGTTTTTCCTCAATAGCAAGGAAAATAATGTCGTGTTACAAAAATACCTCTTTAAAAAAATGTAAGAATGTGTTATTAGAACTATATGCATCTAGTACTTAGTTCACCAATTTAATTTAGTATTCAATCAGGTTTGTTTAATTTAATATCTTATATTTCGACTCTTAAAAATTGCTACCCTACATTTATTGGTTAATATTACGCGGCTGCGCTATGACAGATTGAGACCACACCGATACTACAGAATACTGTAGCAAGACTATTGGGACCCACCTATTATCAACTTTTGCTCTTACATACGAAAATGTGACAAAATTCTGTAACAATAAGTTACGTTTACAATATTACTTCTTCCATTACGTTGTTTTTTTGGGGAATGTCGTGGAAAAATGTTGTGTATAACACATGAGGAAAGCTACGCTCGTGAGGCAACTCGAGCTGAAGTGGAAAAAAGAATCGCTTTCCTCACTTGTTGGACTAATAAATACTTTTCTCCATTCAATCGCTTCTATCCATTACTTTTCTTATCCACTCAATCCCTTCCCCACTATCTCCCTAACAATATCCTCCTATTTCTTCCTTCCACCCTTAGTTTATTATATTATTCTTTCATATGCTTTTTTATTCTCATCAGTCTCCACACAATCTACACAATCTATCCTCGTCCTTCCACCAGTATGTATTCACACTTTCTTCATTTCCCATTTTAAATCTTGCTATTAATCCTTTTCCTTCAATCCTTTCTCTCCTGTTATATATCTTGGTGTCCTATATTTACCTTTATTCACTCTTGCTCTTCTTTTTTATAATTGACTTATATCCGCCTGGGTATTGAATAGTACGATTTTGGAATCGCATGAAGTTGGGTTTAATTCACAATTACGGAAAATATTCGCGAGTGACAAGTGATAGGGATAATTTTACAAACTTGGGATTATAAACGGATACAATTTATTTTAAAAACGTGTTAAAACGCATCTAATATTTAGATGTATTGCTTTTATTTCTTATAGGTGGTTCTCATACTGCCACCACTGTGTTTGGGTCTTCACCAACATGCTGTTTACCGTTAGATATGGTGGAGTCTTCAATGAGTGGTCGCATTGATATCGCTCTCGAAGGTTGGTATTTCATTTTAATTTACCATTTTTACCGTTATGCGCACCCACAACGGACGTTATTGGAACATGATTTCCAAAATGATTAAGAAATGGCCTAACATTGGTATCCACGGATTTGTTATTTTTTCCTATTCTTTTGATATAAGATACTTGTAATCAATTACCTATCTTTGCTTTGTAATTTGTAATTTTTTCGCCAAGATCGCCATTTTGGAATTTTACAAACTCATTTTAGCGCTACGTCTTGGAAATTGATTCTTGATACTCATTCCGATTTCTCAAAATTAATTATGGTGTAACTGCAGGTTAATGGAAATTCTACAGCAAACAATTTTTTTATTAATTTCGCACTACAATGTTCAAAATGGGCAATGTTTCTCGTCTACTAACTCACTTTACACATTTGAAGTTTTTTCTAGGGTACTGGCCCTAATTGTTTTAATGTAAGCACCTTCGTAAACCGCAGATGCACTTACGAGAAGCTGCGATTATGCTAACTTATTCATTGTAGAATAATATCTCATATTCTCTCCTCTTTTCCATCTTTTTCTCATACCTCACCGCTTTTTTTCCTATTTGTATTTTTATAATTTTTATTTTTATTTTCTCTTGCAGAAGAGTATCCTGGTGTTTTCCTTTCTAATTTCAATATCCATTTCCATTACTTCTCTTGTACTTTTCTACTTATTCCTTCCATCTTCAGACCTCTCACACATCATCAATCCTTTGACTATCCTCTCGAATAACCATAGTCTTTTCCAAGTTTTTTGCTTATTTCTTCTAATTTTTTCTCAAGTATTTACTCACTATTTTTATTACCTCTGTCACTTTTTCTTCACTTCACTATCCCTCCCACCTGGTGTCTCTTCTAGATAAAGAAAATAAACAAGAACTTAACGAACATCCTTTAAAATTGAACTTCTATGAACTACCCCTGTAATTGTTAAAATAAATTCTAAAAAATGTAATAACATCACTCCAACGACCAACTAGCGTATCAAATTGTATTATTTGTGACGGGATTATTTTGCAAATAATTGATTTGTTGAGCAATTTCTCCTTACAGTATAGGTAGCCGTGTTTACACTCATGCGTAAATGTGAATGTTTGGTTTGAAAAGTCTTCTGGGGATTTTAGTTGTTTGGAATTGCCAGTTCCGATGATTTGTATCCATTTGCAAAAGTTACAATTAATTTTCGATTTACTGTCCGTTGCAAAAAGTTGTACATGGAAAATGCTGTCTAAAAATTGAACAATTAGACATGTGCTTTGTAATATCGATTGAAGTAAAATCATCCCATTCAAATTAGGAAATAAGTCTTCGATTACGGTTCCGGTGTCAGTATCTTTTTTACTTTCCTCTGTTTTAATAAAATATTTGATCTTACGGATTCTATTAATTGCAGGCATCTTTTTTTTCTCTTTTTGGGTCTTTTTTTTTACGTACTCCGTTTTAATTAGTCAATGAATATTTAATTATGGTTATGCTGGTAAGGATAATAATCCGAAAATAATAAAATATCGCAGTGGATCTGATATCACACCACCGTTAGAATTTCAACATACCTTGAAGCCATCGTTGGTTCAAGAACACTAAAGACTTCCTAGTTACACGAGCTAAGTTAATTTTTTATGCATGTCATTCATAAATTTTGTCTTATGTATATGTACCGTGGTCGTGAACTTAAGAACGTACCTTTTTGGGCGCTTAAAAACAACTTTGTAAACTCAAAAGATCTTTCAAGTATGATTAATTTTGTGCGCTTTTAATCTATTTAAATAATCGACCAAGGTCCGGTACTCTCCGTAATTGTTGTTAGATACATTTCAAACAGTATTTGTCGCGTGAATCACTTGCAGGGATTTATCGATGTTATTGACTGTCAAATACGCTAACCTATTTGGGGCGTTTGTGCCTAGAATTTATATTCGTGTTTAAACCCGCTCTCGTGAATTATTATTATTTGATAACTATATGTGCTATTCATTCTAAATGATATTATCTATTGTTGTGTCTATGTGTTTCTCTGTGTGTTAATTGAACTCTAGTCGCTATAACAATATACATATTTCTATTCACGTACGGTTTGTTTCTGTTTCTACGAGTTCCTAGTGGCTCTAGATATTTCTTATACGTAATCCTAGGTGGCGCTTTATAAATTTTTTGAGCAGTGTAGAGGCCTTCATTTCAAACGATTCTCAATCAACCCACGACTACTTCCGACTAAGAAGAGCTGCCGGTAAGTTATCTAGCACTGCTATATATTTATTTTAATGAAAGGTAAATATTTCCTCCTATAAATTATCACTAATTGGATTATTCTTCGTTGAAGAGGGCACCAAAAACCACTATGACGTTTTTTCAGGCAACGTTTTCAACCAATGTGCACAGACAAAAATGTCCTGCCGCTTGAATAAATTAAAAAAAAATCAATATTAAACAAGCACAAATAAATTAACAATTAAATATAAAGAGATTAGAGATATTTATTTACATTTAATTTTAATTTATTTTGTGTTTGTTTAATATCGATGTATATTTTACACTTATTCAAGTGGCGAACCATTCATTTGTTTTAAAGGTCTGAAGAAATGCACATTCGGCTGCACGAAACGTTGCCTGAAAAACGCCATAGTGGTTTTTGGTGCCCATCCTCAACAAATAACAATTCAATTAGTGATATTTATTTTAGTTTGTTTACAAAAAAACCGTAGCATATTCTACCTTAAACATTAACAAAGTTATGTCCAAAAATATAGAAAAAACAAAATTTCTAAAGGGATAACTCGTCGGGGGTAAACTTTAGGACATGCGTTTTTTATATCAAAATTAATTCATACATTTGCGCCTCATTTCTGCTGTAAAAGTTTAGCGCAAGCGTTCCAAAACACCCTGTATAGAAAATGAGTTACCTAAAAGTTTCCGATTAGCTAGTGTAGTTTTCTTTTCCTAAACATATTTTTGTTAATTTTGCTTGAGTAACCAAAAAAATTTTCTATGTGCCGCAATAACTGTGAGTAATTTATATATTGCGTGTCACTGGTGACAAACCAAAAAAATTGAAATGATTGTCCGGGGACCAGATTGATAAATTCCTTATTGAAACTCCCGACAAACAACTATTATTGGTGAAAGTAAGTTATGTATTTACACGTCCCGTTCATTTTTGGGGTTTCATTATCAAACATCTTACTAAATGACATTGAAGATCAAGATAAGACTCTAATAGTACATATTCCAGATTCTAAACCAAAAAAAACCTAATCACTTTGTAATTGTTGATGAAGAAATCTTGCTTTGTACATGTGTTATGTAGCGTTAGACCAGTTTGTACGTACATCTTCACCGTGGCCTCTATTTGTAAATTACCTGCAGGAAATGTCCTGTCCAACCAGTGGGACAACATTCATTTGGAAAATTCTCTTCTAGAATTGCAATGTACTTGAGTTACCTACACCTCTGGAATACACGCAGCATTGTAGGCACCGCAGTTCAACGACATTACCTGTTTAAAAACACATGGAGGATGGCAAGGTACAACGGTAACTATATTAAGGATTTGATGCAAATTCAATCAGGACCAGCAGAAAAAACAACTACTAGTAAAGGCAATAATCTTTCTGCATATGATTTATCCACAATCTGCTGCGATCACGCTGGCAATAAAATTTGAACTGAAATGAAAATTTGAAGCTCGGTCACAAATCGATATCGGAAATCAAAACTTCAACATAACCCAAGTTCTACAATTCATATTCATATTTCTAATTAATAGTTTTGAATACTAGTACTAGTACAAAAATTAAATTTTCCTGCGCGTAAATAAGCAGGAAAATGTTGTTTTCAAAAAACAAAATTGTAACACAACTTATTACTTTTCCAGAGTTTTTGAAGTTATCCTATAGCCTAAATTTAAAGGTAGTGTCTTAACTATTTCGGTTGAGCCATCAGACTATGCCTGAATAACAGATACAACAAAAATGGCTTTTAAAATTAGCCCCTATCTAAACGGTAGTAACTCTAGAGATTTTATTTAACAAAACTTATTATTTTTATATTTAAAGCAATTAAAAGATAAAAATTGTAATATAATTTCAAATTATACACACTAACGCTTTAGAAACTCTGAATAAACTTAATTAAAACGGTCTTATTTTATTCTAACATAAAATAAAATGTAACTAAGATCTCTCAGACTATCATTATGTCTAAGCTTTTATTAAAGTAAAAAAGCTTGGCGAGTACAAAAGAAAATCCGATACAGAAATAAAGTTAAAATGAAGTATTTTATGGGATTCTCTGTTTGTTGTTCTAATATCTTAATAAAACGTCTCATCAAATTTTATATTAAACTTTTTTTGTGGAGTGACAAGTTGAGTTTTAATTAAAATGTTGGTTTCATTTAATCAATTCTTTCGTAAAAACTTATTCATTTTTATTCAATTAAATTATGTATAATTTTAAAGTTTTAGGTACTTTTACAAATCGTAAGCCGTTTATTTTGTATCTGTTATAGTTGTCTACAAACCAAGTTCGGGAAAAGTTTTTCTACAAGAGCGCAAGAAGTGAGCGAGTGGTTTAATAGCGCGACTATTAGAGTAATCTTTCCGCAAGAGATTAGTACAATTTTTTTTTCCATTAAGCAAATTTCCCATTAATAAATAAAAGCAAACAAATTATTTACGTTTTAAGCAATCCAATATTAGTTATTTATTTATCGTTTATTAGTTTCAACTCAAAAATTATTGTGAGTCATCTTCAGAATACAAAAATATTTTTTTATACAAACGTTAAATATGACATTTGGTTTACATGGAAATTTAGAAAAACATAAATTGGTTTGTAATAAAAGGTTTTTTAAAATATAAACTAGGTATGTAAAATGTTTGAATCTGGAGTTAATTAAATATATTAAGGACATAAAAATTCTGTTTGATAATTTAATGTAAGATCGTCAAAATTTGTTTGATCATTGATTATTAAATTTGGATTTGTTGTTTTAATGTATATTATTTCTAATTTATCTAAAATTTGTCTATTATAATTAGTTATTTTAAAAGGATGTATGAGTGAATGATTTAAATGTTTATGTTTGTTTTGGATAATGTGTTTAGCAAAAGTTGATTTAATTGCATCTAAATTATAAGAATATTTATCTGGTTGTTTAAGATATCTTAGATGTTCTTTTAATCGAATTGTAAAATTTCTTTTAGTTTTACCAATATATATTTTGTTACAAGAGCATAGTAGTTGGTATATGCCGCTTGATTCAAGATTATTATTTATATTTAATTTTTGTGAAAAAATGTTAGCTAAATTGGTAGGAGCTTTGAAGACAAATTTATAATCAGTTAATTTATTCAGATCTTTAATTATGTTAATAAATTCAGAAATAAAAGGAATTGAAATGTATTTATTTTTTGGTTTTTCATTAATTGGAATTAATGTTGTTAGATTTTTAAATTATGTACATAATTAAATTTATTAAAAATGTTTAAAATAATTTTGAATGGAAATTGGTTTAAATGAGCAATATAAAAAATTGTGTCTAATTCTTTTTAAAATTTGTTTCTGATAGAGGTATGTTGAATAAACGGTTGAAAAGAAAGTAGAACGCTGATAGTTTTTGTGAAAATGGTGATTTGAAGAAAAAGGAATTGTTTGAACTGTAGTTGTAGGTTTTCTATAAATGCCAAAATTAATAGAATTATTTGAATCGATACAAATATACGTATCTAGAAAAGGAAGACAATTGTTTTGAGAAATTTCTAAAGTAAAATTAATTCTGTGATGTAAATTATTTAAGTAATTTAAAAAACATGAATTTCTGATGTAGAACCTTCGAAAATGCAAAGAATGTCATCAACGTATCTATTCCAGAATAAAATATTTTTATTAAAAATAGAATTTTGGAAATAAAATTAACTTCTAAATTATTTATAAACAGTTCAGCTAAAATAGGTGAAAGAGGAGAACCCATTGGTAGTCCTTTTTCTTGTTTAAAAAATTGATTGTTGAAAGTGAAAAATTGATTATTTAAAAAAAAAAAAAAAAAAAAAAAAAAAAAAAAAAAAAAAAAAAAAAAAAAAAAAAAAAAAAAAAAAAAAAAAAAAAAAAAAAAAAAAAAAAAAAAAAAAAAAAAAAAAAAAAAAAAATATATTTAATATCTCCAGATTCAAACATTTTACATACCTAGTTTATATTTAAAAAAACCTTTTATTACAAACCAATTTATGTTTTTCTAAATTTCCATGTAAACCAAATGTCATATTTAACGTTTGTATAAAAAATATTTTTTGTATTCTGAAGATGACTCACAATAATTTTGAGTTGAAACTATAGTCAATAAATAATAAATAAATAACTAATATTGGATTGCTTAAAACGTAAATAATTTATATATATATAATATAATACCAATATTTAATTATGGATCCTATATTCATACATAAAAAGCAAACAATTTATAACATTAAGTTTTTATAAATACAATCACCACCAAAATTTGAAGAAAATCGCTGTATAAAATTGTAATGACATTTTTTATTAATCGTTTGGAGATTTATCTTGAAAACGGTAACCATAGTTGCAGCGGTAATACTTTTAACAGGTTTGAATTTAAAACACGTTTTACTTCATTTTAAAGTTCCTTTTCCACAATTTAAAAAAAAAACAGTTATATAATAGCTATTTATGTTACCAGTGACGAAACGCTTGCTTATCCCGCAATTATCACATTCGTTACAAAAAATCGTGTTTCGTTACATACAATATTACTTAATTTAAAAAAAAATAATGTTTTAAAAAGGAATTAAACTTATTTCAAATTCAAATTCTAATCGAGTGTGACCGATGTTACCATGGTTACCGTTTCTAAAAACAATGTCAAAGCAATCTGATAAGTGGAAAAAAATTTTAGTTTTTTTAATTAGTTACGAAAAGTGGACCATTTTGACACTTATTTTGATCATATAAAAAATTTCACTTTATGTGCCAAAATTAGAAAAAATGTTTTAATACTTTTTGATAATGGAAATATTGTTTCTTATTATTCAAAACTTTTTTTTAATTTTTAACACGCACACTTTGAATAAATTTGTTGTTTCATTTTTTATAAATGTTTGAAATTTCCTAAAAAAATTATTATGAAAATTACGAATTTCAAGTCATGTCAAATCTAACCAATTTTTTTTGTGTCAAAATTTTGGTTTTAAATTATATTTCATATAACTTTGGGAAAAAACAAATTTTATAAAAAAAATTACTTTACACGCTGGATAAATTAAACATTAAAAATTATAAATAAATTAACAATATAATAACAATAGTACTTATAACAATAGTAATAATAATATTAGTAATGATATCTTTTATTTCATAAAGTGTAATACATACAGAATATGAGACCGTCACACATAAATGTAAAATAGGTAAACTAACTTAATGTAGCAAAATATTCAGCCAAATTATAAGGTTCTACATTAACCGAAAATTATTTCAGTTTAGTCTTAAATAAATGAACATTATTGACTTCAAAGTTAATGCGAGGTAATAAATTTCTTAGTTTGATGTAGAATTGGTAAATTAAATAAACGGACTCCAGAATATAGAATGTATGCAACCAAACTTACAATAATGACGTTCATTAATAAATTGGCAGCAGTTTTGACCGAAAGGTTTATGACAAGGCGTATCTAACAAATCGTAAAAATTCAAAAAATGAAATTGGATTCTTGCTTATTAGTATTGTCGTATTGTATTGCATTTGACATTTTAATTCAACTTATTAGATATAAAAGTGTAGGTTGATTGATTTTTTAAATTTAATAGAATTTGAATTAATCGTAATTCCATAACCAAGGAAACAAATCAAGAAATTTTTTGTGTACGTAGGTAGTTTTTGACGTAGATTCAAATTTCAGAAAGAAGAATAGATAATCCTATTTAAAATTCGAACGTGAAATCTAATAATACATGGTAAATATGTCCCCCTATTTCCCCAACCAAATATTTACAAGATATAAAACATTTTATATAACCCAACAAAATTTTTTTTTTATTTTATCAATCTGTAATAATAACATTTATAAGATTTCTGCTAATAAAAAACGGTTATAGAGGCATCTTGCAGTTTAGTAATGCAATATAATACTTAATATTTTGTAATAAATCAATATGAATTGTGTTCATCGGTAGTAATCGTATAAGATTGTCGTCATTAGATTACTATGACATTGAAAAAAATAAAACAAATTTGTATTTGGTAAATTATCTTTGCAATGACTAATATTTTGATAAACATTTTCTAAATTTTTTTAACTTTTGTGTCACTTTCTAGTTTTAATGAATAACAACGTTCTTCATAATAGTATCAAAAATAAAATAATTTATTTTGCTTTACTTAATTAATGGTTCGATCAAATTAGATGGAAGAAAAATGACTCCACCTTGCTAAAGGTCGTGTAGTTTTAATAGTTTCCTATGTTCATTTTATTGACTTTTTTCTGTAAATCAACTAATAACGCACGATAATTACGTATTACATTTATTTCAAGGCAGGCAATTTAAGATTGTACAATTATCAAATTTTGCAGCATTAAGAGTTTGCCAACACTAAGTTGGCTATAATAATCAAACAATCGACTTATGCAACTGCTCACACATCTGTCGACAAAGTTGTCTTATTGTAAAAAATGTAGTTGTCAACGTTTTGCCACCTAACGTGAGGGGCTTTATCAGGGCACCAAGTTTTACTGTAACTTTTGTCATTAACATCTTTAATATTGTATTGTGATGTAAGTGTTATGTATGGTGCCCCAGAAGATCAAAATATACCTGTATAGTGTTTAGGTTTAGAAACCACTAAAACTAAAACATGCCAACCCTTACCCACTTTAGTATTTATATGTAATAATATTAATTAAGTGTGTAAACATTATAGAAGATAAATAAGAACATAAAATATAACAGCACAGCCATTACAGACATTGATTGATAAGATCTCAAACTAAATTAACCCTTTAAATCCTTGGTTTTATCTAAGTTAGATTACAGCTCGACGGGTAAGGTTCAGTATTGCAGGCAATACTAAATTTGTTAGAAGTTATTTATAATGGAAATATTAGGTACGGCGTTGGAATCTCGTTACGAATCGGCCTCCCATCTCTTTGCCAGAGGTAGATTTTTGTTTTCACTACCATATAATGCAATAGTAACAAACGTCGTTCCGTTAAACTACGTGAGATACATTTCCTGTCTCAAGTTGTCTTTAAAACAGTCGAAAGTCATTCTTTTGTCTATTTCCTACACTATTTAATCTCGGATTGTTTGATATAACTAGTATCGTATCCGTATCCGTATAATCAAGATGAAAGGCTCTTTGGGGTAATCTCGTATTACGAATGATGTACAATCAATGACTACCCGTCTGTAAAAATAAGAACGCATGCCCGATGCACAAGTGATCATTCGATGCAGGACATTTTATAACGTTAAGTTAAGTTTCCTCTTATACAAGACGACAAAAGCAAAAGTATCCGTCTAATCAAGATAAAAAGCTCTTAGGGGATAATCTCATATTACGAATGGTGTACACTCCTACAGTAAGATATCAATGACTACCGTATGTAAAAATACAAACACATATCCAATGCACGAGTGATCATTCGGTGCAGGACATCTTAAAGCATTACCCCAAGTTTCCTCTTATTCAAGACAACAAAAGCAAGATGTAAAACTATGCATCTTTCTAATGTTTTTAGAAACTCTCTGGCAGCTTATCTCATTAATTCCGTATTGAGATATTTGTCTTAAACATACCATAGTATATATTGAAACTGAATGAAACTATAACTCAAATTGATGCTAGCTTTTCAAGCTAAACACGTAGGTTATTTTAATCTAAATTAAGTTATTATTAAGAAATTAAAGGATTATTATGCCCTCATTATCGACAATGTCTCTTTTGTTCTATATGTTAATACTTCCATTGTAACTTTAACTACTCGTTATTGGTTAAAGTGGCGTTTGATTATATGATGATTATAAACTTGTGGTAATATTATGAATCTACACGCTCATTTCTATCTCGTGGCTAATCGTTTTCATATCTGAAAAAAGAACAAAAGGAAATATTGTTTTCAGCGTTGCAAGTTAGTTAATTATGACTGTTTAATTGTCTATTTGGGGATATTAATTTAATTTTATCGTTGATTGTATCTATCTATATGTATTGTTAATATGTTATGTTTTGAAAGAGAAAACACGATAATTGTTCAATTAAATTTATAAAATTACTATTTATATTTTATTCTGTTTATGTTAATCTAGACTTCAATCAAACAGTAACTCATCTATGAAAATTACCATTTCTTTATATTCCCTGTAATAAATGGTTGCCTGACATTCTTTCTAAAAACATTAAAACAATTTTTAACCAATTCTAAAGTTATGCTTGTTATTGCCTACATTAATTACACAGTATTTAACAACGATTCTTGTTCTGATTTTACCAATTCATCATACTTACTTAAAAAATACTGATTGTCATATTTTTTTTATTAATAAAATTATTACCGATGTTATTAATAATTCAATTTTGTTAAAATAAGTTTATTATTTTCTACTCTTTTTGAAAAATGTTAAATTCACTGCACAAAATTGCATTATAACCTCGATAATAAAGTTAATAAAAAAATACTACAATCGGAATCGAACCCTGGTTAGGTAGCGCAAAACTACTAGGTGACGATTAATCAGTTGGTGACTTACCAATCATATAAAATTCTAAAATTATGACTGTCTATATTTTGAATTATTTATTTTTAAAATTCAAGAGTTATTATCTTCTTTAAACATCTAACATGAAGGAATATTTTAACTTAATAATTTTTCGATCAAAACAATATTTCTTCTACTGAAAAAACATTTTATCAGGATTTTGACGTTACAGAGTCAAATTAATATACGAATTAAAAAATATTCGTATCTCAAAAATTCCCGATAACAACAATATTCTTTCTTATAATTTTATAATGGATTATTGAAACTACCTGTTTCCAAAAAATGGTATCCTCTTAAAGTAATATATACAGGGTGTTTCCAAAGTTACGCAAAAAGTTTAAAAGTCGATTTCTCATAAAATTTTAATGGGGTCTTTTCTATAATTTTTTAAACCCCACTCCCAGCTGATTAACATTTATTTGATAATGAGTTAATTTTGTATGTCACATACACTCGCAAATATTTGTATTAGAATTTTTTTGTGCATTTAATTATTAATTTAATTAATTTAAAAACTTTTTTATATCTTTTAGTTCTGTCTCTAAAGCTGATGGTATTTGAGTAAAAAAATAAATTTCATTAAAATGTTATGTATGCCCAGATTATATGTAGTTATTTAGTTTCTCCAGTGATGTTTGTGCGGGATTTGTTCTAAACATTTTTAAGCAAAAAAAGTTTTTTCGTCCGATGCATAGTATTCGCATAAAATAATAAAATACATAGTATACTGTTTTATCAGGAGTAAAAACAATCGTTGCTATTTGGTCTTTAAACGTCGTTTATATACAGAAGAATGAAAACTTGCTATAATTTATTATAATGTACCTATATTGTTTAATAACAATGTATCCCACGTCTAAGTCTGAAAGTATGTATTGCTTAGCAACCTACTTTTACTTTCGCTCAAAATGACAGTGAAACGACTTTTAGTTCCGCCGCCAATAGCAACTGGCTATGTACAAAAAAGAGATATTTTAGCGTCAAATCAAAGCGTAAGTAAAAGTATAAGTTTACTGATGTTTAAAAGAATGGAATACTAAACTGCAGCGTCTATTTAACAAACAGAAAACACCAAAACTGCACCAAAAATCTTTACTCGGACAAATGTTTCAATAGCTAAGCTATCATCATCAGCGATACCGGTATCGCCGTCATCGGATGGAAAATGGAATGGTAAGTAAATGCCTTCTTAAAGTTTTTATTGTATGAAAGAACTGTCGTGTGCAAACATATTTTGAGAAAATTTTTTCTTGCAAAACAAGAAATCTCGATAGTTTTGTTAGCAAACGTAAGTTTATAACTTTCATTCGGGGGATCTAAACTTGATATGTCGGCAAATTTTGGATTTAAATAGTGGGTGTTTACAACTAATTCGTTGAGAGTTGGTTATATCTTATGGTAAAAATAAATTGCATGTTTTTTCCCATATGACACGCCCAACTCAAAACATGTTACTTTTTAATCAAATGTCAGGTTATTAGTTTGTAAACCTATTAAAGAACATTATTCTATTTTATGTACTACCTTACCTACCAATTTGGTTGTAAAATAGAAAATAACTGGAAATTGCTCCCTTTTTAATTTAAGCATTTTTCTGAAGTTGAGGAAAAATGAAACTACCTTTTATAGGAGTAGTGCAGACGTTTCGCCTTCAACAAATAAGGGCTTTATCGAATCGTACGCGTCTACATTTTATATACGTCGTTCAAAGTTTAAATTATTATTATAAAAACAATCTTGTCGTTATCTTCGTTAAAACAACGGCCTAAAAAGTAGTTTTATTTTTACCTCTACCTCAAGAAGTTAATCCGTAAATTAAAAAAGAAATAACTTTCCATTATACCACTGGAGGAATCAAACCCATTTTATAAAAAGTAACTATTGAAATACATAATAAATTATTATTATTCCTCATTTATTATCAAAATGAATATCAATGATCATTATGAATATTCCCCGTAATTTTCCTAACTAAGAAAATTTTTCTCATAATAAATGTTCACAACAATCACATATGGGCTGATGAAAACCCACACGTCATAATCAAGACGAGGTGCCATTACAAGTGCGAAATGAAATGTGGTTTATGCACGACGGTTCTCTTACGCATTTTAGGGTACTTAAATGAAATGTACCTGGAACAGTGGAGATGTAGATCGGGGATCATAAGCTTGGCAGCCTCAATCTCCCGATCTAGTTCCTCTTAACTGTTTGTTATGGGGTCATCTCAACACTTCGTTTACGTTAATCCTCCCATTCGTAATGTTTAACAATTGTGTGACATAATTCCAAACCCTTTAAGAACATTTGACAAGTTTGACAATCGATAGATCAAAGAACATTTTGAATATTAGTTTTTGTTTAGTAGCTAGCTGTTGCACGCGATTTCGTCCGCGTGGACTTCAGTTATAATTGTAAGTACTCTACATCCGTTTCTGGAAAGTACCTTACGTCTTCTTTAAGTTTTGATTTACATCTGATTCAAATTGATCCAACGGTTTAACTGTGAAAGCCTAACAGACAGTAACAGACTGAGATATATTCGCATTTATTTATAATATTAGTAGACAATATTCAATAATTTGTTTCGTGTGTAGAATAAATTGCAAGGTATTATCATTGTTGTAAACAATTTCGTATTTTTGAAAGCTACTGAGAAGCAAAATGTTTTCTATAAGTAACAACAAACAGACAAATTATAAAAATAAAAACTCCAAAACTGAGTTTTATTTTTTTTAATTTATAATTAGAATACCTCTTTATACACTACATTAGAAGTTCCTCCCTTAGATGCTAATACGACCAGGCTGCTATCTGAACTCACTCTCGAGCAGGCTATGTAAAATTGACCGTGCAAGAAGCAGTCACCCATAACATCAATTCCTGTTGTTTTCATTGACCGACCATGAGACTTATTAATCGTCATAGCAAAACAGGTGAAACTGAAGCCTTTTAAAGTGGAATGGGGTACTAAGATAGTATAAGTGGTATCCGAGGCAGGGTCTAGTAATTACGATGAATTCTACCACGTTTTTATGTTAGACTTCCACGCGCAACTTGGTCACATTGCACAACTTAGGGGAATCGAGATTTCGTAGTAACATCAGTAGAATACTACTTTGAAGATTAGTGTGTAAGATGGCAGGCCAGGTAGATTAAGTGCATTTAGGAACTCCACAAGATAATGAATAGCATCATCTATATCCACTACAGTGTCCATAGATTTTGACTAATATTCTGCACATTCAAATTACTTCAACAAAGTGTTCACCACACACACACACACACACACACACACACACACACACACACACACACACACACACACACACACACACACACACACACACACACACACACACACACACACACACACACACACACACACACACACACACACACACACACACACACACACACAAACACACACATATTCGCACAGCCACTCCATTAATTTGTTGTGTAGGTTGTGGACGTCTGGATATATTCTGGCTATTAGGTCATCAACAGTCGACACAATTTAAGCAAGATCTGATTGAATTGTAATCGTGGTCTCAGTTTCCGGGTATTCGCCAATTTTTATTTTCAGAAGGAGATTACAAAACTGTCCAGCGCAAACATCGCCCTGCAAGTGCACCCGCATGTTTTCCTTCAAGTGGAGTTTTTAATTAAGTGCCAAAGATTTGACACATTAATACAAGTCTTTGCTTTGAGTTTTGTTTAGTGCTTGGAAAACTACCTTTATGCACCATTGTGCTTTCTTTCCAAACTATAACGTCATTACTTTGCTTTTTTATGAACTTTACTTTAAACGTAACGGATTTCCCTATAAACTTTAAAAGATTCGACCTTATCCTCTTGTCTACATCACAAAAAGAACCTTTCTCTGGAAGATGATGTATAAAAACTTTATGTCGACTTAAAAGCAATAACGACTTTCATGTCCTATTTTATACCCCTAAGGGTAGCATTTTGTGAAATTTTAAAATACCTTTGTCTTAATTTCTAACCGTAAGCCCATGTACCGATTTTTTCGAATTATCTTTTAAAAACACAGATTTTTATATAAACCTCCTATTTTATCCCATTAAGAGTTAAATTTTAAAAAATTCTTCTTTATCTACATCATAAAAGGAATCTCTGTTCAAAATTTCAGCTATCTAAGTCCGACGGTATAGGCTGGGCGTTGATGAGCCAGTCACAGAGTCATTTTATATGTTAAGATTATTTGTTTAAATTTAAAACTTGAGTAATCCAATAATATAACTTATCCTAAGAAATTTATTTTATTTTTACCAAACTATCATACAAATTAAAACAAAATAATTAAAAAGCAAATTTCAGTCAATTCCTTTAATATGGTGTAAGCAGGAGATAAGTCTAAGAGATAAGAGATATCTCACTTAATTTTTAATGAGGAATAATATCCTAAATTTTCTTCATAACTTTAGTATAACACCATTCAAATTATGTCTTTTCTATACACTACTTTCAAAAGTGCATGAGTTAAGAGATTTTACGCCACATTTAGTAACGCTAAACGTTACCACTTATACAGCGGCTGCGCAGTAACATAAAACTAACGGAAAACATTAATCGTATTAAAATTCTATTTTCTACGGTGACATAAACCTCATTGTTTATTAACGTAACGTCAGTGTCACCGTAATAGGTGAATAAGTTATCGGTAATATTTTTCCTTAATCTGCGCAGCCGCAGTATAAAGGTAAAATCTTTATATCATTGTTATTGTTATATTACTTATTTCCAAAAAAGTATTTTCTATTCACAATCACTAGTGTAATGTATGAGTAAGGTAAATAAGTAACATCTCAACTTCGCTACGATTCATCCTCATTTACGAATAAAAAACTTTCACAACAAATATGACAAGATTTAAAAATGCTGCTAATTGTGTGCTCTTGTGGTGATATCTATTCAAAATACTATAAACTAAAATGGTTTCCAATAACTGCCACTTGAGGGCCATTCGGAAAGAGTAATATTTATTTAATGATTAGCGCATTTATATCATGATCTGTGTTTCTTTTATATTATACAATGTATTTAAAATAGTTAGCTTTAGGAGGTGAATACATAAAAATTCATTATTTCATTCATATTTTTCAAAAATTGTGTTCCAGTAAATTTTGAATTTTGGGCATATTTGAGCATACAATTTTATCAATTTTATTGTAACTGCTACATTAAGTATTAAGCTTTGTGTTGTAACATGAAAATTTTTCGAAACAGATATTTATTGTCTAAAAATCATCGAGAAATGATTTGATAGATATTGATAGCGACGCCACCTAGATGTGTCAGTATTTGAACACCCCCTCTTAACCGCAAATCGTAATTTTTTAAAAAAGTTGATAACTTAAAAACTTGATTTTTTTAATTGAACCTTGTGTATATCATTGCACATTTGGATTCTTCGGTTAACTAATGAATTGCGACATTATGTATGATTATGATATCTAGAAAATTGTAATTTGATGAAAAATTAAATATTGCTATGACGGTAGGCTGCCAAAAATAAAACTTTTTGTGACTTTGATATTCGTTATTTATCATCGTTCGCACTGTTGTTTCTCGTTTTGTTCAGTAATTAATAATTTTGATTAATAATTAATAATACGATAAAAGTAATAATTTTAATTTGTTTAGTAATTATAATTTGATTAAAACAATAAGTGTAATAAGCAAATTTTCTAAAACTGAAATGCTTATTCTAGTAGAATACTCTAAAAATCAGTTGCTTGCGAGTCGTATCTAAAAAGTAAGGTATCATAACGGGAGCCGTGAAATAAATGGTCAGTGAATGTTTGAACAGATATATACGGTACTTTTATTATTGGTCCATTCTTTTTGCCGTTCTAAATTGGACCATATTTAAATTTCTTCGACAATAGTTTATTTGACCTTTTTGAAAATGTCCCCTTTGCTTAAACTAAGAACACGTTTTTTCAACATGATGGAGCACCTCTTCGCCGTGAACATGATGTGAGTGATTGTCTTAGTTATTCATTCAACGAAAAGTGGCTTCTTTTAATTTCTTTTTATGAGGTTACGTAAAGAAAGAAGGATACATCAAACAACAACTACGTTAATTGTTAGACTTGAGAAAGGTACGTCTATGTTAGTACCGAAACCGGTCGTCTATTTTGCCTATTTAAGTTTAATGTTTATGGTTTATTAAACAAAAAAAGTTACAAACTTTAAAATGAGCAAACATTTGTTGCTATCGATAAAGCATTAAATGAATATTTTTGTGGTATTCTCGTTTAGTTCCAAGAGGGGAAAAAGTCCCCCTAAAATTTGTTTATTTCTAAACTTTGTTTTTGTTTTATATTTCATTATTTAAAAATGTATTTCAGACAGCTTGATTCTTTCTAAACAAATAAGGTCTCTTGTATTTTTCTTGTAGAAACAACGATTTTTGAAAAAAAATAATGTTTTATCAAGTAGAATATATGAATCATATAGGATAGAATTTTAGTCGAATTTATCTAGTAAGCGGCTGTAATGTTAATATTTTTATTAGAAACTTATTTAACTAAAAATGTCCGTCCTAAAAAAACAATGTTTTTTGTTCTTTAACGTCCATTCGTAGACTAATAAACAAAATTACTTGATTGTGAAGTTTATTTGTTGGTTTTATTGTATTTTATGCAAATCAAACACAAAAAATTTTGTTTCTCAATATTTCCGGAAAAATGCCGGAAAACTTATATTTTTAAAAAGTTGTTATTTTTTTAAATTTGCACATAGACGTATAATCTAATTCTGAACAACTTTTTTTAGGCATTTTTAATATCTTGTTATCTAACCTCACTTTTTACATATTTAAGAAATATTTTTTAAATTTGCCGCCATGACAGTGATCACATGACATTTGTCATTTTTTGTCATTTGATATGCTATAGTCATTTGCCAAAAGAAATTTTCGGATATCTCAATTACAAAAATTTTTTCCATTTGATGCAAACTCTTTGCCGGTCACTGTATAAAACAATAATGCAATTTCACGTCTTGAACTGGAGTCATATACAGGGTGTCACAAGCAAGCGTGGGTCTTCAATAACTCATTTGCGGTTGGAGATATCGAAAATGTTTCAAATAAAAGTTCCACCAATTCAACTTCTCTATACCATAAAATTATTTTCGAATATACAGGGTGTCCCGTTTTCCTGTACGCAACCTAACTTAATTTTTTAAATGGAATGCCCCATTTATTATTGCTTTATTAGATTTCTCGCTTAATTTAAAGGCCACTTCGTTAACCATACATTATGGCTGAAATGCACCGTTCCTCAGAAAATTAGCGCTAAAGGAAGAAAAATGCCGTTTCGGTACCCTGCGCCATTTTTCATATCTCCGAAACAAAAGAACTTAGAGGAATGCGGTTTTCACAGATCGCTTCTAAGAGAAATGACCTACCATTTGCACTATTTACACAAACATGTTTCTGTTAAATTCATTCAAAGCTACCGCTTCAAAAATAAATTGTTTCAAACCGGCAAAACTTGTTTTTTCTCAAATAGAACACTATTATTTTTTCAGCCCATCATATGCAGAATTTTATTTCCTTTCGTCTGATATAAGGTTGTTGCTATCAGTTCCTAACAGTTTTTGAGAAAATTGCAGTTATATTCTAAATTTTAATTAAATCGGATCATCGCGTGCGCCCTGGTCGGTGATTAGCTGCTTTTCCGCTTTTGTTTTCTACCTTAGGAATGAAAACTATTTCAATTGAAAAACCAGAGTGTTGTATTTTAGTTCAGACGTTTTAAATCACAAAAATAATTTTCAAGATGTCCACACAGAGCAGTGACTTTGCCTCAGGCCAGTTCTTGATGTTTAACTTTTACAAAAGCTGCTCGAAATGTCTGCCATTTTCTTGAATACACATCCTCATTCGACGTTTGAAGTTATTGTCAACGTTGACCAGAATGTCCGGGGTAATTTCTCTGAAAGCGTTAGTTATCCTCTCCCGCATATCTTCGGCAGTGGTAGGTGAAGAGGTGTACACTTTGTTTTAACGAATCCCCACAAAAAGAAGTCACATTTTGTGAGATCAGGCGACCTAGCGGGCCAGTTAATTGCCCCTCCTCTTCCTATCCAGCGGTTTGGGAAATTCGCATTTAAGTAGTTCCGAATTTCTTGGGTGCAATGAGATGGGGCACCGTCTTGTTGTAGCCACATACGTCGAAGAAATTCTAAAGGAACATCCTCCAACATTTCTTGGAAACCATTTTGCAGGAACTGCAAATAGGCCCCTTCCTGTTAAGTGTCCATCAAAAAAGTACGGTCCGAAAACACGATCACCAAAAACACCTCCCACACATTCAGTGACCATCGGTATTGAGAAAACGTCCGGAAGTTAGGAGGATTTGCCGTATCGTAATAATGGAAGTTATGCCTGTTTACAAAACCATTTTTGTGAAAGGTAGACTCGTCAGTAAACAGGACATATTTGAAGAAGTCTTCGTCTTCGGCTATTCTTTCGATGGCCCACTGACAAAATTCCGTTCTTGCTGCAAAATCCCTTGGAAGTAGTTCCTGATGTAGCTGAACGTGGTACGGATGGTACTTATGCTGTTTCAGGACTCTTTGTACAGACATTCTACCAATTTCGGTTTCTCGGGCGATGTCTCTTTGACTGACATTCGGATTTTCCACCACAGACGCCAAAACACGGAACTCATTTTCATCTGTACAGACCGTCTTGGCGTAGTTTCTTTTTCCAGACTCCACTGATCCTCTAGTAAGAAACCGCTCCAGAACCCTGCTGAACGATTCCACTCTAGGATGTCGTCTATTTGGATAACGCTGGGCATACACCCTCGATGCCAAGAGGGATTTCTCTCACATTCCCCAAGAATAAGAACCATATCTATCATTTCTTCTTTATTCAACGCCATAGCGGAACAGTTCGGAAAATGAACACAAAGTTACAATGAAACAAACACAACGATACAATGAAACTTTACTGAACACCTTATGAAGTTCACAAATATGACATTGTAGAAAACAAAAGCTAATCACCGACCAAGGCGTACATGATGATCCGATTCAATTAAAATTTAGAATATAACTGCAATTTTCTCAAAACTGTTAGGAACTGATAGCAACAACCTTATATCAGACGAAAGGAAATAAAATTCTGCATATGATGGGCTGAAAAAATAATAGTGTTCTATTTGAAAAAACAAGTTTTGCCGGTTTGAAACAATTTATTTTTGAAGCGGTAGCTTTGAATGAATTTAACAGAAACATGTTTGTGTAAATAGTGCAAATGGTAGGTCATTTCTCTTAGAAGCGATCTGTGAAAACCGCATTCCTCTAAGTTCTTTTGTTTCGGAGATATGAAAAATGGCGCAGGGTACCGAAACGGCATTTTTCTTCCTTTAGCGCTAATTTTCTGAGGAACGGTGCATTTCAGCCATAATGTATGGTTAACGAAGTGGCCTTTAAATTAAGCGAGAAATCTAATAAAGCAATAATAAATGGGGCATTCCATTTAAAAAATTAAGTTAGGTTGCGTACAGGAAAAACAGGACACCCTGTATATTCGAAAATAATTTTATGGTATAGAGAAGTTGAATTGGTGGAACTTTTATTTGAAACATTTTTCGATATCTCCAACCGCAAATGAGTTATTGAAGACCCACGCTTGCTTGTGACACCCTGTACATACTAATGTTTTTAAATGACCCCAAATACAAAAATTCATAGGATTTAGGTCCGGGGATCGGGCTGGCAAAAATCGATGTCTTCCACGTCCAATCCAGCGATTTGGATATTTTGGCCATTTATTTATAAGAAACAACTGCGTGAAGTGTCAAAAAACTAGCAACAAATGCGCGCAGTAATCAAAGATTCATAGATAACTTTGATCAAGAGGTGTTTGTTAAGAAATCGTTTATAATTTCCTTATTTGCCAAAATAAATATATAAAACCATATATTTTTAGAAAACTAAAAAATCTCTAATCAATGGAGTCATAGCAAACTATGGTTTCCATTTAAAAAAAAAATTTATGTTAAGCTGTAACTCGAAAACAAATTAAGATAGAATAAATTCAAGTACGCCATTGAATTGTTTATTAAAAATGCACAAAAAATGTTTTGGTTAAAATAAAAAATATTCAAAAAAAAAAAGTTATAAAACTTTAAAGAAAACGGTATAAAAACGCAAAACATTCTGTATCTCCCAAAAGAGTCGAGACATCGAAGTGCTGTTTAGAGCATTGAATTTGTCTCAAAAATCGGGCTGTAGGTCCCGACTACGGTTTTTCCCTATCAATTCGCAAAATACCTGAAACCCCCCAATTATATCAAAAATAGGACACTTGATAAAACATTGTTTTTCTCAAAATCGTTGTTTCTACAAAAAAATATAAGAAACCTTATTTGTTTAGAAAGAATCATGTTATCTGAGATGAATGTTTAAATAATGATTTATAAAACAGAAAAAAAGCCAATTTTAAGGGTGGCTTTTTCTCCTTCTTGGAACTATACGAGAATACCACAAGAATATTCAATTAATGTTTTTTCGATAGCAACAAATGTTTGCTCATTTTAAATTTTGTAACTTTTTTTGTTTTCTAGAAAAAAATCATTTTTAAGGAGCTGTAACTAAACAGGGGTTGCTCATATAATATTTTATATGAAAAACCCACATTATTATTCGCATAAAGAATCGCCACTTACATTTTTTTGCACTTATTTATATAGACCTTATATAATTATTACTTAATTGCGACTGCACTTAATTTTTTGGGCAAGATATTCAATCTTCCCATTAGTATATTCAACTGAATACAATTATTTTAAAAAATCGATTTATATGTCAACTTAAATTACTATCATTAATCAATACCATCAAATTTTACATTTAACACATTGTTAATTTTAACATTTATGTTAATATACGTACAATCATAATCGGCAACCATATTATTTATTCTGAAGATGATTTCAAAATACTTTTAAAGTCGAAATTAGTAAACAAATAAATTATCTTGATTAATTAATCAATAATTAAACGATTTGTATTAACATTTAGATATAAGGCAATACGATAAATTATAATGGATTGAAAATTCTTCTTATGAAATCAGTTAGTTGTTTTTCTGAATATTAAAAATAGAAATATCATGTTTGTTTAGACGTAAAATTGATCGTTTTACTTAAATGAAAAATTGCAAGAAAGTTTTCTCCTATTGTTGGCAAGTAAAAAATGATGTTACATAAAGATCTGACATGTGTAAAATACAACAGGTTAGATATAATAATCAATCAAACATACCATTATCCCGGTCTGTTTGCTTATCCTTTGTTGTTTAATAAGGCGCGACAATCTTTGAGCACGTTGAGCTGTCGTTAAAGGACCATTATTATCAGATTCTTCAGAGATAAAAGATTCAATGGATGCATCAGCTTTCGGACACGTTTCAGGCGGTGATTGACGTGGTTTAACCGTCGAAAGTGGCACTAAACGAGCTATTAACGTCTCACTACGTACACTCCACTGACTACTACCATATTTCTTTTCATTCATCAGGTCGCCAATACTATCTCGTACACTATGACTTGCGGTACTTATAACCGATCGCGATAGATAAGGGCTATGAGGTAAAGATGCGGGACTTGTAGATAATTGATTATGAGCTGTCGTCGAACGTACTAAATCTGGTAACGCTCCATTAGCCAGTTTATCCAACTCGGACATACTTGAACCGCGACGCATATTTAAACGATTTGGCGTTTCTTTTGCGATGGATTTTTTCTTTAACCGATCTTGGGAACGTGTTACGCCAGAATGTTTCATTGAAAACAAGCCCGCCTTCAAAGGAAACAATAAAGCCCATTCTGTTGAGTGCTTGTCGTTCTCTTCCATTTCTAAGTGTCACAAAAATTCTCACTACGTTTAATTGACGCGGTTCAATATTTATTTAAGTTTAAAAATAAACAGTATAAAGACAACGTGATAACCACCTACAATACAGTAATGCAGAATAAACGCCTTCCGGAAAATGTGATAACACAGCAGGTTTTGTTAAGTGACCTCATATGATAACCCAGAATTAGTCAGTGTAATAGAAGGTTGGTATAAATTTTCAACAACAACAATATTAATTTTTCCAGACATTGTATTACCATATGTAAGAACACAAAAACTATTAAAAATTAAAGATAAAAGATTTCACAATAACCTACACATTTTTGTTAATTTTGTTTCGATATGTCTTTAATTATAAATCGCTAAGAATAGTAGTATAGGTAGAAAGGTTTCTATTGCTTCATTGATTTAATTTAAACGTTAATAAAATTTGGTCTACGTGCATCATGTTACCAATACGTTAATTAATAAATGATTGTGTGTCAAAATGTAATAAATTGTGTGCAACGTAAATAGGTCTAGAATCAAGCAAATCGCAGCATTTAAAATAAAAGGTGCAACCCTAAGCATTTGCTTATTGCACTACCTGTTTTGTATTGTAAATTTTAGTTCTGACGTAGATAAAGTATTGTATGTGTAAGGACTTTATGCACGAGTTGAAAAGTTTAAAACAAGAGTCGCAGGCGAGTGTTTTAATCGCAAGGATTAAAAAATTTAGATAACGAAATTAAATGTAAACCTAAACTAATACAATCGTTTATAATAATGTATGTACTAGGATTTTCCATTTAACTGAAAGGATTAAGTACCTACGATTATGTAAATGTTTACTATAAGCCTTCGATTGGTAACAGAATCTAAAGAGGCAACACAATTGTAAAACACAAGTCTAACATAAATGCTAAATAATCTAAATAATCTCTAGGAATTATCAAAGATTTACAAATAAACACAATCATTTCTGATTAATTGTTTTGTTACAAATACTAAAAACGTAAATAAAAATAAATCGGTGCAATATATCTGACATGCACAATTTCATCGATTTACGCTTTATTGTATGTATGAATCTAATAACAAAACAATTATTTGTGAACACTACATAGATAAATAGATGCAGATAAACAGAAATAAAAATTAAGCTAATCTTATCTGGTTAAAATAAAATAAGCTACATTCTGCGCTCACGAAATACACTCATCAAACCTAATTAAAAAAGTTACTCTACCATTCAGTAAAAAAAACGATTAAATTAAATAAAAGGTAGTTTAATTTAACTGCATATCGTTTAATTTAATCAATTTTAAAAAAATAAATTGTAACTGAATCTTCAAAATTCAATTTTCCCTTCAAATATTTTTACGTACTTTAATTTAAAATAAGTCTGGAAACCTTGAAATTTGCTGATTTTGTTCCCCTACTAAATTCAGTAATTGCTCAAGTAAGTTGTAAACATCAAACATTTTGCGATTTAAATTAGAAATTTAAATTTAGAAACAAGTTTAATGAATTGGCAACATTGAGTAGTTGGTACGGGATTGTCAAAACATCTGATAACTAAGTACCTCAATTACGATTTATTTGGTACAGTAGTTCTGAAGATATTCAATGATCTACTTTAAAAAAAAACTTAGCAGACCAAGTATCTAAAAACAGTTTTAGAGTTTGATTAAAATACCTAAATTGTTCCAAAAATGAAGTGCTAAGTGCTTCAAGTTCACTATTTCGTAGCACTTCAAAAAATTTAATTTCTAAATAACTCATTGATCCAAACGCTGAAAAGCAACTTAAAAAAATACAATCCAACTATAACACATCTATAGATTTAAGTACGATTTAAGTGCTTCAAGCCCACAATCTCAGAAACATTCAAAAACTTTTTTTTAAATTATTCATTGATTTGCCATATTTGACAGACCAAATATTAAAACCAAATAAAATCAAATTTAACAAGGCATTGGATAATAAAAGGCCGATAAAAATCAAGGATTTTACGTTTATGTTTTTTTGTAAAAATTAAAATTTCTACTGTGCATACCGTAGTGTTTAATTTTTGTCTTTAACTTAATTTTTAAATAAATTATTTCTATATACCAGGTGTTCAAATAAAAAACTAGGCTGAGTAGGTCATGGAATTCTTTTTAACAATTGGTAATTTATTTAAGATAATAATCAGTTGATACAAACTTAGTTAGAATTTGAACTGTATAGCGTAGGTGTCTTTCTAATTTTGTTGTCTCCTTTAGGTTCAATTCAAATTCTTAATTCTTTCAACCAATTTTTTTTTAGGTTTGCTGATCGGCCTGCGATGTTTGTTTCGGCAAGAAAAGTTTTCTTCAATTAGAATGAAATTACAAATTGTACTATAATTTTGGATTGTGTTGCTAATATTTCATAATGGTATTTACGCAAGGAGAGCAAATTTTTTAATGGAATCGTATTTTCGCAATGGCATCAAAGTTGATAGAGTTTGGCGGTGCAATATCACTACATGCACTGATAAATTTCAACAAGAATTTCCTGCACTGTTATTTTTTATGAGCATGACTATAACTCGATGTGAAGTATTTTTAGAAAACTAGGAATGTCTTCGCAATGAAGGAAATGGACAAAAACTAATTAAGTAGGTGGTAGTAAATGATAAAAAAATCATGACTAAAAAACCAAGCTCCACTTCCGTCAAAAAACAAAGCTCTCTGTTGGTACCTGTGAGGCAGTTTTACAAAGCGACTTGAATTTGAATCCATATTGAGTAAACGCAGTACGTAAATTAAAGAAGATTAAATTTCAATAAAAGGTAAAAGCCACATTCAAGTATGTTTGATGGGTACAATCTAACCAGATTTGAGTGAGGTAGCACTTGATTTTCAACAAGCGTACATTATGAATTGAGGGACGTGGATGTTGCATGTTTTGTTTTGTGTTCGAAACTAAATCAATTTTTAATCTTACATCTTTATAATGAGTAGTTAAAACCAAGAATGTTTTGTGAAAAAAAATAAAAATACAGAATAAATTGTACACAACTTACTTTGATAAATTTATGGGTAAATAATCTGCTTTCCTACACAAACAAAAATCAATCTATCAAAATCAAAATATTTATGGATGTTCATATTTAGGTTATATTTAATATAGTATAACGCTATGTTGGCTGTAATTATCGAAGGATCGACTTATGTAACTGCTTTTACATACCTATCGACAAAGTTGCTTAATGCGAACCATTGCGCACGTGATTGCTAACACGAGTTGACACTAGATGTCGCAAAACCTACAGTTTGAATATGATGTACCCTCCAGTAGGGAATATAGTTGACAGCACGCATTTGTACAATAGTGAACTTACACTCAAGTTCTCTCACTCCTGAAAAGTCCCAAAAGGACGAAACAGCTGTCGAGTGATTCTCAGTGTTTGTTTGCTATTGTACAACCTCTTGCAAATTTACAGCAGGCGATTCGAGATTTTTTTTTGTTAACGCTTATGTTGGCTATAATTATCGAAGGATCGACTTATGTAACTGCTTTTACATACCTGGCGACAAATTTGCTTAATAAGAATTTAACATTCTATTACAATTAACTAAGTTTATATGTCTTTTGTACACATAAGACCTACAAACGTAGTAAACAGTACCCGAAAGCTCGTTTAGTTATCCATCAGATGTAAGTATTAAGGTGTTTTGTATTAAAAACTATTGCTTGTGTAGAATGTTGCTCTCTTAGTTTATATATCGTTAAGAATAAGTTTCAATAGTTTTTGTATGCAGCAAGATATAAAGAAACATCAAAACAAAGTTGTTCTAGTTAGATGAATGATAAGTGTTAGGTTACCTACTATCTTTTCGTGTTACGGTTTTTGTACAATATTGCTATACTATGAAACTCTTAAAACAAGTAAACAATATTAATGTACTTATGGTTCAAACAATATTACCTTTAAGATATTGCAATGCAATACATTAACAAAGCATTACAGAATTATGTGAGTACTATTTAAGAGTTTTAATTTTTACGGTTTATCAAAAGTTTCAAGAAAACAAAAACAGTATCAAATCAATATAGGTATTTTCCTGTGTAACCGTTGCCTTCTAAATATATACCGTTAAGAAAAAGTTTCAATAGTTTTTGTATGCAATATATTGGAAGATATAAAGAAACATCAAAATAAAGTGTTGTTCTAGTTAGATGAAGGGTAAATATTAGCGTATCTACTAATTTTTGGTGTTACGGTTTTGGTACAATACTGCTATACTATGAAACTCTTAGAACAATTGAACAATATTAATGTGCTTATGGTTCAAACAATATTATCTTCAAGATTTGAAAAATATTGCAATACAATTAACAAAGAATTACAGAATCATATGAGTACTATTTAATAAGAGTTATTACGGTTTATCAAAATATTCAAGAAAACAAAAACAGTATCAAATCAATATAGGCATTTTTTTGTGTACCGTAATCACTATTTACTAGTTTTGAAGATCATCGTGCAATTTAGTTTGTTTGAATGAAATAACCAGATAATACTAATAAAGATATGAATACTCTGGCAAGTGCTGTTTTAGCTTAATGTGGCATATAGGAACGAGGTCAAAAAGAGATAATTAAGTAACCTCAAATATTTTTCACTGTATGTTTGTGTTGTGATAATGATACTTATTTAACGTCCATCTTTTATTAAAAACATATGAACATTATTGTCCCCAAACGCATACTCTTAAATAACTTATCGAAACAATTTCAGTTACATATCAATCATTTAAAGAAAGCACGTACTTACAACTACTGTAAACATTTTGTAATATTAAATGTTGAAATTTCAGTATTGATTAAAAATTTCATAAAAATTTCATTTCACAATGCAGCAATATTCCACCGATATAAATGTATTTTTTGTATTTAACTCAATATTGGCCTAATAAAACCACGTTCCCATGTTGGATCAATATGAATTAGATATATTGGACAAGTGCTTCTAATCAATGCATTTAAAATCAATATTAATCCAAAACTGAAAAATGTTCACATCGTTATACAGGGTTTCTCACGGCAGGCGTTCGTTAGAAGTTTTTGTGGTTAGAAACTACTTGTAATTCTGAAATTTTATACTTAAGGGTTATTCAAAAGTTGCTTTTATTTTAAGATATTTTCAAGGTCATACCACTTCCGGTTATACCGGAACTCGCCATTAACTTCCTTATTTTGAATAGAACACCCAGTATATTATTCGATTTTTGGATTCCTGAAAACATTTCAAGATGAGTTTTGCCAGGTTTCCTTATACCTATTTCCAATAGTTTCTTAGATAACTTGATTTTCTTAAAAATTTTGAAATATGTAACCTATTTTCAAACACCGCGTCGGTTACCCAATTTTGACTGCAGGTGAGCGCCTCTGAGGTAGAGGGTAGCACAGAAATTCAAATTTCGGAATCCGCATCGACAATAAATTTATTGCATACAGGGTATCCATAAATCAATGGGCAATTGCATAATTTTCAAAGTTGAAGAATTTCGATTTTCAAATGGGACACCCTGTATTCATTGGATGATCGGATGCAGAATTTTATTCTGCATCGATTCGCTATAGGTTTCCCTATGCCTATCTCCAACGGTTTTTTGCCTAATAGAAACCAAACTTTTCTTCTCTACTATGAATATTCCGGACATTACTTCAGTAGGGTAAAACTAAAAAGTAGAAAAACCGGAAATATTTGCTACAAAAGGTTTTATTATTTTAATGGTTTTAATTGAGGCTCAATATGCCTATCCTAAATTTTCCCCTTCGGCGAAGTTATATTTAAGTGATAGGGGTTAAAATGTACTTCCAAAAGCGACATTTCTACGGTTTTACTGTTATATCTCGTAAATAACTCACAATACCAAAAATATTGTTTTATTAAAAGTTGTACGGAATCAAATTTTGCATCAAATAAGACCAATCGCATCTTTTTTCTTTACCCGTGTGTAAACTAGTGCGCATCAAAAAAACAAAACAAAAAATAATACCGAAAAAATAGATAAGGAAGATAACTATAAAAGTTAGTGTTGACAAAAAACTGTTACAATTGGAGAATGGGTATAGTTACCGAGCTGATTCTAAAGAAATTTTTAAGAGTTATGTAATCCGAAAAAATGTTACAACGTTGAAAAATTTAGGGGTTCTAAATCCATGTCTAAAACAACAAAGATACCAAAAAATTAAAGTATAGATAACTAGTTGAGTATTAAATTTGGTATATAATGAGACCAAAACCAAGTCAATAAGCTCTAACCGTTTTCTAAATGGAACCGTTTTGCATGACTGTATTGTTATTAAAGTTATCAAGTGACCTATTTACTCTGACTCATTTTCTGTGTTTAGGGAAGGATTACAAAATATATAAAAGCTGTATTGGGATTGTTGTTAAGAAGAATACGTACTAGCAGTGCGCCATCGCAAAATTGTGCACTATAAGTATGCATTTTAATGCGTCGAATGGTCTTAAAGTACCTGTAAAATTGGACCACATTTCAAGTTATTAGCAATGTTTTGATTTAGAATTGGTGTTTAGATATAAGAAGGGACTTTGTCGTGGTTGTGGTTAGAATTTTGATTTTGTATTTATTTCTATTAAAATTATGGTGTTAAATATGCATAAAAATGTACAAACATAAAACAAACAAAAGTAAGCATTTTTGAAAAAAGGTGATACTACAACCGATAAAGCCCCAAGTTTTGTCTTTCATAAACAATAAATTTTACTTCAAGTATTTAAAATTAAAAATTGTTTTAAAATTACCTATAGTGCACACTTAGTTTGTATTCATCTTTAAGCATTAAATTTCTTTTTAAAATGAGACTAAAATTATCCCCGTAACAGTAACATTTTTTACTGTGTCAGTTATCACGGTTACCACATTGCAGCGATTATCCGATTAATTTTGTGTTTGTGCAAAAACGAAGACAGATACCAAAAAAGATATAATTGGTAGAACCTTAAATTTTCTTTAAAATAAGCTCAAATCAACTTAGCAACTATAACCGTTTTCCAATTTTAACAGTTCTTTATGAATACTAATTGTTAATGTTATCACCTTACACATTTTTTCAGTGTTATGTTTTGCTTAACTTTTATGCGCACTTAGTTTAGGAAACGGGTTAAATAAAAATATGCTTCTGATTTCATTCGATGCAGATATTGTGAGTTCTTTACGAGATATAAGCTGTAAAACCACAAAAATACCACTTTGGGGTACCTTTAACCCTCCACCACCTTAACACAACTCGGCCGAAGAGAAAACTTAAGAGATTCATATTGGGCCAACAAATTGAAAACTATTAAAACAATAAAAATCTTTTTGTAGCAATTATTTCCGATTTGAATTTTAATTCTACCGGCCTACATGTTATGAGAGTAAACAAAAACACTATCGATTAAGACTCTCCTCTACTGTTAAACTTCTAAACATTAGATCAACCAAATAAAAAATCTGTGTTTCACTCTGTCTTCTGAATAGGATTTTAAAGTGAAATTTTCTTGCAATATTTGTGAAGCTTGTGATTAAGTTAAATCTAAACGCTGCATAAAATCATCTCTTCAATAAGAATAATTAAAATTGAGTCCTCGAAACACTATTAAATCAAGTCTAATTCCATAATTAAAACAACTGTGATTACTCTAGCATGCCCTTGCCTTTCTAGTGAATAATTCCAAACTATATGGTTAGCAAAGGTATAAATTGAAGCAGTTAAATCTCACCGATGCGATACATCAAATCTTTTCAACAATAACAATTAAAAACGAGACCTTTAAGCACCATGAAGTCAACACCTCCTCCACACAATAAAACCTCGGTGATTTTATAAGCTGCATATCGTTTTAGTAAAAATTATAAAATAATACTCCAGTTTATGGTCGTCTTATTGAAGCTTTCAGCAGTTGAAGATATGATTTTGTTACGATGAAACCCGAAAAGTGAAAACCACAACTAATGCTGAGCGAATCTTACCCCCTTTCTTTTTATAGATTTTTAACTGGAAACGGTGTAAATCTGAATGATGTGTAAAATTATTCTAATCAGCACCATGAAATCAACTCTTTCACTAATATAAAACCTAGTGAATATACTGGACAAATTTTTGTTTCTTTTTCTTTGATTAAAGAATTTCAAATAACCATTTAAAGATCCTTCTTTTTCAATATTTCGTAGTCTATGGTTGTTTTAATGACGTGTCTCGACAGTTAAAAGATAGAATTTGGTCATTAGATTAGACAACAATACAATAATCAAAACTGAACTTTGTCTATGGAATTTTTTTAATAAATGATCTTCTCAGAAGAACAATCAAAATTGTGTGCATTGAATTACGTTGAATGAAGCTCAATACCAAAGCCCAAGTGATTACTTACACTTTGTTACCTCTCTTCTTAGTAAAGAACTTGAAATACTCACTTAAAGATACAGGTAAAAGAAAACTACCTGTTTCTTTACGTGGGTACATAATATCAAAAGAATGGATGTGATACTTTCAAAGGAAGTAATGATGTGGGCGTAACCATAGGTAAAAAATACTGAAACAAAAGTAATTAGGCAATTGGTGCCAGGTACTTTAGAGACTAGCAATAGAAAATACGGCCCGTAATAAAATAAAATGTACAACAAGCATTTCTGTGAGCAAAATACCTAAAAGCTTAATGTGTTCCAGAAAATTTTTTTATTAATAAATTTCAATATACTTTCCATTACAAATCTTTGCAATACCCTAAGAAAGCGCCATTTGCTGAAAGAATTCAATTACCTACGTTATTTCCAGTAAACTTTGTTAAACATGTTGATAATTGGTATAATAACTATTACATGTAAAAACAACGCAAAATTAGATGTGAACGAAAGTGTACCATAAAAATAACACATGTAAACAATAATTAAAGTTTAATTCTAACATATCAACGCTATAAACAAGCAACTATACCCAATTATTGCAATTAGTGGCTATTTTGTTTTGAAATCAAGGGTAAAGACCCCGATCAAAATATTATAAACCAAGTTGTGTTTTCATAACAAAGATGTGGACCAAAAAAACCGAAACTTTTTGACAGAGTCCTAAACTTTATTTAACGAAAGAAATAAAAAGATCAATGTCACTAAATGAAGGTTAATTGAACAATCAAATTTTGTAGAAAAGGAAGATGAGGGTATTCCTGCGTAACTGTTATCGAAGGATGTAGGTCAATATCACGTTATCACCTGTAGCTCTTCGCACTTTAACCAAAATAAATAATCGAATAAAAAAATGATTTTAAATTGTAATTTACCTGCTGTTTATGTTAAGCAAGAAAACTATTAAAGTAAATATGAATTACCCAATTTTTTAAATGTCATTTCACATGTCATTAAGTTGATTTATACGGTGTCATAAACTGTAAGCAAACACGTCTCACTACATACTGTAAAACAGCTTTCAGATGTGGTGTTTCAGGAATATCGGGGAAGGATCGAGAGCCCCACTCTTTTATTGGTTACTCACTCATCTAGATACTAACGTTGTTAGCATTGCCTTGGTCATAGGCGTGAATGAAAGCTTCAGATAAAGGAAAAATAATGACACATCTAAAACATGGTAATATAATTATAGAAGAATAAAGCTACATCGGCGACGACCCTTGAAATTTAACTTAGTTACTTTACAAGTGATAGAGAGAGATTTATCGAAAAAAAAAGAAATTAATATGATTAAAAGATAAATCTTTTTTAAGGATTAGAAATCAAATTTACAAACTCGTTCATATAGGCAATTTTTCTGAAAAATCAGTATTAGATTTCTACATTAAGATATCGAAATTGGATAATCGCGTTTTTTATTATCGTTGTATATTGAGTGCTTAAACCGCTAAATGGATACAAATATTTGTCGAAGCAAAATTACAAAATAGTTTCAGTTATATCATTTAATTATTGATAAAGACAAACAAATTAAATTAACAATTAAAAATATTTACATCGACATTTGTTTAATGTTTCACCTTAACGACTTTTTATTGCAATTGCCATTAGATCTAATTAAACTTAGATCATTTATAGTATATCAGTTAATTTTTTCTATTAATAGTAATCATTATTTTAACTCCAATTTTTATCTGTGTATATAAACTGGTATTGAACTTATTTTTCCATGAAACTACTAGGGGTATGTCGATAGCTTTTATCGCCCTGTAGGTGGCAGACCACTTATTGTTTTAGTTTCCACATCATTCCGGTTATGGGTTCGTAGATTACACAAAAGTAAAACTTATAGCAACTTATAAGGTAAAACAAATATTTAAAAACAAACATTTAAAATTTTCAATTTAACAATAAATACTTACGAAATTATTATATTGAAAGGAAAATTCAACGTTACAGACGATAAAAAATTTTCTTCCTATAGAAGAAGGTACGAAAAAAATAAGAATTTAAAAGTACTTACATTTAGCTGCATGATAATCTTATTATACGCCCAATGCCATCTTTGTTGCGCGGTCACTTGCGGCCTAACAGGTTTTTCTTCGTCATCTTCTTTTAAATGTTCCGTTTCTAATTGTTCATCGTCTAAAACATCACCATCTTCTTGTTCTTCGTAATCTAATTGAACGGGAGAATGACGCACCGATGCGCGACGCGGAGCCCCCTGTTGATACGGATCAATCGAATTTTTTCTTTGCACGTTAAATAAATCCTCGGTAGTCTTTAAAGAAGAAGCCGATTGATACGCCTCTCCCGATGTGCGTCTAACCGGCGAAGATGACCTATAAGGATCGACGGATGGTCTTCTTGTACTAATAGGAGCGTACGGTTCTAATGGACGTTGTTGTTGTAGCGATGGATGAAAAGGATCGACTACAGTTATTTGAGAAGAACCTCTACGAAGACTCCCATCATCATCGGTTACGTGTATTACAGACGCGGGAGAATCTCTATTTATTGCTTTTGTGTAATCAGCGGATATATCGTTCACATCTTCTTCAACATAACTTTCGATTGATTCTTGTTGTTCTAAATACGGCTCCTCCGTAATTTTTTCTGGGAACACAATTTCAACTCGTTCCGGTAGGTTAAAACTAGTGTCATCGTCTATAGATTCTTGGAGCGGCAAACTAGAATCGATGGTTTCTTGTTGTACTAAATAACCTCTAGAAGAACCATTTCTAAAAGGAATAGTTTGATTAACGGTACTATTTGGTTCTGTTATGGTAACATCTGGTACTGTAGTATTTGTACTGTTTAACGTTGATATTGCTTTAACTGGTTCTGGTTGGTCCCTACAATATTGCGCGCTGACACTAGATGAATTTTCCCCGGATGGAGGTGACGTTATCGCCGTAGTATTGTGAACAATAATTTCAGGGGTAACGTTTGCATATGGTTCATAAACTGGTACGCGCCATTGTGGTTTCATCGAACTAAGCGAAGATGCGGCCGTTTCGAACGAGTCTTTAAGATCATCGTCGCGAGATTCTAAACTATCAGTGTTTTGTTGAACGAGGGGGCTTTTAACACGACTACGCATTAACTTTCTTTTATAAACATGTTCTTTCGGTTTACTGTCGTAATAGTCTTGTTCCGTACTATAATCACGTTCTTCTTGAGCACTAAAATAATACTCTTCGGTAGATTGTTGGTACGGGGGGAAAGCACCGTTTTGACTAACATTTACAGCTACACTACTTTTATAATCACTATCTATGGCAGGCGTTACTTCCTCCTGCTGCTCAGTAGGAAGATTATCAATGCTTTGATATGCATAATTATAATCTTCATTGTACACCTCTCTGGCGCTAATAGCACCTGGCCGAATGTAAGAATTTTCATAAATGTCTTCATTCGAATAATCGGGGTACTCCGCCGAAATTGTACGTTTCATTGCATTATTTCTTCTAGTCTTGGCACTGCGGTGATTTGTAAGATTTGGTTGTGGTAATTTACGGCCGGGAGTTGGGGGTAAACTTTTTGTGTTTGCCGCAAGGCGAGATAACACTTTAGTTGATTTTGTAGGGGTGGGAGGTAGACTAGCTCCTCTATGTGACGTATTTTCAGGTGTGCCATAACCATCATATAGTTCTTGATCGTTGATAGAACTTTGTCTGCTTGTGCTACGTCTACTTGGAATTTGTGGCATACGTCGACGAGTTTTAGGAGTTGGGAACTAAGATAACCATCGCAACTTTGATAAATCTCTTGAGCTATAATCGAAGATCGCTTTTTATTTAGGTAATTTTGTACCACCGGCACGGCCGGTAACTTTTTCGACGTGTTCTTTTTATTGTATCCTCCAGAATCCCATTGGCGATCTTCTTGATCTTGACCGTATCTATCCTCTTGGGAAGCGTACGAAGATGCGTCGAAGTACTCATCATAGCTCCGGTTAAATGATTGCGAACTAAAACATAAAATAGTGTTAATTTCAACAATTCGAGATATTTCATGTTTAAATTTTATTGAAATTTATGATAATTGTATTCAATCTAAACTGGGTCATTATCATCAACAATAATATTGTTAATTTGATGTGGGTGAGTATATTAAGTCAAGGTAAAGGTCAACTTTTACCATATATTACGTCCAAGTGATTACAAAGATTTTTTCTGACTAATCATAATTATTTAAAAGACGAATAATAATTATATTACAATTAACGGACAATACAGCGAGAAAATGATTTACTGTTAACTTTTAAAACAATTAATTCAATCGTATTACCGTATGCTTTAGAAACAAACATTTATATAATGAGGATTTTGGGGAAGAAAAAATTGTAAGCTGCCTAAAAAATTAAAATATTGAGGAAAACATAATTTTTTCATAACCTATAAAAAAATGAATGTTTCACACTGCCCCGCGTATCGAAAGTGTGCAGCGACATATAACAATTTGCTCGAAAAATAAAATAAAGGTTTCAGAGAGTGTAGAAAGTACGTCGCAAATTACAATATGTATTTTGATAAAAAAATAAAAAAAACAATTCCATAAATATACCTTACTGTTTTAACAACTCATAATCTTTAAGACAGGTGCAGGTACCTGTTTATTTAAGACCTACACGCGCTTGCTCTTTTTCAATGTTTTAAAACTGCAATTTAAACAAAAAATCAAAAAAGAAGAAAATGAAACTTGGATTTTAGAAAAAAATTGTTAGATAAACGTTATAGGTAATCAAATTATCAATTAAACTTTTATTATACTTTTTGTATCATTAATATTCTTGAAGATATTGTTGAAACTGTTGTAATTACCATATCTTGGTAATAATAACTTCCCATTTTATTATTATAGGATAGATGTTTCTTTTACCTTCTTTTCAATATCCATGTGTCTTGGTTCAAATTTAAAAGATTTTACAGTATAACTGTAAATAGTGTAATAAAAAACCCAATACCTAACAAAAATAATGGATTTCTAAAATTTCTTTGCAAAGAATCTTTTCACATTTCGTAACATAGATTTGTTTTCTAAAAAGTTTGACGATGTTTTTGTATGTCTTTATTTTTTATTCCCTAAATTACAAATTTAATGAATCTCCACATAAAAAACCGATTGGTGTTACAACTTTAAACATTTAAAGTCTAGTTATTGTAAAGACGATCGCCAAGTAGTATACGTGAACTTCAGCATCAAAATGGAGTTTATTTACAAAATTGCTGGAAAATATTGCTTCGTCCATAAACGTTGTCTCTTATCTTACTTTTTCCCACGGACAAAAACAAATCCTTTTTTGTAAGTAATTTAAACTGTTAATTCTTGATATAACTGAATGCGGTACGCGTGATATTTGTATTGTTTTAAACACTGTTACAAAAATCCTGATTACTCGTTAACAAGCCGTTAACAATTTGTTAGCCAATCAGTAAACAGGACACTTGATTTAACAAGCGTTTTTAAAGATAGAACTAATGAAAACACGCTGATCTAATTAAAAAGACAGAATATTGTTAAAACAAAAGTAAAACAGTTGTTGAAGCGACTATAGAAATTTAACTACCAGTTAACCGCAGAATAATAGACAATTACCAAAACGACAAAATTGTATAACAAAATGTAAATATATTGATTAAAACTCCATGTTGACACAGACAGATGTAAAGAGTTTCTTAACAAAAATCAGTAGGCTACGTAAAAAGACAGGAATGATGAGAAATATTTAGATTAATAAAAATTATTGATAGATATCTATTTGGACAAGATAGATAGAATAAATTCCATAGGGATAGCATTGTACTTTACTGATACGTGTAAAAAAATCAAACATCACGTATTTTTATTGATGTGTAAAGTAAAAGTTTATAAATAGGGGTACTTTTATTGGGGAAGTAGGTAGTAAACGAATCATACAGTTTTGACACAGTTTTGAGGAATTAAATCCCTATCATGACATTTGGCCCATACGTTGATTTCGACGATTTAAGGCTCAGTTAGTACAATCTCCGCTTAAAGACAACTTTGGTTTAATATCCTAGACCATAATTGTTATCACAATTGTATCCTTAGAAATTAAGCTATAGTTAACTTTAAGCGGTGATTGTACAACTGGCCCTAAGTGTATTTATATAAATATTATCCGCCGATCGGGTATGATGGTCGTGAATATTACTTGTTATCTGATAATGTGATAGATTATTTTTTATATAAATTAGACAAAAATAAATGTAGAGAGTTGGCAATGTAAGTATTTCTAACCTAACAAATGCTGGTCTACCATCATCATGGTACCTCAGTCCATCGATGATGCATACTGCTCGCATTTGGAGTAAAAATAGGCGATGCTTTCACGCTAATATGCAATAGGACAGCGCTGATTGGCAAAATTTACCGACGTATTTATCATCAACGCTGGCGCAGGTTTTAATGTAAACAACATGTTGCCTGTTTTTTCGACATTTAAAACAAGTTTGTTATTTAAGCACCCGGTCGCTGCTTGATCTTGGGCATTCTGGTTGTCTAGAATCAACACGTCAATGTTACTGCTAGCACTGAACCACTTAAAAGATGGTCAGGTAAGTCGTTTATAAATAAAAAGAACAACAGATGGCCCAAAATAAAACCCTGAGGTACACCGTATTGTATATGCAAAACAGATGATTTAACACCCCTTGCAACTGTTGACTGAAAATCCATATCTGAGTAGCTTTTGTAAAAGAAATTTATTATTAACTACGTCAAATGCGTTAGAAAGTTCTAGACACGAAACAGCAGCAAACTCCCTTTTTTCAAACGCAACAATTATTTTATTGATTAAATAAATTATGGTATCAGAAGTAGATAACTTCTTCCTGAAGCCATATTAATACTTTGATAGGATTCTGTGAGACTCACTATTTGCTTGTGCATTACTGCTTTTTAATCACTTGCCGCCTTTGGTAAGATGTCTGCTTCTAGTAAACTACAAGCGATACTTGAAATCATACCTCACAGAAAAAGTGCTCTACGATTGGAATGATTTTCTCTCAGTTCAAGTATAATTGATGACGGTTTCTGGTGCATGTTATCGTTTTAAGATTAATTATAATTTTACTTTTTGTTTTTTACACTGGATGTAGATTATTAATTATACTCAAGAGTTTTGACTCGTGTAAACAATTTTCATTGTATTAACACAATAAATTAATATTATTGTTTCTGTGTTTCTCATGTTTCACATAGTTGAAGTAATGAGGGCTCTCGCAAACTCGATACTTGTTGACTTCTTTTATTCCTTTATTACTTTTCTTACTATCTGCATTCTGCATTTCTGCTGTCAAATGCATTGGCAGGTGGTTGAATTGTTTTACCTGGGTGTGAACACATCCAACACTTATCTCAGTGTTCTCGCCTATGATATATTTGGAGTAGTTGTGTGGATTATTTGGTCCTGAATGGCAAACACAAAACCTTCAGTCTCACCAAATACGTCACCGGCTCTTTGTCACCGAAGTGACGCATCAGCATTAACATGTTCCGACTGCAGAGATACTAAAGGAAAGGTTTTAACTTTTTTTGTTTCTAAAGTCTTTTCACTTTATTGCTAATTCTGCATATTTGTTATTTTTACAGCTAAGGTTTCTGCAATGTTATTGGAGTTAGGAACTGCAGTGTCAATAAGATATGTAGTTTGTTGCTTTTTTCTATTAACACAACATCTAGTTTGTTACAGTTTATGTTATTGTCAGTAATTATGGTACTATCCCAATAGAGTCTTGTTGCTGCATAGAACTGGTTCTAGTCAATACTTATAATGTGGTGTTTGCATATCTGGAAAATGATATTTTGGGCTAATCTTTGGTGAATTATATTGGTCACTAGATTATGTCTTGTAATCCAAATTAGGTAATTGTTTACAACCAGCTGTTACATGTTGTATTGTTTCAGGATCAAGGCCGAATCGTCAACATTTGACGTATAAAATTGATCCTCGTCAGATATCTACAATCTGAGACAGCGAATGTCTAAACAAAAAATTGTCGACATTTGTTACCATTGAAACATAAACATATCGACAATTTATGGGACGATCTAAGAATGTGTAAACTTGCCAAAATTCGGTCGGACGCGACTTCTGAACCAAGAGAAAAAGAAAGAAGACTGATTCAAACAATTAAGCACAGAATTTTGATTTTACAACAAAAACTGACCAGAAGATTTAATGTTGCAAAAACTACCTTTATTTTACTATACATTTTCATTCTTCGTAGAGCCCAAATTTTAGTTGTTTTTACTGGAATTTAACCAATTTTTACTGGAATTGATGTTTTTTATCCTAGTGAGAGTAAAGTTATGGCAGTTATTTTTGAATAAACCAAATTCCACTGTCAGTGACTGCCATCAATAATTGTTTAAACGTAAATATACTCTACATCTTGCAGAATTTTATTTTAAAAATGTTAAACAAGTATATTTCAATATTTTAATGCATTTTCTAATAGGTTCAGGCTTTGGTTGGGCAATATCAGCAAGTAGATGTCGGTTTAATAAGATCATCAATTTAAAACACAATAAATCTTATCAACAAAGAGGTATAAAATAAGTGATTAGACGACTAAATCTTAGATAATATTTTAAGAGTGAAGAGAAGTAGAAATTACGTTGCATTATTCGTTGAAAATCGTCAGCAATTGGTTAGACATAAATGATCACTTTTTGAACGCGCTACGTTAGCACGACCGACACTAGATGTTTCAACATCTTATTTTCTTTCCAAGCATCAATAACATTTCAATCACGTCATGCCCGTCTAGTTGCTACCGAAAAACTGTAACAATTATGTTGAAAAGTATAATAATGCGAAAATGAAAACAATAACAATCCGAAATATTAACATTTATTCAAAACAATTTATTGATAAAAAGAAATGTAAGGCACAAAATAATAACAAAAAGAAAAGTTAGATAGAAAAGTTTCATTTCATGTTTACCAAGTTCTGTGTACATTTCGAAAAAAGTTAGATATCTCTTCAATCTTTAGTTTGGTGTAACAATTTTTGTACAAATACTAAATGCTCATTTCTGCCGTCAATAACTTCTGGATTGGCAATTTTTTTATGTGCCTTGTTTCTTTAAAATAAGGCTTTGTAGTCATTTATTACACAAAAAGATTGATTCTACTGTCAATAGAACCTTAATCTTTTTTATTTATTTATTTATTTGTATGGTATATTATTATTTTCATTATTGTATTGTGATGTAAGTGTAATGTATGGAGCTCCAGAAAATCAATTTAAATCTGTGTAATGGGTTGATGGATAAAACCGTGTGCAATTTGCTCCAAGGTTTAGGAAAACAATTAAAATCTGAACATGCCAACCCTGACCCACCTTCGTGTGGTATATATTCATATGTAGTAATATTGATTAAGTGTTTAAATATTATATTGTGTGTTATTGTATTTAAACTAGAAACATAAGCTTTTGTGACCAATTTTCAAAGAAAAAAATTCTTGATTCTGCCAGCGATAACTTTCGTCTTCTATTGTTTCTTTATATACAAAAATACTGGCGTTTTTATATTCTGGTGTCAATAGCATTGGAGTTTCTGATTTTTTAGTTTTTTTGGCTGTTTACATAAGATGTCGTGCGTTTGTATTTAATTATTGTACAGAAAAACTTCTCGATCTTCAGTTTTTTGTTTATTATTTGTTGTCTACACAAAAAGGAATGCAATTTGTGTACAAATAAATCTTTTTTTTCTTGCTTTTATTGTTAATGACTTTTCTTTTTGGTTATTTTTTGTACACCCAATCAGACGTTCGTCAAATCCATCTAAGTTGTGATATTTTGTTTATTTTGTTTTAGTTTTACTTAAGGTCTCCTACTTAAGTAATTATAAAAAAATCATTTTCTTGATAATAAAATAAAAAATGTTGAACAAACTTGATCTCTAAAAATTTATGTATTTGATCATTGCCAGTAACAATTTTTTAAAGAAGAAATACTTTTACCGTTTTTGAGAAATTGTAACAAAAAACAAAAAAAAATATGTTGGCCCGTTTATAGAAGAATAGGAAAAATCAATTTTAGTATTTCCAAAATGTTCTTAAATTTAATATTCAGTGCGTTTCTAAAAATAGGGGCTACTTTTACAATTTTCAAAAACAGATGTCGTTGTTTGGTAAGAATTCACTGGATTTCTTGCACAATATGGCAACGTAATTGAAAAACAGGTCCCTAGGGAAGCAGTTAGGCACTTCATTTACATTTTAGACACAAGAAATGGCAGTGTTGCCAAATGCAAAATCCCTAATCTGCGGCACCTGTAACGCCATTTATTGAGTCTAATAGAAAAAGTGGCCCCCATTTTCAGAAACGCACTGATTTAGTTAGTTTTAGAATCAATTAACAATAATTTGTATTTTTTAGTTCACTAATTCATAGTACATTTTTAACTGTGTATTAGTATGTTGTTTCAATTAACATATAACATGGTGGTTTCTTTTTTTTTTCAATAAAGTGATTTAATGACGTTTCATAGGAAGCGAAACGTAGCTTAATACAGAAACAGCGAGTTTTATATTAAACCCTACCTTTCAAAAAAAGGGTCTAGACGTGCCTACACCATCTGGATTTTTACGTTAACAAAATAGGTTTTGAACAACTGTAGGTTGGTTAATCAAAGTGTTTTATAGTTCCTTATTAATTTATTGTTAATAAACAAACCAGAAAATGCCAAAAAACCGCGCAGCCACTATGTAGAAAATAGCCTGAAAGTTTGCATTTTATGTTTTGGAAAAACCACTGGCACTTCGGGGTAAACTCTAAACCGAACTGAATAATATTTGTCCGAATCCCTCTCCTTATAAGTGCAACAAGTTCCAGAGTTAACTTCTCTCAATGTAGCTGTCATGTTTGTGTACTTGCAAGAACGCTACTCACAGGACATTTTGCGACAAATAATGTTCTGCCTTCACAAAAAAGCATATTAATAGATTCTTCAAATATATGTAAGTGCAAATACTGAATCTTGTAATAAAATTTTCCAACGTGATTTTTACAAAGATAGTCGTCGTTCCGAGAATTTCTGTGAATTCGCAGAACAGAATGGAGGAAAATGATGCTGCTCCTGCATTTTTCACCTAGGAAGAGGAAAATCGCATAAATGCAATTAGTCGTTCTGATTAAACAACGTCCAACGATATATTTCAAATTCAAATTCGGGCGGCAAATTGAAAATTATTTGTGTGCAGTTTCTTTTGTTCAAGCAAAAACTACGACGTAGCCTTCACTGATTTTGCTTTCTGCGAACGATTTTTTTAAAATACAGACAAGTTTTAATCTCTGTCAGAAAATGACTCGTGAACTCGCGACTCTGTTTTTAGAGTAGCCACTAAGAGGAGAAAAGCAATGGAGCCATTTTTAAAGGAAAAATTTTTGACGAATATACAACTGATGCTGGGACATTAATAATTTGCTGCACTAATCTAGACGGTTTCCTGAAATATGTTGCCAAACTAACCACAACCATCCGATGTTCACCTAAAGTTTTGAATTGAGAGAGGTAAAGGATTCTTTATAATAAAAAGTTTATCTGTTTGCCAGAAATCAGAAGACCTAAAAAATTTGAAGACGTGGTAAAAAAATATTTATTGTTGGATTTGTCTTTGCAAGAGAACTGCGACTGTGTATTGAAATTGTGATAAATATCATCAAATGTCAGACCATAATTGCCACTAATTTAAAATTGGCCATCATGTCACATAGCAGCTTTCTTCCTTGCTATACACAAAAAGATAAGCTTTACAAGTGCATCGATGTAAGAACTACTGGTAATGTGACTGAAAATTATACAATTAGTTGCAGGTAAAGGTTGTGAAGGAAATGACAACTTTTACATCCATCAATCAATTATTTGCATACCTTTTCTTTATTTAATTCTTCATTTTGACTTACTGGAAGTAGTGAATAATTTCTTTAATAGTATGCTGACAGATTTTAAGCAAGAAACGTTATAGTGCACCAAATCCTGCAATGTTCAGCGAAAAGTAACGAATGGCGGTACAGGGTTCAAAGAAAACACTTTTGAAAAAAGTGGACATTATGTGGAGGAACTTTGGAATGTATTCAATTTGTTAAATAAATGCTTTCTGCAAACACTCCATCCTAATTTTAATAAATAATTTTTGCGGTTTTCTTCCATCTTAGTAGAATTTTGTAAGTGAGCGTTCAATAGAATCAGTTCGTTATGATTTTAATAAGGTATAGAGGAGGCATTCAGATTACTTCTCATTATTACTTTGAGCTGTATGTATAGTTTAATTTTTTCTGTTGTTAATTTAATTGAAACTATTAACTTTAGTTTCTTTTAATATTTAAGTAAACTGCTCAAACTTCCAAGAACTTACTATCACATGTTTTTATCAAAAGTCTAATTTATACACAAAAACATAAAAATCTGATTTCTTGATAAAACGGTTTAAACAATTTTTTTTCCTTTTTGCCATAAAATATTTAAAATAAAGGTAAGCAATAAGTCTAAAAAAATTAGAGATGCAAGAGGTTCACGGTGAAAATTGACTAAAGCTAATTGTGCGTTTTATAAAGGGAAGTTAAACCGAATTTATAATAAGAGAATAAAAGTCATTGTTACGTTTTGGATACAAATTCTATAGCCTCTAGTAGATCTTAGCTGGACTTCATAAAGACTGACTTATCACAAATGTTGTTTATTTATTTATTCGATATTATTATGTTGTTATTTCCATGACACAAACTGATTGTTAAAATTACTGTTTTTTGAGAACTTAACGTAAAAGTATTTCGCAATCTAGAACAAAAAAGACTTTTAGAATCAATCCTTTTAGTTCAGCACAAATTTTTATATTTTATAGGTTATTGTTAGTACACTCGGTAATATTTGGTTTTGGTTTAAATAAGGTACTAATTATAGGGTAAAGAGAGGAGAGGTGGACCAGAAGGACAGACGGACCGCACGACATTCTGTGTTAAATACGGCAACATCGATGTTGTGCTGCGAAGGACGGTTCAGTCTAAGCTTCATTGCGTGGGAGAGCGCACATGTTATTTATTTGTTAGCATTTTACAGAAAATATTCGGTATTTTTGGTTTTTTAAGTGCAAAAAATTATAGTGTAAATATTTAAGATAAAGTTGTATACAAAGCAGGTAAGACATGTAACGAAATTTGGCGATAAAATAACTAACCGATATGTGTACTTTATTCCTAACCTAAATGCTTCCCCAAGAGGCTTATGGTTGAAAAATGATTTGCAATTCGCCATAAATGCAATAAAAGAGGGTACTATGGGAGTTAATCAGGCAGCTAAAAATTTTAACATCCCTAAGACAACACTCAAGCGAAGAATAAAGCAGAATAATTTGAAAAAAACGAGATAGATTAGGCCCAGACTTAATGCTTGGACTGGATGATGAGTCTAAACTTGCTAAGCACATTAAAAAACTACAAAAAATGGATTCAGTCCTACCAGACTGGAAGTAAGACAAATGGCTTTCAATTTAGCAGCAACGTTGGAAATACCAAATAGATTTAATGAAAATCGAGGTACGTATATAGATGTTAATAAATTACATATGTAAACAATTACTCAAATGTCCTTAGTAATTTATTAGAGAACAATATTTTCAAAGTGTTGGTCTATATGAATCATACAAACGTTTGTTTTTATTTCAGGCAAGGTTGAACAAAAATGGTTGGAGTTATTCCACAGAAGAAGGCCGGATATTGTTGCTAGAAAAGCTGAAAACGTTTCAGTTGCTAGGGCTATGGGAATGTCCAAAATGTAGTGAAACTTTATTTCGACAATCTAGAACGTGTTTTAACTGAGAAATCACTGTTTGACAAACCAGGTAATATTTTCAACTGTGATGAAACCGGCCTTTAACTGAATACACGAGCTGGTTAAGTCTTGCTGAAAAGGGTCAAAGTGTGTTCCAAGTATTAGTCTCGGAGAAAAAGGAGAAACAATAAGTGTGTTGACATGTATTAATGCCGAAGGTAGATATATACCACCTTATTGTATTATGAAAGGAAAAATAAAAAGAGGAATGGAATGAAGGTCTGCCGCCTGGTTCTCGCATAAAAATGTCTGAAAAATCTGCATATGTTAACTCAGACATATTTTTAGACTGGCTGAAGAATCACTTCTTTCCTAAAAAGCCGCCTGGAACTGTTTTACTTATATTGATGGGCACAGTTCTCATACCTCAAATCTTGACACGCTTCAATTTGCGGAAGAACATAATATAATATTATTTTGTCTGCCGCCCCATACAACACATATGCTGCAACCTTTAGATAGGTGCTTCTTCAAGGCACTTAAAGGAAACTACTATGAAGCTTGCAGGTATTTTATAAAAAATAAACCAGATCGAAAATTAACTCGACTACATTTTGGACAATTATTGGGTCAAGCATGGGGCAAATCCGCTACTGTGCAGAATGAGTTATCAAGCTTCAAGGCTACTGGGATAATGCCCTTTAACCCACATGTAATCCCAGATCATGCATTCCTCATGCAAGATCGGGAACCAGCTGATTCAGAAAATCGTATTGAAGATTTACCTGTTAACGAAAAGAATTTTTCGCTACAACCAGGTCCATCTGGATTACAACAAGTAACCAAGACTCCAGAAAAACAAGTTTCCACATCTCACATAACTTCAGGAAAAGTATTAGATGCAGTTTCTCCAGTGCCAGTGGTTACACCATCTATGAAAAAAGCTCGTCGTCGAATAAGTGGAGTATTATCCTCTAACGATTGCAAAAAAAACCAAAAGAAAAGAACCAAAAAAGTACCAACCACATCACAACAAAAAAAAGTAACTAAAAAAGTACCAACCACACGAAACAAACAATCTAAGAAAAATAAAAAAATCATTAAATCTTCTTCAGAATCAGAAGGAGAGCATTCACTAGATGATTCAGAAGACTGTGAAGATTTAGAAGATTTTGAAAATGAATGCGTTGGTTGCAGCGAGGACTACAGAAAAGCCAAGAAAAAGGAAGATTGGATTTAATGCGTTATTTGTAAAAGATGGTTCCACGAAAGTTGTACCAGCTTTGAGTCCATTTGCCAAATTTGTGAAACGCATATATCTAAAAATAAGTAAGAAGCTGTTATGGTCTATTTATCCTACCACGTAAGATGTTATGGTCCATCAATCCTTCCACGTATCATTTTATTTGTGTTGTTACTATATTTTTTCATCGAAGTTTCTCATTTTGTTTTAGTGTAAGTTCAAAGAGTAGGTATTATTTTATATACCACTAATGTTACAAGTCGTTATATCCTTTTGAATAAAGTTTTATTTTGATATTTCTAAAATGTGGTCTATCTTTCCTCTCTTTACCCTAGTGTACTTGTTATTATATTAAAAATCTACTTGCCGACGCGTTTCGATTTCAAAATCTTATGTCATCCTCCTGGGCAAATTGTCTACTTCAAAATTCTATATGTTAAACTCAGGTTTTAAATTATTATTGTTACTTAAAACTAAATTGAAAAAATTCGGATTGTAATTAAACATTTGAACTATCATTCGGGTATTTTATACACGAAACCTGACTTTAACGTATAGAATTTTGAAGTAGACAATTTGCCCAGGAGGATGATTTAAGATTTTGAAATCGAAACGCGTCGGCAAGTAGATTTTAACTATAATAACAAGTACACTATAATAGTACCTTATTTAAGCCAAAACCAAATACAAATTTTTATTTAAATAAATTGTCACATATTCATTTTTGAAAAAATCTAATTTTATAAAGTAATGCCGTCTTCATGAAAATCACTAGTCTCTATTGTTGAAAAGGTTTCAACATTCGGAACATGCAAGACGTTTTCTCTGCGCAACTGTCGACGAGAGCCAGCCCCCATTCCTCTTTTGAGTAACAAAATCCGTTCTAGAATCCGCAAGCAAAGTTACGGAAGATCGTCGGAAACAATGGCCTGTTTAGCAGTTCACCTTCAGTAATTTTAAGTATGTAGCTATATCCCTTGGTGCGTTTCTGATTTTATTTATACCAAAACTTGCTTTGCACATTTCCCATTGACGTATTTCATAAAAAATCTTGGATTACGGACGCAGTGCGTAAACATGATATTTTCTATACAATTCAATATGAGATCAATTTAAAATAACAAATGTTTTTTGACTGTGAGTTTTCAAATTTTAAATTACAAAATAATATTAATCTCCTTCGATTCAATACATGTTTGAACTATTTTCCATCTAGTTCGCGTCCTATTTATTACAAAATGACCCAAAGTTGTCACTTCCAGTTTCACTGGTTACGGTTATGTTTACTGTTAGCCTATGTTAAAAAGACGGCTATGGATTGACGTTTTATGTATCTTTGACCATAAACAATTCAAACGTCAATCGATATCTACGAGTTTCTGGTGCTTTTTTTATGCAACTGAATTGATCCAGTCTATTAGATCTGAGCTTATCTGAATAATGAATAATCTGCATTCCGACACTAACTGAATCCTATTTCAACAACTAGTCGCTTTCTAGGCTTAGAGTAGACTTAGTGCAATAAGGAAAAAGGGGAATTAAAAGATCTAACTTTTTAAACTGAGTCGCCGAGAAGTGAACTGAATCTAAGATTCATGTCCATTTGTGGAAATAGCGCGAATGTTCTTGCAGAACAATTTCTATAAATCAGCAGCCCAGCTCATTGCTAATTCCAATAAAAATGTCAACAAAGCCCATTTGAGAAGGGTCTAGTTCTCTTAAAATCTCATAAGTGTCACCGTTACAAAATGAAAATAGTCAATGAGCTTAATAAAGATGATAGTGACAGAGGACAGCACTTCTGTGAAGAAATGAGCGAGCGTCTCATCAGAAACTCACATTTGTCGCATACTATAGTACATAAAATATAAGAAGTCCGTTTTCAGATTAGCGCATATATTCTGCTAATACGTACGAATATACTTTGGTCTTTGTTACACGTATTGTATAAAGAAGAAAAAGATATATAGAATGTTTGTTAGCGCTGCGGGCGGTGAACTAACACATACATCCTACGTTGAAATGGATTTTCCATTTAAGTACCTGTATTAGAAGAAGACGGCATTATAAAGCGGCACGTTGCACCTACTTACAAATATCGACCGCAAGTTATGATGATCCAGTGGTACTACAAATTTTATTTTATTTTTCTCAAATCGTACCACATAAATGTTATGCAGGTAAGTAACCTGTATATCTATTTTTAAACAAACGAATTAAAGAAAGAATCATTTATTTAAAATATGAATAAAGCTATTGTTACAGCAAACATTAAAATAATTATAATGATATAAACATTAAACTTACTGAAGTATCCTACGTACACAATTAACAATAGATTAGGTACCTATTAGATATGTTATTCCAGTATAACTTTCTCTATTAGTTAATTACGTGTATTTAGTAGGTAATTATAAATAATATAAATCTAACAAGGGAGAAATTTGGTTTATCATTGCTACAGTAAACATAAAAATAATAGGTACTTATTTCAATAAATACCTATACAATTAATTAGAATTAAATTAATCACTAATTAAGTGCAGTCTTAAAAGGAACTTCACTGTCGTCATAATCCGAATAACTGTCTTCTGTATCACTACCACCGACAGAAATTATTAACGGTTCTACCGATACATCTAGCACTTTTTCACGTGACCATCCATCCGATATAAGTTTTTCAGCATGCAAAATTGTTTTTTCCAAATATCACCGTCACACTGTTTTAAAGACTCTTCCCACATTTGTAGTACATTATTGTCAGAATATCCATCTCTACCAATGTTTTTATCATAATATGATTTGCAAATTCCCCAAATGTTTTCAATGGCATTAAATTGACAGTGATACGGAGGTAATCTCAGAATAAAATGACCATGTTCTAAAATAATGTTATCAACTACGTAGCATTTTTCACTTTTATGTTGCTTAGCAAGATGCAAAAGATCTATCCTTAAATCACTGTCAGCGAAGGGTATATTTTGGTTTGTAGCCACTTTTGTATCTCTAATTTTCTCCAGCTAGAAGACGGCATCCGTTCCACAAGACGAGAATGATATGGTGCATTATCCATCACGATTATAGATGGTTCGCTTAACTTTGGTAGTAACTGCTCCTTTAACCACTTTTCAAAAACTGTTGCATCCATATTGTCATGATAATCTGATGACTTTGATTTTGCGGCAAATATTAAACTTGCATCTTCAATGAAACCACTTGAATTACCAGCATGCAGAATTATATATCTTTTCCCAGTTGAAGAACACTGTGTATTCTTCACAGACTTTGGAGTATCGTCCTGCCAAGACCTTTTCACTGACCCTTTATTAAATATCCAGGTTTCATCTAGAAACACGACCGGTAGAGGCGATTCTTTTGCATATTGTGGATATAATTTTTTAAAATCGTACTCTTGCGAATGCCACATCTTTTTTCGCAAAGTGCTCTGCGGTTGCAGTCTTTTTATGTTTAAATCAATGCTTCGTAAAATATTACGTATAGTTGGTAGTGATGCTTCCAATAATCCCTTATCATGCAATACATTTTAACTCTTTGCAACGTGACATGTTCCTTTTTCGCGTACATGTCATAAACAGTATCTCTTATTGTATGTTTTAATGGTTCGGACATGTCTCTAGTTTTAGGCTTTTTACAGGATCTTTTAATCCTTGTTGGTAATGGAGTACCCGTTCGTTTACTCAAAATAATTTTTCTTATTGTTTTCTCACAAACTTTTAGAGCACTACACTTTCTTTTTATCATTGCTTCAACATTTTCCAAAATAGCAAAATTATCTCTTTCTCGGCAGAAGTATTCGTATACGTTACAAATTAGTTCTTGACTACGTTCGTTTAAAAACTTTCCGGGCATTTTTAATTTTTGAAGTACGATGTACGTATCTAAACGTATTATAAGTAACTAAACAAAATTTCTCCCTTGTTAGATTTATATTATTTATAATTACCTACTAAATACACGTAATTAACTAATAGAGAAAGTTATACTGGAATAACATATCTAATAGGTACCTAATCTATTGTTAATTGTGTACGTAGGATACTTCAGTAAGTTTAATGTTTATATCATTATAATTATTTTAATGTTTGCTGTAACAATAGCTTTATTCATATTTTAAATAAATGATTCTTTCTTTAATTCGTTTGTTTAAAAAAATAGATATACAGGTTACTTACCTGCATAACATTTATGAGCAATACGTAACTGAACGAAGTACTTGAG